>CM062291.1:209899441-210499441 GCA_031216915.1 Pictodentalium vernedei | reverse complement strand
AACTGACATCCTCATTTCCTGAATCTGTGTGTTGTTGCGATTGTCATAATCATCTCTCAATGCCCTGCCAACTTCGTGCCGCGATGAAAGTACAATTACATCGATCCTATTTTTATCATGACTCCAATTATACGCATTTGGATTTTTGTGTGACTGTGTCTGTGCTCGCGTGCAAATGTGTCTACTGCGTCTGATCGTATCTTTGCAAGATTCGGGATTACATTCGACCCGATAGTTAAAATTCGACGCATACTTACTTTGTTGTCTGGAAACTGTTATCACTTCAAGTCGTCACTCGATTGCAGCACCCATGATCTAGTTTGAGATATTTATAGAAGAGTATTTTATTCGAACATTAAGTTATGAATAATAAAAATATATAGCATACTTAGGTAATAGGTGTTCTCAGCTGTATTACTATATAGCTCGCTTGTTCATGTAAGCCGCTCAAGTGCTTTACCGGAAGACATAGGTGTGTCAGAGAACTAAAGAGCTTAAGGTGAATCGTGTTAAATTATTTAATTCCTCAACGGTAGTATGTCTCGGGCTTTTCAGGGACCATTTGGATGACCTCGGTGGATGACCTCGGAAGTGACGTCATGTCACGTGACCTAGTGGCGCCATGCTGTGTTGTCATGGTAACCCGCGTGAGCGGCCATCTTGTGACGTTATCCCCATAGTGATACGTGTCATTATGTCACATTGTGCCTTTTCACATAAGCACATATCGGCACATAAAGCATGTGCCTTTGTGCTAGGGCACATTGTGTCACATTGTGCTTTTTCACATAAGCACATATGACAGAAAAGGGATTCTATGGCCACGGGTGTTTCCCCAAAATGGGATTCCATGGGATATGGCCATTGGATATAGTCTTTTATTATACAGAAGGGAGGTAACTCTGTATACAGATTATGGGAAATCAAGCAATCTGATTTGTTAGTTATATAAATGAAGCAACAAGAGTACTTGGAATAGGGTCAGAACTAACAAGAATAGACCAGAAATTGCTAAATATGGTAATAATAAGATAGACTGTTCCAACTAATAGGCTCTTCTACGCTACTGGAGTATACTCCAAAACAAATTAACATGCCTAGGTAAACGTAAACTATTGCATATATAGGTAGAAGCAGAGAATTCTGAAAGAATTCGAAATAGTAAAAGTTTGGGTGGATTTTGGTGATTTGGAGAGATTGTCGGGTTGTTTGTGGTAATTAGATTTACTCTTCTACAATTGAACACACCCTCCGAACATACCCCGTCTTATTGCAGAAAAATTGGGTAATATAGCAATCACGTGCTACCATAGAAACCAAGATGGCGGCCTCCAGTATACAAAATGGACGACGGAAACACGTATCACCCTAACAACACGCGTTGCGCATGCGCACTAACACCACGTATCACTATGGGGATGACGTCACAAGATGGCCGCTCCCGCGGGTTACCATGACAACACAACATAGCGCCGCTAGGTCACGTGACATGACGTCACTTCCGAGGTCATCCGCCGAGGTCATCCAAATGGTCCCTGAAAAGCCCGAGACATACTACTCTCAACATTCTGAATGTTTTGATCTCCGAATTCTATTGATGTTAACAAAGAGTTTAAAACAATGTTTATTTAAATGGTTGTTCTGTAAACGTTTGCCCAAAGATCATAACATTTCATTCTTAATCAAACAACGCAATTGCTTTTTCTGACGTAGGTAAACGCATTATTTGAATTCTAGTTCATCAGCCGGAGGTAAAAGAACAACTCCTGAAATCTCCAGCAAATATTCAATTATTTCGAAGCATTAGTTAACCCTTATGTCAATATACTGACATTATAAACCGAGAGTTTTTCCAGAAGAGACTTGGGATTTCAACCAATTCAATCTGTTTTGACAAGGCTGGCTCGGTTAAATTCCAAGTGGCACTTAAGAAGTTGACTTCTTAAAATTTCGAAATTTCGACATCAGTGTGTGGAAGGTTTAGTGACATGCATGGAAATGGGTTTTAAATGGAAGTAACGTTGTCAAGCTGTATTGACGAGGTTTTTGAAAAGCATATAACATTTTTAGCTTAACTTGACATAGTCAAGATAAGCTATTGCCATCACGCGTGCGGAAGTCTGTTAGTCTGTTCACATTTTCCTTTAGCACGGGCTACACCCCGCAGTTCTTGTCTGATCGTCACGAAATTTCATATGCAGGTTTGGGGTCATGTCTCGATGAGAACGTCCCCTTTTGGTCGCGATCGGACAACCGGTATGGCTTCCCGAGCCCAAAACCCGAAAACCATTAGCACAGTCTACAGGTCGTATTTATGAAGGAATTTAACTGGAACTTGGTAGGATGCCTCTGTATAACGCCTAGATGAGAACGCCCCTTTTGGGCATGATCTATCAAACGTGATGGCTGCCCAAACCCGGAACCCAAAAACCTTTAGCACAGTCTGCAGGTCATGTTTAATATGGAGGGATTTCATTGTAATTTGGTAGGATGACTCCTTATGATCTCTAGTTGAGAATTTCCCCATTTGGGCGTGATCTGCCAACCGTGACGACTGCCCGAGCCCAAAACCCGAAAACCTTTAGCACAGTCTACAGGTCATATTTATTGAGGAATTCCATTGTAACTTAGCGGGTTGACTTCATACAATGTCTAGATGAGAAAGTCCCCTTTTGGTCCTGATTGGGCAACTGTGACGGCTACAGGGGCCCGAAAACCTTTAGCACAGTCTACAGGTCATATTTATGAAGGGATTTCATTGTAACTTGGTAGGATGACTCCAAGTAATGTCTAAATGAGAACGCCCCATTTTGATCGCGATCATTCAGCCTTGATGGGTGCCCGAGCCCAAAAACCTTTAGCATAGGCAAAAGGTCATATTTATGGAAGGATTTCATTGTAACCTGTTAGGTTGATTCCATATAATGCCTAGATGATGACATCCCATTTTGGTCGTGATTGGTCAACTGTGATTGCTACAGGTGCCCGAAGCCTGAAAACCCTGAGCACAGTCTGCAGGTCATATTTATAAAAGGATTTCAGTGTAACTTCGTAGGATCACTCCAGATGATGCCCAGATGAGATTGTCCCCTTTGGTTGCAATCATTCAACCATGATGGCTGCCCGAGCTCGAAGCCCGAAAACCTTAAGTCTATAGGTCGTATTTATGGGAGGATTTCATTGTAACTTGTTAGGTTGACTCCATATAATGCCTAGATGATGACATCCCCTTTTGGTCGTGATTGGTCAACTGTGATTGCTACAGGTGGCCGAAGCCCGAAAATCTTGAGCACAGTCTACAGGTCATATTTATGAAGGGATTTCATTGTAAATTCGTAGGATCACTCCAGATGATGCCCAGTTGGGAATGTCCCCTTTTGGTTGCGATCATTCATCCATGATGGCTGCCCGATCCCAAATCCCGAAAACCTTTAGCACAGTCTTCAGTTCATATTTATGAAGGGATTTCATTGTAACTTGGTAGGTTGACTTCATATAATGTCTAGATGAGAACAGCCCCTTTTGGAAACCATTAGGCAACTGTGACGGCTACAGGGGCCTGAAGCCCGAAATCCTTTAGCACAGTCTACAGGTGATATTTATGAAGGGATTTCATTGTACCTTGGTAGGATGACTCCAAATAATGTCTAGATGAGCACGTCCCCTTTTGGTTGCGATCATTCAGCCTTGATGGCTGTCCGAGCCCAAAACCTTTAGCATTGTCTATAGGTCATATTTATGGAAGGATGTCTTTGTAACCTGTTAGTTTGACTCCATATAATGCCTAGATGATGACATACCCTTTTGGTCGTGATTGGTCAACTGTGACGGCTTCAGGGGCCTGAAGCCCGAAAACATTGAGCACACTCTACAGGTCATATTTATGAAGGGATTTCATTGTAACTTCGTAGTATCACTCCAGATGATGCCCAGATGCGAATGTCCCCTTTTGATTGCGATCATTCAACCATGATGGCTGCCCGAGCCCAAAGCCCAAAAACCTTTAGCACAGTCATATTTATGAAGGGATTTCATTGTAACTTGGTAGGTTGACTTCATATAGTGTGTAGATGTGAACGTCCCCTTTGGACGCAATTGGGAAACTGACGGCTATAGGGGCCCGAAGCCCGAAAACCTGTAGCACAATCTACAGGCCATATTTATGAAGGGATTTCAGTGTAACTTGATAGGATGACTCGTTTTGGAATAATTTCACTGTAACTTGGTAACTTTCGTTGATATACATTAACTGTGAGGGCCACGTACATTAACAGCTCTTTAGTACAGTGAACACCTCAAATTATTTTTTATCAAAAACATAGCATACAGGGAACAGAAATGAACATATTCCCACTTATCACAATTCTTGTCTTATTTCATAATCCTTTCATAAACATTGAACATTATCGTTTTCATCAAACACAACACACAAGTTAAGCTACAGTGCCATTGACACTTTCATTCGGAATGTGATCAAACATAACTGAAATATATTAACACTTACGCTGCCGAAGGCGACTTTTGTCAACTTTTTTGATGACTAGCTGTACTTTCTGGCACGTGCAGATCAAACCTACCATCTGATTTGTTGTTGGAAAAGACTCAGAGAGACCTTTGCAACAATTAATCAGATGATAAAGTTTCAAGTTTGTCATAAATTTTATTAAACTTTCTCGCATACAGGCGTATATAGAAGTTCCTCCATTTTGGTTCAAGTGGGCATGAGAGTAAAAGGGTTAAAGAATAGAATCATGTTTTCAATATTATTTTAATCTTTCCTCTGCCATCAAAAGTTCAAAAAGGTTTGATGAAAAAAATTGAAATGGTTCGAATTTCCCGACTTCTCCTAATTTTTTGCCCGTTCCTAATCTTTTATGTGTTCTTGGCAAAAATATTATTACCTGTTTAAAACGGTATCTCAAGATACTTATGGGCTTGGCGTCATATACATATAGAATCGAATATAGGCAATACATTTTAACCTTTCATCAAATCCAGAGAGCAGACGACTCTTGATAAAACAATTCTTGAATAAATATAAATCATTTTTTGACACAAACATGTAGCTTATGACCCCCTATGGGGGTCATAGGCTATGGCTTTAAGACAAACACTTACTCTATTTTTCTGTTAAAAGTAACCTAAACCTAATCATTTATCAAACCGACTCATGTTTAAACTCACCGCCGCAAAGCACTAGAAATGCGACTGTTTCTACAAGGGACTTGACAATTCAATCAGCTGGACATGTGCCTATAAGTCAAAGTCTGTGTATCCCAAACTAGTATTGAATCCTTTATCTTACTGATTCGGTGGTGTAGCCACGGAAAAGAGCGCCCGTGGGGGAGGGCTTGATTGTTGTGTGCACATTGTGCATTTTCACGTAAGTACATATCGGCTCATCCAGTATGTGCCCATGTGCTGCATGTGACGTGTACATATTGCGCTCTATCACACAAACACATTTCGGTGCAACAAACTGTATGTAAGGGACCCTAGCATGCACCATGACAAGCAATTGTAAAGACTGGGGCAGGCGCAAATGAATGGAGCGATTTGATTGAGCCTGTTAGACCTGACCGAGACAGGGTCAGGCATAGCTGAGAAAAATGAAGTAGTGCAACAAATGGGCATTATTGGTTCAAGACTGAAAGGGTGGTGGAAGACTATAGTAATTGTGAATAAAATAGAGGCTAACCATAGTATAGACGGTTGTTAACATAATAGAAACCGATAGTAAGACTGCTGGGGTGTATAAGACCGTGGAATCCCACTTGCAGTTCCCCACGAATGGAATCTCTTTGACGGAATAGCTTTAGAATCCATTTATGGGAAATGTCTGTGGTTGTAGAATCTCTACTTTTCGAAGAGTCGTATGTGGAGTCATTTGTTCGAGAATTTGCTCGATAGCTCATTTCCTCCATGGGATTCTAGTTTTCCGAGCGATGCCTGTTCCAGTCACTACTCGATAGCTCACTGGTTCGATGGGATTTGAGTCGACACACAAATGCCCGTTCCAGTCACTACTCGGTTGACACTTTACCTATCTTCCCGCACTACCTATACCAGTCATATGATAATATAAAGTATCAAGTGGATTAGTAGTACTAAAGGCTAACAGGAGACCTGCAGGGTATATGTGGCCCATACTATACTACCATTATAAACTACCAAGCATTACCTCGCAATACTGGCATGACCTAGCATTACGTACTACCTACATCGGCCATACGATAATATAGAGCATTATGTGGATTACTAGCACCAAGGGCTAACATGAGACCTATAGGAGTATATAGTGCCAATACCATACTACCGCACTAGTCAACGATGCCTCACCCTCACGCTTGACCTTGCACTACGCACTACTTATACCAACTGTGAATTAGCACAATACGTTAGATGAATAGCGGTATTAAAGGCTAAAAGTAGACCATTGGGGTACAGAATGTTGGTTCTATACTACAGGACCATACAGCCTCGCTTTATACTACCTGACCTAGCATGAAATAATACCCCATACCAAGTATAGGACCATATAACTCCTTGGGTAGGTTGATAGTACTAAGCGTTAGCAATAAATCAACAGGGGGACAGCCCGTACATCTTATACCACCATCCTAACCTACCAAGGTCTTTCACGCAATACGGCTTGTCCAAGTATTATACATTACTTATACTTACCCCGATGGTAACACACATTCATTGGGTTAGTAGTACCAAAGACAAACAGTAGACCAACAGGGGATACCGCCTGTGCACCCCATACGTTCTCACTAGACATCTATGCATTATCCCACAAAACCGCCTGACATAGCATTACGGTTGACCTATACCAAGTGTAGGACAGTATTCCGCTTTGAGTGGTGGATCATTAGAGCTAAGGACTAATAGCAGACCAACAGTTGTAAAGACCGTACTCCCTATACTACCACATTAGACAACAATGCATTGCCCACACTCTCATCCCACAATACTGCCAGAGGACTTACTGGATTTTATTCAACCCACGCTGTACTACCATATCAGCCCAGTTCGAGAAGCCCGACACACCCTGGCCCGAACAATGTAATGGCTGATTTTGTGCAACGGACAACAACGGTCAACGTTTCTATGACGTTGCGTGCGCATCGTGACGTCACGCTGTCATTAACAAAGTCAACCGTTCCTCGAGGAAAACTTTCAAGAAAACTCAACTTCCCCATCATTCTTCCATCACATACCCATACCATATACGACAACTATATCCATGCATATATCACTATAATTACCATAGCATACTCTGTATGCAATACGTATATCACTTGCCAGACCCAATTGGATGGAACCGAAGTTTTGCACTGGAAAAAGTTCTTCCTCGTATGGGAATTTAATTCTTGGGGGCTCCACCAAAAGTCCGGGTAATAGGGTACGATTCATCGCTCCAATACCACTGACATCTCATCGGATTGCCCTCGTTTTGGGGGCAAGAATGAATATTTCAGTTATTCAAGAATTTCTCTTTACTTTTTTTTTTTTGGGGGGGGGGAGGGTGGGGGTGAGTTTTGTCTTCCATTCGTGTTAGGAAGAGAGTTAATCATAAAAAAGATCAAATCTGGGTGGTCCAGTGGGTGCTTCTGAGCAAATGTGACCTGGCTGTTCAGAAAAAAAGGACGCCTGACTGAATCATCCATACAGGCTACAAGACTATTCCTTGTCAGATTACCAAAACTGTCAACATAAAATAACCAGCTTTTTAGAGAATCGCTGTGCAATGGACTCGACATTCTACTTCTGGGCAATAAAAATGACAATGCCATATCGAAGACGTTGGCACGGTTATGGCCAATTTTATTAGGCATTTCGAATGACATTCGAAAATGTTATCTCCCCTTAATTTTCTAAATCTCTCAGTGAATCTGATGTACTCATTGAATTGACCGTTTCTGTTTCTAGACTTTTCTCCGATTTTGTTGAGGCACATACCTAATTTTCCAGAAAATGGTAGCATACATATGTAGCCTAGTTTATGAATATAAGCTTCCGAACATTTAAGGCTAATATTCTGATTATTCCAGTTGTTTTCATCAGATATATTGAGTCAAGCTCCTTCTGCCACCAGGCACCAGTCTACGTCCGTAGCTATTAAGATTATATTAAACCACACCCGTGTTGAGTCTTTATTCATCAGCATTTAGATTACAAACATGTCTAACAGTATTGAAATATCGTTAAAGATTCGGTGAAAACAAATCTCGACTGGAAAATATTTCGTGTGTTGATTCAAACAAAATGAATGTTCATTGTACTTGACTGGTAGGGTGAGAGCGTAATATGGAGTGTGGTAGTGACAGCGGGTCAACTTCTGAATGTTCATCCTACACTATGGGTGGTAACTGCACACTGACTGCTACTTTTACGTCTCAGACTCTTTCGAAGGCGCGTAGCCAAGACTCTATATTAGGGGAGCTTTTGGATCATTTGGGGATAAAGCCTTTTTATTCTGTAGGCATATCACGAAGATTGAAGCTTTAGCTTGGGGAAGGTATCAAGATGGTGTCCCTCTCGCGTTTGCCGATTCGTGTCGGAAGAGTTTATTTTTCAAAAACTGGGTCTTCCCTGGATAAATTTTAAAAATTATGTCCCTAATTATTCAGGCTTGGCAATTTCAGGAGAGCGATTTTTTAGCTCTCCTTACTGCCCTCCTGAAAGAATTAAGGAGAGCGAAAAATTGCCCTCCGAAATATTTTGGTCTGGGATGATTGAGAGATTACATGTATTATGCTCACATTAAATTTTTGTTGTAAAGCAAAAATGTAATTTAACTTCGAAGTCACATAACATCACGTAATTTCATTTTGAAAGTCGTTTAGTGGTAAAAGGTAATGGCTGCAACCATACCCAAACACAGTTGCAATCATTTGAAGCAAAATGGGTCACAGCAATATTTTTTTTTTCTGTCACTTTCAAGTTCAACAACTGACATCACAGTTTGAGGGGTAATTATTCAAGGAATATTAACACTATAATATACTACCATTACTACTATCCTGTCACTTGAAGCACGTGCGCCAGGATGTGACTGTAGATTCAAGCAGACCTGTTGTCCAAGAAAGTCATACGCCTACCACAACCACCTTCAACCCCCCTTGGGGGTTGAAGGTGGTAGTGGTAGGCGTATGACTTTCTTGGACAACAGGTCTGGGTACACACACAGGTCTTGTCAAGTGTGTGTTCGGTTGTTAAGTGAGACATCTAAATGTCTAAGAGATTTCGCTTTACCTTAGTAAACTTAATAAAATCACTGATGCAGTCTGTTGGTTTCAGTTTCAATGAGTTCGTTCAACTGGATACTTAAAATGCGGTGTAAAGTTAATTGCTCTCCTAAGCTGATTGAGGAGAGCGATTTTTTGCCCTCCTGCATTTTTCAGAATGCCAGACCTGATTATTGCTATTTTAAGGTTCGAAAGAACGTCAAATGTGGTATATCATCTGTAATTTGTAAGAACGTCAAACGTGCTATATCATCTGTAATTTCTTTAGTTGATGTAGATAGTTACAGAAGATTTTTAGGAGGTGTAGATGTTACGGGGCAAGGCTCCCCTCGCCATGGCTAAGCCACTGGTCACTTTCGTCAGACAAATGGATGACCCAGATGATATGTCGTTTAACCCTTTGAGCACTTGAGGTATCCTCCCTGTCAGTTCAATTATAGCATTTGGAAGAGTCCATACTCATTATTTGGGGGTAAATCATTCATATTTTCAGCGTGCATCCTTGAAGCTGCACGTTGACAATATTGATTAGTCTACCCCACACATTCGCTAAGCAGCTTCCTACTTTATGAAATCATTGTATATTTTGTTCTTGGGCCAGAAAAGCGACCTCTCACGTTACAAGGATTAACATATAAACTTAAATGCAGTGTAGTTGAATGTAGGCCTAACAAAATCTACCAATTGAAAATAATGCAACTTGAAATATTTGATTTTTACGGTTTTTAATATCCTGTTCTGTGTCGACTGATCACAGCTAACTGTAAAACCCATCCAAATGGTTAGTTGGTACAATCGTGTTTGCCATCACACGGTGACAAAATCAATTTACGGTTGATGAGAAGAATTGAAAAATATGTAAACACTTGAAAACTTTTGACATAACATCTTTCAAAACAGTGGGTTTGTTGTGACACAAAATTAAGGTTTCCACAATGTTTATTGAATAGCGACTATATTTAACCATCGGCGATCATAGATTGCACACAGTGCCAACTTTTAGGTGCTGCACTATCCCCATGTGTCGCTAGGTATTTTTGATGACAGGTTTTATATAGACATTTGGATTTCGTGGCTCCAGTGACATAGTTTGCGCCCCAAGAGTTGTCACTTGCCACTCGCCCCCATCCAAGGGATCCAACTCTATCTGTTGCCTTCTGCGTTTGTAAAAACAAAACAGTTAGTCACGAATTTTGCCAACTGATTACGGAGCATGAGAAACGAGTCCACAAATTTTTCTCCGCTATGTTTCTATTGCGTTTCAAACGGGATAAAAACGTTATCTCCATCAACATGTATGGTATATGGAGAATTAATATCTGGATGTCTCATTTGAATACTTCTCCTGCGGCTCGGTGTTTATAAACCAACATCCAGGTATTAAATCTTCATATACCATACATGTTGGCGGAGATAACTTATAACACCCAACATTGACAAAACAGTTGGTATTTACACACAATACCAAGTTGTTTCTTTTAAAAAAGTAAAGTATTATGGAACACAGATAGCACATATCACCATACGGGCTCTCACTGTGAATATATTTTCATTGTTTGATTGTGAGAAGAGTAATCTCAAATGGAATTAGATAAGAGTTATTTTTTAAATTTTCATCAGTTGAGAAATATTTTACTACTCACCTTACACCCACACTGTAAACTGTACTGAAAACGAAATAATGTAATTAACAAATTAGATACAAACGAATGGATCAGTGTTTTAACAGAATTCAGAACAAAACAATTAATTGACGTTTTTCTTTTGATACATTGATGTTTCAGAACATGGTGCATTAATGAACTCAAATGGCAGCAGTAGACATTTAATGAAACATTTTGTCGAAAAAATTACCAAACCCCCCTCCCTCAACACAAAACCACAGGTACACCCTACCCACAATTACAACCTCACACTCTTTTGAGCTATACGAACAGGGTGGGGAAGGAGGTTGTTCAGCGAGGAGTCTCCTAACCCAATCATTCGTTGACGTTTGGTGTCCAAAGAATGTTCTGAAACATCGGTGTGTTCTTGTGAGCTCGAATCTCAACCCACATACTAAGCAAAGAAAGTTTCATTGACAATATAATGATTGAAAATGCAAGTGACGAATGATCAGTGCAAATGAATTTTTCAACTAGAGATGTGTAAATTTTACATGAAGAAAACATCAACAGACACACGCCCGTATTTCCGGCTTTTTTATGGTTATGTCTGATTTACAAAAATGATAAAAGGTCCTTTGTGAATATGCATTTTAAAAAATAATTCCAAGTACACTAATCCAAACATCTAACCTTCTCCAGCAGCCCTCCGCCCACCCATCAGCGAGAAATTCTGGATCCCGTAAGTCTGTGCCCGGACAGTTTTACTGTAACATAACCAGTTACTCTCATTATCAAATCCATGATACAACTAACTGACATACTTTTATGAGTTTCAGTCGACTTGAGGAAGGTGGGCGTTGGGAGGATAGGTTGGGTGCAGTTGTGAATAAAACAAAGACAAAGAAGGGGAAGAGTTAAAAGTAAACATTTATCCCATAGTGCAGGGAATTGAACAAACACCAACGCGCTAACGTTAACGGTCATCTCACTTGACGTTGACGGACAAACAAAATCACCGAATATCCATTCCTTGTCCTCGGAAGTTCTTACATAATTTATTGAATTCACGGGTCTGCACAGATGAAAAGGAAACAAAGAGGTTTTCGAAAGATACGTTCATTGCAACTTTCATTTCGATGTCACGCAATGACAAATAAATAGAAATAGTTACTCGTTCGTGTAAACAATTCAGCGTGTAAAGCGCCTTAAACAAAGGCAAGGCAGTAGCGGAAAAAAACATTCGTTGCTCGTCAACTGGCAGAGTTTCGAAAAATCGTTGGCGAAGCCATAAATTTACATTATTCACGTCAATATATTTTAGAGTATGCCCATTTCCCCCCAAATGTTGCGCACATCATCGTTTGTGACTTTAATTTCACAGTTCAGCGGGGAACAGATAAATCCCAAAGCAAACAACCAAAAAATTTGAAATTCCTAGAAATGTTTGCTCCACAGTAAACAATAGTTGTTGAGTGTCAAGAACAATTGGTGTGCGGCCGCTTCGGCTATTTCACTTCCAAACAATAGAGTAATCCGTGAGAATGTTTATTAGCTCAACTTGACAAAGTCAAGCTGAGCTATTGCCATCACTTCTCGTCCGTCGGCGTACGTACGTACGTTAGTACGTACGTACGTTAGTACGTACGTCCACAATTTCCTTTGGCACACCTCACAGGTCGCATTTATGATCAGATTACTTTGAAACTTCTTATGCTTGTTTGGGGTGACCTCTAGATGGGAGCTATCGATTTTCTTCAATTTCCGTCAAAACATGTTGCCGCGGCCAACGTTCTTAGAACTTAGTTTAGTCAAACCACAATATTTCCCTTTGGCACACCCTACAGGGCACATTTATGATTTGATTGCTTTGAAACCTGATACGCTTATTTAGGGTGACCTCTAGATGGGAGCTATCGATTTTCTTCAATTTCCGGCAAAAAATGTTGCCACGGCCAACGTTCGTAGAACTTAGTTTAGTCAGACCCCAATATTTCCCTTTGGCACACCCTACAGGGTACATTTACGATCAGATTGCTTTGAAACCTGGTATGCTTGTTTGGGGAGACCTCTAGATGGGAGCTATCGATTTTCTTCAATTTCTGTCAAAAAATGTTGCCGCAGCCAACATTCTTAGAACTTAGTTTAGTCAGACCACAATATTTCCCTTTGGCTCACCCTACAGGGCTCATTTATGATTAGATTGCTTTGAAACCTGGTATGCTTATTTACGGGAGCTATCGATTTTCTTCCATTTCCGTCAAAAAATGTTGCCACGGCCAACGTTCTTAGAATTTAGTCTAGTCAGACCACAATATTTCCCTTTTGTACACCCTACAGGGCACATTTATGATCGGATTGCTTTGAAACCTGGCATGCTTGTTTGGGGAGGCCTCTAGATGGGAGCTATCGATTTTCTTCGGTTTCTGTCAAAAAATGTTGCCACTGGCAAAACAACTGACATTGGTCCCAATGATCTTCAATTTTGCCATTTCATTTATAACTTACCAAGTTCAAGTTTGTCAAGTTGAGCTACAGTGTCATTGACACTTTCTTTTTTTGATTGGTGTGATTCTTTCTTTAATGTAAAGGTCAGGTTCGTAATAGTAGTCAGTGGCAGTTTCTTTAAATTACTGTAAATCAAGAGTTGCTGACGTGACGTGAAAACAGGACGGAAAAACCGCGAGTGTTTGTAACTTCTTTTTTTTTTTTTTTATCACGCCCATTATATTTACGTCGTTCGTTTTTTACGTTTTTCTTCAATTTCATTCGATATCCTGTAAGGTGCCTTTTCTCAGAATACGGCATTTTAGATCAAATCCCATACTGAGCCCTAAATATGGAAGCAAGAGCGGTGGGAATTGCAATTTTTCGATCGATGTGAACTCGACCAACTTGTAAATGCACCAGCGGCGATAAGACAAAGAGGCCGATAAAGTACGGTCAGTTTTCTTATCCTTCATGAAGAAATTCGGGGAAATGAAACTTGCTTTTATCAAAAATATAGATTGATCCCCAAGGAAAACTATTCAATTCACAACACAGTAAAATATTTCAATAAAACGTCAAACAAAAACAAAATCTATCACAGGGCTAAAAATAAATTTAAATCTATTGGTGAATTTGTGCCTCTGAAAGTTGAAAAGTTTGGTCAATTTGAATTCGAATCTGAATAACTATGTAATTCAGTATTCCACGATGTTTATAGTATTCTCAAGGAATAATCTCTGCAGAATGATGCACTTGTTGGATTGAGTGTTGTGTGTTATGCTCATATCTATTGAAGGATTAATACTATTTAGAAAGTGACACCAAAGCCGGGAGCGCGGTGTCTGTTGCACTTCTATGCTAGAGGTCCTGAGTTCGATCCCGCCCGGAACGACCCGCGTTGTGTCCTTGGGCAAGGCACTTTATCCCGGATCCCTACATGGGGGTACGATGACGCCGTGTTCTAAGGCGCACTGCACGTCGATGGTGCACATGTCTTCACCCACTGTAACCCTGCCTGAGCGGAGCTTGAACAGAGTTAGAATGTTGAGGAGCTGACAGTTGCTCGTCAATGCTCGGTGGTTCTCTCCGGGTATTCCGGCTTCCTCCAACCGTAAAAATGTCACGGTCACGATTAGCCATTGTGCATAAATATCTGACCTTTAGCACCAATAAATAAATAAATAAATAAATAAATAAATAAATAAATAAATAAATAAATAAATAAATAAATAAATAAACCAAAGCCGAAAGTGGCAATGGTATTGTGGATTTCGAGGTTGCGTGAGTTCTCAGTATCAGCTCAGACACTGTTGCATTGAGCATTGGTTATTGGTTCCTAATAATTCTCTGAAGTAGGTGCACTTAATTTCAGTGAACATTTTTTCACGTTGGCCATTGAGCATCTCAGAATAATAATTCATTCAATGATCATGGCAGTGATGCCAAGTTTTTATGCCCTAGTAATGCTGACAATGTATGGGGGTGACAAATGTAACACCTTTCCGTAATTTCTGCCTCCTTTAATGACAAAGAAAGACAAAAAAAAAATCTGCAAATACAAGCCTACAGGAGTACTCGGAATATGGTTAGATTTAGCCTGAACAAGATAGAAAAGCTAAAAATAGTAACAGAACTGTTCCAACTGATAGGCTCTACTGGAGTATACTCCAAGAACAACGAATAGGGTTGAATAGAGAAAAACTATAGCACAACTCCTATAAACCCCAACTGTAGAGGATTCTCAAAGATTCCTAATAACAGGTAAAAACAGGATTCAGCAGGAATCTGAACCAGAAAACTACACCCATTGAATCGGCACTTTAGCACTAGGTGCTATTCTACTAAAACGGATTTTGGGTGAATCCTTAGCAAATGAAGTCGTTTCTAATGATTTGAAAGGATTGTTGAGTCGTTTGTGGTAAATCTACGAAATAAACGAATCAGGAAACTACTCCTATTCAATCGAACACACCTTTCAGTGGCCTCTTGGCCTAATAAGACGGCTTTGGGTACCGTAGTGACTACGTGCTACCTTAGGAAAGAAGATGGCGGCCCCAATATACAAAATGGACGACGGAAACACGTATCATCCTAAAAACGCGCTACGCAAGCGAACCAACACCACGTTTCATTATGGTAATAACGTAACAACATGGCCGCATACGCGGGCTACCATGACAACACATGACGTCACTTCGAGGTCCTGCATCGAGGTCCTGCTAATGGGGGACGAAACGTGCGAGCTATACTACTCACCACGTAACCTAAATAGATGGTATTGCTGTAGTGACTAGTGAGGCCAGGCAAATGGAACAGGGTTATCAATATTTTACAGCGTGAATGTCAGTGGTCATGGATTAGAGAATAAGTGGTACCAAAATGCTTTATACCTATAATACAGGTTATTTTGAAAGGACATTTATTTATTTATTGGGGCTTATCGACACTTTCAACAGCCAGGGTCACCTCGTGTCGGATAGTTTTACGTGTGAGGGAGCCAGAGTACCTGGAAAGAACCATTGAGCAACGGCGAGTAACTATCATACACCCCAACGTCCTAATTCCACACAAGCATTGGTTGAAGACAAGGGCCCGTCGACGTGCTGTACTACTTAGTACACAGCGCCACAGTGCCCCCGCGTGGGCAATCGGGATGAAGTGCATTCAGAAAAAAAAACAAAAAACAAAAAAAAAAAAATGGGAAAAAGACTTTCTCGACTTCACATCACGTCATTAGAAGTGACTGTTATCTTCAGCAATATGCGTGCATTCGTTGACTTCCATTAACTATTAACACTAGTTGTGTTAGGTAAATAGTTAATGGAAGTCAATGAACAGTCAGGACATATTCGTCAAAATTCAGGTTTTAGATATCGGATGACTCTTGTTGTGGTAATCATGTACTTTCTTATAAGACTATATTTCATATACTTGAACTTTCATCATACACACAATCGGTCACCCAAATGGAGATCTGTAGTACAGGATTCGGGATGTTGGGAGACCCAGCATGACTAATTTAAAATACCGATACGGTACGTGTTAAATGAATAAGTTTCGTCACGATTACTATAGAGAAATTTCCGAGTACGATTAAGTTTTTTTTAAATATAATAGTAGTATAGAATGTGGTTTTAAGTCCACTTTTGGTGGACTGCACGCTGGGCTCAAGAAGTGGCGTAGCCAGTCACATGACCAGTTATGCCGTGTTGAATGCCCTGGCAGTGCACGTGAGTGTCCATGTTATGAAGTCACACCCATGGTAATATGGGGTGTCATTGCTCTTCGTCCATTTTGTTTATTTGAGGCCGCCATCTTGGTTTCTATGGGGTGGTACATAGTTGTTATGAGCCCAGGAGGCCCCTAATGTAATGTAGGTATGTTCTGGTGGTATGTTCCTTGTATGAAAGTATATCCAATGCAGAAAACGACAGTTACATGTTTCAAACATAAAAAACTACCGATACTGACCCATCCCGATCATCGTCTTGACTAGCGGTTAGGGCCATGAGTCTAAGGGTGTGTTCGCTTTAACGGAGATATATCGAATTACCCAAAACCACCCATTCTTACACAAATGGACTTTAGAAACCAACATTCATATGGCTCTTAGGAGTCGCACGAAGCGCTGATGAGTCTTCAGTAGTGTGGGTCACCCCCTCCCGCAATTGGAGTCGAATTTCAAGAAATAATCCGACAAATACCGAAAGTGACCTAAATAGACGCCAACAACTCTCCGATCAAACTGTTTAAATTTTCAATCTTAATTCTCTCCAATATGATAAAATTATTTTATTTCTTCGCATTGAGATAAGAATTTTAAGACAAGAATTTGAAGACAGATAATACACTCGGTCCAGTATTTTTCTCAACAAATATGGTCTTGGGTTTCGACCTCGGTCCTTATCTGATCGAATACCCTTAATCCCGAGTATCATCGTTGCCCGAAAGCCTAACTTATTCAAAATGATCCAGGCGTCTGAACACTTTATCAAATAAAAAAAAGTACAACCATCACTGACAAACAGAAATTAACCCCCTTTGAACACTGATGGCATCTTCTATGTCAGATCAGAGCCATCAACTGGTGGAGTCTATATCGGTTAATTGGGGAAGACTAATCAATATTTTCAACGTGCTCCCCAAGGCTGCACGTTGGAAATCTTGATTGGTGTGCCACACAGATTCACTGAGCAACTCTGTTCTTTACGAATTCATGTGGGCGCGCGGTGGCGTCGCGGTAACCGTTTCTCGTCAGATCACCGAAGTTAAGCAAAGTCGAGCGCGGTTAGTAGTTGGATGGGTGACCATTTCAGCGACTGCTTCGCGCTCCCGCGTTGTGTCCTTGGGCAAGGCACTTAACCCCAATTGCCAACATGGGGGGCACGATGACGCTGTGTACTAAGGCGTACTGCACGTCGATGGTGCGCATATATTCAACCAATCTAACCCTGCCTGTGCCGCGATGTAGAGAGTTCAGAGTTACGATGTTGGAGAACTGACAGCTGTTCGTCGTTGCTCGGTGGTTCTCTCCGGGTACTACGGCTTTCTCCACCCGTAAAACTGTCACGGTCACGATTAGCCATTGTGCATAAGTATGTGACCTTAACCACTACTAAATAATAAATAAATAAATATGAATTTAGGTCGTATCGAGAACCTAGACCGCTAAATCGGACTTTCGGTTCAAAGGGTTAAAAGAAAAACATCTTATTATGATGACTCAACTGTGGTAGACAGGCCGTGACGTTACAGCAAACAAGTAAACACTTCATCTGATTGTCAAGCTTTAATTTAAAAAAAAATGTTCGTCATAAGGTAATTGCCAGAGTGGGTAAACGAATTTTACGATGTTTCTGAACTTATTACGATTAAACTTACTGACAGGTATGAGGTGTGCCCGTTAATACACAATCCATTTTAGATTTGGACGACCATCTGACACCAAATCCCCGAATGCCCCATCTATGGTGCTTCGATCGAATGAGTCCGCAAGAACAATTGCGCCCGCAAGCCAATTACGTCATAAAAAGGCGACCCGAGTGTGTGCCCGAACGAGCCCATTGTCTTCGCGAGCAAATCTCGTGCTGACTGCGCCCGTAAAACATATTCCGATTGTGTCCACAAGCTGTTTACGTCCGCAAAACGAAAGCCGATTGTGTCAGGTCTGTCCGCAGTAACAATTAGCTCTCCTGTTATTTATTTATTTATTTATTGGTGTTTAAGGTCACATATTTCTGCACAATGGCTAAGCATGACCTCGACAGTTTTACGGGTGGAGGAAGCCGGAGTACCCGGAGAGAACCACCGAGCAACGGCGAGCAACTGTCAGCTCTCCAAGTCCACACAAGCAGGGTTAGAATTGGTTGAAGACAGGTGCACCATCGACGTGCAGTACGCCCTAGTACACAACGTCACCGTGCCCCCACGTGGGCAATGGGTAGCTCGCCTGTTGCAGAAGTAATTAGTTTACAGACAACAGTCATCCTTTCAGACATATTCCGTCGAAACGAGCTCACCTGAATATATCTTGGAGATCCAGCTTAATTTCTAGTGACAGAGCATAAGAGAAAAAAGACTCGGATTAACCCTTTACCCAACGAATCGGCCGCATCTCCCCGCGTAATGTGCAAATTCAGCAGTTGAAAAAATATTATTTTTCAAAAAATTTCAACTAAACCACATCATGTGATCCCTCGTTGGAACTAGCTCGTTCCAACGAGGGGTCACATGATATGGTTTTGTTAAAAAAATTTGGAAAATTTTTTAAAAATTATATTTAAAATAATAAATTTTGATATCGCCTGCGTTGGGTAAAGGGTTAAGTCCCAATTAAGACCTTGTAGTCGTATTAAGTACCTTTCTCTCCGGGGTTTGAGAGTGCAGTACAAAATCTCCCAAAGCAAAATCCCTCAACACAAAAGCCCCAGGACAAAATCCCTCGAGGTAAATGACAAACTTGGACAAAATCTCCGATGAGATGAACTAACTAGGGTAACTGGCGTGCTGTGGGGTGTGTGACCCCCCCCCCCCCCCACCCTAATGATTTTCCAGTATGGACAGTTGGTGTCATAGTTGTCTGCATTGGCGTCTTAGACATCAGTTCGCTTTTGTTGATAATCGTGTACTTTCTTACGGGAATAGATTTGCTTCTTTGACTTGTGTCACACTCGCAGCACAGGTCTCCTGCAAATGGAGGTCTGTTGCTGATTGGGAATGTTGGGATCCCAGCACAACCAATTTTGTGTCCGGTACGTGCTTATTAAATAAGAAACTGGTATGCCCATGCATCAGGACTATTGCATGTATTTAGCCATAAACAAACTTCCTGTTTTTTTTACCTATAATCCCATTAACAAATATTTAACTTTATCATCAAGGCATACCTTAGTGATGTTTTTTGTTGTTTTGGGGATTTTATTTTTTTTTTGGTGGGGAGGGGGGGGGGGGATTGGTAAATTTCTTTAGTCGGAACTTGAGTCATAACAATCGGAACAAATTGGCTTGACACGCTCACCCCAACCCCACACATGTTCCTCGCCATACACAATTTAGTACGACCTAGTAAGGATTGTGTGGTACGTGTCTCCGCAACACACGCGCGAGTATGTTCCTGCTACAACCCTGAATGCAGCAGTGACATGACCATGATATTTATTACTTTTGTCCTGGAAGTGTTCTCCTGGGCCCTCTTGCGTATGCCTAGTCACTGAAGCGTAAACGTGTGTGCTTCTCCTCTTCCCCAATTAGGCTCGGTAGCTTCGGGAAGTTGGCCGGGAGGGAGGGGGGGCGGGCTGATTTGTCTTGACTGTGACAAATCAAATTCCTACTGATAAAATATTCTAACTGCACCATCAGGATATCCCTTCGCTGAAAGTATTCCTCGATGATGAAGTTCAAATAGGGGCCTATTAGTCAGTTGGGATTGTAATTAAAAGTTCGAGACTTCTCGAGAATTTATTTTTGGATAAATGAAATATATATAGCCAATAGTTGTAATCATGGTACAATCTCTTGTTTAATTAACCACTCCAGTACTTTAAATTGTGAGATTCGGTCCCAAATAGACCGAATCGGATACTTTTGACCTCCACTTCCGAGATGGGCAATATACTGAAAAAACCGAACCGATGCCGATATCATGGGTATTCCGAAAAACCGAACCGAACCCATCATTGAAAACTGAAAACGTCTGAATTTTCGGATTTTCTTACATTCTCTACTTATAAGGCCTTGTTGAGGCTTGATAGCAATTGAAGAGTTCAGTTTCCTGAAAGAAGTAGCTGATTTTCTTTTCGCTTTTGTTAGCCCTTAAGGGCCAAGGAAATTCTGAATTCCCACAAGACTACAATTTGTACATGCCCAGTTGTTTAGCAGTAATTTCTAGTCAAACCTTGGCTAGAAAGCACTGCTCAGGTGAGTTATCTATTGTTGGGAACTCCTAATGATGGCATGCTGACATATGTTTTGAGATCGCAAAAGCCTGAAATGGGCCTTTGAGGGTTAAGGTGTGTTTGGCACAGGTCACAAAATTACTGTAGATTTGATTTATGTTGAAAAAAGTATTGAATGTTGAACCCATTGGCAGTGCCATTTGTGGCGCTCCGGTAGAATGATACAAGAACTTATTCGGCATTTTGCTGGTGTGAATTCCCCTTTGGAACTATCAGCAAATAAGTTGGAGTCAGATAGGCCTACCGAATACCGAATCGATACCAAGCTATACCCCTGTAAGAATACCGAAACCGATACCGAACCCAAAATATCAATACTGTCCATCTCGACTCCAATTGTGTGGTCGACAGTATCTGTAACATGGCACTAAGTCCAAGTTTCAAATCTAATACTGCAAGAAAGCAGGCCTACATGTATGATTACTAGTAAGAGCAAATTAATAGCCTATCTAAGACTCCAATCCAGACAAAAATGTCCTGACTGGGACAGTTATTGAGAGTACCACCACCCCACCCACATACAGCGACCACATTCCCCATTAGCGACGTCCCTGGTTAGGCTACCTCGCAATAGAATTGGTATCTGGACATTATGTGATGAGAACAAGAGGCGACCACTTATTCATAACTTGGCTGTGACGTTAATGCACTGAGAGGACAAAGCGTCACTGCGTGACGTATGAGTAATTTCTGAATGTCGTCACAGCGTCGATTCAGTAGACGAACCTAGAACAAGTATATTTTGACCCGCGTACAGACATATATAGACATTTATATCGCAAAACAAGATGTCTGTCGACGTGGAATGGTTTAGAACTGTGGGAACATCAATATCGGGAATACATATCGCTAACGAATATGAAGCAGGGCGTGTTCGGCTGGATTGTTCTTCGCAGACCGACGTAACGGAGATATATAGCCTGAAAGAAGCAGAAAACGTTTCAGGGCATTTAAAGTCAGAAATAACTCTACTCAAAGAAGAATATTTTAGAGTAAAAACCGAACTAGAAAGGTCATATCAGAAGAAAGTAAAACAGACAGCATCGAAGATCTATAAAAACGCCAAACAAAAGGAAAACGAAATCAGACGCATTCACACTGAAAAAGAAATGAGTTTGAAACACACTTTCCGTCAACGGTTAGCTAACGCTCTTGTGAAAATGTCGGTGGATTTTGAAAAAGACTTTGAGCTTAACATTCGAAGAATCCAGTCACGATCATCAAAAGAAAAGGATAAAGAGATGGAGTTGTTACGTCACGCTATACAGAGAGATATTGAGATCATTGAATCTCTGAAAACGAAATTGAGATATTTACGCGCAACGTACGCAGAAGGCGAGATTACAGAAATGGACGAAGATCTCATGAGTTTTTTACAATCCGAAGACAGTGAAATGACAATTCAAGATCTAGAAAACGAAATTCAAGAAATGAAATTTTTAATTCCGTGTTTGAAACGAAGAATTGTTGATCTAAGAGGATGTCTGGGTGAAAAATACACGGAACAAAGAGGACAGAAGAAAGAACTCTCTGATTTGACAGAACAGTTGAAAATAAATAATGAATTGAGTACACTTTTGCAAGAAGAAAAATCGGAGCTGAAAGAAATCTTTGATATGAAGCAACGTGAGTTGCAAGAATTGTTGAAAATGAAAAGACTGGAATGGGAGAAAATCATTGCAGAAAACGTTTTGAAAGCCAAGCGGCAAGTAATCGAGGATGCTAAGAAAAGCAATCAGAATATTCAACTGTCTGGTGCCACGCAGTGTGAGATTCTTCAGGAAGAAATCCAAGAATTAAAAGATAAAATTCAAAAACAAATCGACAGAAGAAAAAACAAGACAAAGGAAGAAATCGATATAGAGGCCATTATCGTCAGAAACCACGAGAGAACACGAGAGGTAGAAAAATTAATCAAACAACTGGACGAGGCACGGTGTTTGTGGGAAAACAAGTATGTTGTACTTCAGAAATACGTAAATTCAATCAGAGAAAACAAATTTGTAAGAATTTTTACCAAGCGTCCGGTGGCCGATATCCGTTCAGCGGCTGTGTCTTATAATAAAGACAGACCAAAAGGCATTATCCACACGGCAGCGCGGCTTTGTTATCAAAGTGAACCATTACTCTCAGCACGATTACACCCATTATCGCCAAGGCATGCATCTGTGTTTTCTGATAACAGTCGAAGATTGAGTAGTGTCATGTGAGACAGGTATCATTCAGTGACGACGGAACTAAAATGAAACTGTATGTGTGGAGGGTGGGGGTGACTCAAATTATTTTTTCAGCTGTTTCCCAATGTTTGGTCATACTCTATGTTTTCGAGTAAGAAAAATGTACTTTTTTTAGTTAATTCCTAGTACTCTGGTAGTATTTTAAATATTTTGTCACATACACCATATTGTCTATACGGCATGAACAATTTTAACAAATTATATCTTGTTCGACAGAGCTCATTGTGGGAAAAATTTGCTGCTGGAAACTTGGACATCTTAACATCGGAGGGCAGAGGGTTAAGCCTGGCCTTTTTTGGAGCATGTCTTCTATTCGTTCTAGGCAAAAGTTAAAAAGATAAGACAGAACGCAACGAGGGGATTTGGGGGGGGGGGGGCACTAATCAACTACCCTAGCTGGATTGTATAACCCTTTCTCCAACGTAACGGACAAAACCGGCCAGCGCTACTCACCAAAATTGCCATTCAGTTTTCATTTTTTTCGTTCTTTGCCTCACAAACATATCCTATGACCCCCTCATTGGAACAAGCTCATTGGGCTCGTTCAAATGAGGGGTCATAAGGTCTGTTTTTGGAGCCAAAAATGAAAAAAATAGTTATTCAGTAATTTTGTTTGCAGGTGTCGTTTCCTTTTCATGCCAGGAAAAGGGTTAAGGTGGTGAAATATAGGAAATAAAAGTGTTGTGTTCTTGTACTTTTACGATCAGATTCAATATTCAGTCAGAACAAAAGGAGAGTGGAACATGCGGAGACTGAACTTCACGACCCGGTGTAGCAGGATATCTTTCCCCTGGATATCTTTCCTCACCTGAATTTTTAAATGTATTCATCTAATTTTGTTTCTTTTACTATTATTTCACAATATTTGATTACGTTTGATGTTAAGCAGCTAAATCCTTGTATAGAATTACTCAGGAACAGATAACAAAATATGGAATAAGTTAGGGAGAAAAATATTTTGAATGAATTTTAGAAACAATTCGTCTTCCTCCTCGCCCCGTCAAAATCTCAGAAAAGAGTTACAGAGGTTCTAAGGTTGGCTGTTTCTAATTCACTAGTGTGCAAATCAGTACAGCATTCCAAAACCCTCACCTTGTCAAAATCTGCAAAAAACTGTTACAGATATTGTACGATTGACTAATTCTAATTCAGTAGATAAGATTTAAAAGTACCTCATTAAAATAAATATGTATCATCCTTTTTCATGACTGTGATATGTTTTGACAAGGTGGGGGTGGGGGGGGGGGGGGGGGTCTTTCATTCCACCCTCTTCCATTTTTGTCCCAAAAATTGCTGCAAGGTCCTGAGCTTTTCTGTTTGTGATTCACTGCTCTCGTTATTTAACAGAACACGATTGGAAGAATTTTTATTCTTCTGTCACCTTGTCAAAGTCATGTAAACAGTCATACGCCCTTTACAGCCATTGTTTGGACTTTATTATGGTTGGGTGGGTTTGTAAATAAAACCTATTTATTTTTAGCCCCCTACGGGAACCGTAAGGGGACTATAGGATTGCACTCCGTCCGTCTGTCTGTCTGTCTGTCCGTCCGTCTGTCTGTCTGTCTGTCTGTCTGGTTTTTTTTATTTATGTTACCACCTCTCCCTCCAACATGTTTTAAGCCACACCTTTCCTATTTGGTACATGGATAAATGGT
The DNA here is from genome assembly GCA_031216915.1 of Pictodentalium vernedei. Classification (NCBI taxonomy): domain Eukaryota; kingdom Metazoa; phylum Mollusca; class Scaphopoda; order Dentaliida; family Dentaliidae; genus Pictodentalium; species Pictodentalium vernedei. The sequence continues at coordinate 210,474,747 of CM062291.1, read as the reverse complement.
TCTGAGGGGATGATGCACGCTCACATTTTTTTTTCAAAATCCAAGATGGCGGAATGGCGGCCATTTTTGTTGTGTTTTTTAAGCTTTTTTTCTCTATTTTCATGTTACCACCTCTCCCACCAACATGGTTGAAGCTACACCTTTCATATTTGGTACATGGATAAATGGTTCTGAGGGGATGATGCACGCTCAAAATTTTTTTTTCAAAATCCAAGATGGCGGAATGGCGGCCATTTTTGTTGTGTTTTTTAAGCTTTTTTTCTCTATTTTCATGTTACCACCCCTCCCACCAACATGGCTCATGCTACACCTTTCATATTTGGTACATGGATAAATGGTTCTGAGAGGATGATGCACGCTCAAAATATTTTTTTCAAAATCCAAGATGGCGGAATGGCGGCCATTTTTGTTGTGTTTTTTAAGCTTTTTTTTCTCTATTTTCATGTTACCACCCCTCCCACCAACAGGGTTCAAGCTTTTCTTTCCATATTTGGCACATGGATAGAGGGTTGGGAGAGGATGAAGCATGTTCAATATTTTTTCTTCAAAATCCAAGATGGCGGCATGGCGGCCATTTTCGTTGTGTTTTTTAAGCTTTTTTCTCTATTTTATGTTACCACCCCTCACTCCAACATGGTTCAAGCTACACTTTTTATGTCTGGCACATGGATAGAGGGTTGTAATGGGATGTTGCATGTTCAATATTTCTTTTCCAAAATTCAAGATGGCGCCATGGCAACCATTTCTGTTGTGTTTTTTAAGCTTTTTTCTCTATTTTATGTTACCACTACTCCCTCCAACATGGTTCAAGCTGCGCTTTTCATATATGGTACATGGATAAAGGGGTTGTGAGGGGATTATGCACGCTCAATATTTTTTTTTTCAAAATCTAACATCTGTCTGTCTGTCCTTCTGTCTGTCTGTCTGTCTGTCTGTCTGTCTGTCTGTCTGTCTGTCTGTCTGTCTGTCTGTCTGTCTGTCTGTTTGTCTGTTTTTATGTTACCACCTCTCCCTCTAATATGCTTCAAGCTACACCTTTCATATTTGGTACATGGATAAATGGTTCTGAGGGGATGATGCACAGTCAATATTTATTTTTCAAAATCCAAGATGGCAGAATGGCGGCCATTTTTGTTGTGTTTTTTTAAGCTTTTTCTCTATTTTATGTTACCACCCCTCCCTCCAACATGGTTCAAGCTACGCCTTTCATATATGGTGCATGGATAAAGGGTTGTGAGGGGATTATGCACGCTCAATATTTTTTTTTTTAAAAATCCAAGATGCTTATATACCCTAGTGTCTTCTGTGACAAAAACACCTTATGTCACAAAAGCGCCGTAGGGGACTAATTCCACCTCGGTGGTCAAACACTTGTTTCAAATGGTTGCGATGGTTTTTGAATGGGTGAGGGGGAGATAATCAGGCCTGGACATCTTCCCCTCCATCCTCTTCCATTTTTGCCCAATAAATTACTGCAAGGTTCTAAGATTGCCTACTTCTGATTTACTGCACTCATTATTTAACAGTATACGGTTGGAAGAATTTTTTTCCTCCCAAGTATTCTGTATTATATTTTAACATGGGTGGTGGGGAAGATAACCAGGCCTGGATATCTCACCCGTCACCTTGCCAAAGGCCTGTAGACATTCATACGACCTTTACAGCCATTGTTTGGACTTTGTTATGGTTGTGGGAGTGGAAATAATCATATAATTATTATTTTTGTGTGCGTTCAGTTATGTCATACATGTACACTCTGTGCTTAACGACTATAATTTCAGATAACATTTCACGACTCTCACGAAGCCTGACCCATCGCTGTTCAGTGAAACACATCGATCATACCTCGTCCCATTGTGTGGATTTGTTACCGGAAGCATTCCAATTCATTTCAAATTCTGTCGAAGCTATTGATTTAACTACAAGGGTTTTGGCTTCTTGTAGTCGCCAGATGTTACCAGAAATAGTAGACTTTCAGTGCGCTATCGTGATATATTTGACAACAGGACTGAAATAAGGAAGACTTTCCCAGACTCAATCTGATTAGCCGCCATCTTGACTGTTCAAATCCAAGGTGCATGATGAGGCACAATGTTTAGCCGTGGTCAGTGTACATCGTTTAGCTGTAGCCAGTGGCGTCACCAGGCTTTTATTTAAGGGGGGGGGGGGGGCAATTGGGGGACAGGTTCTCTTTATCAAGGAGTATACTGATCTCCTCTCTTCATACCAAAGGGGTGATTCACCTATCTTTGATACACTCTCTCATGAAGATAACAACAAATATAACCCATTTTATTTTATTTTCATTCATTTTTCTTCCCCCAAAGCAAATCGTATACTCCCACTCGCAGAAAATGGTATTCCACTTCCAGCATCGTATTCCACTCTCAGAGATGGCGGACTGTTTTTTTTTATTGTTTACAAATCGGTTGAGTTGTATCAATTATAAAGGGTTGTTTTAGGGAAACAAATATGGAGAAAATAAATACAAAAGTTTTCGTGGGCCGCACGGATTATTTCACGAGGCTAACGGCTGCTGCGCCCGTGGTCTTTCGGTTTCCAAATCGGTGTAACTTTCCAAACACCCCCCCCCCCCCCCAAAACACATGGACAACTAATATTAGAGTTCTCACTCAAATGAAACTTCCTTGAATTTCGACTCCCTACTTTGAGAAGTGTTTGAATTTGTTTCTGTCCTTGAAAGTACTTGATTTTCCACAAATTCCTTGAAATTAACTTTAATTCAGTTTAGTTTCATGATAAACAGTTTGAGTCTGTGGTGTCCAGACCACTGCAGTTTGTTTCTTGAGTTTCTATCAGTAATCCTATATTATGCTGTGATGTAATATACTTTTGAAAGGGGCTAGGAAAATAATTTCCAATAGTGTGTTACATCACATCATCAGGAACGCCAGAAGCACGGGGTAGAGGTGATAGCAGCCCTCCCTGCCTTCGGACCATCGGATCGAGAGGAGAGGGCAGACAATACCCTTCCCAGGTTCGTCGTTCAGTTTTTTTTCAATGATATATTCTCGAAGTAAATCTAAAATACATGCCCTAAATCCGTTCTGGGAGTTTTCAAAATTCGGTGGGGGGGGGGGGGGGTTGCGAAGAGGCCCCTCCCCCCCACCCACACACACACCTCCTCTCACATTCTCCCATATCGGGCCTATGAGACATGTATTTTTCGGAATGCCATGGCGAGGCTGCCGGTGAGAGTAAATGGCGTTTTCCCTGGTCTGAAAACCCTGGCCTGAAGTGCTTCCGGTGTCCCTGTCGATCATTTCATTGTCATATTCTGGAAGATTTAACAAATGAATAAAATAGTAATTCGAGTCAAGATATTTGTTATGAATGTGAACGAAAAATCGGTCACCGTATTTCTTTTTAGACGAGCATCGGGCGAACGGAACGGATTTCGCTCAGATTTCTACAGCCCTGATAGTTCTTGGAAATTACCGTCGAATTTGTTTGAAAAGTACTTGAGTTTGCTTCGCTTATATGAGGGGAACCATGTATTATCCCTGTCTATTTCATGGTAAATAGAAAACTACGCTGGTTTCAAAATTGATATACCCTGAGGCGAAGCCGAAGAGTGTGCCAACTTTAAAATCAGTGTGAAAATTATCATATACACTGGAATAAAGCAGATACTGTGTACATGAGTTCTGTCAAACAAAACTTAACAGGTTATATTTTCACTTATTTTCATCGCGAGGTTTATCAGAAAACTAAATTGAATATTCATTTTATTACAAGACTGTTTTTTTCAATTTATTACGAGACTGTTTATTCGATTTATTACAAGACTGTTTATTCAATTTACTAAATTGTATATACAATTTAGTAAATCGAATATTCAATTTATTACAAGACTTTTTTCAATTTATTACAAGACTGTTTTATAAATAAATAATAAACAGTCTCGTAATAAATTGAAAAAACAGTCTTGTAATAAATTGAATATTCAATTTACTAAATTGAAAAAAAACAGTCTTGTAATAAATTGAAAAAACGCTGCCATTCCAAGTACCGCGTCTTCAGATGGCACCTATCTGCGGTAAAAAATGTGCTGTTCACTATCAGTGATTAACTATCCTGAATGCATGCTGAAGGGTGCGTGCTCTTAAAACGGGGGCAGAAAAAATATTAGGGCTGTATACCGCACAGCGGAGTCCACCATAAGAATTCTCCAACTGTTCTTTGCTTGTAGACACGCCACGTCGAGATGCTGATTCATATTTTCACACTCATCCACTCAAGCTCATCTGAGTGATGACGGCATGGGGTGTGCATGTGAAAACAATAAGAGTATTAATTCCTCCTACCATAAAATTTCGGTTCGCTTCCGCCTTTAATTAAAACATTCTGTGTTGCCTCGGATTGTGTCCACCCCCCCCCCCCTCCCGCCACGCACCCCCCCCCCCTCCCAAGTATCGGGTTTACCGTACTAGATAAGCCAATCCCTGTTCTGGCAACATTTCTGTTCCGATACGACTGCTGCGAAATTACGAATGCGATAAAAGGGATTGATTTATTTTTATTTGCTTGTGTTTCAGAGTAAAGCTGTCTGCATACTCCCGGAAACAGAGTCTACTTGCTCGTGATGCTAAACAGCAGGTGCTCTGGCACTGACGGTCCTGATAGTGGTGAGAAGGAAAGGTTGTAAAATTGAGCGTTCGGTTCTAGTCAAGTGTCGTCTGCCTGAACAGGTAGGTGACACTTGAATAGAAACAAAATACTTGCTTAGTCATAAGTCTTGGGCATTTTGGATTTCAATAAATTTACTCTTTATTCCCTCAGCTTGTGCGATTTTAACAATGTTTGTCACATTTAAACATGCAGGAGTGACGTAAAACACGGGAAGGGGTAACGAGGGTATGTATATTGGGCAATATACGTGATCCCGATATTCCGCGTGGGGGGCACGATGCCACTGTGAACTAAGACGTATTGAGCATCTTTGGTGCACTTGCCTTCAACCGTTTCTAACTCTGCTTCAGTCGAGGTAGTAAGCTACAGACTTTCACAGTTGCTCGGTGGTTCTCTCCGGAACAATACAAAAAAAAACTTTTACAATTGTATTTTCTAGAATTGTATTTTCTAGTTAGGATTTTAAATGGGTTAAAATGAACCATTAGCCAGTTGGCAAATTGCTATATCTGTTAAAATACTAATGATTCATTTTAGTCAGTCATATTAATAGGTAGAATTTCAATTCTAGAAAATACAATTATAAAAATTTTAAAGTATTGGCTCCGGGTGTTCCAACTTCCCCTAGTTGCTGCACCCTTAAAACTGCCTGACGCTATGTGATCCCCGCTGTAAACAAATTTGCAAATAAAACATCAGACGTGATACAAGTGTATATAAACACACTTTATTTATCAGTAATCAAGAATGTTTGATCCTGAAATAATGAATTTACTGGTCTGTTGTTTCAAGACATCACTCTCTTGCTTATATCACTGGCGCTGACTCATAGATCTAAAAATAAAGAAAAAATGTTATTAGGTTTTATATCTTAATGTTTGGTCGGATGCTTTAAAAAAACAGATCGAAATGAGAAAGAGGGAGAGAAAAGGCGACGAAACCGGAGGTCACATTGGGTACATGCACCGCCACTTGACCGTAATCTGTAATATATTTTATCTGCAAAGGTACACAATTTGTATTGACCATTTAATTTCACTTTCGGCCGGTTTGGTCTGCATGTATTTCTTCTTTTTCATCCATCTTCCAACCCAAATGCAAGCCGTTTTGGTGGAAGGTGGGTGGTGTAGAAGAAATAGACCGAACTATGACCAGGGACCAATACTATAAAGCTTTTTACAATTGTATCTTGTAGAATTGTATTTCCTACTTATTAATATAACTGACTAAAATAAACCATTGGCATTTTAAAAGATATGGCAATTTGCCAATTGGCAAATTGCCAAATCTTTGAAAATGCTTATGGTTCATTTTGAATTATTTGTAGTCATAACTAGAACATACAATTCTCAATTCTAGAAAGTACAATTGTAAAAGGTTTATAGTATTGGCTCCAGAGCGCAACCTGCACACACAACGGGAGATTAGCTGGTACTCGTATGCATTCACTCATGAATGGTCAGAATATGTTGCGTCACACGAAATGATGTCATTAAAAGTCTTTTAAGACATAGAATTGTGGCCCTGCGAATCTCAAATTCATGGTTGATTGTGGCCCAGCGGAACTCAAATTTCGGATCGAATCGAATCCCGAATCGATGCAGGCTGAGGATTTCGGATCGAATCATAACGCTAATGAAGTTGAAGATTTGTCATCTTCTTTCAACTATAAGTATTGTCGGCAGCGGCGACTCATCTGTCAGTTTGAGCCAATCATTAAAAAATGCGAAATAATCTACAACGGAATTAAAGTGGCGTCGAAAGCGGAATCTCCTTACACTCTTTTTCAGTCATCAGTTCTCAGGTACAGGCGACCTGGTGATAGATGAAGAATTTAGGAGGAGATATGTATGTATTTATTTATTTATGGGGGTTTAACGACACTTTCGACAGCTAGGGTTACCTCGTGTCGGACAGTTTTACGGATGGGGGATAACCACCGAGCAACGGCAAGCAACTGACACACCCCCTAACGTACTAACTCCACACAAGCATGGTTGGCACTGGTTGACGACAAGTGCACCATCGACGTACAGTACACCTTAGTACACAACGCCACCGTGCTCGATATCTTTATTAGGTCGATAAATCCATGCACTGGCGAACTAAAAAGTCTGTAATGGTAAAATTATAAGAATTCCATTCGCATAACTCTGCAGAAAAAATAATAAGTACATAAAACTTCGTAAGTTTCGAATCAAATGCTTTCTTAAGTTTCGAATCAAATGCTTCGAAAAGGGTGGGTTGGGTTCCACTAACAATAGGTGAAAATGCTCCCCCCCCCCCCCAACCCAACCATCACCACCACCGCCGACCAGATTTTGCACTTAACGCCGCCCTGGCTGACCGGGTTTCGGATGGTCGGAAGAAAAGTTTGAAAATGTCCCGTCTGGAAAATTATTGGGAGGGGTGTCACCCTCCATCTTAATTACGCCCCTGCCATTCTCGATAATTCTCTCTGATCTGCATGATATATTAAAGACATTCGATCCACTAGAAGCTGTGGCGGCAACGTGTCTGGTGCAAAACAACATTGATTTTACGATTTTATTATGCACCTAATTCAAATATTCGATGAACTTTGAAAGTTTAAGAATTACAATTCATAATTTCCAATACTGGCAAGTATAGGGGATATCTTCGCAATGCAATGTAATTTGCGTTTTTCCTTTTTGCTGTACTAGTATGCTAAATTAGCATACTAGTACAGCGAAAAGGAAAAACGCAAATTTTTCGCCACATTTGGACGGTTCCGCAAAAAACCGGTACGAGTTTGTGATTAATTTAGATATATTTGTCCGTTTCAGGGTGAACAACGAAGAAAATTGTTCACGGATCTGGTTTTCCGGAAACGATTATGCATACCACAGCAGTTATGGCAACGATAATGCTGCGCTTATAAGCGGTTATAACGTACACATTAGTCATATAAAATATTAAACTGGATGCGAAATTACACTACTTCGCATCGGGATGGGCTGTGGCGAATGTGAAGGCGGCCAAGCTAACCATACTCTTAAATTCTGAACCGACCTCTGGATGGTGGGCAACGGAAAGCTTTCATAGTAACTTGGGTTACTATACAACTGGGATATCAATGTATTGTGGACAAACTGATAGGTCAGCGAATATGAAACAAATGTATAGCGACTAAGCGCTGTTATCCGGGAGTTACGAATTTGTTTGTTTTTTTTTGTCCGGGCAGGCATTATGAACTTACCGAAATATTATGAGCTTATTTGATATATTATGAGCTTAATTACTAAGATAGATATTAGACTTATGAGGCAAATAGCGATTTTTCGAGGTTTATATTAAGGGTTAGGGTCAGTTCAGGGTTGGGGTTAGCGTTAGTTAACATCAAGCATTACATTGGGGGGATGTAACCGTGTCTAAACTCACCCCCCCGCCCCCAATAAAAAAAAAAAAAAAAAATTACCGAAAAAACGAGGTTTTGATCATTGTCCGAACGAATTAAAATGATAAATTTTTCCGTAAAAAATTAAGCCCACAACTCCCATTTTTAAGAACGTCCGTGCAAATGGGTCGGACTTTTGAAAGTCCATCGGTCGAAAGCGAAGGTAAAGGATTCAATCTAGTGGTAGTGGGGACGCCAGGCGGCTGGAAGGGTAAGAGATGCATGCAAGCCAGCTACTCGGAGATATCGCTGTCCTGGTTTTTGACCTGACGCTTACATGTCATGGTCACGGACGCAGGAAGCACGGGGGCAGTGGGGACAGCTGCTCTCCCTGCCTTCGTACCATGGGGGATAAGAGCGGGCAGACAATGCCCTTCTCAGGTTCGTCACTCATTTTTTTTCAATGACATATTCTTGAAGTAAATCTAAAATACACCCCGAATCCGTTCTGGGAACGTCCAAATTCAATGGGGGCATTCAGGAGTTTGGGAAAGGGATACCTCCTCTCAAACTCCCCCATCACGAGCCTTCGGCCTTCGAGACATGAATGCTTCGGGGTACTCCGGTTTTCTACACACTCTCAGAGAGAATGCCAAGGTGGCACTGGTTGTCGTTAGTGTCGTTAGACCTCAATAAATAAATAACTGGTCAAGCATTTGTTAACAGACATTTTTTATATTCCTAACAGCTGAAAAAAAGATGTTAACGAAATATATAAAATATATAAACCAGATCTTCTGTTAACAGCTACAGATTAGAGACGGGCTAAGGTGTTACTAATATTGTGATATATGATCTAAGTAATAATGAAGATCCGCTTGTACATCTGATTGTTTTTACGGCAATCACAAACTATTCGGTAAATTCTCTCGATCGTTGATGTTTTCTGCATTCGTTCACCCCAGTATTTCGAGTTAACTCCCCTACCGGACAGAAAGCTGGACATGGGGAATATGAACCCATGTGGGTTCATATTCATTCAGCCCAGTTGATTTGGGTTAATTTGTAACGCAACCAAGTTTAGACTGTATTAACACCGTTCTTTTAAGTATATATTTTTTTTTAACTTTCAGTGTCGGTATATGAATCGGTGTGTATGGAGGTGGGGATGTGGCAAAACTGTAAGATTAGACTGTTAGTGTTCACACAAAATCATGTCGTCTTTTATTTTTGTCGTAAAAAGAACTTTGGATATTGATTCTTGTTCATTTTGAACAATTTTATTTCTACCTGAAACGGAAGACAATGTTGCAGATCTGGAGCGGCTGCCGTCGTCTTCCAGCAAGCATGTGGCTTCAAAATCGAACATTATTTGTATTGTATATTTCCAATGTGTGATTCACTTGTAAGAATATTCGACACACAAATTCCAAATCGAATTTTTCAAAGATCAAAAGATACAAAGGAAAGAAGATTGGCTGAAGCCTACAACGAATTACCGAAAACTGCGGTGGTGCGCATGAGCACCATCATTATTACTATAAACATGCGGAGTTGATTTGTTTGCTGGTCGGGAGAGGTACCAGAGATAACGTCGATCATAATATATCAATCGTTCTGATAAGTGGAGAAGTGAAAGTCGCATAGTAAAGATGTGGCAGCCTCAGTGTTTATGGCGGCCTGAAACTGTTTGGTTCCATATTTTAGCCATTCTGTATATTTTAGTGTCATACAAGGTGTCCTCAGGGATGTAAGTTTTCCGGGTTTTCGTTACTGTTTTCCACCTTTTCTATTCTATGCTCAGGGACATGAATATTCTTGTTGAAGAGTTATTTGTACTCTGATTTTAGTGTGATTTTCACAGTATGTCCGAGGTGCTTCGTTCTTTGCTATTGAATTTAGCGGTGAACTGTCTTCAATTTCAGCCAAATCAGCTGTTGTGCCACAGGCGAAGACGACATGTTATCTGCTAGTCTCTGTAAGACTCGACCTCACCTCAGGCCGATCTGGGCTCGAACGAGCTCAGATTGGTCCGGGGTGAGGCTGAACCTTACGGCGACTAGTTATGATCGCATCAGGTGTGATTATCTCCACCACTATCAGTAGGATTACTAAGATTATCTTGCATCATGATCCCACTTGTCGTATGAATAGAACCCTGACCTTTAAGCTAGTTTAGCGAAGTTACAAATATTGAATGAAAAAGTAAATGGTCTGACTTGACAAGAGATCAGATTCTTCAAGTGCAGCCTTACCAATAGATTTTTTGCATCTCCAGAGAGAAAAATATTTTTTTCTCGAATGACAAAAATGATTTAAGAGAGTTGTCAATTTGGCATTTCTAAACATGAGACGAAGTGCCATGAGCACGAGTACGTATTTTGGTAGCTTCCACTGATACTTAACTTTGTTGAGGGCTGGATTATTTTTGGAGATCTGCATTTGTTTATCGAAATTTGTTTTATTACAAATTATTGAAGAGAATACACATGCACTCCCCAATAATTTGTAATAAAACAGATTCATGTGAACTTCTAGTTCTAGGTACTCCAGCTTCTTCCTTCCGTAAAACTGTCATCGACTCGATATGACCGTGGCTATTAAAGTATCATAAGACCTTAATAAATAATAAATAGTCGTTTCTAGCCCCCAGTCATTTAATAGTAGCTCGGCAAATGTCTTGATCAAAAGAATATACAAGCCTGTTAGGACTGACCTTCAAACTTTGCTGATGTGGTCTAGCGAATTTGTACTAGAACCATCTGGCCAATACCGATACTTTCTTCATATGTTATAGTGGTTGACAAGGGTAAACTGTCAGTCGTTTCAAAAGCCTATGTGATATCCGTGCACGGGTTAGTAGCTACACGTGTAATCAAATCTGTACTGCCAAGTTCATCATAAACACGCTTCACTGCGAAGGATACATCAGTGGGACGTTTGGAATTTGGGTTTCATGTGTCTAATATTCTTACTAATGAATCACATTTTGAAACGTGGAAATCATTTTCTTTTTCGATTTTGGGACAAATTATTGCATGCTAGAAGACGACAAATGACTCTCACGACTGGCAGCGTTTCCTTCCATTTTTAAGTTTAACAGTTACGCTGCCGAAGGTGACTATTGTCATCTATTTTATGATGATTATCTATACGTTTTGGTATGCTCAGATCAAACCTATCATCTGATTCCTTGTTGGAGAGAGCTTAGAGAGCCCTTTCCAACTATTAATCAGATGATAGAGTTTCAAGTATGTCATATATTTTATTAAACTTCCTCGCATACAGGTGTACATAGAAGTCCTCCACATATGGCTGAAGTGGGCGTGGCTGTAAAAAGGGTTATAAGGATTCAATTCAACATAAAATGGAACTCGATTCTACTTTCTGTTTCTGTAAACAAAATATGAATGTGTGTTAACGCCATATTTGTGATCTTTCTGTTTTGGAATTTCACCACAAGCCAAACACACCGGGATGCATTTTTAGAAACTGAATTCAAAAGAATATATTCTTAAAAGAACGACAGTAGCATTTTCATGCAGAGGATGCAGTTCTTCGAACAAAAATGTTATGAAGTGGACAAAAATGAAAAACCAAAACTCTTCTTATACCAGTATGAAAGTGTGCGTTTTTCGACTTCTTCCACTTAATGACAATTTCTGGGATATTCCACTTTTTGTTTGATTCGCCCAAACAAGTCGAGTCAACGCTGCAAACAATACCTGAGCGGAAACTTACGATATTTACCGTTATAGGATGTTCACTATCTACAACTTGAAGAGTGTTAAGATTCGATTCCACTTAAACTCCTCTGTCTGATTTTGATTAGATTTGACAGGAAATTTGAGATTCGCAATGTCCTATTTGTAGTGTCCTCTTTAATTACACAGAACGATACGCGCGTGTGAATGGGTTAATCGATATGCACGAGTGCCAATGCGGAAGAATGAAACGAGAGGCCACAGGCCTTGAGTTTTATACTCCCGCGCTGGCGCGAGTGCCATATTGATTAACCCATTCACACTCGCCTGTCGTTCGGTGTTTATTACACGTCTTCACGTCTATAAAACTAACAGTTATTAGAAGGGCACTCGGCAATCATAGGTTCACTATCAACAGAAAGAATACATTTTATCGCCAACCAAATTTGCCTACTCATACTCTTCTTCTTCTGTTGGATATTCATTATCCCTTTCATATATCGAATTTATTTCGTCTTCGTTATTTCCGTACACATTAAACTCGCCATATCCATCAATTTTAGACATTTTATTTAGTTATTTCGCAATCGGTTCAGTTTCGGTGATGATCAATCGTCTGCTCAACGATTTCCATTTGACACGTGTGTGCGGAACGGATTTGCATTTTTTGAATGGTTTAGTGTTGCTGTTGACGGGGATTTCATGGAGCAGGCGTGCAATAAATCTACTTTCGTAATTAATTTTGTTCCTTCAGCGAGATCTCATAAAACATTTCTGCTATTGTGTGCGGAACTGGGCTGCGCGGTGCTGCTCAACACGGCGCTTTGTTCTGACAGAATCAGACACACAACTATTTATCCAAAGTTTTAAGACTCTTACCTTTAATACTTGTTCAGTATATACTAAATTCATTTCACTCACCAAAATAAGAAAGGCAGTCATTCTTGCCAGTACAACGGACAGAGAATTAAGATCGGATGGTGACTGCGTCGCGATCTGTTCAACATTCTTTGTTCGTTTTTCAACCCTCAACATTGTAGAATCTCATCTAAAGGAACAAAGACGCGAGTCATTTGCAACAACCGCTTTTGTTACAACAACCACCTCTGTAACAACAATCATTTTGTTTCACGTCAACACAATTGTTACAATACTCGTCAGCCTTTGTTACAAGTTCAACCACTTTGGTTACATAATGTTCTCACCACTTTTGTAACAGCCATTTACTCTTTTTGCTACAAAAATCCCTGCTCGCCACATCTATTACAACACCGGCAGCTTTTGTTACAATTTTCAGCAGGTATGAAAATCAAGTTAACCACGTTAATAAACACCCCTTCGTCGTCTAAATTGAAGTAATCTTCTTTACAAATTGATAAGGGTCTAGACTACTCACATGTGAACTTATCTACATTTGTTAGAACCACTCCTGCCCGCCTCTCTCTCTCTCTCTCTCTCTCTCTCTCTCTCTCTCTCTCTCTCTCTCTCTCTCTCTCTCTCTCTCTCTTAAAAATAGTCGGTTTTGTAACGAACATTGGAAGCTGTAACAAATGCTGGGGCGAGTGTTGTAACAAATGAGGCGAGCTGTAACGGAAGTGGGTGTTGAAATGAAAGTGATTGCTACAGACATTGCATATCAGGTGCTATTTCTCTTGAGTCATTCTTGAGTTTGCGTACTTAACTCCCTACATGCTGCTGATGGGTACTCCTGCCGAGGACAGAATTTCTCTTGCCACTGAAATAAATATAATTTGGGAACATTTTATCAAATTTTCTTACTGGAAATTGAATGGAAGTTTTCACCATTGATTTTGTGAGTTGAATTTAGATGAATTTTATAAAACAGAGTGGGAATATTTACAGTAACTTGGTTTATTCACATACCTTCTGTAATGCTCTGTTCCATTCAGCACGTACTAACCTGAGATCATCTAGAATTAAAAGTAAATATCATGACAAAACACGTCTCCTTGTATTATTCTCCAGGGGCAGACTGGGCCAAGAAAAGTAACCGGGAAATGCATCAAGGCGGGCCCCGTAGAAAATTTTAATATTTAGAACTGAACGAACGCTGCATCCTTCCATCTGGGGGATCAATGGCAGTTCACACAGAGGACATTTCGATGACATTTTTTTCTTCGTCGGTCACTTGGCAAGAATGGTATAAACAGGGCGTGGGGGGGTGCGCGGGCCCATCGGCCTAACTATAGTTCGGTCCAATGGAAGAAATTTGATTTTTCAAATTAAAAGAACGCTGTTTCCTTGCACTTGTGCGATCAGTGGCAAACTGGACTAGACAGCAGGTATATCGAAATGCTCTGTATTAGGATGGCCAATAACAGCTAAGCTGTCTGTCAATTGCAGTCCACATAGAGAACATTTCAATATACCGGCATTCTATGCAATCAGATCCACTTTGCCTGTTGAGCATTTTCACGAAATTCAGGCACCAACAACATGTGTTAGTCTGCATCAATTTTGGAGGGACCAGGGGCCACCCAATAGCGGACCCACCTGGATTTTTTCCGGCAGACCTTACGACCAGTCTGCCTTTGTTATTTTCAAATAACATAAAACCACACCTACCCACTAGATATACCATTTTATGTCTTTTCCTGAAAGGAAAAGACATTTGTTTTTCTGCGGATTTTCATTCTTTTAGTTTTTCATTCATTCTGTCTTTCTTCCAACACTTTTGGGGAGCGGAATTCTCTGGAACGCTCATACCGAAATCGTTGAAACTTTCCAAGGTCTTAGACAGCTATTAATTATACTTGTAATAAGCTTTTGGTATTAACTTTCTTCTGCCAAAACTGTCCCAAAACGCCCACATTTTCATGACCAATATATCCCGGCCCAAATATGCGCGAATGACCTGAAGCGTTCACAGATTTGTTTTAAATACACTTTTCCAAAACCAGCTGGGAACAAAAGTTTCCTAGAATTTTTTTTTTTTGCAAAAATTTTCTAAAACTTCAAAATATGCCATAAAATTGACCGTTTTGATCTACAACCTTGGGACTATGAATTAGCAGAATATCAGTAATGGACTGAATAGTAAGAATACAATGTATCATTAAAAATGCAAAAGAAATTTCGATTTTTATTCGAGTCTGAAATTGCCGCCAAATTTTGTGAAAATTGATCAATTTTAAAACCCCTTTATCTCAACTGAGAACTGATGAATTAGCATTTTTACACCACTGTACTCCTTGGTCGTAGTGGAAAGACATACATTTAAAGATTCTAGACTATTTCATGACGTTTATGGTGGGAGGGGGGGGGGGGTGCATAGAAAGTGCTCCAAGTTTGGAGAGAACAAAAAGCAACAAGAATTTCGAAGTACAGAAAATTGGTTTGCAGTCAATCACCCGAAATACGGCGTGCTTTATTTAAACTGCTTTGCTTTTGTTGGTTGATGCATATTAGTTGACAGAGTGACAAATTTTACTGTCCTGTTATTTCTTATGCCTGCCAATTTAACGGTTATTGCAAGCTGGATGTGATACAAGCCTTGCAGATGAATGGTAGTTACATGCCCCCCCCCCCCCCCCCCCCCACCACCACCCCTTCCCCGAAACAAAACATATGTGTTTGGGCGATGATCTATTTTTGTGAAGTTTTCTGCTTTAGAATATGAGTTTTGAAGGATTTTGAATGATTTTATGAAAAAAGAAATTTCAATATCAGCCTTATGACCCCTTAACCTCCGTTTGAGTAAGAGTGTATTTGAGTGATATTTTTCTGCTTTAAAATAAGTGTTGAATGAGTTTAAGTGATTTTTGTAAAAAAGAAGAAAATCGTTATATGACCCTTATGGTTCCTTGACCCTGGATTAGCGGGAAAGATTATTTGGATGATAGATTTAGTCGAGTTGTGACAAAGTCAGACTCGACTTATAGTTTGATGAATGGCGGGCGGTTGGGCGGGCGGGCTGGCGTAAACAATTGGTTTCTGAATGATAACTTCAGAATGGTTCTACCCACGTTTATGAAAATTCATAGATAAGCTGGCCTCGGCGAGAGGAAGAACCCTATTTATTTTGGACTCGCTAGGTTAACGTTGAAGGTCACAGTGACCTTGAACATACTAAATCGTAAACAATTGGTTTCCGGATCATAACTTGACTATGGTTGAAACTTCACATGTAGGTTGGCCTCGTTGAGCGGAAGAACCCCGCTTGGTCAACGGTTAAGATCACAGTGACCTTGAACATACAAAATCGTAAACAATTGGTTCCGGAAGATAATTTGATAATGGTTTAACCTACATTCATGAAACGCCATAGGTTTGTTGGCCTTGGTAAGAGGATGGACCCTATCTATACTGGATTTGCTAGACAAAAGATCAAGGTCACAGTGACCCTGAACATAGTAAATTGTAAACAATTGGTTTCTGCGCGATAACTTGATAATGGTTCAACCCACAATCATGAATCTTCAAGGGTAGGTTATAAGTGGTGAGAAGAAGAACCTTATTTATATTGGACTTGCTAGGTTAAAGGTCAAGGTGACAGTGACCTTGAATATAGAATATCATAAACTATTGGTTTCCGGATGATAATTTGACAATGATTCTACCCACATTCATGAAACTTCATAGGTTGGTTGGCCTTGGTGAGAGGAAGAACCCTATTTATATTGGATTCGCTAGGTCAAAGGTCAAGGTCACAGTGACCTTGAACATACTAAATCACAAACAATTGGTTTCCAGATGATAACTTGACAATGGTTCGACCCACATTCATGAAACTTCATAGGTTGGTTGGCCTTGGTGAGAGGAAGAACCCTATCTATATTAGATTCGCTAGGTCAGAGGTCAAGGTCAGAGGGATTTTGGACCCACGTGATGAACGGTCAAGATCACAGTGACCTTTCACATAGTAAATCATAAGGAAACAATTGGTTTCCCGACTACAAGTTGATAATGATTAACCCTTTACCCAACGAATCGCCCGCATCCGTCCGCGTAATATGCAAATTCGGCAGTTGAAAAAATATTATGTTTCAAAAAATTTCAACAAAACCATATCATGTGACCCCTCGTTGGAACGAGCTCGTCGAGCTCGTTCCAACGAGGGGTCACATGATATGGTTTTGTTGAAATTTGTTGAAATATTTGAAAAAAATGTTATTTAAAATAATAAATTTTGATATCGCCTGCGTTGGATAAAGGGTTAAACCCACTTTTGTGCTATCACAAATCGACATTGGATCGGTGATCCTATTTTCATTTTTCTGCTTCAAAATGACTATTGAGGGGTTTTGAGCGATTTTTTGCGAAAAAGAAGAAAACCACCATATGACCCTTATGATCACTTGACCCCGAGTTAGTGGGAGGATCTATTTGAATAATGTTTTTTGCTCTTTTAAAATGATATTTGAAGAGACTTCAAGTGATTTTTTGGAACGAGGACTCAAAGGGTTAAGATGTCTGCATTCAGAGTCAAACCATAACCATATACGTTTATTTCCTTTTCCTTCCAATGTAACGTCGGATAAATATCGACGATACGTCTTATAATGTGGGTTATCTCTTCAGCTGCCCCCCCCCCCCCCCCCCCCCCCCATACCTTTCACGCCCAAGGGGAATTTCTTTGTTCTAGACTGTCGAAGCTGATGGCTGTGTTAGGACTACTGAATGATATTAATGCCTTTTTCTTACTATTCTATGTCCATTTGAGGGTTGATATTTGCATTTCCTATACTTTTTGGTATAATTTTACCTCAGGTGGAGAGATAAATGACAGTAATCAGGGGACTTGATGATTGAACACGAAAATTGTCAATATCAGAAAAGAATTTCTCAGATTTTATGATATAATCCACAGCAGTACACCCGCTGTAATGGTAACTGGCGAAGTTACCCATGTAAAGGATAATTCTATTAGAGAGAAAAGCGAGTCCACGATTTGGTTTTCCTACCAACTGGAATAACCCACACGATAGAATCCAAAAATACCAAAAACATTCATTTTCTTTCAGAGAACCGATTTTTTTTAACCCTTTGAACCCTGATGGTATCTTCCACGCCATTTCAGCGTCATCAGTTGGAATTATATTCGATACTTGTGGGAATACCAATCAGTATTTTCAACGTGCAGTCTTATGGTTGCACGTTGAAAATCTTGATTGGTTTACCACACACATTCACCGAGCAACTATCAACTTAATGAATTCAGGCCTAATCGCGGTCCGGGCCTGAAAAGCGGCCGTTCGTTTTCAAATTGTTCAGCTTATTTGTTTTACAAGGATTGACGGACAAGTTATGCAACTTATATTAACACCTTTCGTTGGCCCAATGGCGCAGGTTTGTGGGATGACCTTCCACCACCAATACTATAAGACATGATAGTTTACTGAATAATTCAGAATGAAGACATATCACAGCTGTAATTTTATAATTACCCCGCGTTGTTTTGTAACAGGCTTGTTTTCTAGATAAATTCATAAGGACAAATATTCCACGGCGAATTTTAAATTTAGAAAAAAGGGGAATAAGGGTTAATTCTTCTGGTAATTAAGCTGTAATTGTAGCGGTTATTTTAGAAGAATCGAACACATTAGAGTGTACAGTATGGATAAGCTATTAATTGCTGATTAGTCCTCCGTATAACAGTACACGCTGCTTGACAAACCTTGGATTTCAGACATGTTTAATTGCAGTTGAGGAGTTATGTTCAGGCTCCAGAAAGTAGATCCTTTGTTTCTCATACCATTTTTTGTAAAATTACATGTGGGCGAGTGTTCTTTTCATTTTTGTTTTCATTTTTGTTCTTTTCAATCAGAAGTTCATATTCTTGGTCTGTATTTGTTTTAGGCCTCATAATCTATAGAATAGCATGTCTGGCAGAGGCGGCGGAAGCTCCAAAAAAGTGTTTGTGGGTCACACCTTTCTGGGTACGCTAGAGTGTAGGATGGACAATAATTATTCGGGGGGGGGGGGGGTTGTCGGGCGGTTTATTTACGCAAAATATATAAATTTATATACGCTACCCCTCGCCCTTGTTCCCACCCTATTTAAGACATTAACATCAGTGACCTCAACCTAACCTCAATCTTATTGTCATTATTTTGCGATATTGGATATTGACCGGTCAATATTGAATCGTCTTGCATCAGCTGTCTTCGTGTGGCATTGGTTGACTTCATGTGTTACCACAGATTAGGGTAGTGGTAGTGGATTTAATTTTTTCATTTTTGATTAAGAGTTGCATTCGTCTTTATATATCTCACCTATTGGTACAAACTACAACCTATGTGGCGTTCACTCAATTCGCATACTTTGGATTGAATTGAATTGAGCTAGTTCTTTGCCATTGAATACAAATTTCTATTTTGCAAAATCACAGGGTAAAAGTGAACGAGAAAAGAAATATGGTACATATGAATCGAGTGAGAATTGACGAGAAAGAAATGTGTAGTGGCCATGGAGATTGTGTACGTTATGTCGCAAAATGCCGTTCGGGTACCTATAATTGGTGAAAAACGTGTGGGGGGGGGGGGGGGCACGTGCTACCTGTGCCCCCGGCTCCACCACCCCCGATGGGCGGTTGTGTATTTCGTCCCTTGAGTGCAAGAAGGCTTTGTAATATTAAAGCATTGCAAAGCCTTGTTCCACTCAAGGGACAAATTTATCAATTTTCTTAACTTGTGTAAAATATCACACATATAAACCGTTTTTTATTTTTTTCTAAGTTTGCACTGGTTATAAAAAGAGAGCATGCGGCAGCCAAAAATGATCATGCGGGGGCCTGAGAAACAGATATATAACTTTTTAGGCATTATCTACCGTTGTTATGAGTAACTCTTTTGTGTATAATGTTGTTAATTTCGAGAAACCAGTTGTCTGATGTCCGTCCAAAAGAGATATGCGGTTGGCTACCGCCATTGAATGTAAATAAATGTTTAAAGTCAACAAGACCCTCTATCATGCCCCCAACCTTCGACGGAGGATTCGGGGGTATCTAGAGCAGCCCTCCGTCCGCCTGTCTGTCCATCCGTCTGTCCGTACAAACATTTCCTATTGTAATTTTAAAACCATTAGGCGGATTTGGATCTCGTTTTGGTATGCTGACAGACCCGCATGGGAGAACGGATATGCACAAGGAACGGGTTCTGTACAATATATTTTTCCAGAAAATTATTTTCCCAGTATTTTCCCAGAGTTTTTGGCCCTTTTTTTACTTTTTCGACTTAGAAAATGTTTCTATCCTAAAGTACCGTTAAGGCTACTTCGATCATGCGGGTCGATGGCAGTAGCCCACGCTTTGCGTTACCCTTGTTGAGAAAATTTTACCACAGTCATACGCCTTACAACATTGAATATACTGCAGTGAAGGGTCATAGCTACGTTTTCGAGGCCAATATTGAAACAAATAATAAAATTTGAAAGGCAGTTTTTGAGAATAACACTGTCCTTTTATGATGTTACGGGGGGGGGGGGTAAGGAATTCAAGTAAATACAGTGACAGACAGTGCGGGAGACGAGGCCTACTGTCAAATGGATGCCCCATTCCGTCTTTAATCCCCGACAACCCCACCACTGCTCAACAGGAATGGTTAACACTGGATTGAAAATACCAGCTGTGATAACTTACTATTTTGGTCAGATATATCGAAGAATATATCAACATCAGCAGAGGTTATGACATGGTCGTCGTTGGTATCCAGCTCGGCAAAAATATGATGAGCAACTGCCGTTGAATCAGTTGGAAAGTGTTCTACCCAGTTGTCTACAAAGTGTGTTTCAGTTATATGTATGGCTGGAAATAGAATTGGTAAACAAGGATAGAACTTGTGTCATTTCTTTTATTTACTCAAGATCAGGTCAAACCAACTTATTTTCAGGGCCTACCCTTGACCGTTTTGGGGTATCAGTTGGAACAGTTATCAACTTTGGCAGATATTGGGTTCTAGCGCAATTTTAGGCCTTCGAAGAATGTCATTTTTCTGAAATTCGCTTCCCATCCACATATTCACCTTTTCTTTTTTCTCTTTTCCTGTTTCTGGAAAGGGTGAGAACTTCCTTGCACACCACAATTTGTGCTTGGAAGTGAAAAATAAAATTCACTTAATTGCTCACTGTATTTGTTTTCTGGCATGTAACATAGAGCACACTCTTTGCCTGACATGTCTAACGGCACTCTAAAGTTAGATATGTTTAGCTTTAATTAACGACCAAAACGGCCAGTTACGTTCACAAAAATCGTTATTCAACTTTTACTGTTTTTTTCAATTCTTGTCTCAAAACAATCGTAAGAAACAGAGGATATGGAATGAGTGGTTTGGTCAATCGATATTCATGAAACGAGTCTAAGAATTTTCTGGCGAGGCAAAACGGAAATTCGGAGACGAGTTTCATAAATATCGAGTGACCAAATCACAAATTTCATATTTTGTTTACCATATGACACCACAGTTACCAAAAACACATGTTTTTGAAAACAATTCTTGACTAACTATTTTTTTTTCATTTTTTTGCCTCAAAAACATAGGTTATGACCGTCATTGGAACGAACTCGATGGGCTCGTTCCAACGAGGGGGTCATAACCTATGTTTGAGGCAAGAAAGGAAAATATATTGAAAATTAATTAGCAATTTTTGAGAATAGCGCTGGTCGGTTTTGACCGTTACGTTGGGTAAGGGTTAAAGAATGGAATTTCATCCTAACCCTTTACCCAACGTAACCTTCAAAACCGGGCAGCGCTATTCACAAAAGTGGTCAATTAATTTTCTTTATTTGTTTCATTTTTTGTCTCAAAAATGTAGGTGTTGACCCCTCTTTGGACTTGGAACGAGCTCGTCAAGCTTGTTCCAATGAGGGGTCATAACTTGTCTTTTTGAGACAAAAAATGAAAAACATTACTTATTCAAGAATTTTGTTCGCAAGTGTCGTCTGCTTTTCATGTTTGGTAAAGGGTTAAAAGACATGCGTCATAAATCAGTATAACAAAAGTAGAAGAATGTCACGGTGATGTTTAGAAATGGCATTCGAGTTAATTTAACCAATCAAAAGCGTTCTTTTCAAAATTGACTTACCAAATCAACTGAAGGTTTTATGAAGCACTAATTAATATTTATTGAAAATATGAAATGCTAATAAGCCGAGAAAACGGAGAAGTCGGATGATAAAATTACATCCCGTTTCCTTCTATTGTTTCCACGTGATGCCAAAAGTGGTTTATTTGAAAGATTTCTGGTGGCTTTCTGGAAGATCAGATGCTCGTTTTGTGCGTGAATAAAAAGCGATACTTTTCCTTTTCATTGTGAGAGTACCAAAACAATATTGAATTTCATGGCCTACACCCAGAAGGAATAGAAGACAACACTTTAAAACCAATATTCTCAAACAATATTTTTAGGTTTGTCTCAGAACATAGTTTATGAACAATCACTGGAACGAGATCACCGAACTCGTTTCAGTGGGGGCAAAAAATAATAAAAATTTAACTGCCATTCTTGTGAAGAGCTCTGTTCGGTTTGTCAATTTAAAGATTTAATACTTTTCAATAAAGTTGCTTGCAACAGCTTTCGTTCGTTACTTTGAACAGTTGATTCACAATGGTTACACTGTAAAATTATTTCGGTTAAAAATCAGCCCAAATGAACTGGGTTGAATGAATCAACCCAATTGATTTGGTTATACTCTTACCCACCTGATTTTAGAGTGTCCCTTCAAAATCAGTTCCCTGAAGTGGCCTTCAACACATGTCGCAGTGTTGAAGTATTTCGACTTGCATTATGGGCTCCGTTGCTTTTCAGCCTCGCGCGATTCAGCCTCAATAATTTCTGTGAGCTATTCGGCCTCGTTTTGGACCGAAAAGCGACGCTTTCGAGGCCGAATTGCTGTCCAAACTACCATTCTGCCACGGTCTGTTGTGTTCAGCATTTTTTTTTTTTACATGTCGATTCCTTATCAAAATATAATTAAGAAAATGAAACCTGTAAAAAAATTTATTTTTTTCTTGTCCATCCACATGGAAAAATGTCCATGAAAGAACCTGAAAAAATCCAAAATCAATGGATGTAGAGATTGGTTGGAAAGCAATTCATCCTTAAGATTGCTAAAAAAAACAATTGATTGCACCTTCGTCATCTTATCGGGGAAGTTAATCTGTCAAATTGGTACACTATCAAATTATTATAAGCTGATAACAATGTTCACACCTCTTTGTAGTGAAATGTATCATTTGCGAAAATATAGTGATTCCTTTTGGTCAATTCACTCTTGGTCATTTCCTTTTTTGGTCAATTCCCTTTTGGTCAATTCACTCTTGGTCAACATTTTTTTGGCAAATTTTCTAAGTATTCGCAATACCATTTTTTGTGATAGATTTGAACTGATATTTTTTTTTTATGTTTGCTTTTTAGCTTTTTATATTGCAAGCTTGTATTGAAGCTTGATTTGATCGCTCTCTCTCTCTCTCTCTCTCTCTCTCTCTCTCTCTCTCTCTCTCTCTCTCTGTTTGTGTGTGTGTGTGTGTGTGTGTGTGTGCGTTTGTCTTACCAACTTGACGAGGTAACTAGACAAAAGAGTTTGCGTGTTTCGCCTTACCGAGGTACAAAAGACAAAAGAAACCCTTTACCTCGGTTGTTTTCCCAGAACTGTACGGGCAAAACGAGGTTGAAACCGTTAGTCCACACAAAGGACAGACAATGGGGTACCTCGGTATGTAGGGAAAACAAGACTGTGTGTGTGTGTGTGTGTGTGTGTGTGTGTGTGTGTGTGTGTGTGTGTGTGTGTGTGTGTGTGTGTGTGTGTGTGTGTGTGTGTGTGTGTTTGAGGTTAAAAAATCGCACTGGCGCAGGCATTTCATACTGAAACGTTTTTTTCTTTTAATATGCCGCTGAAAAATTGTTTTAATTTACTGAACCCTGATGGGTTTCAAACATGACAAAAAAGTACATAAAGTTTATTTAAACTAAGTGATGAGCTTAGGAACTGGTTAAACTGACTGGCAAAAATTGATGTTATTCATTGATGGGCTCTAATTTAGTCCTTACAAAGATGTTACGCAAGCTTTTGTTTTTCTTATAGGCGATGACAGGCCGAAGATTCAAAGGTTCATTTAATTTAGCATTGGTAAAATTGAATTCATCTTTTAACATTTTTGCTATTTCGATATTCTTTCTGTTGTACGTTAAAGTGAAAGGAATGATAGACCTCCTTTTGCATTCGCCCTCTGATATGTTCATACCAAATGGCCAGAGGGTTTGAAGCGTATTTATCCCAAAAGCTTCACGTTTTTTTCTAAATTCATCCGTTTCTTCTAATGTGTCTTTAATTGGTGGTTGTTCAATAGGATGGATTTCGAAATCGTCCAAAGAATGGCCAGGAAGGTTAAAATGTTGTGCTACTGGGGCATCAGCATTATGTTTTATATCCTGTTTGTGTCTAGTAGCACGTTCTCGGAAAGGATTTTGACTTTGACCAACATACTGTTTCCGACAGCGCTTACATGTGATAAGGTAAATAATGTTTGGTGAATCACAATCGAGGGGGTTACGGATCTGATAATGATTTTTCGTTTGTTCGGAGGAAAATTCCTCTTTCTGATCAGGTATAAAAGTATGCAATCTACATCGAGGCTTTTTGAAATTAAATACCGCGCCACTACCATTCTGCAACGGTCTGTTGTGTTCATTCTTCAGTGGTTCGAAATCAGAGGTTTCAGCTGGACTTTCAAGCTTTTCCAAAGTTGAGATTTTAAGGTACGCAAAAAGCGCAGTGAGTATCCTCTCGATCTGAGGGCGCCAAATAGAGTAGAACAAGCCTCATTGAAATTTACCTTATCACTTAAATTACGGTGGAAACGAATGAGTTGTGATTTGATGATACCTTTAAATGTATGTTGAGTATGAAATGATTTTGTGTGCAACAATTGGTGTGAATCAGTTGGTTTAAAATATACTTTATAATCTAAATGACCGGATGCCTGAAATTGCTTTCCTTTATACACGGTCACATCGAGAAAATCAACAGAATTTTCACTGATAGTAGCTTTCAATTTAATATTTGGATCGTGATTGTTCAAAATTTCTAAAAAATCATCAACATCTTCTTTTGAATGTTCCCAAATAATAAAAATGTCATCTAAATACCTGAGATATACGAGAGGATGCTTTGCACATTTGCTTAAGGCATTTTCCTCCCATTCCGCTACATAAATGCTTGCAAAATTAGGACTGAATCTTTTGCCCATAGGACAACCCATTATTTGTAGAAAATATTCTCCATTGAATTGAAAGTCATTACCTTTTAAGCTCAGCTCTAATAGATCCAAAATTTGTTCATCCGGGCGTTTCGCATCCGGATATTTTTCAAATGCATTTTTAACTGATTTAACACCTTTATCAATATCAATGTTCGTATACATACTGTCGATATCCAAAGTAGCCAGAATTGCATTTTTCGATATTTTCAATTTCGAAATTTTTGACAGGAAATCCTGTGTATTTTTTAGATAGCTCGGATGTCTATTTGCTATAGGTTTCAGATGATAATCAATTTATTCCGAGATCGCATAAGATTCCGAATTACAATCTGATACAATTGGCCTCCCGGGTGGAGTTAAGTCACCCGTCCATGAAGAACGGTCCTTGTGGATCTTTGGTAGGATATAAAATTGTCGTGTTTGAGCACTGAGCTTAGCTGTTAAATATTTCTATTGTTTTTTGGTAATGTGACCTTCGTCGAGGAGAAATTTTAAGATCTTATTGAATTTTTCGATATTACTAGGCCAAATAAGTGAATCTATTTTCTTATAATGTTTGGTATTGCTGAGTTGTCTCATGGCTTCCTTTATATAATTATCCCGAGATAGAACAACTACCGACCCACCTTTGTCGGCTGGTTTAATTACTAATTTCTTATTTTTTCGAAGTTTCGTGAGGGCACTCCGTTCACCAGCTGTTAAGTTGTCTTTATCGGAGAGTATGTTCATGCTGAACACCTTTTGGATGATTCGTTTGCTAGCCTCAATAATTTCGGGATCTACTTCACTATATGGAGGTGACCAACCAGATGATTCTGTAAACGGAAGTTTCCGACAGCTAGAGTTTCTAAAGCGGTCTGCTAATTTCATTTACCGAAGAAAATTACAGTTGTATGATGGTAAATTTGTTTGGTTATCAGTTTTAGGCTTTGGTGCTGGTATAAAAGTTAAACCGCGATCTAAAAGAGATTTCTCTTGGGTTGTTAGGTCATTGGTGCCAGACAGGTTAACCACATTAGTTCCTAATCCCACATCTGTTAGGCAGCTGTTTCCTTTGCCTTTACTTAGTTTAAATTTAGGTGGTTCAACCAGTGATCGTACATAATATTGGCGGTTCTCGTGGTCCAATGGATTAAATCCTGAGCAACATCAAACTTCGCGTCATCAATTTTTGGTATAACGTTAACGCCCTTCACCTTCCGAATGGTTTCGTTGATGATGGTCAGGGTTCTCCTCTCAGCCTTGTTCGATTGTTCCAGGCCCCTTCCAGACTGGGTAACTCTCTTTCCCCGATGCTTCTGTCTTTTTTTAGCCATTTGAAGAATAGGTAGATGTATTGACAATATAAAATTAAAATGAAGAAATGAAAATGAAACCAAGAAATTACCTATTAGAGAAGATACCTGGATTGGTTGTAGTCTTCAGGAAAGGTAGAAAATAATCCGTCTGTCTCGACGCGTTTCGCTTGTTTTGAATGAATGAATGAATGAATGAATGAATGAATGAAAGGTTTTCTTCAAGGAGACTTTGAGGAAAATGATTCCAACTTGAATGAATGAATGAAAGGTTTTAGCGCGACGAAGGCGCGCAGGGACGATGTGGGATTTACAAATCCCTTGAGACCCGGTTAACCTTATTTTATTTCACTTGGATCACATAGGCCTAGCTTTCCTATTGTCTCAAATGGGGTCTGAGAGGGTATGCACGCGGTGAGAATTCCCGGCAGTTACGCTGGAGTGATTGATTGCCAATACTCAATCCCTCAACGCCATTAAGACTATTAGAGAGTGGGCTCTATTCGGTTCCAGCTCGGCGATGGTAGAGGCTTGAGTCCCACCATGGTGGCGAGCCAGAATATAATGTTCTGCGATGGCAAATTTAAGGGAAGAAGAGAAAAGAAAACCAATCAGCAACGCCGGTTTGGTAGCGGCCCCGGTATATGACCTTAGCGGTTACAAAAAAGGAGTGGAGAAAGCTCCAACAGTTTAGTTTTGAAAACCGGGAGTCATCCATCAAGCCTTCTGGGAGATAGGATGCCGTATGTGATTATGAGGTATCTGGTTATCCTTCGGGGATTCCAAATGACCCCCCCCCCCCCCAAAAAAAAAACAAAAAACAAAAAAACAAACCCACACCCTCTCACAGACACACACTCAAGCCCTTAAAAGGGCTGTTAAATCTTTATTCAAATGTTTATTTATATAAAATGTACACTCGTCCCAAGCCAGACAAGCTTGTTTCAATCCTTGCCTGGTGTTTGGCGGTTTCTTGTGAATGTTGCAGAAAGGTAGGTTGCGCCAATTCCTCCTACGCTTTGTCTACCATTTCCATGCGTCTTCTTGATAAGAGTGTTGCAAGAAAATTTGAGAATGTTCAATTAGAAAAGTTATTGGTAGAGAGAAAGATAGGTATCCGCTATTGTATATTGTGCCTGCTGTGTGATTGTTGCTTTGGGTGGGGTAAGGGGTGTGTTTCTTCGGAGCCCACTCCCCACACGCAGACTTGCGAGGCAATCCTCACTGACTCAATAGTCCAGGCACATTAGACATAAAAATGAGAAAGTAAGGAAAAAAATCGGAGAAAGCTGATTTTTTTATATGTTTCCGGGACACACATTGCGGATAAAGTGTGAAAAGTCCCCGCGAATCCGAGTGGAGCTTTTTTAGTTATAGCGTTTTTTTGATGAAAAAAAAAAATTAAAAAAAAATTCGACCCAGCTCCATATTTCTCATTCTTATTCGCCTTAGTAGGGTGAGAATCATAAATATCGTGCTGAATTATATTGAGAATACATATCCCCAACAGAAAATGCCAACTTTGTACCAATCCTCACACTCAATGGTGAAATATTCACGAAAATGTACAAAATTACGAAAACAAATTTGTTTTCATACACACAACGGTACACAACGTCCATTAAATCAAATCTACGACTACTTTGGGAGTTAAATTATATATCAAAAATTGCAGAAAAGCAGTGGCTTTATAATGATATATAACAATAGTCATTTATTCCATAATGAACTGGTGAAACGTGTGAAATATTAACCATACCCCCTAAACTCAAATTCAAACGGCATCGACTTTTCTCATTCAAATACCGTATTATAGCATCATTGTTTCAATTTCCATGCTCGATTAAATCACATAATGTGGTGTTCGCCTACACTCAAGATGCATTGGCATGTAAGTTGACAAAAGTTTTCGTTAGACTCGGCGGCTTCCATATGATTATGTCATATTTAGGGGCAATTGGTTCGATCATGGCTGGTAGCGGCTTGGATGAACTTTGGGGGACTGTTTATGCTGGTGGGTCAATCCATCATTTGGTCAGTGGTCATGCATATTCAAGAGCAGTTCGTGCCCATTTGCTAACACAAATTGCCATTACAAAACTTGTGTTTGAAGAAAGCCGAACACTAGATAACATAGACTGCACAGAAGTCAATGAAATATTCTGTGGACTTGCCAGAGGTGACTGTACAACAGCTGACGCTGTCAATCAAGAAAGTGTCAACCATCTACTGTCAACATTACACGAACTGCTCCAGAATGCGTCCGTAGGACGCATAGGAAAGCTTTGGGTACAATACTACGAGCAAATAGGTCTTCTCCAGTTGTTCTTGAGAGCAGAGCGCACAGGCGACTGGGAACTCCACACATATTGTGTTCGCAATATGATTCCAGTATTTCACGCAGGTGGTCATTTTGCATACGCAAAAAGTTCTCATCTCTATTTGCAGCAGATGAATGAGCTAACAGAAATAATGCAACAGGATGATTTGAAGTTGTTCACTGAGAAAGGTTACTTTACCATAAGGCGCTCAGATAAATTCTGGGACGGGATATATTCTGATCAGACCATAGAGCAGTGTTTAATGAGAATGTTCAAGCTCCCTGGTGGTCTCACACATGGCAGGGGAATAACCGATAGCACTGTTGCGAAATGGGTACATGGACTACCTCTTTGCCTTCCGATATGTAATGCTCTCGAAAATTTTGTTCATGTTCACACTGGTCATGGCGAACAACATCGGGATCTCCGTCAAAGTTCACAATTGACTGATGCCAATGATATCACCAAATTATTGAACTGGCTCAGAGTGCATCCCCCCTTTCAGAATAGAGATCCACTACAATTAGTCTCTATAGCGACCGGGCTTGTGGCCGACGAAACTGTGAACTGTGACCAAGTTCGCAAAATTGGTGAATGTTGCGTATCGAATGTTGTAAGCAAAACGTTCAACAGCATCAAACTACGACGTGTTGACACTGTGAAGTATTTCGCATCGATGGCAAATAGATCAAAGTCCGTGGAAGTAAGGTAGTGATTGACCCCACAATTCTGTTCAACCGCATCACATGTGTTATTCAGTCACAAGCAGAGATGGAAGAGTATCTCAAATATGAACTCGCCCCGAAACCACCAGCATTGTTTGATTCTGCTGGAATGAGGAAGACACAGAAAAGCACGCTCGGTAAGATCCTCAAAACATACGGTTCCGAGCAAACTAAAATCCCAGAACATTCTCTGTTTGTTGTGTAGATGGTGGATTTTTATTGAGGGCAGTTGTATGGCCTAAACAGTCGTCATATAAGGACATATGTACATCATATTCCAATTATCTAGTGAGACATTTTGTGGCGAACGTCGTGGTTGTTTTTGATGGTTATGCTTGTACAATGTCGACAAAGGGCATGGAACAAGCCCGTAGATCTAAAGACAGGTATTCCATTGATATCAATATCTCACCCGAGTTACCAGCCACCACACCCCAATCCGATTTCCTTGCAAATGCCAAGAACAAAACCCAACTGATCGATCTTCTAATGCAGGAGCTATCTGCTATCAATATTCAGTCCAAGCAGGCCGAGGCTGATGCTGATGTACTGATAGCCGAAACTGCACTTGACATCGCCCAAGATGACAACAATGTTGTCGTTGTGGGAACAGACACAGACTTGTTAGTCATTCTTACCTCTCGAGTTCAACCGGGATGTAATATTCACATGATGTTACTAGTTTCAGTTAGTGAAATAGCAACCAAAATGGGTAACCTCCTTGTAGCACATTCTATAAGTGGTTGTGACACTACTTCTGCACTCTTTCGAGTTGGTAAGAAGAAAGTATTCAGTACAATTGTCTCCGATGTTACTAGCGACTCACAACAGTATGTCAACACAATTTTGGCGGATGACAGTACACCAAGAGCAGTAGCCGCTGCCGGGGAACAACTTCTCCTGATCTTATACGGGAGTAAAACTGTTTCCTCTCTCGACCAATATAGATATGTCACTTACAAGCGTTATGTAGCAAAATCTAAACTGAATAAACCCATCGACCTAGCCTCACTCCCACCAAGCAGCGATGCTGCACAACAACATGTCTACAGATGTTATCTCCAGGTCCAACAATGGCTGGGCACTTCGCTTCCCCCGACGGATTGGGGGTGGTCGCTAGACAATGGACTTCTTGTACCGACTGCAGCCACAAAGCCATGTGCCCCCGATAACCTACTGAATCTGATCAGTTGTGGTTGCAAGAGTGCTTGTACAAAAAGGTGTGGGTGTAAGAAGGCAGGACTCTCTTGCTCAGGTTTGTGTAATTGCAGTTCGGATTCTTGTAACAATCACAGAAACACTGTCCTGTCGGAAATTTCTGAGTTCGATGAATAATATGTATATAGGTCATGTCATTTCTGTATATAGCGTTGATAATAGTCAATGTAACTTAATCCATGTTGATTGATTTGTACATTCTGTAAATATTATTTATTGATTTTTGTACATTCTGTAAATATTATTTATTGATCTAATGCTGCCAGAAACAGACGTGTCTCTTCGGTCCCAAGCCCGAAAATAGTTGAGTTCTCATGCTGACGAATTTTATGCCAAAAGGGGAACTCGGCCAGAAGCAGAGGGGGTCTTCCATAATGTCTATTTTGTAAGCAATGATAAAAGTCTTCAAATGGTGGTGGGTTTTTTATCGTCTGTCCAACTAACATCCCGTTCTGTACTACGACCCTTTGGGCAAATCCGTTAGGAAAATCGTCATTTTTTGCGTAAATCCGATACTTTTTTGTGAATTTTCAATAATTTTTCGCAGAAATTGTCACAGAATGCACATTTTCCTCTAGGTAAATGTATATTAGACATTATGTAGCTCGAAATACGCGTAAACAAAAATTACAGTTGGATCAATTCGAGGTTACAAAGTTCGTGTGATTTTTTTTGATTTTTTTCAAACGCGTTTTCGAAAAAAGGCTGTAGAAAAAAAAGCTCAAGTGGAATTTTAGGGGACTTTTGTCTAATCGTTCAGTGATATGTACTCGACATTCCCTGAAAAAATCAGCTTTCTCCGATTCTTTTCCCTAGTGAAACCTAATGTTCTTGGGCTACAATCCAAAAGATCTCAATGAGTAGCGAGGCTGTAGAAACCAGTTTTGAAAAAAACAGCTTTTGAAAAAATCAAACATTTTTTTTAAAAAATCACCAGTTTTGAAAAAAAAATCACCGTTTTTGAAAAAAAAACAGCTTTTGAAAATAAATTTACCACTTTTGAAAAACAAATTCTAACCACATTTGAAAAAAAATTACCACTTTTGAAATAAATTGTCGTTTTTTCAAAACTGGTTATCTTTTTCAAAACTGGTTATTTTTTTTTTTTAAACTGGTTATTTTTTCAAAACTGGATTTTTTTTTATCAAAAGTGGTTATTTTGTTTTCAAAACTGGAGAAAATTAATGGAAAATAGTTCTTTTTTAGTTTCAAACATTTTACCAATCTTCAGCCTTCAAAACCGGATGTCTCCTGGTTCCGACTTGAATACGTCTGACCTGTGCAGGATGCTGGGTGTCGACTATAAAGTTGACAGAAGATATCTGCATTGTTTTGTACGACATCGAATAATCGCCACCTCTTCTAATACTAACTCGTTAAAACAAGAGCAACACGAAGCGTGGCATATGCCCCCTCCCAAAATGCCAAGTGTATCAAACGCCAAATTTATTGAAGTAGCTGTAACCTAAACGAACTAGAGGGGGCTGCCAAGGGTGGCTAATTCTCCCGAATTAATTCCTTGATACTGTAATGCCTCGATACTGTAATGCTGTGATACTATAACTAATAATACGGTCTAGCTGAATTTTAAACCTCTTACTTGGCAAAAAATCAGTAATTTGACCTTGAGGTCAAAGGCCAGTGTTATATGTGGGTCATGATGATACGCGACACATAATCTCATGGTGATACACCCACATGCCAAATACCATAAGCCTAGGTCAAAAGATAAAACAGTTCTGCGCCGGACATGAATTCCGTCTACAGACGGACGGACAGACGGAATTGGGTTTATGTGTTTAAATTTATGTGTTCATTCTAAAAAAACATGTCCAAATAGTCAAAAAAGTGATTTTTCGGAAATTTTTTGGGTGGTAGCTAACCATAACCCTACCCTACTACTGACTGACCCTAACCCCCTACCCCTCCCCCCCCCCCCCCCCCCCCCAGGATCATAAATTTGCACTATGTGACCAAAGGTGAAAAAAGACTCGATACCCCCACCTGTACTTGAAAATAAGTCACATAAGCTTAAAATAGCCACATAAACCGTAAAACAGCAGGGGGAGACATAAACCCCCTTCCGTACTTACGACTAAACACTTAAACCCATTTCGTTAGCTCGGACGTACTGACTGACAGATAGACGACGCCACGACAACATTCCCCCGAAATTAGTTTTCGGGGAAATAATTATTTAAATCCAACATTGATGACAGCAAATATGTTGGACGGACACATTTTGCAATCATTTCCTAAGTTAAACAAGGGCAAATAACTATGTAAATGTTTATGCGAAGATGTTAATTCTGTTTCAGGATCTGTTCCCCCATATTGAGGTATAAGCATGGCAAACATTATTTGAATTCAACAAATAATGACAGTGCCACAGCAGCAAATATGTTGGACGGGCACATTTTTCAGTAATAATCCCCTAAGTTAAACAAGGGCAAATAACTCAGTAAATCTTTCGGCAAAATTATTAATTCTGCTGTAGGATCCGTTCCCCCATGTTGAGGTACAAGCATAGCAACATTTATTTGAATTTGACAAATAATGACAGTGCTGGAGCGGCATATATGTTGGACACGTACTGACTGACAGATAGACGAAGCCACGACTACATTCCTCCGAAATTATTTTTCGGGGAAATAATTATTTAAATCCAACATATGATGACAGCAAATATGTTGGACAGACACATTTTGCAATCATCTCCTAAGTTAAACAAGGGCAAATAACTATGTAAATGTTTATGCGAAGATGTTAATTCTGTTTCAGGATCCGTCCCCCCATATTGAGGTATAAGCATGGCAAACATTATTTGATTTCAACAAATAATGACAGTGCCACAGCAGCAAATATGTTGGACGGACACATTTTTCAATAATAATCCCCTAAGTTAAACAAGGGCAAATAATTCAGTAAATCCTTCGGCAAAATTATTCATTCTGCTGTAAGATCCGTTCCCCCATTTGTTGTTGAGGTACAAGCATAGCAAAATTTATTTGAATCCGACAAATAATGTCAGTGCTGGAGCGGCATATATGTTGGACAGACACATTTGTGTAACGAACATACGTAACGTAAACAACGTAGCGAACTTGTTTGAACAAGTTACTTATGTAGTTTAAACAAGGTAGCAACTTGTTTATTCAAATTAGCTGACTTGTTCAATAAAGTTACTAACTTGTTCAAAGAAGTTAGCTAACTGACCAATCACAGATACCAGTTTATTATTTTAGCTTTCCCATTCGTTATTACTCTATTCACAATTGATAGAGCAAAGATGGGAGTGTATGGGCATCGTGTCCACGTATTGCTAGCCTGTGATAACAGCAGGCTTCCATGGAAAACACAAACTAAGTATAATAGGTGCCTGGGCTATCATTAGCGTGGGTTTCGTTTGGAGGAATTATGTGCCTGTACGACAAAGATTATGTGACACTCTTACACTAATCGCGAATGGCCAGTGCATGTCCAAAAACCGACTTGACACCCAACTGTACACATGAGGTCCAAAACGTAAGTACAGAGGCTATAATTTGGGCGCCTGGTGCACGCCAAAACAACTGAAAATACTTTTTTACAAACCTGACTAACTGATATGTTGCTCCTTTATCAACGAGAAAAGTCACTAGCCGTCCATCTGTTCCTTGGTTCACTGCTGATATAAAACGGGCTAAAACTGAACGCCGGAAAGCAGAACGACAGTGGAGACACACTGGCTTGACAGTTCACCGTCAAATATTTCATGACAAGAACAATAAAGTGAACTTCATGACAAAACGTGCTCGCCAACATCACTATACCGAGAGAATATCTAACACCAAATCATCCGAAGTGTTATATTCGCTAGTGAGTGAACTCTACGGGAAAACGAAATCATCCACTCTTCCCACCAACATAGAAATGGACGACCTCCCAAATGCCTTCGCTGATTATTTCCATAACAAGATTGCTACTATTCGGTCACAATTTGACACTTATGAGGGGCAAGCCGAATTTCGACCATTCATTGGCTCGCCGCTTCAGTCATTCCGTCCTGTTTCTAGTGAAGAGGTTAGAAAAGTTATCACTTCAGCTCCTCCTAAATCGTGTACACTGGACCCGATTCCCACAGAACTTTTTCTGAAACATATTGATGCTATCATCGACCCAGTCACTGCTTTGATGAATTTTTCGCTGTCTTCTGGCATTGTCCCGACATGCTTTAAAAGGGCTGTTGTTGTGCCTCTTTTAAAAAAGCCTTCGTTGGACCCTGAAACTCTAAAGAACTACAAGCCAGTGTCCAATCTCCCTTTCCTTTCCAAAATCCTTGAAACGCTTGTTCTTGCCCAACTAAAAGAACACCTGGAATATCATTCGTTAATGGAAAAGTGCCAGTCTGCTTACCGCAAAGGGCACAGTACTGAAACTGCACTGATCCGAATAACGTCTGACCTTCTGACCGCGTCTGATGTAGGAAAAGTGTCCCTGCTAACGCTTCTCGATTTATCGGTGGCGTTTGATACATTGGACCATACAATTTTAATTCGTAGACTCGAAACTACTTTTGGCATCCGTGGATCCGCTCTTAAATGGTTTGCCTCATATCTATCCGACCGGTTCCAACAAATTCAAGTTGGAAACTCGCTTTCAGATGAACGTGCGCTGAAATTTGGAGTCCCACAAGGTTCAGTACTCGGCCCTATGCTATATCTCCTGTATACACAACCACTTGGTGACATTATCAGGAGCCACAGAGTTGGGTGCCACATGTACGCAGACGACACACATTTATATGACCATGATACAGTTAACCGATCCGCCCAGCTTGTTTCAAACGTCGAGGAATGTTTGTCATCGGTGAAGTTTTGGATGTTGGCAAACCAACTCAAACTCAACGATGACAAAACCGAAGCGATGTGGTGCGCAAAACAATCCGTCGCAAATTCCATCACAATTCAGCATATTTCCGTAGGCGAGAACTTGATCCATTTCACCGATAGTACGAAAAATCTCGGAGTTCATTTGGACACCACTCTTTCAATGTCCTATCAAATATCAAACATATGTAAGTCAGTATATTTTGAAATTAGAAGGCTAGGTCATATCCGAAAATGTTTAAGTTTAGACGCCACAATAAAGCTGATTTCATCATTCATCTTGAGTCGAATAGATTACTGTAATGCACTGCTTTTCGACGTCCCGGACAACCAGCTCCAACGTTTACAGAGGCTGATCAACGTTGCTGCTAGGATTGTTCTACGGACGAAGAAAAGGGAACACATCTCACCCGCCCTTGCCAAGCTGCACTACATCCCAGTTAAAGACCGCATAACATATAAACTAGCAATACTCACCTACCAGAGAAATTCGGCTGAATTCCCAGGCTACCTTAGCGAACTCGTCATACCATACAAGCCGCAGCGATCATTGCGATCCAGCGACTAATGGCTTTTAACTCAGTTCGCGGGGAATTTGAAGACTGTAGGTGACAGGGCTTTCAGGATCAGCGCGCCCCGTGTGTGGAACTCGTTACCCAAAACCTTACGAAATGCACCATCTCTTGAAAGTTTTAAAAAGGGACTAAAACCTACTTATACCAGAGGAACCTCCCAGGCTATCCCTTCGCTGACACACAAACCGGGTGACTTTATTGATTTTTATCTATCTTATTCGTAATTTCTTTTGTAAAGCGCTTAGGGCTTTTATTGGGATAGGCGCTATATAAGTGATATATATTATTATTACATCTAGAGCTACGCGCTATCCAATCCCAATGAATGCTATCAACGATAAGGGTCTGTGAAAGGTTTGGGTTATTTTGGTGTCATCGTTGGGTCGTAGTTTGATATTTTCAATTGAGCTTCAACAACAGTTTCAACAAAATGAGTCATATCGTGTGGATGAGCCGAACAAACAGGAAAGATCAGCCCAGTGGCAGCAAGCTATCGTGAAGCTTTACTAGCCCGACAAAAGCATGCCGCTTATCAGTGGTTGAAGACGAGTACGCCATCTACGTGTTGTACCACTCATTACCCAACGTCACTGTAACCCAGCCTGGGCAGTTCAGTATCTCACCGAAGGACACAATGCAGATGACGAATCGCAGGAGCAAACCGTTCCTTAACTGGTAGAGTGCTGGAAGCCCTATTTTGGGCTTTACTAAAAGTTACAGGCAATAACTGTCTGTAGCTACATTCTGCCTGAGGAAGCCTTTATTGTCCCTGATATGAATCAGATTTTTTTATACAATACCTTGCTCTCTGACATCTAATTGGATAGTGCCTATAAGGCACTATCCAATTAAATGTAAGAGAGCAGTATATGATGAGCTTTGATTTGTTGTCAGAAAAAACTCAGCACTTTACCAGTTAATGGTATTTATTTTGTTATTGGTGTTCAAGGTTCAAGGTCGCATTTCTGCATACTGACTGATCGTGACCACCACGTGGAGATAAAGTCAAGGTTAGTCAACCGATTATACTCAGGTTGTTCATTTTAGAGGACTTCCACCCCAAGTAACCTTGTTTTAAAATGTTAGCAACTTTTTATGCCCCCGACTGATCTAGTCGGGGGGGGGGGGGGCATCTAGCGGAGAGCTTCGTCCGTTCGTTCGTACGTTACGTATGTTCGTTACACAAATGTGTCTGTCCAACATATATGCCGCTCCAGCACTGTCATTATTTGTCGGATTCAAATAAATTTTGCTATGCTTGTACCTCAACATGGGGGAACGGATCCTACAGCAGAATTAATAATTTTGCCGAAGGATTTACGGAGTTATTTGCCTTTGTTTAACTTAGGGGATTATTATTGAAAAATGTGTCGGTCCAACATATTTGCTGCTGTGGCACTGTCATTATTTGTTGAATTCAAATAATGTTTGCCATGCTTATACCTCAATATGGGGGGACGGATCCTGTAATAGAATTAACATCTTCGCATAAACATTTACATAGTTATTTGCCCTTGTTTAACTTAGGAAATGATTGCAAAATGTGTCCGTCCAACACATTTGCTGTCATCATATGTTGGATTTAAATAATTATTTCCACGAAAAATAATTTCGGGTGAATGTAGTCGTGGCGTCATCTATCTGTCAGTCAGTATGTCCGAGCTAACGAAATGGGTTTAAGTGTTTAGTCATAAGTATGGAAGGGGTTTATGTCTGCCCCGGCTGTTTTTCAGTTTATGTGGCTATTTTTGGCTTATGTGACTTATTTTCAAGTACAGGTGGGGGTATCGAGTCTTTTTTCACCTTTAGTCACATAGTGCAAATTTATGATCCTGGGGGTGGGTTGGGGGGTGGGTGGGGGGTAGGGATTATGGTCAGTAGTAGGATGGGGTTAGGGTTAGCTACCACCCGAAAAAATTCCTAAAAATCACTTTTTTGACTATTTGGACATGTTTTTTTAGAATAAACACATAAATTTAAACACATAAACCCAATTCCGTCTGTCTGTCCGTCTGTAGACGGAATTCGTGTCCGGCTCAGAACTGTTTTATCTTTTGACCTAGGCTTATGGTATTTAGGTCAAATTACAGATTTTTTGCCAAGTAAGAGGTTTAAAATTCTGCTAGACCGTATTATTAGTTAGAGTATCACAGCATTTACAGTATCGAGGCATTACAGTATCAAGGAATTAATTCGGGTGAATTAGCCACCCTTGGCGGCCCCATCTAGTTCTTTTTAGGTTACAGCTACTTCTATAAATTTGGCGTTTGATACACTTGGCATTTTGGGAGGGGGGCATATGCCACGCTTCGCGTTTCTCTTGTTTGAACGAGTTAGTATTAGAAGGGGTGGCGATTCTTCGATGGTGTACAAAACAATGCAGATATCTTCTGTCAACTGTATAGTCGACACCCAGCATCCTGCACAGGTCAGACAGATTCAAGTCGGCACGAGGCGACATCCGGTTTTGAAGGCTGAAGATTGGTAAAAAGTTTGAAACTAAAAAAGAACTATTTTCCATTAATTTTCTCCAGTTTTGAAAAAAAAATAACCACTTTTGATAAAAACAATTTCCAGTTTTGAAAAAATAACCAGTTTTGAAAACAAAATAACCAGTTTTGAAAAAAATAACCACTTTTGATAAAAAAAAATTCCAGTTTTGAAAAAATAACCAGTTTTGAAAAAAAATAACCAGTTTTGAAAAAAATAACCAGTTTTGAAAAAACTACAATTTATTTCAAAAGTGGTAATTTTTTTTTTCAAATGTGGTTAGAATTTGTTTTTCAAAAGTGGTAAATATATTTTCAAAAGCTGTTTTTTTTTCAAAACTGGTTTCTACATCAATCCTCACTGACTCCACGCAGTTTAATTCTATTGAGTAATTTTAATTTTCTGTGGCTTATTTTGTTTTTCTGTTAAGGGTTCGGTGTTCGTTCAGCTTCGCCATTGATTCACTATCCTGGAGTATGTGGAGGGTTTTGTTATATAGATCTTATTAAACGCATTTCAATCGCGCTTCATCAGAGTTGTGAGGCAGTCCTCACATACTCTATCCTAAAGTTCTCAATGAGTATCGAGGCAATCCTCACTGACTCCACGCAGATTAGTTATATTGTATAATTTTTTTTCTTTTCCTCTGGAAACTTATTTTGTTTTTCTGTTAAGGGATTGGTGTTCGTTCAGCTCAATCATTAATTCACTATCTTGGAGTCTGTTGAAGGTTTTGTTTTGTAGGTCTTTTAATCGCGTATTAATAGTTTCTATTTTTGCTAGCTCGTGAAGTTCCTTTATTGGTGTCCATTTCGGTTTGCATAGTGCCACTCGCAGGGCATAATT
This sequence comes from Pictodentalium vernedei, assembly GCA_031216915.1. Taxonomy (NCBI): domain Eukaryota; kingdom Metazoa; phylum Mollusca; class Scaphopoda; order Dentaliida; family Dentaliidae; genus Pictodentalium; species Pictodentalium vernedei. The sequence goes on along the minus strand of CM062291.1, from coordinate 210,435,477 downwards.
TTGAACCCTCTGTAGCTTCTGAATGTTGGTTTTGCTCAGGTCACTTGTTATTATGGCACCGTATTCTAGTACCGGACGTATAAATGTTTTGTAGAGCTTGAGAAGCACATCTTTGTTTGCTCCACAATTTCTACCTCTGATCATCTTCAGAAAATTGATACGTTTAGTAGCTCTAACCGCAATGGAGTTTACGTGACTGTTTAGACTGAGATTGCAATCTAGGATAAATCCCAAAAATTTGGCCTCTTTGTTTGCTTCTAATTTGTGATCGTATAACTGGAGATCGATACTGGGGACTGGTTTTTAGCTCACCTGACTGAAAGTCAGGGTGAGCTTTTCTTATCACTCTTCGTCCGTCGTCCGTCGTCCTGCGTGAAGGTGGTGTTTGAGCCTCTTTCTCCTAAACCACTGGCCACATTTTAATTAAATTTCATATAAATAGTGGTTATATTGGGGCATTTTGATTTTTATCCAAAATAGCTTTCGGCTCATATTGAGCAGAGGTGTGGGGGAAAAATGGCAAAATTTTTTGAAAATCTTCTTCTAATGAACCACCTGTAGCAGAGACTTGATATGTGGTATACAGAGTCCTTTTGAGGTTTAGAATCAAGTTTGTTCAAGAGAAGTTTGTCGGGCATTATTTGCCTTCGTTATTGGAGGGGCAAAAATTTTGGCCACGCCTAAAATTTCTATTTTCAGAACCGTGAGGTCAATTTGAACCAAATTTGATATGAGATGATAATGGGTCATAAGTAGTTGATTGATGCAAAAAAAAAAGTTTTTTCATTGCCCCGTGGGAACCTCGGGAGCTAAAAATAGGAAAAACCTTAAAACTGCCATATCTCCAAAACTACACGGCACAGAGAATTCTTATTTTGCATAAAGCTTACTTTTATCCAGTAGAATAGAATGGTTTAAAAAAATCCCTATCGGTTTGATCACAAGGTACTTTTTTCAGGACTTTGAAAAAGTGCTGAGTCAGCACTTTTTAACACTGTAGGCAATGGGGAAAAGATTAAAAAATCTTCTTCTCCAGATCCAGCGAGCAGAATCTTTTGATATTTCGTATGCAACATTGTAGGATGGATCGGATTCAAGTTTGTTCAAATCGGCCCCCTGGGTTCATATTTGGGCTCAGTATAGGAGCCCGATTTCGAACTTAGTGCATTTTAGGCAAATTTCTTAAAAAATCTTCTTCTCCAGATCCAGCAGGCAGAATCTTTTGATATTTGGTATGTAACATTGTGGGGTGGATCTGATGGAAGTTTGTTCAAATCGGCTCCCTGGATTCATATTTGGGCTCACTATAGAAGCCCGAATTCGAACTTAGTGCATTTCAGACAAATTTCTTAAAAAATCTTCTTCCCCAGATCGAGCAGGCAGAATCTTTTGATATTTGGCATGCAACATTCTGGGGTGGACTTGATTCATATTTGTTCAAATCGGCCCCCTGGGTTTATATTTGGGCTCAGTATAGAAGCTCGAATTCGAACTTAGTGCATTTCAGGCAAATTTCTTCAAAAATCTTCTTCTCCAGATCCAGCAGGCAGGATCTTTTGATATTTGGTATGCAACATTGTGGGGTGGATCTGACTCAAGTTTGTTCAAATTGGACCCCTGGATTCAAATTTGGGCTCACTATAGAAGCCCGAATTCGAACTTAGTGCATTTCAGGCAAATTTCGTTAAAAATCTTCTTCTCCAGATCCAGCAGGCAGAATCTTTTCATATTTGGTATAATAATAATAATAATAATTTATTTATATAGCGCTTTTCCCAGCGAAACGCTGCTCAAAAGCGCTGAAAACAAAGGTGACGGTAACAATGGTATAATCAGCGGCCGAAGGCTGCTTGAAAGAGATTTTCAGAGCTTTCTTGAAGTGATCTGCATTTTGGGTTTTTCTAAGGTTCTGAAGGTGGGCGTTCCAGAGTGAGGGAGCTGCAAAAGTGAACAATCTCTTCCCTGCCGTTGATCGAATTCGAGGTACAACAAGGAGACTCTCAGAAGCTGATCTGAGATTCCTCGACGGTGTGTGTACTTTGATGACCTGCTTAAGGTAGATTGGTGCGTTGTCGCTATGTAAGATGTTGTGTGTCACCGCCAAGACCTTATACTTAATGCGAGACTCAACTGGCAGCCAATGCAAAGATTTCAGAATTGGTGTAATGTGGTCATATTTTTTCGCACCGGTAATGATCTTAGCTGCTGTGTTTTGAATACGTTGAAGCAGGTACATTGATTTCAGAGGAAGGCCGAAATAGAGAGAGTTGCAATAGTCCAACCGGGACAGGACCAAAGACTGTATAACAGTTTTCAGAGTGTTTTGGTCAAGTAGCTTTCTGATTCTGTTGATGTTTCTTATTTGGAGGAAGCAGCTTTTGCTCACTTTTGTGATTTGGTTATGCAGATCAAAGCAATCATTAAAAGTGAAACCTAGGTTTAGGGCAGTTTTACTTGAGCTAACTGCGCTATCGCCTATTTTCAAGCAGTTAATTGGAACTTTGTCTAGCTGAGGTATGCAACATTGTGGGGTGGATCTGATTCAAGTTTGTTCAAATCGGCCCCCTGGGTTTATATTTGGGTATAGAAGCTCGAATTCGAACTTAGTGCATTTCAGGCAAATTTCTTCAAAAATCTTCTTCTCCAGATGCAGCAGGCAGAATCTTTTGATATTTGGTATGCAACATTGAGGGGCGGATCTGATTCAAGTTTGTTCAAATCGGCTCCCTAGATTCATATTTGGGCTCACTATAGAAGCTTGAATTCGAACTTAGTGCATTTCAGGCAAATGCATTTCAGGCAAATTTCTTTGAAAATCTTCTTCTCAAGATCCAGCAGGCAGAATCTTTTGATATTGGGTATGCACCATGCTTAGGGGGGTGAGATTCAAGTTTGTTCAAGCCAAGTCCCTGGGTTCATATTTGGGCTCACTGTGGAAGCCCGAATTATAACTTAGTTCAAAATGAGGAATTTTCTTTAAAAATCTTCTTCAGATCCAGCAGTTGGAATGTTTTGATATTTGATATGCAGCATCCTTGGGGAGGTGAGATTCAAGTTTGTTGAAGCTATGTCCCTAGGGCCATATTTGGACTCACTGTGGGAGCTTGAATTGTAACTTAGTTCAAAATGAGGAATTTTCTTTAAAAATCTTTTTCTTCAGATCCAGCAGTCGGAATGTTTTGATATTTGGTGTGCAGCATCCTTAGGGGGGTGAGATTTAAGTTTGTTAAAGCCAAGTCCCTGGGTTCATATATGGGCGCCCTGTGGGAGCCCGAATTATAACTTAGTTCAATACGAGGAATATTCTTTAAAATTCTTCTTTTTTAGATCCACTGGTCAGAATCTTTGGATATTTGGTATAAGCTTTTCTTAGGAGGAGCAGATGCAACTTGTTGAAATCAATTCTCTGGGTTGATATTTAGGCTACCATGTCAGGTGAGCGCCCTCAGGCCCCTTGGGGCCTCTTGTTTCCTTTGCTTCTTGAAGAACGTAACTTTTTGAGTTTTGGCGACATTGAGTTTGATGCGCCACAGGGCGCACCAGCTCTCAAGATCGCGAATGGTATCCTGTAGACGATTTTTAATTATGTTTCGGGACTTGCTGGCCGTCCAAATGCCTTTGTCGTCTGAGAACTGCGATAGTTCAACACAGTTTTCCCTACTTTTTCTGTGTCATTCACATATATTATGAAAAGAAGCGGACTTAGAACCGACCCTTGTGGTGTTCCCGCTTCGAGTATTACTTCCCCTGACACCTCGCGATTAACCCTGAAAAATTCGCAATTGAAAAACGAAAATACTTGTTTGATCCATTATTAAGAAAATACACGTTTTCTGGATGTGCAGACAGCTTGGGATCATAACTAGAGAAAGTCCAGAAGAATGACAACAACAAAATCTATCCTTTTTCAGGGACAAAAGACAGTTACTGAACATTTAATTATGTTTATTGTATGCTTACCTGTAAAAAGAAGTATGTAAAACTACTTATTGTAGAAATTACTTATGGTGAAATTGTAAAATTACTTGTAAAATCTTATTGAAAATCCATTTTGACTGATTGTAAATACATTTTAATTGATTGTAAAACCATTTTCGCTTTGAAAAAATTATTTGTAAGTCTGATTGCAAATGCATTTTGACTATTGTAAAACCAATTAATTACTTGTAAAACTGATTTTATGTGAAAATAAAATTTAATAGAGAGAAAATTTAGAGTTGTTCATTCCTTTTCAGCTTACCTATGAGTTGAAAATGCGAAAGTAGTTTACTACAACACTCCGGATAACTCATCTATTTGCCACGCAGAAAATACTGCATGGCACGATCTGATTGGACAGTTGTTTGACCAATCAGAGAACGTCCGCGTGGGATAATTTTACAACAGGCTTATCTATTGGCCCCCTGGAACATACCGCTGTGTGGGACGATCTGATTGGACAACTGTTTGACCAATCAGACACCGCCGCGATCTTACTGGGTTATCAAACACCTGCGACGTGACACCATATTATCTATACATAGTTTGGACCCCTAATGGACTTTGGGGAAGGATAGCCTAAAAAATAAGGTACATACGGGACGGGTAGGGTGAGGGAGCGCCTAAAAATAACCTAGGCCCAGTGTGGAGAGGGTAGGGGATAGGGGGTGGTGGCATTCTTTTGTTAGTACTCATAAGGACACCTCAGTTTCGAAGTCTCCCAGCTTTGGGCTAGCCTTTGGAAAGGGGAGGAACAGTGCATAGCTTTGGTGGGGAGGGACTGGGCTTTTGGAAGGGGATCCCACATACAGGGAAAACCTAAACAATGTGGGGGAAAGCCTAAATGGGCTATACATAGTTTGGACCCCTAATGGGCTTTGGGGAAGGACAGCCTAAAAATAGGGTACATACGGGACGGGTATGATGAGGGAGCGCCTAAAAATAGCCTAGGCCTAGTATGGAGAGGGGAGGGGAGAGGGGGAGGGGAGGCCTAATGGATTTGGGCACCGAGGTCATGACCTCGATCATGGTCTGACCTCGAGGTCCTGGTAAAAAGGCCAGAGCTCTGCATCCTATACTACTACTGTCATATCGAGGATGAAATGGATAAAGAAGGTTTACTTTAAGAACCAGGCTTGCAGCCACATCACTTCAAAATGGCGGGAGAGAAGCAGTTGGATCGAGATACCTTAATACTTGGATGTTCATGAAGAATTTCTAGATGGAATCTCCTTGCAAGAAATTTCAGGAGGCTGCTAAACGTCTTCGTGGAAAAAATGACTATGACCATGACGAATCCTGAAATGTACCTTGGAGACACGAAAACTTATATTCGACGACCTGATGACAGAATTCTTATTCGATGTTGAAAGTGAATCCGACAATGAAGACTTCGATGATGAACCATGGAGGAAAGAGTCTCGAAGTTAAGCTGCGCTAGGGAAAGGACCAGTCTCAATAAAATAAATTCAGTTTCATTTTATGACCGTCGAAAAGTGAAGATGTCCGTGTCAACAACAGTTCTCCCAGAACGCTTCTGGGTTGAATCTGATTTCCTAGGAATAGGAACAAGTCAATCGTATGTTTGAATGAGTCAAGAAAAGAAAGTTAGGCCAATTCACTGCTGTTTCTCATAGAAGGTGCCAAGATTTGCAGAGGCACCTTGTGGTACTATCGGTTATTAACAAAAGAGCAGACGAAAAGTGAAGATTAAAAGCTTATTCCGATGAACGAAGAGGTGGACTTACCTGCTTACAGTGGAGCAGAAAACAAGAGAACGAAAGGGACGTAAGAACCCATTCAGAAGAAGACCGAACTTCAGAAAAATAAAGCAAAGAACTACATTGGCACTCAAACTACAGCCCAACCGTATACTGAGGTTGCCATTCAGTGGAATGAATTTGGTACTCGGAGAACAGACCAACACAAGAATGAAGCTCAAAAGAATGAAGCTGGCACTCAACCTACAGTCAAACCTAGAACCAGGCCCAAAAGAATGAAGTGATGAACCTACCTGCATACAGAGAACCAGAACAAAAGCCACCAACAAGCTACCTGTCATACAGCAACTATTTGTCAAGGGACCCAGACAGAGTAAAACTAGAACCGCCTTAACAGGTAAACCAGAAGCCCGTCATCAGATGGTTATCAATCCCCGCGAGAAGAAGAGGAAGGTAATCAAAGAAGTACATATCCCCTAGAGACCAAGCCAGAAAATAAGCAGACTGTCATCTGTAAAATGAGGTCCCCAGAGGGTGAAGTTGGTGATGCTACCCTGTGCGCAGAGTAGCACCACTAAATTTACCCTTTATGAACCTCAGTCTGAATCAGAGTCTCAAACCTAAATAAAAAGAGGAACCCATCCGCTCACTATATTTGATGACATCAACAAATTCATCCTCTGCGGACCTCTTTCTGCAAATGACAGATTGCTTATTTTCAGGCTTGCCATAGACCTATTCGACGATGTGTTCGTCAAAGAATATGCATTGAGCAATTGATTGTAAACTGTAACTGAACTGTATACATCTGTTATTAAGCCGCCTTTTTGCAGTGGCGTTGCCACAGGTGTATGTGTGGGTGTGGTCTCACAACCTTACCTCTCTTCAATTTGTTATGGTTGGAGGACCTTAACTGGAAAAAAGTTGGAAACTTCAGATAGGGCGTTAGTGAATTTTTATTGTGTGTGCATTGCTCTGTTCTATATTTTGACCAGTGGGGCCAATACTATAAAACTTTTGCAACTGTATTTTCTAGAATTGTATTTTATACCTATGACTGAATGGGCTGAAATGAACCATTAGCATTTTCAAAAATGTGGCACTTTGCCGGTTGGCAAATTGCCATATCTTCTACAATGCTAATGATTCATTTTAGTCAGTTGTATTAATAGGAAGAAAATACAGTTCTAGAAAATACAGTTGTAAAAGTTTTATAGTATTGGCCCCAGACTGAAAATTTCTACATAGATTACAAAATGTGAAACCCACACGGATAACAAAATGTGAAATATCGGTTAAACAACCGTCACAGCTTAGATGCGATTTAGCACATTTTCAGGTGGATACATACATACCCAGTTATCTGTGACGAAAGGCAAAACAGAAAACACGATAATTACCCGCATCATTGCTCGGAAAATAGAAACGGAAGAAATTCTCTAGTTCAGTTTTCTCAATATAATTATCGCCATTTTTATTGACCGCATTCCACAGTCGATCAATGGTGTCTTGGTTTCTCTGTCCATATATACCCACGCTGCAAAAAAATCAAGTAATCCTTCCATACTTATCATTTTTTAAACCAAACCAGAAGATTATGTAGCATTGTTCAACGTGTCCTTCGAGTTCGTCGGTGGCAATGATACAGGAGCACAAAATTCCCCTCCACCGTCACTCTATTCCCACTCTCATTTTTGTTTTGCAACAGAGTCGAAAAGTAGCAAATTTCGATAATCTACCTCAGCGCCCTATTGAGTAAGACCCTCACCCCCATCCCTCATTCCCGACTTTTTTTCACAAACCAGCAGTACTGCTACATGATTAAACGATGCCTTCAAAATTCGAAAACATACAAGCGTAAACGTTATTGTTGTTGCATTTGGTAAATGAATTTGATCTGAGACAGTTCAGTCTACCTCTACCTCAAAAATCTTTCAACCGAAGGCTAGCCTTCGGGTTGAAACAGGACTGAAGCAGAAAGAATAGATCAAATAATAAGATATAACACAACGAGGGTGTGGGGCAGAAGAAGGAATCAACTACAGGAGTTGGAGTTTTTCAAGTGTTTCTCTTGCGCTGTATGCGCGAGTGAAATATTGGAAAAACTTCCAACAAATATAGTTGATTCCCTGTCCCTCCGTACTCTTCCTGAGTTGTATACTATATTTATATCACAAGTAAACTGGAATTAAATGGATGGAGCTAATATTTTGAAAGGTAAAATATCACATTCGACGACCTGTTCACTTTCTTGCTTGACTCTGTTTTGTGTCGACGCATTTCATTCACGTCATAACGCCAATCAGATGCGGAATGACCAATCAGATGAATTCTTACATGACGTTCTTCCACGTAGGACGGATTCCACGCCTCGTATATGCACCACTTTTCCCAGTGTCTGTATTGTATCTATTGACGTTGAATATGCACAACAGGTACGCTACCATGAGCAGAACATATCATGCAGGCGAAGATGAACTACCGGGGGTATGGGTGGGGGGGGGGAACTTGATTTGTCGTGACTGTATTGACTAGTAAAATGGTCCAACTGCACCGTCAAGGCGAGACTTCGTATTAGGCATGCCTTGTATGATAAATTTTCAATATTAGTCATACGATATTATAGTTCAAACGACCTCTTCGAAATTCATTTTATGTATAAATAAAATACGTATGCAGTAGTCATAACGTAACTTCTTATTTAGTTACTACTTACCGTTCTCCAAACTGGTGGTGCTGACCTCCAACAGTTCGAATTGGGTTTTATACAAGCCTGGAAATAAGCATTCGGCCATTTATAGAATGAGGTCCATAGCGGGCGAATTTGCTGACGCTATCTCATGCAGTGGGCCAATTTATCCTCTGGGTATACATCTGACTATTTGGGCCTGAGACCTTGATTCAGATTGAGGTTCACAGAGGGTAAATTTAGTGATGCTACCCTGCTGCAGGGAACCCATCGGCTCACTATATTTGATAACATTCACCCTCTGAGGACCTCATTCTGCAGATGACAGTCTGCTTATTTTCAGGCTTGTTGCTATAGACCTCCAGCTTCTAACAGCCGACGGCGCGTTTGATTTCAGTCAGTACATCAAAAGAAAGTCAATGTTTATTATCAAGTGCTAACTAATATGTAAGACCTCAATAAAAAGATCAACTGATTGGGAAATTGATGGGATATCACACATCCCTAGATCCTCTCTTTGGCATCGGCATATCACACATCCCTAGATCCTCTCTTTGGCGTCGCCCCTGAAAAGAGTGGCTAGGTTGTTTGCTCATTCGCTGATATATCGTCGCGTGAGAACCATAAGGTTCTATCTTCCAGCGGAAGATAGAACCTTATGGTTCTCACACTACGATATGGTAAACTATGTGACGTCACGGGGGCGCGGTGGTGTTGCGGTAACCGGTTCTCGTCAGATCACCGAAGTTAAACAATGTCAAGCCCGGTTAATCATTGGATGGGTGACCGTCTGAGCGATCAATTCGGTCTTCATCCAATCTAACCATGCCTGTGCTGCAGTGCGGAGTTACGATGGTGGGGAGCTGGCAGCTGCTCGTCGTTGCTCGGTGGTTCTCTCCGGGTACTCCGGCTAACTCCACCCGTAAAACTGTCACGGTCATGGTTAGCCATTGTGCATAAGTATATGACCTTAAACACCAATATATAAATAAATAAATAAATAAATAAATAAATAAATAAATAAATAAATAAATAAATAAGATGACGTCACATGAATGAACATTGCGGTTTCAAAGAAAGTTCAATGTGCAGTTATCACCAGCTACCACACGTTTTAACTCGTTTGGCAGAATGTTTCAGAACCTAGGAATGAAGAAAATAGCATTTCTATGATGACCACAGACCGTTGTGAAAATGGCCTAAGGAGTTTTTCGAAAGGGCATTGCCGATTGCTGAATAAATTAACGCGTATTTTGTTTCAAACCATCACAAGAATTATACTCTAAAACCAGGCCCGAAACTAGTGGGTATAGGGGCGGTTCACCTCACACAGTCATGTCTGTAGCAAAATTGTGTAGTCCGTTGGAAAAAAATGCTGGTCGCTCCATTACCAACATCATCTCTGAAGCCCGCTAACGATAATTTGAACAAAAAAGTTAAACTTTACCCAACGCAGACGATAACAAAATTTGTAATTTGTTAATTAATGTTTTTTTTCAATTTTTGAAAAGTTTAAAATAAAAACATATTATGTGACCCATTTTTGTTATTTGCGTAACTTGTAAGGATAATTTCTGAGGATGTGATCGATTTGTTAGGAAAAGATTATATTGGGTTATCCTGACTAGCACTATTCATAAAATCACCATCCAGTTCTCATTATTTTTTTCAATTTCTGTGTTAGAATCATAGCTTATGAGCTTCCGTTGGAACGAGCTCGTTAAGCTCGTTCCAATATGGGTCATAAGTTATGTTTTCTACGCAAAAATGAAAAAACTAGTTATTCGAGAATTTTTCAAGTCTGGTCTGCCTTTCGTGTTAAGTAGAGGGTTAGGCTTCATGTTCACACCAACGACCTGGGAACGCTCAGAAAACTTTTAGCACTTGCCTCATCATGTCACCATGAGACAAAGGCTTGCCACACTCCTACCGAAGCAGACGAGCGGATTTAATTTGACCAGAACAAGTGATTACCAGATGACTCATCCGCTATAAACCAGTCTATCGGAAAATATTGCCGTTCGATAAAAAAGGGGTTGATAATTTCCAGGCTCAGTTTCATTTCTTGGAAAGCTCTCCCTGAGAACTTCCAAAGAAATCATATCAAGGCTTAGGATTATCAATAAAAAAATGCAACATATTTTTTTTTTTGGCGGGGGGGGGGGGGGGTGAGGGGTTATCCGACGGTCAACTTCAACAGACAAATAGATGTCTGTAATAGCCCTACATTGTACAGCTTGTGCAATTCCAACTTCAATAACAATTCTCTTAGGGAATCATACCTCCGGACTCTCGCCGACGGAAGGCATACTCTCCCGAAACCAATATTTTGCAATTCATGGTATGTCTAAATAGGCATCCCTAACCCTTTTCGTCATGAAAATTGATTTTCAATAAGTTATCTCCTCTGGCATTACTAGACACGCAAAGAAGGTCCTGTTTTATTGGGGTTTAACGGCCTTTTCGACAGCCAGGGTTACCTCGGACAGTTTTACGAGTGGAGGAAGCCGGGGTACCTGGAAAGAACCAATGAGCAGCAGCGAGCGACTGTCAGACTCCCCATCGTACCAACTCCGGGCAAAGATCGTTAGCATTGGTTGCAGATGTGCACCTTCAATGTGCAGTACGCCCTAGTACACACGTGGACAATCAGGATTATGTGCCTTGCCCAGGGATACAACGCAGTTATCCCTGGCGGCGTTCGAATCGTGAACCTTTCAGTTTGAAGACCAATGCCAAAATCACCTAGCCACCGCTCTCCCCGACAGGTCCAATTAAGAAGCATGTAATTGTTGAGGAAACAACCATGTCACATGATATCAGAAGAAAATAAAGAAACTTTGCTTCTTATGACAAGCTAATTGGAAGCAACTAATTCAGACAGAATCGGTTTTTGATAACATCAGTACACAACACAGTGTCCTTTATTGCTCTTTGTTTAGCGTGTGTGTGTGTTTACACCAATGTGAAAGTTTTTATTCCTCCCAGGAGAAAATGCATTATATGCCACGAAAAAAGTTACAGAACATCAAGATGGGGAAAACGCATTTTCTTATATTTAACCCTTTACCTAGCATGAAAAGCAGACGACACTTGGAAACAAAATTGTTGAATAACTAATTGTTTTTAGCTCACCTACTTCTATTAGAAGTGGTGAGCTATTGTCATGATCTCGGGCGTCAGCGTCGGCGTCGGTGTCGGTGTCGGCGTCGGCGTCCAGCATGTCCAATATTGTAAGATTTAATGTTAAGGTTAATTTCTCAAAGATCAGTGGGCTCAGGCCTTTGATATTGCATATGTAGGTTGTAGGGGACTATCAGAACAGTATTTAACCCTGATACTACGACTTTTTTCCAAATTTCACCTAAAAATTTTTGCCAAAACTTGTAAGAATTTGCGTTTAGGTGTTGTAAGAATTTGCGTTAAAGTCAGCTTTTGTGCAGATTGTGCTGCTTTAACTTCTCATTACTATTGATTTTCATATTTCAATAACAACTGTAGGTATCAATCCTACTATATGCAGAAATTCAACTGAAATTTTCATTTTTTTTCAGTCAAAATGTTCATGTTTTTCTCGGACTTAGTAAATTTTAAGTTGTAAAACTTTGTAAACTTTGTGTTTAGGTGAGTTGTGTTTCTATGTTTCTTTCCAGGCGATTAATATTCTACACTTGGGTTACTGAACTCCATTGCAGTAATATTTAACCCTCATTACATGCATATTTGAGGAATTTGAGGCTGATTTTCTGCCCAAACTTGTGAGAATTAGCGTTTAGGTGTTGTAAGAATTTGCGTTAAAGTCAGCTTTTGTGCAGATTATGGTGCCTTCACCTCTCATTACTGTTTATTTTCTCATTTCAATAACTACTTTAGGTATTAACCCTACTGTATGCAGAAATTTAACTGATTTCTTTTCTTTTTTTCAGTCAGAATGTTCACGTTTTTCTCTGATTTACTCAATTTTAAGTTCTAAAAGTTTGTGTTAAGGTGAGTTCTGTTTCTATGTGTCTTTCCAGGCAATTGATATTGTGCACATGGGTTACTGAACTACATTGCGGTAACGTTGCGCCCTCATTACATGCATATTTGAGGAATTTGAGGGGTTTTTTTGGGACTTATATTCACTTTCTTTAAAAAAAAAAATTTGTAACTTTTTTTTTTTATTTTATACTTTCTCATACTTGTTACTAGTAACATTAAGGCTTATTTTAGTTGTTGATGTGATGTATTTTTGTTGGGACTTATAGTCACTTTCTTAAACGAATGTTTTTCCGCAAATCCTCTTTAACCAATGAATGTACTTCAATTACAATTTCAGTGATTCTTCATTACATAATGCCATTTTTCACCTCCTATTTTATTTTTTGATCTGATGTATTTTTATTAGCTCACCTCCTTCTATTACAAGTGGTGAGCTTATATGATGACCTCGGGCGTCAGCGTCTGCGTCCGGCGTGTCCAATATTGTAAGATTTAATGTTAAGGTTATTTTTTCAAAGATCACTGGCCTCAGGCCTTTCATATTGCATATGTACGTTGTAGGCAACTATCAGCACATTATTTAACCCTGACACTATGACTTTCTGTCAAATTTCACCTACAATCTTCAGCCAAAACTTGTAAGAATTTGCGTTTAGGTGTTGTAAGAATTTGCGTTAAAGTCAGCTTTTGTGCAGATTGTGCTGCTTTAACTTCTCATTACGGTTGATTTTCATATTTCAATAACAACTGTAGTACGTATTAACCCGACTGTATGCAGAAATTTAACTGCAATTTCTTCTTTCAGTAAAAATTTCCATGGTTTTCTCGAACTTAGTCAATTTTAAGTTCTTAAAGTTTCTGTTTAGGTGACTTGTGTTTCTATGTGTCTTTCCAGCCGATTGATATTCTACACTTGGGTTACTGAATTCCATTGCAGTAATATTTAACCCTCGTTACACGCAAATTTGAGGAATTTGATCCTGATTTTCTGCCAAAACTTGTAAGAATTTGTGTTTAGGTTTAAGATTTTGCGTTAAAGTCATCTATTTTGCACATTGTGGTGCCTTCACTTATCATTACTCTTTATTTTTGTCTTTTCAAAAACTACTTTAGGTATTAACCCTACTGTAAGCAGAAATATAACTGATTTTTTTTTTATAAATCCAATGATTCTATGTTGAATTGATATATAATAAATGCAGAAATATAGAGTTTCCAAAGCCATCACATAAACCACATTAATCATTTGATGCCTAGTTAATGATTTATATTAACTAAATATTAGGCATGTTACATTGGAACGACATTATCAAGCGCGAATGTAGGTGAGCGTTGGGATGTAACATCCCTCTTGTTATTTTTTGTCTCAAAAACATAGGTTATGGCTCCTCTTTAGAACGAGCTTGTCGAGATCGTTCCAAAGAGGGGTCATAACCTATGTCTTTGAGACAAAACAAAACAAAAACTAATGACAATTTATTGGCGATGTTTATACGGCCGCTCATACGAGCAAGCCGTATTATGGTATGGCAATGTCCGTCCGACCGTCTGTCTGTCCGTCGGTCCCTTAGCTTTTGTTTGTCCACGCGGTAACGTGAAAACAAAACACCCAACAGATACTGTTTCTTCATGGTTGATTAGTCATGACTAGAGGATGGTTCCTTTTGATAACCAGCATTCTGGCATATCCAATATGGCCATCACGGCAGCCATCTTTGGTATTTTTCTACTATAACCCAATGGCTCAGACTAGCTGGTGCTAACTCAAAAATATCTAGGGCCAAACACAAATTTTGCTCCCCAAATCCCCCAAATTTGCATGCAAAAACGAAATTTGAAAGTCCTATCTGGCCCTCCATACCTTTACTCTCCGCGCATGCGCAGACGTCAGGAAGTGACTGGAATTGGTGCCAACATCATTCTTTGTTTGACCCTCAGTCAGACAACAACGAACTTATATCTGTGCTTTCAAATCTCAGTTTTATTGATGCCAGACACAAATCAATGGTTAGTTTGGTGGATCCAAGGACACAACTGGATGAAGGAAGGAAGAAACGGTGGTTTGAAACGTTCAAGGCTGTAACTTTATAATTTTTATAAAAAAAATTTCATGTTCCCCATTTCCGGGACATGGGCCTGACGTCATCATTGTTGCTAATGATTTTTCCACAGTTTGTTAAGTGTTCTTTCCCTATCCTTCCTTCCCACCTGCACCTTTCACTATTCGCCCAGACACAACTGAGACGGCAATTTCTTCAAATAGAGCGCATGATTTTTCCACAGTTTGTTAAGTGTTCTTTCCCTATCCTTCCTTCCTACCTGCACCATTCACTATTCGCCCAGACACAACTGAGACGGCAATTTCTTCAAATAGAGCGAATTTGAACGTTATGTCTTACGCAGATCACCTAACAAGAGCTATGACGCAAGGTCTCAAGGGAAAGGAATCTGAGGACGTTCGTACCTCGCTTATAGTTTTTTTCCAGGGCAATTATGTATACAACGTATCACTCCGCCCTAACAGTGGCTAAGCTGGAGTTAACCAGACGTGATGCTACCCTTGCGTCGTCATCACTGATAAGATGACAAAATGAAAAGCTCTCTCCGAGTTGCTCCGGTTTCCGGACATTTTATTTTCGACGACTAGCTTTTGTCAGTTTATGAACAGGCTACTAAGAAAGCCTTTAGTGTTCTGCTTTTGAAGTCGGCGTATCAACGTCCCGCTTCAGCAGACAAGAGTAAAGGAGGGCGTTCCAGACAAAAATTGTCAAAAGGAAAATCCTCACGAGGGTACTAGAACCCTCTTGTAATTATTCTGGAGGTCGTCAGTATAGCGGCTCGGGAAATGGGCGTTGGTCTGATAGGGACTATAGGTCAGACGCCTCTTGGCCGACGAGACGAGCTTTTTCGCGTTGAGGACGTGGTTCCTCCTTCCGTAAGCCTCGCAGGTCATACAGGTGATGGTTTAGACCTCTACTGCTGGCCAGTTTGCGGAAGGTTATCAAGCTCCGCAGAAAACTGGATAACTATCACGGAAGATCAGTGGGTGAGAAGTGTAGTCTCGAACGTCTTACGGCTATCATTCCGAGTAGAATACCCACTAACAAGTTGTCCGCGTTGGACAAATCTTCCATCAATTCTTGCATAAGAGAGTTTCTCATACCGGAGGTATTAGCTTTCTTGTCAAAGGAAGCAATACAGGTCATCGAGAATCAGGATTCTCAAGATTTTTACAGTCATCCGTTCCTCGTACCAAAGCCAGACGGCTCGTTCTGACTGGTAATAGACTTGAGTTGGATACCAAGTTTATCATGGCTCTGAAGGTTTATTTATGGAAATCATTCAGTCGGTAAAAGCGAGCGTTCGAGTGATCGACTATGCGGCAAGCAGAGATCTAAGGATTCGTACTTTCATGTCCTGGTACATCCGGCATTCTAAAAGTACCTGCGGTTCGCCGTACAAGGGAAGGTGTATCAGTTCAGAACAATATGCTTTGGTCTGAATCTGGCACCCTGGGCGTTTCACTCAAATAATGAACTCGGTAATGTCTTACGAGCTCATTTGTCTGCGGTAACGTCAGCTTACTTGGACGACCTTATACAGGGATACGGCAACAGAATTATTCTTCAGAACGATTTTCACAGTCTGCTTCTATTACTCCGACGTCTCGGTTTCAACGTAAACGAGAAAAAGTCGGATCTTGCTCTGTGCAAGTCGTCTACTCACTTGGGATTGAGCTTTGAGACTCACAACAATCGGGTTTGTCTGCCGTTACCCAGAGCGAAGTTAGTCAGTTGTTATGCTCGCTTTTGTCTACACTTAGACGCATTAATACTGAGGGAATTCATGCGACTGTTGGAGTTGTGCGGAGGGGCTGTGGATCTCATTCCGATGGCCGCCTGCGCGCACGTTCCCTCCAGATATTCTTTTCTCAGAACTGGAGTATGAAGACTCTTTCGCCTGAACCAGTATTGTTTTAACGGACCTAGTTAAACGTGGGTTCAATTGTTCAGATATTCATTGGTTAACTCAGGGAGGTACTCTGCAACTGCCGGATCCGGCTTTCACGATTATGACGGATGTGAGTCAGACGGGTTGGAGCGCGACCCTAAGTTCCGCAGTCTTGAAGTGTCAGGGTCTTTGGGACCCTCGGTTTCAGGAGTAACACATAAACATCAACGAGATGATGTTAATTATAGCTAGCACTACAGCATTTGATTCATATAATAACGGACGTCCATGTTCAATTTGGTCGAACAACTCGACAGTAGCAGTGTACATCGGGAATCAGGGCGGCACCCATTCATTTCCGTTATGCTAACTAACGAGATTTTCCAAATACGTCATGAATCATCATGTTCATCTTTCTATTCGTCATATGCCGGGTCGTCTAAACGTACTAGCAGTTTCGCTCTTCTCGGGAAGTCGCCTGTTGCAATTGGAGTGGACTCTGAACAAGCGGGTATTCAGACAGATTTAGGGGGCGCGGTGGCTCAGTTGGTAGAGGTGCAGGCTGCAAGCCGAGAGGTCCTCGGTTCGAATCCCACCTGCGTCAACCGCGTTGTGTCCTTGGGCAAGACACTTCACCCCAATTGCCTACATGGGGGCACGATGACGCTGTGTACTGAGGCGTACTGCACGTCGATGGTGCGCATGTCTTCAACCAATCTAACCCTGCCTGTGCTGCGGTGCAGAGTTACGATGTTGGAGTGCTGACAGCTGCTCGTCGTTGCTCGGTGGTTCTCTCCGGGTACTCCGGCTTCCTCCACCCGTGAAACTGTCACGGTCACGATTAGCCATTGTGCATAAGTATGTGACCTTAAACACCAATAAATAAATAATAATAAATAATTCAGACAGATTTACTACCAGAGGAATCGCCCCATGGTAGATCCGTTTGTGATGCACCGAAATCAGTTACCGTCGTTCGTGTCACCATGCCCAGACCATTGAGCGTATGCAGTAGACGCTCTGCCGATCTCATGGGGATGGTTGATAGGATATGCGTATCCTCCAATTCAGCTGATTCAGTAGATTTTGTTTAAGGTAAAACAGTCTCGTTGTGAATCCTACTAGTAGCACCTCTGTCGTCACAAAACCTAGGATCAGTCTTCTCAAGTGTCTGTTATGGGACGTTCCCCGGAAGCTTCCTCCATGAGAGGGCCTTCTTTATCAGGAGAAGGTTTTTTTCTTCACGTCCTTCTCCGCCCATAGTGGCATAATGAAGTCGGTTAGACGTGAAGGAACCATTGCGGTTCGGCCGGTTCCTATATTATTTGAAAACTAACACAGGAATGATGAAGTAATGCGGGTGAGGAGATTTCGATATGACTTCGAATCCCCCCCCCCCCCCCACACACACACCCACGCACTGCCAATGTGTTTAGAGGAATTACCGGGTAAGACGTAGTTTTCTTCCCGCAAGTCTCGTATAGTTTAATACATACATACTGTGCATTTGGGTCGTGTTCTATGGCGACCTCATGGGCACATCCACATTTTAGTTGGATTAGCTTCCTGTGATTTTTTATTGATTTGTTATATACGCGCATTATAATTATTAGGCTGTCGCTTTATTAAATTTTATGGACCTTGAAATTATGAATTATTTCGGGGGTGGGGGTGGGGGCGGTCCGTGTCGGAGCCTGTTAATCATACCTACAACCATTTCTAGATCCAGGTTTCTATTATGTCAGTACTCAATTCGCATATTCACACGCGTATACGGTTATAGATATCGGATAGTACACGTTGGAGGGTGTTGTTACTGGATTTATTGTACACCTGATGAGGTCGCCTGTGGGTTACCTCGGAAGTGTGTTTTCTCTCCAAAGATCCGGAAATCGTTCAGTGTGGCTCGATTGGACATGTGTATGTTATATTTTATATCACCGGTTTTCGACGTATCTGCGTACGCCGTTTGTGGTGTACGTTATATAGCGGGTAATATTAATTACCAGAATCGTCGCTATAGCCTTAACTACTGGAATGGCGTTAAGCACAATTTATTAATCATGGATTAATACCTGAGTGCCTGTTCGACGAGTATTTATATTATTTTTTGGTACCGCTCTTACGGATTCCAGAGCTCTCCCCTCTTTCTTTTGAAGATTCCTTCAAAAGAAAGGGGGGAGGATGTGATTTTTACCTCTTCTCTGGCTTGATAGGTTTGTAACTATGAAAGAAGCTGTTTTGTCCGTAATTATATCCTACATATAGCTGGAGTGTTAGTAGTATGTCTCGTATGTTTGGGGCCTAGGTTGCAGGACCTCGGTGCAGGACCTCGGAAGTGACGTCATGTCACGTGACCTAGTGGCGCCATGTTGTGTTGTCATGGTAACCCGCGTGAGTGGCCATGTTGTGACGTCATCTCCATAGTGATACGTGGTGTGAGTGCGCATGCGCAGCGCGTGTTGTTAGGGTGATACGTGTTTCCGTCGTCCATTTTGTATCTTAGAGGCCGCCATCTTGGTTTCTATGGTAGCACGTGATTGCTATGTTACCTAAGGCCTACAACAGGACAGGGGTATGTTTTGGGGGTATGTTCGATTAAATCGGAGTAAATCAAATTACCACAAACAACCCGACAATCCTTCCAAATCACCAAAATCCACCCCAAGTCACCGAAATTGACTTTATTTCCCCAATTTATCGGCTTAGCACGTAGTGCTATAGTACTAAGGGGGTACAAGGGGTGCGTTCGATTGAACAGGAGTAATGTTCTGGCTTAGAATTCTCCCAGAATTCCTTTTTGGATCATTATCCCGTGACGTTTTTCCCAATAAGAATAGCACCTAGTGCTATAGGGCAAATTTACCCAGAATTCTCTGCTTCTATCTATATAAACAACAGTTTTCGTCTATCTGGTCATGTTCCTTTGTTCTAGAGTATACTCCAGTAGCGTAGAAGAGCCTATCATATGGAAGAGCTTTGCTTATTATTACTGTAATTAGCTATTCTAGTCTATTCTTGTTAGTTCTGACCCTATTCCAAGTACTCTCGTTGTTTCATATATCTAGATCATTTATAACCAATCAGATTGCTTGATTTCCCATAAGCTGTATGCAGAGTTATCTCCCTTCTGTATAATAAAACCCTATATCCAATGGCCATATCCCATGGAATCCCATTTTTGGGAAACACCCGTGGCTATGGAATCCCTTTTTTGTCGTATGAGGCCATGAGGGCTATGTAAAAGCCCTCAATGAGTCCTCATTTATTATCCCTCATAGCCTCATTGAATTTTGAGGTTATGAGGACCATTAAAAATCCCTCATTGAGGTATAATTTACTACGACTCTTAGCCTCATTTCAGTATTTGAGGATACCTATGGCCTGGTATTGTATTATTCGAGGATACCTATCGAGGATACCTTTAGGAGAATCCCTTTTTTGTCGTATGAGGCCATGAGGGCTATGTAAAAGCCCTCAATGAGTCCTCATTTATTATCCCTCATAGCCTCATTGAATTTTGAGGTTATGAGGACCATTAAAAATCCCTCAATGAGGTATAATTTACTACGACTCTTAGCCTCATTTCAGTTTTCGAGGATACCTATGGCCTGGTATTGTATTATTCGAGGATACCTATCGAGGATACCTTTAAGAGAATCCCTTTTTTGTCGTATTAGGCCATGAGGGCTATGTAAAAGCCCTCAATGAGTCCTCATTTATTATCCCTCATAGCCTCATTGAATTTTGAGGTTATGAGGACCATTAAAACTCCCTCAATGAGGTATAATTTACTACGACTCTTAGCCTCATTTCAGTATTTGAGGATACCTATGGCCTGGTATTGAATTATTTGAGGATACCTATTGAGGATACCTATCGAGGATACCTTTTGGAGAATCCCTTTTTTGTCATATGAGGCCATGAGGGCTATGTAAAAGCCCTCAATGGGTCTAATGTAGTCTTACCAACCGCTTCCATCTTGTCGCCAAAGCTCCAAGGCCATTACAGGTCTATGGCCTATCTGTCCTATCATTAGCGTCTACAGCAGTCTTGTTCCATTGCGGCCTTGTACCAGTACTATTGGCTTCTGTTATTCTGCCCCATATCTCATCCATTACTTACTAGCTATACCTACCTCAGTCTCGACTATAACATTGATCAAGGTTGAATCAGATTTCCCATGTATACATAAAAGGCATTCCGTTATTGAGATTCCTAGCCGAGTCCGTAAAATTTGGATTCCGAGTTTTAACATCGACACGCGAGGGTATTCCCCTTCTCTATTGGAAGACTTTAGTTCAATGGGTTGTAGTTTAAAAATTCAGTTTAAAAAATCGTTCAGTTCAAAAGGGAGTGTTAATACCTTCATTTAGGTTATGGTTAAAAACTTTCTGGACTTCAAAGGGGTTTTAATTATATATACATTCTTAAATAAAGTTCATTCAAACAGTTCAAGAGGGTTTTAATTACATAAAATTCATTCAAACAGTTCAAGAGGGTTATATTTGGGGATTATAGTTCATTCAGGTAAAAACTTTGTTATGTTCACTTCGATCATGGTTGTGTTGGATCTTCGTTCACTTTGTTCTGTTCCCATCCATCTTGATTGTATTTGATCAGATCTGTTCAGTCTGTCAAACTAGTTCGATCAATCCGACTAGTTTGACATTCTTTCAATTTGTTATGTTTACATCTTGGTTATGTTGGATCTGTACCTTCGTTGTTTTGTAGTGGTTGTTGTATCTGTTCAGGTTCTTGTTGTAGTTGTTGAATTGGGTGTTATCAATCCTTTTCCATACCCTCGCGTGTCGATGTTAAAACACGGAATCCAAATTTTACGGACTCGGCTAGGAATCTCAATAACGGAATGCCTTTTATGTATACATGGGAAATCTGATTCAACCTTGATCAATGTTATAGTCGAGACTGAGGTAGGTATAGCTAGTAAGTAATGGATGAGATATGGGGCAGAATAACAGAAGCCAATAGTACTGGTACAAGGCCGCAATGGAACAAGACTGCTGTAGAAGCTAATGATAGGACAAATAGGCCATAGACCTGTAATGGCCTTGGAGCTTTGGCGACAAGATGGAAGCGGTTGGTAAGACTACATTAGACCCATTGAGGGCTTTTACATAGCCCTCATGGCCTCATATGACAAAAAAGGGATTCTCCAAAAGGTATCCTCGATAGGTATCCTCAATAGGTATCCTCAAATAATTCAATACCAGGCCATAGGTATCCTCAAATACTGAAATGAGGCTAAGAGTCGTAGTAAATTATACCTCATTGAGGGATTTTTAATGGTCCTCATAACCTCAAAATTCAATGAGGCTATGAGGGATAATAAATGAGGACTCATTGAGGGCTTTTACATAGCCCTCATGGCCTCATACGACAAAAAAGGGATTCTCCTAAAGGTATCCTCGATAGGTATCCTCGAATAATACAATACCAGGCCATAGGTATCCTCAAATACTGAAATGAGGCTAAGAGTCGTAGTAAATTATACCTCATTGAGGGATTTTTAATGGTCCTCATAACCTCAAAATTCAATGAGGCTATGAGGGATAATAAATGAGGACTCATTGAGGGCTTTTACTTAGCCCTCGTGGCCTCATACGACAAAAAAGGGATTCAATAGCCACGGGTGTTTCCCAAAAATGGGATTCCATGGGATATGGCCATTGGATATAGGGTTTTATCATACAGAAGGGAGATAACTCTGCATACAGCTTATGGGAAATCAAGCAATCTGATTGGTTATAAATGATCTAGATATATGAAACAACGAGAGTACTTGGAATGGGATCAGAACTAACAAGAATAGACTAGAATAGCTAATTACAGTAATAATAAGCAAAGCTCTTCCATATGATAGGCTCTTCTACGCTACTGGAGTATACTCTAGAACAAAGGAACATGGCCAGATAGACGAAAACTGTTGTTTATATAGATAGAAGCAGAGAATTCTGGGTAAATTTGCCCTATAGCACTACATGCTATTCTTATTGGGAAAAACGTCACGGGATAATGATCCAAAAAGGGATTCTGGGAGAATTCTAAGCCAGAACATTACTCCTGTTCAATCGAACGCACCCCTTGTACCCCCTTAGTACTATAGCACTACGTGCTAAGCCGATAAATTGGGGAAATAAAGTCAATTTCGGTGACTTGGGGTGGATTTTGGTGATTTGGAAGGATTGTCGGGTTGTTTGTAGTAATTTGATTTACTCCGATTTAATCGAACATACCCCCAAAACATACCCCTGTCCTGTTGTAGGCCTTAGGCAACATAGCAATCACGTGCTACCATAGAAACCAAGATGGCGGCCTCTAGTATACAAAATGGACGACGGAAACACGTATCACCCTAACAACACGCGCTGCGCATGCGCACTCACACCACGTATCACTATGAAGATGACGTCACAACATGGCCGCTCACGCGGGTTACCATGCCAACACAACATGGCGCCACTAGGTCACGTGACATGACGTCACTTCCGAGGTTCTGCACCGAGGTCCTGCAACCTAGGCCCCAAACATACGAGGCATACTACTAGTGTTATTGTATGGCGTATGTTTGTGGGGGATTTTCTCTCATTCTCAGATACGACATTCTAATTGCTGGGGCTTAGTCCGGACTAGCCTTAAAAATTAGGAATTCGTTACATCCTAATTAGCATAGTCTTCATGCTTAGAATAAGGAATTACTTACTGGGCTGCTTATTAAGGATATGTCCCCTCTATTATTAGAGAGACATATATGTAATTCCTAATTATTCTAATTTCCTTTCATCTTGGATTGCAGGATTTGGACTAGGTTGATGTACTATTTCGGAAGTCCTATGCCCTTTAACTTTTTACGATTCAGCTGGTCTGGGCCATTGGGTTATGGTAGAAAATATTATAAATTCATAGTAATTTGTTTATTTTTTATACTTACCAATGGCCCAGACGGAGATGGCCCTCCCATGAGTGGGCACTCATACCTCCCCGCTGAATTATTATGTAGTACTCTCTTTTACAAGAATGATTTTGGCGCCAATTCCGGTCACTTCCTGGCGTCGGCGCATGCGCGGAGTGTAAAGGTATGGAGGGCTAGATAGGACTTTTAATTTTCGGTTTTGCATTCAAAGTTTGGGGATGGGGTGGGGGGGGGGGCAATATTTGTGTTTGGCCCTAGATATTTTTGAGTTAGCATCAGCTAGTCTGGGCCATTGGGTTATTGGTAAGAATAAAAAAATATGCAAATTACTATGAATTTGTAATGTTCAGGGACTTTTGATTGTTCACGCGATAACTTGAAAACTATAGATCCAACAGATACTGCTTTTTATGGTTGATTAAGCATGATTAGAGGATGGTTCCTTTCGATAACCAGCATTCTGGCGTATCCAATATGGCCACCACAGCAGCCATCTTGGATTCTCAGGGATTTTTGATTGCCCACGCAATAACTTGAAGACTTTAGATCCAACAGATACTGCTTTTTTATGGTTAATTAAGCATGACTAGAGGATGGTTCCTATCGATAATCAGCATTCTGGCATATCCAATATGGCCTCCATGACAGCCATCTTGAATTTTCATGTAGTTTTGATTGTCCATGTGATAATCCAACAGATATTGTTTTTTATGGTTGATTAGTCATGACTAGAAGATGGTTCCTTTAGATAACCAGCATCAATGTCTTTTCATCCATCCGTGTGTCCGTCCATCCATCCGTCTGTCCGTCTGTCTGGGCCAACATTGGAGGTTTAGGGGATATTATTATTAGGGGCTACCTCCAAATTAAGGTAGTGTTAGGGTTAGGAGTGGGGTGGGGTTAGGGGTAGCCCCAGAGTAGGGCTTAAGGTTGGGGAGGGTTAGGTCCCGGGGGTTAGAGTTGGGGTCAGGGGTGAGGTTTTAGTTTTAGTAGCCCCTAAACCGAAAAATAGCTCCTAATCCTATTGGTTTGGCTAGGGTGGGGGTTGGGTCATGGGTGGGGTGGGGTTAAGGGTAGCCCCAGAGTAGGGCTTAAGGTTGGGGGATTAGGTCCCGGAGGTGGGTGGGGGTTAGGGTCTGGGGTGGGCTTTTAGGGTTTAGGGTCAGGGTGGGGTAGGGTTAGGTGTGTTTTTTGGGTGGAGGGGTGGGGTTAGTGTTAAATATAAGTTCTAGGCTGGAGGGGGTGGGGTTCTGGGTAAAATAAGGTTTTGGACATACAAAATGTTTTTTTGGTAGCCCATAAACCCGAAATGTTGGAGCGTCCGTTTGTCCGTCCGTTAACTTTTGTTTGTCCACGCGATAACTTCAAAACAATACATCCAATAGATACTGTTTTTTATGGTTGATTAGTCATGACTAGAGGGTGGTTCCTTTCGATAACCAGCATTCTAGCATGTCCAATATGACCGCCATGGTAACCATCTGGGAGTTTGGGTGACTTTTGATTCTCCACGCAATAACTTGAAAATAATATATTCAGCTTTAATGGGCCGTAAGCCATGAATTTACCATTATTTTTGAAGGAATTATATTGACCTTTTGTTAACTAAAAATTTCTTCACAAGCGCAATTTCTTCATAGGCGGTCGTATATTGATCCACCGCCTGGAGGTGCGCTTGTTGTGAATAGCGCTGGCCGGTTTTGGCCGTTACGTTGGGTATTATTATTATTATTATTATTATTATTATAAAAGCATTTGCATAGCGCCATTTTTTACATTGAAGTATTCAAAGGCGCCGCTTGATATAACAAAACAGATTATCACATAATTAGACATATCACAGGTGGAAAGCCTGTTTAAATAAATGAGCTTTTAGTGCTTTTCGAAATTGATATACATGTGTGTCCTTGCGTACATCTACTTGAAGAATTCCAGTTTTGGACCTGCTACCGAGAATGCTCTGTCCGTGAAAGTCTTACAATTTGTTTTTGACACAAAGAGTTCACACGAATTGTTCGATCTCAAATTCCGGGAGTGACTGATTTTAAAAATAATGTTTTTGAGATAGATCGGGGCGTTGACGTAGATGCATTTGTGTACAAATGTCAAGATTTTAAATCGAATCCTTTCCGCAATTGGCAACCAATTTAAAGACTCAAACGTTTCCGTGCTGCTGTCAAATTTTGATATTCCTAAAATCAGTTTGGCTGACTATTCTGAATTCTTTGGAGCTTCGACAACAGTTTTTCTGAAAGGCCAAATAAAAGCGCACCCCCATACTCCATATGCGAGGTTACTAATGCTTGGACTATGAGCCTGCAGGAATCAATGCGAAGATGTTTTCTATTTTTTCTAATATTATATGAATTGTATAAAGCTATCCTTCATTTTTCCATCACATGCTTTTCGAGTTTCATACACTGATCAATCCAGAAATCAAGATATTTCACTTAATTATGCTATTGGAAACAACACGAATGCTCTTTGTGCAACTTTTCAGCAATTGATCATAAGATCCAAAGAAAATTATTTCAGTTTTTGAGTCAATCATTTTTAACCCTTTACCCAACGTAACGGTCAAAACCGGCCAGCGCTGTTCCTCAAAAATCGCCAATTAATTTTCATTATTTTTTTCATTTTTGTCTCAAAAACATAGATTATGGCCCCTCATTGGAACGAGTTTGTCGAGCTTGTTCCAATGAGGAGTCATAACCTATGTTTTTGAGACAAAAAATGAAAAAAATTAGTTATTCAAGAATTGTTTTTTACAAGTGTCGTCTGCTATTCATTTTAGGTAAAGGGTTAACTTACAAAAAGGTAAAGGGTTAAAAGAGGCTTCAACAGAGAATAACCAACCGTTCAAACTCATTATAAAAATATGTAAGAAGCCAGATTATAAATTCATGTAACGACTTGTAAACATGTCATAATTTGTTATTGTAAACTTATTTCAAGGAAAGGATATAATCTAAGTACCGGGCTTGTTATCCAATCCTTTTTGTTGATTATAAACAAATAAAATATGTTTAATCTAGCCAGATTTGTATTTTTATATGAGTCAATAGGAAAATGCCCGAAGTTTGTGAAATGATTCGCTCATCGATGATAGAAGTTCGTTAACCTTTCGAAATTTCAATCTTTATGTGAAATTACCATACGCTTAGTGTTAACTTTACTGACTGCTTTAGGGCATTAAGGGGAGCTAACTTCCCTTCTCTACCAGTTACAAAAATTGTCCGTCATATCTCTGCGAATCGCAAATTTCGGGCTGAATCGAATTCTTAACCGAATCGTACAGGATTTCGAATGGAATCAAATTTCATTTTTCATTTCGAATCCAATCTCGAATCGACTCTCAGGGTTCTCCAAGTTGTAAATATTGCACCTTCTTACAACCGTAAATATTTCCAGCCTCCACCCCAAGTTTTGTATTTAGTGGCAACTCACCTGTTTGGGAAAGCCAAGTCAAACAAGCGGATTATTTCAGAACGAAATCAAAATAGTGTCTAAAGTGATACCTTCTTGAACTCTCTTCTCCCACCAGGTGACAATACTATAAAACTTTTACAACTGTATTTTCTGGAATTGTATTTTCTAGTTAAGACTTTAAATGGGTTAAAATGAACCATTGGCAATTTAAACCAAAGAAGTTGTTACTTACCTCAACAAACAAAGGGTTAACAACAAAAGCATCTCGATATAGGCCCCTGTACAAAATAAAGAAGGAAAGTCTGTTCAGGCATCCTTTTAGAATTGGATCGCAATATTGCTATTAGAATTTTCTAATTTTGCTGTCTTAATGTCTACTTAAGATAATCAAATTATTGGCGTCTGTTTGCTTTCATCCAATATGAATTAATAGTTTAGCACGCTGTACATTTATTCTGTATTTATCCCATGGTGTTTCGTTTTTTCTTTCTTTCTTTCGTTTTTAACTTGGTTAAAACAAGCAATATTTACGATAACAAGTCGAAAACTTATCGTTTTCCACTTTGGTTCGCGTCGAATCTTTTTTACAGCCGGATTTCAGGAACGTCCATTGGTTTCATAGAGAAAAGCGTCCCACCTGCCGCCATCTTAGTGGGGTGCAATTGTCGTGCAAAGCAAACATTTTGAAATTTGATGGAGTGAATGTTGTTAAACGCCGTAACACAGCGTAACAGTATTGACGTCATAAACGTCATCATCGTTAACTGACTAGACGTTATCTAGAGAAGGAAGAGTTATGATGTTTTTCGCTCACGTTCCAGCAGTCCAGTTATATAGAGTTCAGTGTAATGGAGCATTGCGTCAAACGTTTTTGTGGAAGTATAGTGACTTCACACCTCCGTAAACGTTTTTGCAGTTAAATATTCTACGAAAACAAATTTGCCAATAACTGCAAACAAGCAAACATTTATCCAAGGCTTGTTATCACTACAACGGATGCCCATTTATGGGATACATTCAATTATATACTGTTGCCCATGAGATACATAAATCATTAACGAGTTCGTTCCAATAAGGCGTTTTATTACACGCCTGTTCCTTGAAATGCCTATCTACAGCAACAAAAAACTATGAGGAAAATGAAAATCTGTTCCGCACATATGTGTGGAACGGAAATCGTTTGGCAGAGGGCTATTTTTAAATCTAAGCGAAATTTCACTGGAATTTTCTACAAATTGTACATCGCAATTACTATTTGAATCGCTGACGGTAGCTAAAAATTGTCCCCTGATTTCCAATGTGTTGTATGTGCCTGCTGGCACATAGAACACCTTGGAACTCAGGGGACGAAATGGTAACACGGGATCCCCTAGCAAATTTGGTTGGCGATAAAATCTGTTCTTTTTGTTGATAGTAACTGTTGTCAAATGAATTGCTGAGTGTCCTTCTAATAATTGTCTTTATAGACGCGAAGGCGTGTAATAAACACAGAACGACACGCGCGTGTGAATGGGTTAGTCGATATGGCACTTGTGCCATCGCGGAAGGATAAAATTCAAGCCCTGTGGCCTCTCGTTCTATCCTTCCGCGCGGACACTCGTGCCTTATCGATTAACCCATTCACGTTCTGTGCATAGCTGTGTTTTTGACGCAAAAAATGAAAAAATAATGAAATTGAATGGCGTTTTTTGTGAATAGCGTTGGCCGGTTTTGGCCGTTACGTCGGATAAAAGGTTAAAAGGATGTCACAATGCAACGTACTATTGAACAGAGGATCTCTGAGTAGTCATGATTTGATATGAAATTCTAAATTGAGTTCTCTAAAATAGGTTTGGGAGAAAGTTTATCAAGGTTCAGATCGATTTTAGTGAGCGAGATTTATTTGAGCCTTGCAAATCAAGTCGCTACGAAATTGAAATTCTTTTCACAGGGAGTGTTACGCCCACTTTTGTAGTAACTGTCCACTTTTGTAGTAGCTCACCACTTTTGTAGTAGAAAACGCCCATTTTTGTGGTAGCTCACCACTTTTGTAGCAACGTCGCCCACTTTTGTAGTAAAATGAGGTCTCCACTTTTGTAGTAACCATTGCCCACTTTTGTCATAAAAAAAACAAAGTCACCACTTTTGTAGGAACTTTTTTACCACTTTTGTAGTAACATTTTCAAAAACTGTTAGACTTTGAAAATTTTGAACAAACCATTTCATTTCAGATGTCCACATGAAATGATCAGATTTTCATCTTCATCTTTTTATTTTAGGTTGAGCTCTCTTTGTTGAGATTACCATGACAGGAATATATTCGGTCTGTCCTTTCTTCTTTCAGCTAGTACTATTAGCATATGTGAGTGGGGTGTCAGGTCGTTTTAAAAAGTTTTTGTGGGGTTCCTATTTGTGATTACATATTGTGTATTTTATATTCAAGTATGTCGTTGTGTGATAAGGCATGCCGCTCATTGAGTATGTCCGTACATTTAACCAATGCTAACCCAACTTCAGTGGGATTAGTAACTTAAACAGTTTGACAGTGACTCGTCTCTGTCTGATAGTTCTCCCCGGCTTCCTCCAAGTGACACTGTCCAGCACTCTATGACTCTGGCTGTTTAAGTGTTTAACCAAACTTAATCAACCTTGGCATTTCCCAAGCGTTACAAAAGGTTTTGACGATACTATGTTTTGGCAGTTTCATTTCAGATTCACCCTTTTTCATTCAGATGAGAAGGGTGTGAATTGGCAGGGACTTAGATCAAAGATTTTCAGATTGACGAAACGGAACTCTCTGCTCAAAGTTTCATAGGTTAATTCTTTGTAATTTTTATAACATAACATTTCTAACAGACCGGATTCCCTGTGCTATTCTTTGATGTTGAGGTGCTGGTCCTTTGGGGGAAAATCAAAGTTGTCGACTTCTATCGTGTCGAAATGGTAAAGATACGCGAAGTTGTCGATTTCTATCATTAAAAAAAACGCACCTATAGCAAAACCATAATAATGACATTTTTGCAATTTTGCTCTTTAGTGGGCTCTTTTTGTATAACTGAAGCTGCATCTTTGCGCTATTTTTCTTGTAAAGAGAAGATTATTTTTCCCTTGTGAAGAGAAGCTTTTATTGCGATATTTAATCTGAAGACGAATATTCAATACAGGTGAGTATTACGTACATAATTATGCACGCACGCTTTCAAATTAAACGTCGTTGGCACATCTAGGAAAATCCTGTCGAGGAGAGACTTACATTGCGATGAGTAGGAGTGGTGGTTGTGGTGGTGGGGGGGGGGGGGGGGGGGGGTTAGGTCCCCAAAGTCAAAGATGAGAGCGGTTGTCACAAATTCTTAGAGAACACTTCGGCTGTTATAAGGGGTTGCAGGAGATCCAACATTGACACCTGATTTACGAAACAGTTTCCGTGGACCAAAACATAGGTGAATGATCAAATATATGGAATGTTTGAATACTTTTCATCTCTGTGGTGTGGTGCGATGTGTTAATTCACGAGAATTTTCCGCGATTTGTACGTTTGCTGGAAAGTTTGAGATTCCTTGGAGGTAATTTGGTTGTTTGTTACAACTACTAACCAATCAATCAATTGTTATGTTCATAATATGAATATAACAATTGGTTGATTATTTTGTAGGTCTTCCTGGACCAAATAAGCCATTTGTCCCCAGACGTCAAATATGGAGGGAATAATAATTAATGAATGAAGTAATTAATAATTATTTATAGTAGTCCGAGATAAGATGAAAATGGTACATATATGATTGACGAAGAAATGACTGTCGGAAAAGTGGCGTTTCCTTGTTTTTGGCTTCCAGAGGCTCCCGGTACTTGGTTCCAGAGTAATTTAGATATAAGCAAAGCCTTGGACTCCCTCCCCTTCCCCACATTTTCCATTACTTACATGTATACGCGGCACATCGTTACTTTTTTCCGAGCCAATCTAAGGGGCTGAAAACAGTTTTTTTGTTTGTCTCACGTCTTGGGCCCTACACTCGAAGCCCAATACTCGCATCACTTAAAGCACCAGTTACAGAATATAAGTTAAAATCATTATCATTGTCTCTTCTTGGTTAGCATGTGGCACAAATACCTGGCAGAACAACAGTTTAGGTACTTCAATACCTGGCCAACATGGATCCCCATCATTTCAATTCTAAAATAAATCATTTTTCGTACGAAAAATGATTCAATGCACACAAAAATGTGTTTTTATTTATTATGAGACAAAATAGACATACAAACTTCATTTTGAAAGAGCAATTCAGTTTCTTGTTATCTGCTTGTTTTGCATTTTTCTGTCGAAACATAGCTTATAGGCTCTCATTGTAACGTGCTCGCCGAGCTCATTCCAGTTAGAGTCATAGAGTATGTTTTGAAAGCACAAAATGGAACATTTATTAATTTGGCAGAAATGTGTTTTTTTTAATTATTTTCCATCCCGGAACACTAAAAGGCTCAACGAGCGTTTACCAGTAGGGGATGGGAACTCAAATTCTGTGAGCGAAAAGTGAAAGTTTCAAATGTATTATTTAGCAACTGGAAAAGGCAAACAGTTCTTTCATAAACTTGTAATCTTTAATGTTCCCGCGCACATGATCATGTTTCTTTCTTCAGAAAATATTTCAAAATAAGAAACAGAACACCTGCGTCTTCAGAATTCTTTGTTTTAACCAAACTGAATAAAATGGAAGCGTATTTGTGCCACATCTAAAAAAATGAATGATACTCTATGTCCTAATTTAGAGATACCGAGATAATAACTCGTGATTGAGAGATACTAAGTCATAATTAGAAAATAACAACTTCTGTTTAGGAAATAATTAGTCCTAATTAGGAGATAATATGTCATAATTGGGAGATAAGTCCTAATTAGGAGACATGTCCTAATTAGGAGACGATACCTCCTAATTAAGAGATAATAACTCCTAATTAGGACTTATTAACTACTAATTAGGAGATACTATGTCCTAATTAGATCTTAGTATCTCCTAATTAACAGATAATAACTACTAATTAGGAGATAATAGTCCTAATTAGGAGATACTAACTACTAATTAAGACACAGTAAATCCTAATTAGGAGATAATTTGGTATATAATTCCCGAATCTTCCCTTCAAACACAATTTGTTGGTGTCGTTTCGGCGCAGTCCTCAATTTGTTACAGAAACACCAGCCGCCAGGCATTCGTTTTAAAATTTGCTGTTTACATTTTGTACCTCTAAGATAAATGATCACCCCCACCCCACCTCAATCCATCCCCGTGAAAAGTAGTAAAAATAAAATTATATTAGAAACACCCTGTTTCCTTTTATTTCTTTCAAAGTATAACTTTTGGCGGGGTGACTTATGACTCCAGACTGACTCCCCTTACCTCAGTCTGACATTCTCAGAGTCGAGTTCTGGCCTCGGGCAGACTTCAGGACCGACTTCTCCTGACCTCTCGGGCCGGAAAGTGCGGGTCAATTGTTCCGGTGCGACTTCTCTGGGACCGATTTCTCAGAACCAACTTTTTCAGACCGACGTCTTCTGGAATTGGTGAAAGGGGTGGGGTGGGGTAGATCTTCTGTATTCACTCGGCCATCCTTTCATGATATACGCGAGTAGTAACACGAGTGTCAATAGAACACGTTTGTCCCACAAGACATGTTCACAAAAACGTTCTAGAATGTGAAGGGAATTTGGAAACGTTCTGACGGCGCCGACGTTATGACGTCATAAGAGGGTCCCAATTTTAGACTCTATTATGAATACATGCGGGAGGCCTATAGCGCGCCAGTATTGGTAATCACTTATATACATAGAACTTCTCTAGGGATATGGGTATTGATGTGTGAATTAAATTCATAGAAATGGTCGAGGAGTACCTTTTAATATCTGACACTGGCGACTGTGGTAATGGCTTGGGCTGTCTGGGAGACTCTGTATAGAAATCTACAGAAATAGGTGTAGGTGCATAAGTCTGGAAAAATATAAGTGGTCCGGGAGGCTATTTTGTTGGGTTGGGGATGAGTATACATAGGTGGCCTACGGCGACTGGGCCGTTCTATATAAAGAACATCAACGACAAAAGCCTAAGGCCTACACCCTCGTTGCTAACCCCTTGTATTGCTTTGTCCCCTCTCCCCTGGAGTTGCGAAATGTGGCCGGAGTAGCCCATCTCCTTCACTTTTAGGTCGTAGGATGGCGCCAATAGTTCAAATATCTCGAGAAATTCTATCTACTGTGGCAGACACAGGCATACACAGGAGGTCTTCGGCGCGTCAGGATTGGTACAGACAACTCTATACATAGGGCATTAAAAGCAAAGACCCCGTCCCACTGGCCGCTCTCCCGAAAAAAAGCAATTACTCGTATACCTATGATCCTGTTTTACCTACTCTGAGTTCGTTGCCCGCCGTATGGGTTCACTACAGTACCCTATTTCCCTTTGTAGCCCAAAGGATTGTATTATAGTACGAGGTAATGTTTTTAGGTCCCGTTTCCTTAACTTTGACACCCAAAATGCGTTTGTGAAAGCTATGAAAATGGGCGCGATGCTTTCATTTTCATACCTCCCATTTTGAGACGTGTGGAAAATAGAACATTGCGCTAATTTTCATCGGTCTCATGGACTCAGTTGCGGACACCAAAAAGCCCGACGCTTATAAATCCCCCGCTAAAAGGAGGTGCTAAAATTGGGACATAGCAACAAATAGAATAGTTGAAATGGGGCGCTGGGACACCAAAATAGCGAAATGAGTCAAAGAGTAGTATGAAAAAAGGGCATTGTGCGCACATCGTAATAACTTCCACAGACTCATTTTGGGCCGCCAGGGGCCTGCCTGATATTTAGCAATGAGGCGCTAACATAGGGCGTTGGAATTGGGGTTACTGAGAACAGTGACTGGATAAATACCCAAAATTAGAAATTTTGCAGCAATTCAAATGCTGGAAAAAAGACAAACCGTCTTTTTGACTCATTTGAGAGGGAGGGGCAGTGATATTATTTGCATTGGCACGTTATCACTTGGTTATAGTACCGCCAAATTAAACATTATTATACAGGAAACTTGGAAATAGTGGCTCTTCATCAAAAAAGAGCCGGAGGGAGGGGGTGAAAGGGGATTATTTGTATTTGTGTTTCTTATGGGTTTATTATACTACCATTGAATTAAGCAATACTATATACGGTACTCCTGTATTTGACAAACGATTATATCTTGGTTAGCAACCATGTTCAGCCTAAAAGTTGTCAAATGAGAGAAAGGGGAGGTAGGTTCTTCTTTGACAAAGTACGGAAAAATAACCAATTTTGAGTTCTTTGGGGTAATTGATTGTGGTCGAAGTTAATGGGACGGGACCTGAAACCATTCGCCTGTACTAGTACAGACCTTTAGGCCACAATGTGAAATGCGGTTACCAAGGAAACCAATAAAGCGAACATCATTTCATCAAACTAAGGAAAATAAGGCGAGGTCGGGCTTTTTATAGCACTACTCCACTACCGGAACGTACTCTTATGTACTTGAATTGTGTGTTGTACATACCCCCTGTACTAATCTGGGGTGTAGGTAGCAAAGCGACTTCGTGATGTCAATAGGAAATTCAAACCATTACTACGGTCAGCCCTAAAAAGCTGTATCTTAAAACCCCCATCCTAATAAAATATGTCGGCCTGAAGAAGTTGGTCCAGGGAACCGGAGAAATCGATTTCAAAGAAGTCGCCCGCAAAAGTCGGCCTTGCGAGGTGAGGAGAAGTTGATACTGGCGTGAGATGTCTGTCCCGAGGTCAGGAGAAGTCGGCTCTGGTGTTTGAAGTCAGCCCGGAGTCATGAGAATTCGCCTAGCCAATGTTTGTACAGCGAAAGATAGAATGGAAACAGAGCGCTTCCAATATGATTAAATTTTATCTATTTTTAGGGGGGGATAATTTATTTCAGAGGTACAAATGTAAGCGGCAAGTTCCATAAAAAATGCCTGGCGGCTGGTGTTAAGGTAACAAGCAGAGGACAGCGCCGACAGGACACCAACAAAGTGTGTTTGAGGAGAAGATTAGGGACTAACATATCCCATTATTTCTTAATTAGGAGATACTATGTCCCAATTAGGAGTTATTGTCTCCTAATTAGGGCTATTATCCCCTAATAAGAACTTATTTTCTCCTAGTTGGGGCTTATTATCTCCTAAATAGGAGATACTAGGTCCTAATTAGAAGTATTGTCCTCGAATTAGGACATAATTACTCCTCAGTAGAAGTCATTATCTCCCAATTTAGAGATCATATGTCCTAACTAGGAGTTATTATTTCTTAATTAGGACTTAGTAACTCCTAATCATGAG
Organism: Pictodentalium vernedei; assembly: GCA_031216915.1. NCBI lineage: Eukaryota > Metazoa > Mollusca > Scaphopoda > Dentaliida > Dentaliidae > Pictodentalium > Pictodentalium vernedei. The sequence continues at coordinate 210,400,477 of CM062291.1, read as the reverse complement.
TTATTATCTCCCAATTTGGACTCGGTATCAGGCATTGTTTTTATATGTGGCACATGTTTGCTTCCATACAATCCAACTGAACTCAATCCAGCCCGGACAAAGTCGGGCACTCCATGTAGTGTATCTATCTGTATTTTTTATACACTTCATCAAATATTTTATATAACTTCGTCAATTTGCCGTCATGCTCGGAAGTTTACTTCCTTCTAAGCGACTTTTTTTAAATAAGAATTAGTCAAAAATGAAAGCCGCTTAGAAGGAAATAAACTTCCGAGCATGACGGCAAATATTTGATGAAGTGTATGTTTATGCCGACTAATAAGAATTAGTCAAAAATGAAAGCCGCTTAGAAGGAAGTAAACTTCCGAGCTTGACGGCAAATTGACGAAGTTATATTTTTATATATATATATATATATACTAGCTGGGGCCCGCTTTCGTCCGAGAACGAATTAAATGGGCAGGTGTGTTGAACATGCGCAACTTGAGTGCCCCAGAAGACTACCTGATGAAAATTATACGTAATGCAACGTTTCGTCCAAACTGCCGAGTAGTTTCCTTGATCGTCACTGCGCATGTACGAAGACGTGAACACACCTCACACCCGACGATGGCAAATCACTACCCGATGGATCCTACATACAAATCCTAAGTTTCGTCCGGATCGGCCCAGTAGTTTCCGAGAACGTCACTGCGCATGCGCGAAGACGCCCCCTTCCCGGTCCGATGGATGGAAAACCTTCCCGGGGCCGAACTACATTCGTACGCCAGGTTTCGTTCCGATCGGCCGAGTCGTTTTGAGTCTATAGTGAACAGACAGAGAGACAGACAGACAGAGAGACAGACAGGCAGACAGACAGACAGACAGACAGACAGACAGACACTCACACACACACACACACAACACACACACACACACACACACACACACACACACACACACACACACACACACACACACACACACACACGCACGCACGCACACACACACACACACACACACACACACACACACACACACACACACACAAACAAGCTCAAATATATAGCAGACTAGACGGGGTGCCCGACTTCGTCCGGGCTACAAAGATCGTCACAGCGCATGCGCGAAGACGGGCACCCACCCCACAACCAACGATGGCAAATCACTACTGATGGTCCCTATATACAAATCACAACTTTTGTCCCGATCGGCCCAGTAGTTTCCGAGATCATTACTGCGCATGCGCGAAGACCCCCCCCCCCCCCCCATCTCCGGTCCGATGGGTGGAAAGACTTTCCGGGACCGAACTACCTACGCATGCCAAGTTTCGTTCCGATCGGCCTAGCCGTTTTCGAGTCTATAGCGAAGAGACAGACAGACACACACGCAAACGAACTCAAATACATAGTAGACTAGCTCGGTGTCCGACTTCGTCCGGGCTTTTGTCACTGCGCATGCGCAAAGATTGGCTTCCACCCCTGCAAATCATTACCCGATTGACCGTACACACACCCGACGATGGCGAATGAGTTTTTCACTGCGCATGCGCAAATATTAGCTCCCACCCCCATACCCTATAATCGCAAATGATTACCCGATGGACCATACATACAAATCCCAGGTTTTGTCCCGATCGCAAAAGTAGTTCCGAGATCGTCACTGAACATGCGCGAAGGCGGGCCCCCACCCTGGGTCCGATGGGTGGAAAAGCTTCCCGGGACCGGAATATATTCGCCTGCCAAGTTCCGTCCCAATCAACCCATTCGATTTCGAGTCTACAGCGAACACACAGGCAGCCAGACAGATATGTGAAGACGGGCTCCCACCCCAGGTCCAATGGGTGGAAACCTTCCCAGGACCAAACTACATGTACTTGCCACGTTTCGTCCCGATATGTCCAGACGTTTTCGAGTCTATAGCCAACCCACAGACAGACACACACGCAGACACAGACAAATAAACTCAAATGTTTAATAGACTAGCTCGAGGCCCTACTCCGAACAGGAATGATTTACATGGACAGCTGAGCCGAGCATGAGTAATTTGAGTGGCCCAGGATACTGCGGAATGGAACTTACATACAAATCTCAGGTTTTAAGCCAATCGGCACAGTAGTTTTCGTGATTGTCACTGCGCATGCGCTAAGATTGCCCCACCCACATGTCCGAATAGATTAAAATCTTCCCGGGTTGTGATGGGGGCCATCTTCGCGAATGCACAGTATTGATCGCGAAAACTACTGGGCCGATCGGCACAAAACTCGGTGTTTGTATGTAGGGTCATCGGTTAATTATTTGCCACCCTCGGGTATGGGGTGAGGACCTGTCTTCGCACATGCGCAGTAACGATCTCGGAAACTACTGGGTCGATCAGGACAAAAACTTTGGATTTGTATGTATGGTCTATCGGGTAGTGATTTGCCACCATCGGCTCTGGAGTGGGGGACCTATCCTCGCGTATGCGCTATGACGATCTCGGTAACTAGTGGTCCGATTTGAGCGAACAACCTGGGACTTGTATGTCGGGAATTATCTGGCCTCTGTCGGCTATGAGGTGACAGCCTATCTTTGTGCATGCACAGTGACGATCTCGGAAACTACAAATCCGATTGGGACGAAACCTAGAATGTGTATGTACGTTCCACCGGGTAGTGATTTGCCACGGTCGGCTATGACGTGTTAGCCAATCTTTGCGCATGCGCAGCGAGGATCTCTGTTGTCCGGACGAAGTCGGGCACCCCAGCTAGTCTACTATATATTTGAGTTTGTGTGTCTCTGTGTGAGTGTGTGTGTGCGTGTGGGTGTGTGTGTGTGTGTCAGTGTGAGGGTATTGTGTGTGAGAGAGAGAGGGTGTGTGTGTGTGTGTGTGAGAGGGTGTGTGTTTGGGGTTAAAAAATCGCACTGGCACAGACATTTCCTACTGAAACGTGTTTTTTTCCTTTTAATATGCCGCTGTGTGTGTGTGTTTTCGTTATAGACTCGAAAACGGCTGGGCCGATCGGGACAAAACTTGGCATGCGTATGTAGTTCGTCCCTGGAAAGGTTTTCCATCCATCGGACCTGGGGTGGGGGTCCGTCTTCGCGCATGCGCAGTAACGATCTCGGAAACTACTGGGGCGATCAGGCCGAAACTTGGGATTTGTATGTAGGGCCATCAGGTAGTGATTTCAGAAAAAAAACTTTGTTTTATAATAGAGAAACCGTCTGAATTTAAAGACACTTCAACAGCAGAATCGTTCAGTGTCGGTAAAAGCTCTACAAGCGGGGGAAACCGGAGTCCCCCAAGCCTCTCCCCATCCCCACCCTCACAGACAACGTCGTGGTGAGCACGGACGAGCAGCTATCAGCTCTCCAACATCAAGACGTACACAATCGACGTGCAGTGCGCCTTAATGCATGGTGTCATTGTGACCCACATGAGCAAGCGAATTCAGACAGCCAGCGATGCGTACTAACAATGTGTATTCCTTTGTCGACATTTGTGTAAGGAACGGGAAAATGATAAATTCGAAGACTTTAATAATTTTTAGATGAGCTTAAAGAGTAGCTAAAAGATCCCCCCCCCCCCCCTATTTACAGAAGCCATAACAAGACGCATAAAACAGAGTTGCCCCTAAAATATCCGCACAAGCAATATTTATAGCATAATGCAATATTCAAGTATTCATGCATACTTGCAGACTGACTGGGAGGAATATACCGATTGAAAATGCGTTTTATAGAATGGATATGTGCGGTCAGCTGACACCGGACTGAAGGTGTCAAACGCTGACCACTTACCTAACATAAAGACGAAAACGGCCCGAACATTGACCACATTAAGCCTAAAATTGCCTTAAATATCTCCAAAATTTCTCGCAGACCTTTTGAAATTTGGATATTATCAGAATCGGCTTTTTGGGTTCTAATGATATCCAAATGTGTATACAATGTGTAGTTTCATTGAAAATAGGTGGAACTTATATTGGAAAAAATACGAAATTTAATAATCCCAATAAGTGCCATGTTAGGTAAAGGGTCAAAGTGCCAAATTTTTTTGCATGGATTTCCCAAAGCAATTGGTCAATATAAGTTTGGGTCGAATTATACAAAGTTCCATCAGTGAGAAAGGGCAAATTCTATGATTCAACTCTGATCTGATCATATCGCGCGAATAATTTTAGCCTTTGAAAACTGGGAAATATTTTACTACAAAAGTGGTAAAAATGTTACTACAAAAGTGGTGACTTTGTTTTTTATGACAAAAGTGGGCGACGGTTACTACAAAAGTGGAGACCTCATTTTACTACAAAAGTGGGCTTTTACTACAAAAGTGGTGAGCTACCACAAAAATGGGCGTTTTCTACTACAAAAGTGGTGAGCAACCACAAAAGTGGTAATTACTACAAAAGTGGGCGTCACAGGGAGTCTCTAGTAAATGAATTTATATTTTTTAAAATTTATTTGTTTATTTATCTATTGGGATTTAACGACACTTTCAACAGCCAAGGTCACCCCGTGTCGGACAGTTTTACGGTTGGAAGAGGCCAGAGTATCCGAGAGAACCACCGAGCAGCGACAAGCATCTGTCAGGCTCCCCAACGTAAGAAACCCACATAAGTAGAGTTAGCATTGGTTGAAGACAAATGCACCATCTAAAGGCAGTACGCCTTAGAATATAGCGTCGCCGTGCCCCTACGTGGACAATAGGGATTAAGTGCCTTGCCCAAGGAGACATCGCGCGTACTCTTGGTGGGAACCGTGCACCTTTCCGTTTGAAGTAACTGAATAGCCACTCTGCAAGGGATAGTTATTCAATTAACAGGTGTGTTCAGTTAAAGGGGGATGCTCATTTTCCTGTATTCTCGAGGTAGTCCGAGCATTTATTCTATTATATCTTGTTTGACAGAGCTCAAGGAGGTCTGTCAAACAAGATGTAAAGTGCATGCCCGTATTGGATGTTCTGAGGTTTAATAGATCTATAAATAACAGTAAACAATGGAAATTTGGTATTGTTGGGGAAATGCCTCGACATATCATAAGATTTTTAGCTCAACTTGTCGAAGTTAAGTTGAGCTGTTGCTGTCACTTCTCGTCCGTCGGCCTACGTACGTCCACAATATCATTCGGCACACCGCTCAGGTCGCATTTATGATCGGGTCGTTTTGAAACTTGGTTTGCTTGCTTGGGGTGAAATCTGGATGGGAGTTGTTGATTTCCTTCCATTTCCGTCAAAAAATGTTGCCGCTGGCAACGACCTTTCAACTTAGTTTAGTCAGACCTCAAGATTTCTCTTTTGCACACCATACAGGCCACATTTATTATCGGATTGCTTTGAAACCCGGTATGCTTGTTTGGAAAGACATTTAGATGAGCGATATTAATTTTTTCCATATCTTCTTCCGTCGAAAAATATTGCCGCAGGAAATGGCCTTTCAACTTAGTTTAGTCAGGCATCAATACATTCCTCTGACATACCCTACTGAGCACATTTATGATTAGATTGCTTTGAAACTTGGTATGCTTGTGTGGGAGACCTCTAGATGTGAGCTATGGGTTTTCTTCCATTTCTGTTAAAAAGTGTTGCCGCTAGCATCGACCTTTGAACTCAGTTTAGTCAGGCATCAATATATTCCTTTGACACGCCCTACAGGGCACATTTATGATCGGATCGCATTGAGATTTGGTATGCTAGTTTGGGGTGACCCCAAGATGGGAGCTATCGATTTTTTTCCATTTCTGTCAAACATAGTTGCCTTTGGCAACGACCCTCGGTGAACTAAGTGCAGTTATGCATCAATATTTCCATTTGCCACACCTTCAAGGCACTTTTATGATGGGATCGCTTTGAAACCTGGTATGCTTGTTTGGGGTGACCTCAAAATGCGAGCCATCGGTTTTTCTACCTTTTCCGTCAAAATTGTTTTCCGCTGGCAACGACCTTTGAACTTAGTTTAGTCAGGCGTCAATATGTCCCTCTCGCACACCCTGCTGGGCACATTTATGATTGGATCGCTTTGAAATCTGGTATGTTTGTTTGTGGTGACCTCTAGATTGGAGCTTTCAATTTTCTTCCATTTCTGTCAAAAAGTGTTGCCGATGGCAGTGACCTTTGAACTTAGTTTAGTCAGGAATCAATATATTCCTTTGCCACATACTTCAGAACACATTTATGATCGGATCGCTTTGAAACTTGATAAGTAGGTAATAAATGCGGATTCAAGGGCACGTTGTACATGTACCGTACACGTACACGTACATGGTGCGTTTACCATCGTGGGATTCAGTGTTAAATCGCGCGCACGTTCGCAAAAAATGTCATTTTTCATGGTGTCCCAGAATCCGCTGTTATTTTGAGACTCCTAGATCACACTTTTAACGTTCAAATACCCGTTGGTGAACGTGTCGAATGTACACGTTTTTCAAAAAAGTGAAAAATGTATGAAATTGTACATTTTTCACTTTTTTTTTTTTACTTAAAATTTTTGTTGACGTTCCCATCGCGGATCAGACCATCGATCCATCGTTGGTGAATGCAAGCAAAAAACGTTTTGCGGCTTCTAGGACAGCATCAAAAAGGTGGTTTGCGGATTCTGGGACAGTGTCTCAGAATTCGCAAACGGCTTTTGAGGCTCTGAAGGTGGTCACATGACCTGCTAATTAACCAATCAGATTGCTTGATTCTCATAAACTTAATCATACAAAGTTATCTCCCTCGTCGTGGGGGTGGGGGTCACGCCCATCAGAAAAATCGAAGTGTCGAGAAGGTGGTCACGTGACCTATCAAATTGAAGGTCGAGGAAATAAAAAAAGTGATTGATATATATACGAGAGAAAAAAAATATAAATAAATAGTTATTTAAAAAAATAAAATATATCAAATCGAATAGATAATAAAAAATACATAAATCATGAGCGCTTCCCAGACTATTAGAGCGAGGTTTCTTTTAAACATGCTGATGAGAGCATACACAATCTGCGTGAACGAAGAACTACGTCCCATCTTGTTAGAATGATGCGTCGGATGTCGGGATCATCTAGACTTCGATCACGAGAATCATTCGTGTCTGACGATGGAAAGGGAAGATATGGTCGTCAAGTATTTCGAACCGGCGTTCGAACGCGTTAGATTCGATGATGTGATCACGCTTTGGAAGAGATTAGTCTTCTGTAAGGATCGAGACAAGCCCACAGTTTTGGAAGAACTGAAATTGGCACGTAGAAGTCTGACTTTAGAAGACAAGGGATGCATCATGAAATTATTGTTCAATGAAGCATACGTCTAAGTTTTTCTCGTTGATATAAAATAAGGGAGAGTAGAAAGTAAAATAAATACACACATAAATTTTTTTATCTAATATTAGAAAGAAAAAAAACAAAAAAATGAGAATCAGAAATAAATTGTATCCAACGTTAGATGACGACGAGGATGAGAAGCTGAATGGCGTTTTGCCGACGGCACCGTCGCTAGAAGAAAAAGAAAGAGGAGAGAGGTATCGCATCGATCAAATCAATAGAATCCAAGCGTATCTAACTCGAGAGAGAGATTCTCGCCGTTCTCTCAAGAAGAAGTATTCGCATTTCGTGAAATTCGTCAACGTGATCGACACGACACTCATCACAATTTCCTTCGGATTGTTGTCGACTGCGGTCGGTATTCCGATCGTGTTGACCGTAGAAGGAGTGGCTCTCGCCACCGGATTGTTTAGCATGCTCGGAAACTTTTTGAGTAGGAAATTATACCTGAAGGCGAGGAAACATGACAAGATTCACGTCTTGGCCGACTCCAAGATCGACACGATATCTGAAATGATCTCGATGGCATTGAAAGACAGTAGGATATCGGACGGAGAATACTTCACGATATTGAGTGAGAAAACGAAAAGCTGTGAGAATCAAGACTCGTCAGATCATCAAAGAAGAGATGAAGGATTCTCTCGTGGAAAAGGGGAGGAAAGAGGCTAGGGAGGAATTCAGTAAGATGATAGAACTCAAGAGCAGCGATTGAAAAAAAATATATATATAATAAGAACAGAATTTTTAAAAGAAAAAATATTAAATTTATATATAAAATAAAACGAAATTAATTTAAATAACTCTTAAAAATGTATTGCGTAAAGTGTAAGAGAGTTACCGAGATGAGTAATTCTCAAGAAGTACGAACTAAAAACGACAGACAGATGCTTCGCGGAATTTGCGACATGTGTGGTTCTATCAAGATTCGATTCGTCAAAAAAAAAACATGAGCAAAGGTAAAGGCATCGTGAATAAAATGATCAATAATCTACCTTTCGAAATGCATCTGCCTGGTCACAGTTTCACGGGACCTGGAACGAAATTGAACAAGAGACTCAATGCCGATCTGACTCCTAAATCTTGGAGCAAACCTGTGAATAGGGTGGATGCGGCCACGTATGATCACGATCTGTGCTACGCCGGACATCCCAACACCAAGACTCGCAATGATGTCTGCGATAAAAACATGTTGAGGAAATTGAGAGGCATATCGAATCCGACCAGGAGAGAGAAGATAGAACGTTCGCTGGTCGGTAATCTGATCGGTGCGAAACGTCGATTCGGATGGGGTGCTCAAAAAAAAAGCGCATCTGAAAAGAAGAAGAAACGATTATTGACGAGTGAATTGGCTGAGGAGTTGCACAAACCCATCGTGCATAAATTTCGAAAGAGAAGGGTGTTCATGAAGGGTTTGGATGATATTTGGTCTGCCGACTTGGTTGACATGAGATCGTTTTCGAGGTGGAATGAGGGTGTCAAATATCTATTGACGGTCATCGACGTGTTTTCCAAATACGGTTGGATCAGAGCTTTGAAGAATAAATCGGGATCTTGCGTCGCCGAGGCTCTGAAGAGCATGTTCGACTCGTCTTCTCGAAAACCAAATAAATTGTGGGTGGATAAGGGAAAGGAATTCTACAACAAGCACGTTCATCAATTGGTCGACCTCTACTCAATCGTAAATGAAGAGAAAGCCAGCGTGGTGGAACGTTGGAATCGAACGATGAAGGAAAAGATGCATAGATACTTCACGACGAATTCGACCAAGAAATACATATATGCTCTGAACGGTCTAGTTAAAGATTACAACAACACGTGATACAGATCGATCAAGATGACTCCCGTGGAGGCTAGCGATCCTCGAAATGAAAAACAGGTCTACGCGAATCTATATCCTGAAAGATCTAAGATTAAGAAGAAGTCTAGAACGCCGAAATTTGCGGTCGGTGATCGAGTGAGAATCTACGCTTATAAGAAGCACTTCAAAAAGGGTTATACTCCTCGATGGACCTCGGAAATCTTCATGATAATCAAAATATTTCACACCGATCTGGTGACTTACGAAATCGAAGCTTTGGATGGAGAAGAGATCATCGGAAAGTTTTACGAACAACAATTACAGAAGACAAAGTTTTGATAAAGAAAACAAATTTCTTGTATTTAATCTCTTTAACATTTTCTTGTTTACACGCATATATATATAGGAGAGATAAATATTAATAAAAATAATTAAAACTTTTTTTTTAAAAAAAAAAGCAAGCTAATTAATAAACAAAAAAACAAAAGCCCTTTACAAATGACAAATATACTAGATATAGCACAAAGCATAGTGAAAGATGAAAGCATTCAAGAATATGAGGTTCACGAATACGAACCGGTGACCGGAACGAGTTTGAACAATGCGGGAGAGATAAGAATCAATGTCGAAACTCAAGATCTATTCATACATCCTAGCGAGAGTTACATAGTGGTGCAGGGACGTCTCACCAAGGAAGATGGGAGCGACTACGCCGACGACGACACGGTTACTCTAGCCAATAATGGCATCATGCATCTATTCAGTAGTATAAAATACATGCTATCTGGACAAGAGATAGAATCTGTGTTTCATCCCGGTCAGGCCACCACGATGTTCAGACTCTTGACGTATCCTGATGATTTTTCAAAATCCAGAGGACTTAATCAGTTGTGGGTGAAAGACACCATCGGCCCTGCTAGCGCCGGCGCCGCCGCGATATTCGACTACGTTGTCAAGACATCCAGACCTAAAGGAACGTTTTCGTTCAGGATACCTTTGAAACACATCTTCGGATTCGCAGACGATTACAACAAGATCATGTACAGATTCAAACACAATCTAACATTGATTCGAAAAGGAAATGATGATGCAATAGTGAGACTCACTGCGACCGATGCGGGTAAGATAACTCTACACAAGATATCGTGGTTCGTTCCGCACGTGGAGCCTTTGATCGTGGAAAAAGCTCGTCTCTACAAGATCATAGAATCCAAGAGTAAATTACCTGTGGGATTTAGAGTGAGACAGTGCGACACGGCTAGCATTCCTCTCTTCACGAATCACTTCGATTTGAGATTGACGGTGAAATCTGCTTCCGAGAGACCGTGTTTCATCGTGGTTGCGTTTCAGACCGATAGGGACGGGTCTCAGGAAAAGAATGCGTCGCTGTTCGATCACTGCCATTTGAGAAACATGCAAGTGTTTCTGAATGCCATGAGATATCCAGCAATCGATTACAATGCATCGTTCGACAAGAACGATTTCTGCAGACTGTACAGCGATGCCGCTGATTTTCGAAAGAAGTATCATGGTCTAGACGAATTGATGAGCAACTCTAACATATCTCCCGGTGAATACAAGTCGATGTATCCCATGTTCGTATTCGACATCAGTGAACAGAGTGAACGACACAAGAGTAGCGTCTTAGACATTCAGATCAAGATGCAATTCGATAGGAACGTGCCGAGAAAAAACGAAGCATTCGCCCTGGTCCTGTCGGACAGAGAATTACAATTCGAATCGGATGGAAATAAGATGTCGATCATTCAATGAGAGACGTGTGTGAAAAAAAAAATAAAACAAAAATAAAAAAATAATGAGTAATTATTAAAACCAAAAAAAAACCCCCCAAAACCCCCCAAAAAAATAAAAGTAATGAGATCTAGAGAGATTGAACGTCTTTCTAAATCTGATTACTTTTTTTTTGTTTTTTTTTTAATAATCACTCATTATTTTTAATTAATTTTTTCATTATTCAAAGAATCTAGTTCGATCAGTATGCTCGCCACGGAAGTGGCGTCTTCGGGATTATTGGTTTTCGTAATGAAATTAATCCTGTCTCCAGCGTTCACTTTGAGAGGTGTGCCATACCTGTTAACATTCGAGTGTTGATTCTCAGTCTTTTCGATGCTGTATCTCTTATCGCTCTCTACTCCATTCACCACGAGATTGAAGACCACTCTGTTATTCAAATCCGTGGAAGCCAGACTCATTCGAATGATTTTACCTCCCAACGACATGGGATATCCCACCTGACCATGTTTCGATCCACTACCTCCGTTTCCGAAAGACCACTCAGCTTTTCCCTCCTCTAATGTGCCGGCCTCCTCGGCCCACACGATGACCAATTCTTTAGCGGATTTGATTTTCTCCACCACCGAAATCAGGGTGCAGGTGTCCGTCATGTTCACGGGATCCAGTAGATTCGTGAGCGCGTGTCCGCCCATGTCTAGTTTACCTTCCATGATGTTGCCCTTTCTCCAGACCGAGTTGTCATCCACATACTTCCTGCTGACCGCGCTGGAATTGAATTCGGGATCGTGACCGAGTCCGAATAAATTCTCACCGTTCATGTTGATGCCACCCTCCATGGTTCTGCCAGATTGTTCAGGTAGAGATCGTCCACTTGTGATTTTACGTATTCTTGTGATCGTATCATGGCAGAATCTACGTAGCCCTTGTTGACCATGGTTGAGTCCGCTTCCGTGTCGTCGACCTTTGACAGATTCAATATCTTGTGGAATGCCGCATTCAGATCCGATTTCATTTCACGTCTGTCAGACTTTCTGTGTTCCAGATCTACGTAGTGTTTGGTCGCCACGTCCTTGGGATTCGTGGGAGTGGCCACGTTCATTATCTTGTTAGAATTGGCGTTCAATTCCGATTGCATCATTTTCTGAACATATCTATTTCTCAGGTGTTCGCTGAATCTCGCGTGAGAGTCGTCAGCATATTTCTTGGTCGCAGCATCGGTGGAATCTGGAGGATTTGTGACATTCACCAAACGTTTGGATTTCAGATCGTCGGTCATGGTTTTATCCACGTAATTATCTAGCATGATTCGTTCAAAATCGGCGTTCCCCCTGTCGATGTATTTTTTAGTCACAGCATCTGCAAGATCTATCGGCTCGGGAAGATTGTAGAGCTTCTTATCGTTCATGTTCAAAGGTTCCTCTCGAGGTTCGTATCTCCGAACGTAATGTTCATCCAAGTTGGCAACGTCGTAAACATCGTCGACTTCGAGCGTCTTCCTCTTCTTTTTTAGGTTGACTTTTTCGTCATCACTTCTACCAAATTTATCGACTGGCATGTTGTTTTGAGATTTTTGTTTTAAAAATATATTTCAAACGCAGTTTATTAAAAATGAATTATTTCACTTATTTTTATTTTTCGTTTTATTCGATTAAAAATTTTTTAATAATTTTTTTTTTACCTTTATATGCTATAAAAAAAAATTTCTCTCTGAGGAAATCATTGAGAATGTCTTGAAACCGATCTCCTTCAGACCATGTCTTGAGAACGTAAAGACACAGGTGACCGCAAAACACTTGATCTGGTGATTGCACTCATTCCGTGTTGTAACGAGCCATCGATTTGTTGAAATAGTTCTTTATTTCTTTCGGCGGCGAGATTCTGTAGCTGTCAAAATAATAATTCTTCTTCCCGTTCTTGAACCACGCCACCCAGTGAGTGCCTTCACCCGATAAATCGTCTAGATTTAAAATTCCACATTCTGATTGTCGAGGTCTTCTCTTCGGCAAGGCATCTCTGGAAAACACACCTAGAAAATCTTTGATTTTCAAATCCTTCGCCGCATTCGACAGATCGATGTTGGATAGGGGTTCGTTAGGTAAGACGACACCTACGGATATCTCTATTTTCTTATTCATAAATGTGCGTATATTTTTTTTTTATTCATTTATTTTATTATAATTCACTAAAATGACGTTATTTTTTTTTAATTTTTTTATTTTTCTTTTTAAACTAACTCTATCAACTTCCATAATCCTGAATCCGTCTAATTCCTCGACTTTCATAATCTTGAATCCATTTAATTCCTCTTGATTTTCTAGAATCCTATCATCCTTAATCATATCTGGAATCCTATCATCCACAATCATATCTGAAATCCTATCCAAAGTCCAGTGTCCGCATGCCAAAGTGCTTATTTTATCGTCTAACATGAATCTCTTATCGTCGTCGGCCATCAGAGAAATCTTGTTGACTATTTCAGTATACAAGTCATGATTTTCGCTTCGAATCGATTTCATAGTCTTATACACCGGGCCACTTCCTAACAGACAATCTTTATACTCTTGGAAAGAGATGTTTTTCTTCACCATGCATGCTTTAACCCCTTTACACTTCTTGATCTATTCATCTTCTAGATGATAAGCATACAGTTTGGATCTCAAGCCCACAAATTCGAGGATTTGTGTACCACCGCTCTCATCCTTAAATTTACCCAACACTTTCTTGTTGTCGTTCGATTGAATGCTGGATGGGTGATCAATGGGATAATTGCTCGTGTTGAACCACGCGGCCACGTCCGGAGATATATCTCGATAGACGTCTTTCATCTCTATCTCGTAAACTAAACTGTCTGTATCGGTGAACAGTAGCTTGGCTTTATCACCAAATTTTCATTTGACGTAATCGTACTGAAACTCGTACATCAATCGCTTGCTGATATCTAAGATGATCGGTCCGAGATAATACGGTTTGTCGAACTTCAGGTGCATCTTTTGCATGTGAACAGCCACTAGATTTTCGTCGAATATGGTTCGGTGTTTGTAATTGGATTTCGCCACTAATTTTTTAGCTCTTTTCTCAGATGTGATGAGTCGAACGTTGGTTCTCTTCCTGATGTTTTCCATCGATTTACCGTACACGCCGTTGTTCATGAGTTTGAAGAAATCTTTTTCGAAATCGTTCTCGGCTCGAATTCTGAGATTCGTGTTGAGATCGATGTATTTTTTCATCCAAGGCTCTTCGTCGAATCGAATGATGCGATGTATGTTGACTAATTTCATCCCGTAATCAACGTAGTGTTTCAAATTCTCACTGTAGACGACGTAGTTATGTTTGTTAAATAAATTGGGAATGAGTTTTTCCTCGTCTCCTTCGTTCAGTTCCATTTGTTCAGGAGCCAGTGGATAATCGTTGTGTAGATCATGTAATTCTTCCGGATAGTTGAAATCGACTTCTAAAATGCAAGGATAGTCTCTCCATTTTTGCATCTCTTCCTGTTCCATCACCCATTCTAAATTTCCAATCGGTAAAGGATGACTCATAGCCCAACCGTACAGATTATTAGCGTCCCAATACTGTATGTATTTATTCTACCATTTCGAATTGAAACCTTCTTTCATTTAGGGATTGTTAGCTTCAGAATATCCGTGGGAGATCATCGAGACGCCACCTCTCGCAGCCCTTTCGAACATGAGCAACATGTCCACGTCGGATAATAATTCCAATTGGACTTCAGTGGTCTTCAACAGAGCATCCCACGCCAGACCAGGTGCGGTGAAATACCAAGCGGGATCCAGATCGTAATTTCGACGACAGACGTCTCGAAAATTTTCAAACACGTCTGCCAAGAGCAGAACATCGGTCTTCAGATAGAGATCATGATAATCTCTCATGGTTTTCATATCGAATGATTTCCACACGTTTTTGGCGTGTTCGTAATTCTCGTCGGAAATGTCGGATTCGTATAATTTTGAATAAAAATTTTCTTGTGAAGGTACTGCAGTGTCGTTGAATCTCTTTAGATCGTTCATGTAATCATAAGGATAGACTCCTTTCCTCAACATAATGTCTACTCGTTCTCCGAAATGTTCGCTCGTGATTTTAAATTTATCCTTGCTCATGTTATCGACTAATTTTTCCCAAGCGGTCGACATGAATATAAAACTGTCGATGAAACGTATGCTTCTACAAATGGATTTCGTTTTTTCTTCCAACGTCTCTCCGTCGATTACTCTTTTCTTCTCCATGACCTTCCATTTCGTGAATGAAATGTATCTATCTTCACTGTTCGCGATGCAATTTAATTCTTCGTGGGAGGTGCCGAGATTTTTTACGAACAGATGACTGTCGTAACCTGAGAGATTGTGAAATATCACCGGATAGAAAATGGCGTCTCGATATTTTAAATTACACTTGCTGTGAGCCGGACCGCGATACAGACCCGTGTAATGATCGTGGTCTCTAACCTTCTTATTTTCCTCCGAATTCTCGTCGAACGATTGTCTGCATATGTGACATTCAGTGGCTCTGTTATTTTCGTCCTGCTGCTCTCGCGTGATGATCATTTTTGCCGGAGTTTTGAATTTGTCGTATAACATTTGAATTTTTGATTCTAACTCTTCCACGAACCTTTGAACCACGTCGTCATCTTCGCACTGTTTCGTGTAGGTGAAGGGACCCATGTCGTGTTGTGAGTCGAAAGCACATTTCACGTAAATGCAATAACCCGAAGGCGTGTGTTTTTGATATCTTTCGACATAACTTTGAAGAGCGTTAGGTTGGCAGGAACTCATTTTCATGGTGAAACATTCGAAATCGGCATACACAACGAATGGTTATTTTAACCTTCTATTGCGATTTTCAAACTTCACGATGGTGCTGGGTTTGGGCATTTCGACGGCGACACCTTGATTTTCTTTGCAATATTCCTGATGTTTCACTAACGATTTTTCGCTGTGAAACGCGTTCATGCAGTTGCAACATAAACATATCTTTCCTTTATGTTTATTATTTTGTCTCGACAGTAATCGGCTCGGATGTTTAACCCAACAATAATGACGATTGTCACCATTCGAAATCAATAATAAAATGATCGTTTTTTCTCTTTCGAGATACGAAGTCTGTCTGAGAGGATAGATCGTTCGTTTTTCATTGTTGTATTCCAAGACGTTCACCGCTACGGTGGGATTTTGAGCTTTGAAACGTTCGATGTGTTTTAACTGCATTGGAAAAGTCACTCTGGTCCAATCAAGATTTTTAGAAGTCTCCTCGTAACAAGAAACTCTCTCAGGATGGATTTTGACAGGGTATAAAGCAGAAGTGACTGCCCATTTAAAACACTGATCATCTTTATTTCTCACGTTGACTACAGAGTGTTTTTTAGCTAAGAAATACGGTAATTCCATGTAGGAAGATCCTTTCAGTGAATCGTTTTTAGTTATATGAATTTCGAGTTTCAACACCTCATCGAACGTCCAATTACTACCTTCATGTTGATAATTCGCGAGAGACGTCAACATCTTGTCTTTCATCTTTTCGAAAACGTCTGATAAATCTGAACCTCGAAATATGGGTTCGACGTTAGATCTGAAATATGCATTTTTCACGATGCTCTCACCAGACTTCACGTCGATTTTATTCATCACGCAATGGAGTATCATCTTAATTTTTTGTCCCATGTTCATGTGTTCGCGAAACAAATCCAATACTTTTTTCTTCACCTGTTCCATAAACAATTTTGTATCGATTTTCTTGAACAAGGGAACCATATCAAAAGTTTTAAAAATGCCTTCGATCGCACTCTCCCATTCTACAGGCATCGATTGGAATAGTTCCATGATGAGTCGTGCTACATATTCTTCTCCTTTCCCTTCGTTGATTGCTTGTTGAATTTCGCTCGATATATCTCATTTGTCTAGAATCTGAAGTGCATCACTCGTTTTTGTTTTAGTTTTTCTTTTCTTTTGAAACTTGAAGTTCTTCAACGGCTTTTTGTTTAATCGTCTTCTTATTTTTCACAATCAAAACGTTTTTGTTTTTTTTCGACGACGGTATTTCGATTCCTTTTACTATCTTTTTCTTCTTCTCATTTTTCACAACTGATGCATTTTTTGACGTCGTTGCTATCGACATTTCGTTTGCCTTTCTAGCATTTCGCAAATATTCCTGTATGACTTCAATTTTTTTTTGATTTAGTTCTATGATTTCTGAAATGTGGAATTTTTAATAGTTTACAAATCTCGTTTAACTGAGGTATGGTTTTCTCATTTAAATTTTCCATTTTTTTATTTGTTTGCTCCATTTGTAAGAATATTTTTTTTTGAATTTTGTATTTAAATAATTTGTTAAAAAAGTTTTGTTTTTTTTACTCTTTATATATATAAAAAAGATTTTTTTTTAATTTTAATTTTTTCTTTCATGAAAAAAATTTTTTTTGATGAAATTAATCTATTTTTATGTTCCTTAACATGAAAAAAAAATTGAATTAATACGAGAAAAAAAGGATGTTAAAATTTAAACTTTTTATTTATATATAAAGAGAAAAAAAAAACTTTTACAAAAAAAAATTTTACATTAAAGAAAATTAAATTTTTTATATATATATATATATATATATATATATATATATATATATATTATAAAGAGTAAAAAAAAAAAACAAACTTTTTTTAACAAATTATTGAAAACAAAAATTTAAAATATATATTACTTGCAAGATTTCATAAAACAAAAAAAAAACAAATAATGGATCATGACAACAACACCTAAAAGATGTGAATTGAAATTGAAACGAGTCGAAACATATAAGAAATTCAGTTCTAAAATCTATAGATTACAACAACACGATCCCATCGAATTGAACGAGGTCGAGACGAAGGGCTTAGAGCACAAATACGACAAATATAGCATGCCTTTGAAATTGGACGAAGCCACGCTCGATTTGTTTTATGAGTATGAAAGCGATCTGCAGAATATCATCGTCGTCAAAGACAGAGAATTCGACAAGAGCAATTTGTCATTGCCCTATGGAAGTTACATATTTCCAAACATCTCACTTGAACTCGTGGACAAATCGGGTGGTGAGAGCGCATTGACCGAAGTAAAAAAACTTAAAAAAGTAAAGATAAACATTCAACACATTTGCGAAAAAGTAGAAAAGACGAGTGTCAACATGCTAATAACAGACTTGGAAATATAAACAATAGAGAGATTGATTTTTAGCGAAGAAGAAAGAAATAAAAAAGTAATGAGATCATCTTTAGATCTCATTACTTTTTTTTTTTGTTTTCCTTCTTCACTATTGCCCATATATTATAATAACGTTTCCTTTTTCTCAAATTTCAGCGTCGATTCTTCTTTTCTTTTCTTTTTTTGTGATATGCTACATTTTTATAAGAACACATTTGTTTATCCGAATCATAATTATGAACGAATGTTGTGCATCTCTCGGTAACACCCGCATCATTACCATTCTCTTCAGACGATAGTGGTAATGGTGGAAAACGTCTCATTCTTTTAAATTTCAAGCGCATATCCCGATCTTTATTTAACTCTTTTATCAGTTCTTTCCCCAGATATCCATCATTAGCGTCTAATCGTTTTTCCACATCTTTTTCGCACTCTATCTCGCGATATTCATCATTATTGTCTAATTGTTTTTTCACCTTTTTATCCATTTTATATATTATTTTATACTTTCTATTATTTATATTTTATATTTATATAATTTTTTTACATTATAATAACATATTCAAAATCGGTATATTCTTAAATGGCGAATTCTCACCAAACAACAAACCCTTGCCGAGTCGCTCAATGTTCCGTCCACTCTTCAGATAGAGTTGTCACCTCTAATGGGTTCTAGATACAATCCTTTACCGCTGTCGTCTACGTGGACGTGACACATGGCTCCTTTCTTCTTCAAAAACAGTCCGCTGCCACCCATTAATTTCTCAACTGCCGAACTCGTGAGTTCCATGAGAGCTCCCACGCCGAGTCTTTCCGAGAAAGAGTAATGCCTTTGCGGTGAAGGGTAATGCTTTTGCGGTGATTCCTGCCAATAGCGGTAGGAAACCGCCTTTCATTCTCAAATTGTATCTCAATTGAGCGGGACTCAATCTCACCATCAACCCTCTTCCATCACGAATCGCTCTCTTCATCCTTTTGATTTGACTTCTGGTCCAGGCGATTGAATCCTGACCGCCACTCGTCAGATCTTCGTGAGTGAATTTGAATCTCACCGCCTCGCCTCGAGTTGTTAACGCTCTCTTAAGTTTCTTCCTCTGTCCTGCAGATATGTTCACGTTTTTAACCACATATTGTGTCATAATTCTTTTTTTTTAAATATATTTTCTTCAATTGTTTTTTTTTTTGTTTTAATGATAATTATATATATTAAATAATTTTTGTAAAATTAATATTGCGTTTATTTTATTTTTGTTTTTTATATATATACACAATATTTTTTTTTTTTTTGCTTTTATATTTCTCTTATGTGAAATCGTATCATCACCCTCTCTCTGCAAAAGATCTAACAGTTCACCATTTTGATCCGTCAACATGGTTTTGAGACTATACAACGTGTCTAAAATCACTGGTAGATAAACTAAATTTCGAGGTCGCTCCACGATCTTATAATCTGGCGACACGTTTGGAAAGAAGGAATAGATTTTCAGATGCCACGTGGTCTCGATACATCTTTCAATCGAATCCCAACATCTTGCCTATAGAATCATCCATATTGAAATCCACTTGAAAATTATCTTCCAAATCCAACATTGTCTGTAAGGTATTAGGATTGGGAGCGAGTCTGATCTTGTTGCTTCCCTTTCCATCCGTCTTCATTCGCGTCTGAATGTAATTGTTCAAATCATCTATGTCGTAACTTCATTTGGGAATTCGAATCTCCAACCAATCCACTCCGTCGGATTACTTGAACGAGTTATTGAATGAGTTATTCTTTTCGGTGACGTTGGGAAAGGAATAATAAGTCTCCAGATTCACCAACGCCATCTCGTATCTTTTCTCTCTATTCAATTCGATGGAAGGTTCGAATTTCGTCGTGAATCGAGTCGATTCGCCACTCACCACGATTTGAATGGATTGTTTTGCAGCCATATTCTCAGCTATCCGTTCTAACAATTCTCCTTGTTCGAACATTATATTTAATTTTATTTTTATTTTTTCAAAACTAATTATTTGAAGATTTATTATTTTCTAATTTTATTTATTTTCACGCTCTATCTTATTATCATCAGAAACATAAAACTTGTCGAATCCGCACCGATATTTTCCGTGATTAAATTCGCTAGTCAAATCGATCATGACGAAATTGTAAAGTCCTCCATCCCAAACCCTCTTGCAGAATCTCCTGAATTCCACCATGCTCATGTCATTTGCAACGTGATCGCCGTAGATGTGATTGAGATTCTTGAGATCTTGGCGAAAGAGACATAGAAAATTAGCGTTCTCCCTTATCGTGTGTCTGGGCAATCGAAAATAATTCTGCGACAGGTAGAAACAGTCCAAGTTGCTGTGTCGACCCCTAACGTAATACGATTCGCATCGGTTCTGTCTCTCCAAAAGCAGATCGTCGAAAATCATGAGATTTTTATCTTCCGATTTCAATTCTCTAGGCTCTGGAACGTCGCTAGCGTTCTCATAAAATCGACACTCAACGTTCGAAGATGCATTTCTCTTCATCAATTCCATCGCCACACCGTCCAAAATGGTTGAAAGAGGAGCTTCACTTTTGTCGAATTCCTCCCTACTGTCAAAGATTCTGGCTATGACGTCCTTGGGCAATCTACGATCCATGCACTCTCGAAGCAATCTGTTTTCAGGTTGAAACAAGCTCTTGCCAAACACAAACAATCAGACGTAATCTAACCAGTTGGGTCGGGACAACAGATTCATCAACAGATTGGTCTTTCCACAATTCGATTTTCCCACTATCAAGCCTCTTATGCTTTTGGGAAAGAACTCATTATTCGACCTCTTGGTCGCGGCGTCATTCCAAGACATATCTTTAATGTTCATCTTTGTTTTATTTTTTTTGTTTGTTATTTTAGATTTTTTCAAACACAATTTTTTATGTTTTTCAAACTCTGTTTTTAATATTATTATTTATTTATATTACACTGTCGCGAGTTCTCTTCAATCCGGATCCACTCATCATTTTGGCTAAATCTTGTATGGGTACCACAGCATCCTTAAAATCTTTCCAACTTTTCGGCGTTCGCTCAAACGCAGCTCGCTTCGCTGGTGGACTGATCAACTTGTCGATCAATGCGTCGGCTGCCTTCTTGTCAGCCACAGAAGCTATCCTACCCCTGGCTTCGGAAGCGGCTTTCTTACCAGCATCCAAAGCCATCTTCTTACCGACCTCAAACGCAGTCGATGCGAGTTTTCTACCCGCATCACTCGTGAATGCTCGCATTATAGAATCGACGATGCCAGAACCACCTTGAACGTAAGTTCTGACATATCCCCTGTTCTTTATCACCAACATATTTTTTTTATTTTATAATATATATTTTGTTTTTCACTGGTAATTCGTTTGTTGTTTAAATACTTTTATTATTCTAGTGTAAAATTTACTGTTTTTTTTATTTTATATATTTTTATTTCTTTGTTTGTTTCTCTCTACTTATTATATACATCAGTCCTTCAATTCGTTCATCAGCCTTTTATAATGGTTTTTATTCAAAACCTTCTGTCTTAACAATTCATCGCATATGCTAACTATCTGATTATCTAATCCTCTGTTACCAGCACGTCTGCTTGCCATCAACAAACTCAAGCTCTGAGACAGAGCATCAGAATCGCTCGGAAGAAAAGTGGTTTCCACCCCTTTGCCAGTCACCGATTCGACAAACTTCTTATGCGAATTCCATATAGGTTTCACCACTTTCGTCCACTTGTAGCCTCTGTTGGCTTTAGGTCTCGTCTCTCCGTCATCGTTATATCTCTTCATGGCGTTGGTCTGAACCAGAATGTCGCCGTAATTGTTGTAATCCTGTTCTGTGTAATCACTAGGCTTGTTGTAAAGGAGCAATTTGCGCAGTCCAGAAGTTAATTCGTACCTATTCGGGTCGACGGTTAATTCATCATCATCTATTTCCACTTCTGTGTCGCCCACAAAAGTTCTACCGTCCGAATCCTTATAAAATCCATACAACAGATCTCTCTTACCACCATCCTCGGATGACGCGACGCTATCAGTGGTGATAGTCGAAGCTGTATCGTCGCTCTCGCTCACGTCGGTTTGAATCCCTGTGGGAACGTAATCCGGTGTAGATTGAAAGGAATACTGATTTGCAAAACTACCGGGCAACGAACTCATTCTCAAAGAACTCTCTTTTATTGGTCTCAATTCTTCAACTATCTCCTTCTTGCTTAGCTCTTGAACCTCCGTCACGGGTTAAAATATTTTTGCGGTTTCGCGTCTCAATTCCATCTCTCTAAGACGTCTGCTTCCATCAGCCGATTGAATGCTCTTCTTGGCACGTTCATATTCGTTTAAAATATGATCTCGACGTTTAGCATCCATCTGTAAAAACATTTTTCGTTTCTAAATTATTAATATTCCTTTGAGTATGCTAATGTGAGTTATTTATTATTTTCAAAATTAAATGTATAATTATTTTTTATGTTTTAAGTAAATAAAAATCTTCTGTCTTTAATATAATAACTAAAAAAACAGTTGAGAAAAAACATTTTACACGATAAAACCTATATAAATGCGTTTTGCCTCGGAACGCATTAAAAATCGCATCACCGATTATTCACTCAGTGTCGACCTGGAGAACTTGAAAAGTTTGAAAGTTTTAGCACGTTTGAGAATAATTACGTCTGTTAAAAGGATTTCATTCATATCTCAAATCATTCACTCAGTGTCAAACTGAGAGAACTGTGAAAAAGTTTGAAAGTTTTAGTGCATAAGAAACCGGTTTCTGATTTAACGCATTTGAGAATAATTACGTCTGTTAAAAGGATTCATTCACATCTCCGAACATTATCATGAATATATTAAAAATTTACCACTCAAACCTAATTGAGTGGAACAAATGCGTTTTATTATCTATTATTAAAATGATCCATTAAATGAAAACCTTCATTCACACCACAACAAAAACATGAGTGTCAATTCTATGAACTATTTTTATTTGAATGAAACATTCTATAAAGTGTTTTATTAAAATTTATTTCACAAAATTCGCAGTGACAAAACTTAAACAAACGATTTTTTACCTCCGATTTTTTCTAATTTTTCTAAACTCAATTTTTTTTTTTTTTTTGTTTACATTGAAACAAAACATGAATGTCTATTTTTTTTACAGATTCAATTTTATAGTCGACTCTTTTGAACGAAAACCTTCATTCACACCAGAACAAAAACTGACACTTTGTTTTATAGTCGACTCTTTTGAACGAAAACCTTCATTCACACCAGAACAAAAACTAACACTCATGTTTATAGTCGACTCTTTTGAACGAAAACCTTCATTCACACCAGAACAAAAACATGTGTGTCAGTTTTTACCTCTCATTTTTTTCTAATTTTCTAAACTCAAATTTTTTTTCTAATTTTCTAAACTCAATTTTTTTCAATGTAAACGAAAAACCTTCATTCACACCAAAACAAAACATGAATGTCTATTTTTACAGATTCAATTTTATAGTCGACTCTATTGAACGAAAACCGGATTTTCAAAAAACTTAGTTTTTTTTCTGTTGAGTTTTGGAAAATCCCACTATGGGTATTCCCCCACTTACGTCAGAAATGGGAGCACCCAATAGTAGTCTGTTAAGTTTGGAAAATCCACTATGGGTATTCCCCCCACTTACGTCAGAAATGGGAGTGCCCAATAGTAGTCTGTTAAGTTTGGAAAAATCCGGGTATTCCCCCCACTTACGTCAGAAATGGGAGCGCCCAATAGTAGTCTGTTAAGTTTGGAAAAATCCCGTCAAAAACAATAGCGGATTCTGAGACACTGTCCCAGAATCTGCAAACCACCTTTTTGATGCTGTCCTAGAAGCCGCAAAACGTTTTTTGCTCGCGTTCACCAACGATGGATCGATGGTCTGATCCGCGATGGGAACGTCGACAAAAATTTTTAAGTAAAAAAAAAGTGAAAAATGTACAATTTCATATATTTTTCACTTTTTTGAAAAATGTGTACATTCGACACGTTCGCCAACGGGTATTTGAACGTTAAAAGTGCGATCTAGGAGTCTCAAAATAACAGCGGATTCTAGGACACCCGACATTTTTGTGAACAAGCGTGTGATTTAACACTGAATCCTACGATGGTAAACGTCCGTGTACCTGTACGGTACATGTACAACGTGTCCTTGAATCCGCATTTATTACCTACTTTGATATGCTTGTTTTGGGTGACCTCTAGATGGAAGCTGTCGATTTTCTTCCATTTCTGTCAAAAATAGTTGTTTTTGACAAGATCCATCAATGCACTTAGTGCAGTTATGCATCATTAGTTCCCTTTGGCGCACCCTGCAGGGCGCATTTATGATCGGGTCGCTTTGAAAAACCCGGTGTGCCTGCTTGGGGAGACCTCTAGATGGGAGCTATCAATTTTCTCTTATTTCCGTCAAACAATGTGGCTGTTGACAACGACCTTTGAACTTTGTTTAGTTAGGCATCAATATTTCCCTTTGACGCACCCTACAGAGTGCATTTATGATCAAATCGCTCTGAAGCTTAGTATGCTTGTAAGAGTGACCTGTAGATAGGAGCTATTGATTTTCTTCCTTTTTCGTCAAAAATGTTGCCGCTGGTACTGACCTTTGAACTTAGTTTAATCCGGTATCAATTTATTCCTTTGGCACACCCTGCAGAACACATTTAAGATCGGATCGCTTTGAAACTTGGTGTGCTTGTTTGGAGTGACCTCTAGATGGGAGCTGTCGAATTTCCTTCATTTCCGTTACAAAAATGGCCGTTGGTAACGACCTTTGATGACCTTAATGCAGTTGTGTATCAATATTTTTCTTTGGCACATACTGCAGGGCACATTTAGGATTGTATCGCTTTGAAACTTGGTATGCTTGTTTGTGGTGATCTCTAGATGGGTGCAATCGATTTTAGTCCACTTCCGCTGCAAAATGTTGCCATTGGCAACGACCTTTGAACTTAGTTTAGTTAGGTATCAATATTTCCCCTTGGCACACTCTACAAGGCACATTAATGATCGGATCACTTTGAAACTTAGAATGCATGTATGGGGTAACATCTAGATAAGAGCTATCAATCAGTTTTCTTCCTTTTCCATAAAAAATGTTGCCGCTGGCAACGACCTTGGAACTTAGTTTAGTTAGGCATCGATATTTCCGTTTGGCACACCGTACAGGGTACATTTATGCTTGGATCGCTTTGAAACTTGTTTTGCTTGTTTGGGGGGTCACCTCAAGATGGGAGCTATCAATTGTCGTCCATTTCCGTCAAAACAAGTTGCCGTTGGCAACAACCTTTGAACTTAGTTTAGTTAAGTATCAATATTTCCCTTTGGCACTACCTATAGGACACATTTCTGATCGGATTGCTTTGAAACCTGGTGGTATGCTTGTTTGTGGTGATCTCACAGTTGAGAGCGATCGATTTTCTTCCATTTCTGTCAAAAAACGTTGTCGTTGGCTTTGACCTGGCAACAACCTTCGAACTTAATTTAGTCAGGTATATTCCTCTGGTATGCCCTACAGGTCATGTTTAGATCGGGTGCCTGTAAAACTTGGTATGCATGTTCGGGGTGACCGCTAGATGGGAGCTAATGATTTTCTTTCATTTCCATAAAAAAAATACTGTCATTAGCATCAGCCTTTGAACTTAGTGCATTTGTGCAGCAGCCTATCCCTTTTGTACTCTCTACGGGTCATATTTATGAATTTCCAGAAAAACTACCAAAAGAACATTGCCACTACCAATAACCTCCAAACTTAGTACATTTGTGTATTAACACCTTCCTTTGGCACGCCACAGAGGGAGCATTTATTATCGGGTTGTTTTGAATCATGGTATGTTAATTCAGATAGGAGCTATCGATTTTCTTTTCATTTCCATCAAAAACTGTTGTTGTTAGCAACAGCCTGTGTTTATTGCATTTGTGCATTAACATTCTTCTTTGGCGTGGCCAGCATGGCACATTTATCAGAGGATTGTTTTTAGATCACCAACTTCAGTTGTGTGAGCTTATGGCATGTCTCGAACGGTGGGCGTACGTGTCCAATAATGTTAAAGCTTCTGTTTAGGTCACTTATTCGCCCTATTTCCATATTAGGGCCTTTCTAATGCTGCTATTTGACGATTATTATCATTATACCATGATTTAAACCCTATACCCTGCATTTTAAACATTTTTCTTAACATTTTCTGTTTAGCTCCGAATTTCATGTTTAACTAAGTGTTTAGGTCAGCTGCTGTGCTCCTTCTCTTCCCATGGAACTTATAGTCATCACACGTGTTCCCCTGTACCATTATTCCATGATTAACCCCTCATATCCTGCATTTTAAACATTTTTCTTGACATTTTTAGTTGCGTTTAGTTTTCTGTTTAGCTCGGAATTTCATGTTTAACATAGTGTTTAGGTCAGCCGCTGTGCTCCTTCTCTTCCCATGGCACGTATATTCATCATACATGTTCCTCAGTATCATCGTTCCATGATTAACCCCCCATACTCTGCATTTTAAACATTTTTCCTGACATTTTTAGTTGCGTTTAGTTTTCTGTTTAGCTCAGAATTTTATATTTAACTAATTGTTTAGGTCAGCTGCTGTGCTCCTTCTCTTCCCATGGCACTTATATTCATCATACGTGTTCCTCAGTATCATTGTTCCATGATTAACCCCTCATACTCTGCATTTTAAACATTTTTCTTGACATTTTTAGTTGCGTTTAGTTTTCTGTTTCGCTCAGAATTTCATGTTTAACTTAGTGTTTATGTCAGTTTCTGTGTTTTACGTTTAAGACGTTGAGTTTAGGTCAGCTTTGTCGCATGTTATGAGCCTGTTTGATACAGTCCTTATGTTTGCCAAAGTTACTATCAAAGAGGAAAGTTGGAGAGCTATAGGGCGTTGGCGTCCTTCTTGTTTAACTTGGTGTGCTCATACGGTGAGACCTCAAGATGAGACTTATCGATTCGCATTCATTTCTATGAAAAAAGGTTTCCGTTTACAATGACCTTTACACTCACTGCATTTGTGTATCAAAATTCTTCCTTTATCGAGCCTTACAATTTACATTTAAAAATGCGTCGACTGCTTTGACGTTGTGCACACACAGTGCAGTTATGTTGAAGTTTCACCAAATAACATTGAAACCAATAAGCTTCAATTTTGCCATTTCACTTATAACTCACCAAGTTCAAGTTTGTCAAAGTGAGCTGCAGTGTCGTTGACACTTTCATTTATGAAGTTAAGAGGTCAAATTTGTACTGAAGGTATGGTACATGATTTGATGTTTGAAGATTTTATCCAATTAACAGGGTTATTAAATTAAGCGATAAACAATTTAGTGAACTCCGCTGTATCACATAATATGTAAATTAACCGTTCACCTAACATAACAACCAAAACCAACCAGCACTATTCACGAAAATCATCAACCATATGATATTATTTTATTCACTTTTTGACAGGAAAACTAAGCTTATGACTATAAGCTATGTTTTCAATGTAGAAAACAAATTTTAAATCATTCGGGAAATATCTTCTATAAATGTCGTCTGCTAATTATGTAATGTGAGTGAACAATTTATATAAGAATTGAAATAAAGCATCTGTCACCTTATCGGAGTTTAACCCGCCCGTCCAACACTCATACTCCAATAAAGTGAAAGATAATTCATTTTAATTGTTGTAATTTAATTCACTGTGTCATTTTTAAGGAATAGTGCATGGCTTGGAGTTGACTACGCCCATATAGTGCCCAGTGAGGTGGTGTAGTTCCCACCGCGAAGCGGAGGGAACTACACCACCTCACTGGGCACTGTATGGGCGTAGTCAACGACAAGACATGCACTAATCCTTATATTATATCGAACACCCATCAAGAAAAACATCTGTCCGATTTGTTAATCTATTATCAAGGTAGCAGCCCTGCCAACCAGCGTTATATAGAAAAAAATACCATGTAGTTTTTAAAAAACATTTTCTTCTTCCAAAACACGGCTAACTTGGATTATTGATATGAGCAGAAGACAGATTTCGAATCGGTCGGCAAGGGAAAACAAAACATTTCCCCCAAACGGAACTGTGTATTCTAGAATCGCGCAACTCACGAATGAAAACTAAAATTTTCGAAATTTGACAATGCAGTTTGGTAATTTCCACACATTTGTCATACATATACATTACCGAATGGGTCAGCATCTTCGAAACGAGATATGGATCATCTTCTCAAGGAATAAAATGAACGCCTCGGAAAATGTGACTTCAACAATGGAAAATCGATACATTCCACAAAGATTTCTTTCCGGGTCGTTTTGTGGATGTTGTGCCTGTATGAATCGATTTTTAAATTTAGCCTGATCAGTTTTATTCGCCCAGTATGAAAAGAAAAATGATATAGTAGTGTGCTAAAAATAGAAAACGTGTAGTGCCTGGGTGTAGTGCCTGGTCAGTTCTGTGGATGCAAACTACACGAAATTGAGTATCATCTTTCAGCCAATCAGAATGCAAGGAAGTCACGTGAGATATAATATTGTATTATAGTGCTACCTTAGGCTGCCGAATACTATAAAATTAATTTATATCATTGCAGTCAAAGCAACTTTTGTGACGGTTGTATTATTTTTAAACACGAGAATACACGAAGTCTCGAATAAAGAGAAAACCAGTGAGCACAGCTCACGTGAATTCTAGTTAATAAACTTCAGCAATTTCAGTTTAATTCACTCGTTGGACACGTCATAAGTTTTTGATTTGACAAATGCGTGGTGCCCTTTGAAGCATCGAGATTCAGTTCAATTTCAAACCTTAAGTTGGTATTCGGTTCCATTCGAAATCGGCTGTCCGATTCGTTTCCCATTGAATCTTTTCATCGGAATTTCCCTTGGTATCAGTTATCTTAGTCGTCTCACAAAACGTATAGCTGAGATAGAAATTGTACATAAATAATGTTCAAAATAAAGACTGAGTGTGAGGAGCCCGTTGACTCAGTTGGTAGAGATGCAGGTTGCATTCCGAGAGGCCCTCGGTTCGAATCCCAACAGCGGCAATGACGTTGTGTCCTTGGGCAAGACACTTCACCCCGAATTGCCCACGTGGGGGCATGGTTTCGTAGTGTTTAAAGGCATACTTCACTTCGATGATGCACTTGTCTTCAACCAGTGCTAACCCTACTTGTGTTGGCGAGTCTGACAGTTCGCTCGGTGGTTCTCTCAGGGTACTCCTGCTTCCTCCACCCGTAAAACTGTCAGACTCTAGGTGATCGTGGCTGTCGAAAGTGTCGTTAAAGCCCCATAAATAAATAAATAAATAAATAAATAAATAAATAAATAAATAAATAAATAAATAAAGAGTGTAATTTCGCTATATTAGCTATATTAACATAAAAAGCATTTGTGCCTATGCCACCATCCATGTTTCCAGTTTCACTAGTCAATGCCACTGCTGAAAGTAAATTTAAAGTTGTCAAGCAGTATCGACGATGAGCTCACGGTTGCTAAAGGATAAACGCGTGGCAGTGCCCAGAACACAATTTTCGCACCCGTTTCTGTTTTTGAACAGAAATCCTTCCTTGGTAATATTCCAACAACATTATCAAGTCATGCCTTCGAAGAAGACATGCCTTGGTGGTGTAGATGGGATATGTTATCAGTCGGAACTTCAAGACCCCTGTATTCGATTCTTCGATTTCCAATAAAAGACTCGATTCGATTCGAATCGAAAATATGTGATTCGAAGGTCCCAAATGCGCGAGGCAAAGCAAAAGCATTCATACGATAGGAAAATTATTCATTGAGTTATGAAAAAAGTTACCTCGTCCAATCAAATGCAAGCAAATCAGATATTATTGAAAAAATTAAACTATAAAATAAATGACTTCAAAATCAAAGAAGATTAATTCAATTCTATTTTCGAAACAAACCCATTCACAACGCTACACCACACGGTTGATGTCTGATGCCACATGTTACAGGTGATACTACCGTATTGGGCTGTATGATCGTTTGTGTCACAGAGGATTCTTTGAGATTTGCCAACAATGTACCACATAGTGCCCAGTTCACCACCACCACAATGAAGGAAATGTTATAAACACAAGTTGGCATTCAGCGCTCTTCAGTTGAGCTTTGGTCGAAGACGAGGGACGTAGTTAGAGGTTCTTTGTTTGAGGGTGTGCCCCTTCCGAATTTTCAACTTCTCAGCCCTCTAGCTGAAAAATATTCAACTTTTAAGAAAAGAATTTCCCCCCCCCCCCAACCCCACCTCTTTGAGTAAGAAATTGTTAACTGCTGTCTGTGAGTGTCCAACTGCTAAAAGTAGTCAAATGTATTTGAAATATTGGGCCTTCGAGTTATGAAGATGGAAGTAGTCTCTTCGGTGCAACAATGCGCCATCTACAATGCGTGTTACACCCAAGGGACGAAATATTAACTCCAGTTAGAAAATCCCATGAAACGTGAGTAAACAGTCCAGGGCTCGGGAGAGGATGGGGCCTGAGGTAATAACCCCGGGGGTCCGGAACTTTAGGGAGGGCGAATTTCTATCAGGAGTCTACGCCTCCCCAGCCCCTCCCCCACCCGTTTAAACATGGTCTGAATTCTGAATGACTGCATGAATCTATTTTTTTTTTTTTTTGGTTTGGCACGTCCTTTAAAAGGACGTACTAAACCCAAAATTAAAATACGGGCCCGGGGGCCATGTTTGGACTACCTTCCCTCTTCCCCGGGTTCGGACTCCTGTGCCAACAGCCAAGAAAGGGAATAAGTCGTGAATGGAGCTCTGCACTTGATCAGCAGTTGTAATTTTGGACTGGATGATTCTTGCAGTAAGAACTTTATTAAATCAACTTGACGTAATAAAGTTATCACTTCAAAAATTGTCAAAAGCTATAACCCTAGGTCACTGGATACTCACTGATGAACTTAGAATTTGAAACCTGCAGCTGAGATACGTCATTTTGAGGACCAAAACATAACGTGATTTTTTTTTTATCCCTAAAGCTGCCAAAGTCACCATTTAATAACTGATTTCGAAATTGTCTTGGGAAGACCCCCCCCCCCCCCCCCCCCCCCCCCATCTACGCTCGTGGCTTCGGCACTAACGCCATTCTGCGGCAGTATAAGAACATTTTTGAAGGGAAGAGAGCCATCTCAGAAATAACCTTGGGGCCTGTATTTCCTCTACACGGCCCTGAAAAAAAAATTGTTAGTAACGCGTCACGTTAATCTGCTAACAAAGGACGTAGAATTCACAACTGTTGGTGGTTTGAGGCTTAAAATTTCTAACTATTGATAATTTTGGTCGGGGTATGGTGTGAGGTATCCCTTTTCGCACCCCTCAACCTCGGTACGTCTCTCTCGACGACAGTAAGCCATTTCAGTTTATTTTGTGTGAAAACATCGGCAGTCATGGAAATCAAGTTTTTCTTTCAGTTTTGTGGTAATTTTAAGTTTTTCTTTTAATTTTTTTTTAATTTCATGAGATAAAGGTTAATAAAAAAATGAGGGAACCCTTTATCGGTTTGCTTGAATTTGCCTGCTTCTTCCTCTCTCTATAGATATATGAATATATTTGTCACTGTTTCAGGCGAACCATGCACGCCAACGACAAGTCGTTGTTTTCTGATTCCTATTTTGAAAACACTTTATCTAAAAAAACGATTTAAAAAAAATATTAAAAGGTAACCATTTAAATGTTAACCTTAACCCATACATTCGAGAAGGTTTTTCTCTTTAGGACTCAATGCAACAACCCATTATTACGTAATGCGCGCTGCTAGCCAATGTGTATGTATCGTGTAAAAGAAAAAGTTTGGCGAAAACAGGTAACTGTTTCGCGTTTCACCCAGGCGCATAGATAGAATTCTACAATAGCCAGTTTGGGAGTGGGGGCAAACTTGATATTTGGAAGGCCGTTGTGGGTGATTCAGGGGGTCTCTCCCACACACACAAATACACTCACTCACACACACACACCGACGACACCACCAGGTTCACTTGAATTGTATCTCTTGGAGAAGAAGCAGCCTGTTTCAAGATTTCTGACATAACTTACCCGTGCAGTCGTGGTACTCACTCCCAATGCTAAACCTGTTATTGCACGAACTGAACTGATAACACGACATGCAAGGACTTTTATCAATGCAAAAAAAAAAATAGAAATCGTGTTTTAAACACTGATAACTTGCCGTTGAATTCACGAACATTTAAAAATCACATGTACAGTTAGTGCAAAAATAAATATATATTGTTGTAACCTGGGGCCGATAATATAATTTTTTACAATTGTGTTTTCTGGAATTGTATTTTCTAGTTATAACTTTAAAGGGGTGGCGATGAACCATTAGCATTTTCAAAGATGTGGCAATTTTCCAGTTTACAAATTGCCACATCGTTTAATTGCTGATAATTCATTTTAGTCAGATATATTAAAAGGTAGAAAATACAATTGTAAAAGCAATACACATGGTTACATACGTTTGGAATATGATCGATTTAACGTGGGTACTTTTGCTTGTTGGTTTGAATGTTCTCCGAATACTATATTTAGGGACCACCGGGTCCTATTTTCAGTAATCCTGTGCTGCTGGGCATGTCAGTTTGATGTTTTGCTTGGCACTCGATCGGCAGGCCAATGGGTGGCATATAGTTCTATGGGTTTAGTTGCGGGGTATAGGGGAATGTTTGTTTGACACAGCAAGAGTATTTCAATATGAGAATTGTATGACAAGGCCATGGAAAGATTCCTCAGCGAGGTCTCGCACCGGAGCGCGATGGCCTTGTGGTTACCGGTTCTTGTCAGATCACCGAAGTTAAGCAACGTCGAGCCCGGTTAATCATTGGATGGGTGACCGACTGAGCGATCAATTCGGACTCCCGCGTTGTATCCTTGGGCAAGGCACTTAACCCCTATTGTCCACATGGGGGCACAATGACGCCGTGTACCAAGGCGTTCTGCACATAGATGGTACGCATGTCTTCAACCAATCTAACCCGGCCTGTGCTGCAGTGTGGAGTTACGATGTTGGGGAGCTGGCAGCTGCTCGTCGTTGCTCGGTGGTTCTCTCCGGGTACTCCGGCTTCCTCCACCCGTAAAACTGTCACGGCCATGATTAGCCATTGTGTGTAAGAATATGTCCTTAAACACCAATAAATAAATAAATAAATAAATAATAAATAGGTCTCGCACCAAAGTCTTTCAAGTCTTCATTCCGTTTCTCCAGATTCTCTCTGTGAAACCTCTTGGAAATACATTTAACGATTATTGGTTTCTGTGAAAATTGTTTAAGTCGGATCATGCACAGATTCGTAAAAATTATTCAGTTACAACCCTCCTCCGTGCTTTTCTTATGCATCTTGTCTGTAATTCTTCATGATCGTTAAACTAGTGGATTCTATATTTTTTTGGAAAAAAGAAGTAAGTGTCTACAGAAAAAATAATTAAAGACTATAAGGCGTTTGGGTATCATGCCACCATCCATGCCAATTCCAATTTCACGAGTCACGACCACTGCTGAAACCAAATTTAAAGTTTCCAAGCAATATCGACGATGAGCTCGCGGTTGCTAGCGGCTAGCCCCGTGAAGTATCCAGTACAGAATTCTCGCTCCCGTTTCTGTTTTTGAACAAAAATCCTTTCTAGGTAATATTTTCAACTATGTCATGAAGGCATGCCTTCGATGAAGGCATGCCTTGATGATGTAGCTGGAATATTTTATCAGCCAGAACTTCAAGACACCTGTGTTCGATTCGAGGTTCAGTTTGATTTTGAATAATAGACTCGATTCGATTCGATTCGAATCGAAAATATGTGATTCGCAGGACCCAGGCATCCCCACCACCCCGGTATCGTGTTAGTCATCGCAATAAATCCTCCTATTATTGAATGATGATGTGAAAGCGTAAAGATTTTTGTTGTTGTTGTTGTTGTTGTTGTTGTTGTTGTTGTTGTTGTTGTTGTTGTTGTTATTGTTGAGAATTATTTCTTTATAACTACATTCGCCTGCCCCCTCTATGATGGAGGAGTTTTGGATGGGTGACCGTCTGAGCGATCGATTCCAACTCCCGCGTTGTGTCCTTGGGCAAGGCACTTAACCCCGATTGTCCACATGGGGACACGATGACGCCGTGTACTAAGGCGTACTGCACGTCGCCGGTTCGCATGTCTTCAACCAATCTAACCCTGCCTGTGTTGCAGTGCGGAGCTATGATGTTGGGGAGCTGGCAGCTGCTCGTCGTTGCTCTGTGGTTCTCTCGGTGTTATCCGGATTCCTCCACCCATAAATTGTCACCGACACGATATGACCCTGGTTGTTAATGTGTCGTTAAACCTTAATAAATAAATTTATTTATTTATATTATTTATTGGTGTTTAAGGTCACATATTAATAAATAAATAAAATAAGATGGAGGAGTTTGAGACAGTTTTCAATATGTGACCAACGAGTGTCCCAGCAACCTATTTGTTTTGAGGTCAATGGACGTGGTCCGGAAGTAAAATTATTTTCACGAGAACAACTCGTGTCCAAATGTATTCTCACATATTCAACCAAGATCAAAGCTAGAAAATCAAAACAAGATGCAGCGACAAGGATGCGTACTGGAAAATGACAACACCGTTTATTTCCTGAAGAAGGACCCCAAGTCAAAGTATTTGTTTTAGTGATACGATATCCCCCAACTGTGAATGGAAAACGATTACGGAATTCTAAAAAATCCAAACGCGTGTTACAAAATCTTGCAAGTTATAAGCCAACTCCGCAGTTTTCTGATGATGGCAGTGTGTAGTGCGAGGGCGATCAGTCTCATAGTGTCATTTTCGAAGGCATTGTATATCGGTACTTTTTTATCCTCTGCTGATCTTGGCCCAAACGTAAACAACGAGCTTGTCGTTCTTCCCAAACGACAGCTGACTTCAGGTCTCTTACAACTTAAGGCAGAAATAAGTTGGTTGTTTTGGGAATTTTTTAACAAGTGGGCTGGTGTTTTCGTTTATTATCTTTTTTTTGGACGTTGAGCACCCCTCCCAGCTCCTCTCCTTCCCCACATTCACTTTTATGGGGTTTTCACCACAGGTACTCGGCACAAGCTGGGAAATCGAAAGAAAAATGATATTTGATACCATTTTTGAATCGATGCTGACGTGCCCCTATAATGGTATGTAAATATTAACAAGGTACACAACTGGCTTTTCGAAAACGATAGCAAATATCTTCGTTATACCCGCCTCAAATTTGATTCACACAACGTATCCAACAGTATCCGGTGTCAGCGGAAAGGGGAATGAATAAGATTTACAGTGGTGTATTACACGACCGTTGGGTGCTCTTGGGTTGTTCATGATAACTGGGAGAAGTCGCAGAAAAGGCCGAAAAAACATTTAGTCGGACAATATAGTGCACAGTGAAAAGTGAATTACGAGCGACAATTATCTGATTTATTATAATAATTCGAGGTCTCATTGTCTATGGAGGGCAGATTCAAATATTAACCGTACACCTTTATCAATTACTAATTTCGGATCCACATTTATTCATTTCTGGCGATCACATTTGCCGTTTATACATTTTTTAACCTTCCATTGGAGCCAAAACAAGCTCACAGAATCCATAGAAGTGAAGATGGTCACGAAAACATCCCATTGGCTACTATTTATGCCTAGAATATCATCAATGAAAATAAGCCAATGGGAGAATGGGGAAAATATTTGCACAATATTTGCACAAGTCGCGTATCTATGGACGCCATCAACTTGGAAACTATTTCGAGTTACGGCTAAAAGTGTATAAACGGTAAATGTGAACTCCAGAAATGAATACATGTCAACCCAAGATTGAAAATTGATAAAGGTATACGGCTAATATTTGAATCTGCCATCCATAGACAATGGAACCTCGAATTATTTGTAATAAATCGGATAATTGTCGCTCGTAATCCACATCCCACTATGCACTATCTTGTCCGACTGAAGGTTTTTCGGCCTTTCCTGCGACTTCTCCCAGTTATCATGAACAACCCAAGTGCACCCAACGGTCGTGTAATACACCACTGTAAAGCCCATTCATTCCCCTTTCCATTGATACCGGGTACTGTTGGATACGTTATGTGAATCAAATTTGAGGCAAGTATAACAAAGATGTGTTCTACCGTTTTCGAAAAGCGAGTTGTGTACCTTGTTAATATTTATATACCATTATCGGGGCACGTCGGCATCGATTCAAAAATGGTATCAAATATTTTTCTTTCGATTTCCCAACTTTTGCCGAGTACCTGTGGTTTTCACTCTCTCTAAGAGGAACTAATTCAAATGAAAAACGTATTATCGCATGGCCTCGTTTTGACCACACACAAACCATAAGTAGCTTCTGATAGTTATTGGTCTCGCGAAGATGACTGAGTTGTCTCGACTGTCACAATTCATGTCTTGACTGATGAAATATTCCGATTACATTATCAAGGTATTCCTTCTTCGAAAGCATACCTCGATAATGTTGTTGGAAAATTTGTCAATGGAATTATTGTTTTAAAAACTCAGGAACTCTCTTCTGGATAAATACACGTAACAGTCGTGATATAAGGGCTTCCCAACTTCTTATTAAATTACCATGCACACTCAAAATTGGTCATTGTAGGACTCGAACATCCCCAAATCGGCCACAGACCTTCATTTCTATGAGACTGATTGCATCTGTGACATAATTCAAGAAGCAAATGTACTCCTCTAAGAAATTACATGATTACCAGGAAGAGCGAATCGATATCTGGCATGTCAAAATGTTCAGACTGCCGACTAGAACATTATTAGCTGTGTCACACCCCTTACACCCCCTTCATAGTTATACCCGTGACAGTATATATCCTTAAGTTCATGTCAATTTAGACATCCCTGAAATAAATTACCTACCGAAACGTTTTGGACACCCTTCGCATGGCACCCTTTCATTTTACACGAAGTGACGAACGCAAGGCGTTACTATCAAGAGTGTCTGTTGCTTCCTGCGTAGGGATAGTAGTGTTGCGAATCGAACCGGATTCCTGTTGGTGGTCCGGTCCAAAAAAATTGCGGTCCGATACGACCCGGTACCCGAATATGCTGTCCATTTCTTATCCCCACTGGACCGGTCCAGAGTGTTTTACTACAGCGTTTTTGTTTTTTAACCAATATTGATCATTTTTACGCCTTCCGTATATGTATTGGATGGTTGAGCGTGACTGTAGGAACAAGCTAAAGTTCTTTCTCCTCGCGCTGACATTGCATATGGCGCCTTGTACTTCAGGGAAGATCTATTGTATCACTTTGTCTATCTACTTTCTGTCAAACATATGAAATAGATTGGGTTGTATTCGTCTTCCGTTGAGTTGAAATTCGCTTAACAGTAAAGGGGGTCGGTAAAGAAATAAATTCGTTTTCCGTGTCTTTTCTAAGCCGTGTGGATGTTTACACTGGACTGAAAAGTGATACACCTTTCGGTTGCGCCCCGCGGTGTATCGGTTTCCTGATCAGTGTAACCTTCCATACACCCTGAAAAACACGTGGATAACTAATATAACAGAGTTCTCGCTCAAATGAAACGTCCTTGAATGTCGACTCCCAACATTGAGTGTTTGAAATTGTTTCTGTCCTTGAAAGTACTTGATTTCCACAACTCCTAAAGTACTTGAATTCTGTTTAGTTTCACGATAAACCGCTTCAGCCTGGCGTGTCCAGACCACTGCAGTTTATTTCTTGAGTTTCTGTCAGTAATCCGATATTATGCTGTGATATAATATACTTTTGAAAAGGGCTAAGAAAATAATTTCCAATAGTGTGTTGCATCACATCACCAGGAACGCCGGAAACACGGAGGCAGATAGGGCAGCTGCCCTCCCTGCCTTCGGACCACGGGGGTCAGAAGGGCAAACACTACCCGTCCCAATTTCGTCACTCCATTATTTTCCTTGATTTATTCTCGAAGTGAAGCTAAAATACACCCTAAATCAGTTCTGGGAACATTCAAAGTTCAATGGGGGAGTTTGTGAGGAGGTTCGCCTCCTGGTGGGGGGGGGGGGGGGGCACCTCCTCTCAAACTCACATCTTGGCTCTTCGGTCTTCAAGACATGTATGCTTCGGTATGTTATGGCGGGACTGCTCGTGCGTGTAAATACAGTTTTTCCGTGTTCTGAACCCCCTACCCTTAAGTGCTTCCGGTGCCCCTGCCCATCACTTTATTATCTTAACAGTAGGTTGTATCGTCATTACAAAGTAGATCATTGTTCTGGAAGATTTAACAAACTAATAAAATAGTAATTCGAGTCAAGATATTTATTATGTACGTGAACGAAAAATCGGTCACCGTATTTCTTTTTAGACGAGAGTGAGGTGAACGGAAAGGATTTCGATCAAATTTGCACAGCCCTGATAGTCCTTGGAAATCATCGTCAAATTCCTTTGAAAAGTACTTGGATTTGATTTTCTTATATCAGTGGTCATCCTGTATTATCCCTTTATATTCCATGGTGAATAGTAATTCACTCTCGTTTTAGCCACAAAAACCGGCATCATGTAACTCTATACCCAACAGAAAAAAACTAACAACATGTTTGTATAACAGATTAATACTCTTCTTCTTGACCAGATACGCTCTCGACAATAACAAGGTTTGATAAAGCCAAGTCAGGGTAATTTTGTCAATAAAGGTTACACGAATGAAGATAAACCTCCAGACACAGTTTATTTTCAACGCAATCGTAAGAGGATTAACGCAATACCCTTTATGATTGTTGATAACGTTACCAGATGTACGTTTACATACATAGATGTATTTGAAAGCATCCCCATTCTGTGTCAGATGAGGAAAGCCATGTTTTAAATTAAACTTCAATTTTAATTAAAGTTTAGGTAATCTAATACTTTGTGACGTGAAAAGTACTGACTGGTTTCCCCAAACATATTAAAAACTAAGAGCACAAAGCGCCCATGGCCTTTTAGGCGCACATTACCCCTCCCCGTACCCAAGTCCGTTAGTCCCCATCAGTGACCGATATTTTCCCAAATCAGTGACCGCTATGCTATATTCTTTTACGTGAGTGCATGTCTAAAAGATGTATTGACCGCCATCTTGTTGAAGTCATTCATATCATGGGCACCATCCTTATTGCGCATGCCCAATATGGGTGCAGCCATCTTGTTGACGTCATACATATCATGGGCACCATCATCTTGAAAAGTGTTATTGCGCATGCTCAAAAAGGGTGCGGCCATCTTGTTGATGTCATGCGCATCAACGACGCCTCCATCTTGGGCTGTACAGGGAGGGAGGGGTTGCCCTCCCACTTTGTGTATTATGGTAGCTACGTCACAGATATCATGGGAGAAGCAGCCATCTTGTCATCCGCCATCTTGGGCCCCAATAGGCTTTGGGTACAGGGAGGGGGAGCCCTCCCACTTTGTGTATTATGGTAGCCACGTCACAGATATCATGGGGGAAGCCGCCATCTTGGACCGCCACCTTGGGCGCAAAGAGGGTGCGTATGGTCTAGAAAGGCTCTGCGCACGGGGAGGCCTAACAGCTTTGGGCACAGGACGGGTGACTAAGGGGCTTTGGGCACGGGGTTGGTAAAGAGAGCCTAACGGGCTAAGGCATGGGGA
This sequence comes from Pictodentalium vernedei, assembly GCA_031216915.1. NCBI lineage: Eukaryota > Metazoa > Mollusca > Scaphopoda > Dentaliida > Dentaliidae > Pictodentalium > Pictodentalium vernedei. Next base: position 210,360,861 of record CM062291.1, on the reverse strand, counting down.
GGGGTGAGGGAGCCTAAAAAAGGACTAGGAATTTTGGGCACAAATTACCCCGGGGTCCCCCAAAACCAGCATGAAAAGGCCATCTCCTACTACTCATGTGCCTTTAAAACGGATGCAGAGAAAATATTAGGGCTGTATGCCGCACAGCGGAGTCGACCTTATAAATTCCCCTCCTGTTCTTTGCATGTTGATAAGCCACATGCCCGATGCTGGTTTGTTTTTTCACACTCATCTACACATGCTCATCTAAGTGATGACGACATTGGGAGTACGTATTATATTGTACTAGCCCCCCCCCCCCCCCCCCCCCCAACTTCGATATCCTGTCTACACGTCTGATATTGAAACGCCTCGCAATCAAAGACCACAGTTTGATGTCTGTGAAATCAAATATTTGTATGATATTGGACCTGCACAACGGTGCAAATGAATTGTTTCTGCATAGTTTAGTTATTACGTTCAAAAACAACAAACAAGCGCTGACAGTGGAATTTGATTCGATACTCTGTTTCTAGATTTCGTGAAAGGCTTTGTTTGATGGTGAAAGCTGTTACAGTAACTGCAGCCCACCATACAACTGGATTTCTGGAACATCAACGAAATACGTCGCCACTCAGGGTGCCGCGCCGCAGCTTATATGGCGTCAAGTCAAGCAACGCGATAATTTATTCCCATCTATGACGTTTCACCATATGAAAGGTATTACGCTGTGACTGTAGTCAGCGCATAACAGCTTTCACCTCATCAAACGTCATGGCGTCTACCATGCACACAAAAACTGGTAACGCTGTAACAACTTTCCAATTTCAGTTTTAGTAGGCCATTAAACGTCACCGAAGAATGTAGTTACAGGCTTGGACTGAGTTAATGCCATTTTGTGAGGGTAGGAGTGGTGCGGGGGTATGGGGCATATTGAGTTGCGATGCTTTTCGCAGACGTTTTAGCTATCTACTACGTCGTGATCAGTGGCATAAAAGCAGAGTTGAAGCGTTGATGTGGTGAGAAAATGCCGAGGAGCACCATGACGTATTTCATCAAATCGACGTAAGACGAATTCATGGCATAATAAACGTCAACGTCATAAGACCCCCCTCGGTGCATTTTCCCCTCGCATCATCGTCGTAACACTCACTTTGTGAAGGGTGCCCTTTGTTTTCAAGTAGGGGATATCCAAACTGATGTTGATATTTTCGGAAAATGGTATCGGATACACGTGACTGGACACTTGAATATGTTACAAGTTTAGTGTGGATCATGAATGTCACCAGCCCACGAAAACTTCGTGCAGGTTTTTGGCACGAGCGCCGCGTTAATGTCTGTGGGGTACGTTCTGAAATTTTCATTTGTACTGGACGGGCTTTTCCAGAGGTCTCGTCGTTCTTTTCTTGGTATAAACTGGTTCATCAATAGTTTCTGGTCGAAACTTAACTTTTGAGGTATGTGAAGACTGACACGTGACGAAAGTTTACTTGCCGTTGGCATGTTGGAAACTAGCAACAGACAGACTTTAGTGGCTCAAATTTTCAACGTTACTCATTCGGTGATTGGCAGGTTTAGGTCACGCTACAGTCGGACAGGCAATGTTGATGACAGAAGTCGGTCAGATCGTCCAAGGGCGACAACTGCTAACAGGATCGTTTCATCCGAACCACAGCATTACGTAAACGCCATCAAAGTGCCTTAGAAACTGGATAGCACCTGCACCGAGCGACAGATGTGCGAGTCAGTGACTCAGTGGTCAGACTATCTGAAATCGCCTACACAGCTGGAATTTGTACTCTCGACGACCTCGAATAATTCCACGTTTGACTGAACATCACATCGCAGCAAGGCGTAATTGTGTGGAGCACGATAGGGCTGGGACAATCGTCGATGAAGCAACGTCATGTTTTCCGATGAATCGAGGTTCACTCTCGACTTCCACGACAGGCGAAACAGAGTGTGGCGGTAGCGGTGGAACGAACGATAGCATGACGTGACCGTTGGGCAGCTTGATCGTTTTGGTGGTGGATCGGTTATGGTGTGTGTGTGGGGGGGGGGGGGGGGGGGGGGGGGGCATAACCATGACAAGCAGAACAGCATTACATGTCACCCAAGGGCGTGTCACAGGGCAGTACTACCGTGACAACATGTTCGCAGCTCATGTGGTGCCATTTGCACGACGTCTCGGCCATCGATTCATTTTACAAGATGACAATGCAAGAGCACACAGGGCGCCTGTCGTTACAGAGTTCCCCCAGGAGCAGAACATCACTACACTGCCTTGGCCAACAATAAGTCCAGAGATTTCACCAATGGAGCACGTCTGCGATATGCTTGGCAGGCGCCTATGACAACGCCAACACCCCCACCAATGTCCAGGAACTCGCCGCTGCACTGCAGGAAGAATGGAATAACATCAGTCAAGCTGATATTGGACGTTTGGTGAGGATCCGCGCTTGTCTCGCGAACCGAGAAGGATTTACTAGGTATTGAGATTGAGGTCTTGGAATGAATGTAGTAAATTCTCTCTCTCTATATATATATACATATATATATTTCTTCATATATATCACTTTTATCAAATATCCCCTACTTTTTTGAATAGTTTATATACCTCGGGTATATATACAGAACGACACATGGGTTAATCGATATGGCACTTGCCCTTCTGTGTTTATTACACGCCTTCACGTCTATAAAAATAATTATTAGAAAGACACTCATCAATTCATTTGACAATATTAAAACAAAGAACACATTTTATCGCCCAACAAATTTACGAGGGGAACCCGTGTTACCATTTCAAATTGTAATTGCGTTGCATTATTTGTAGAAAATTCCAGCGAAAGTTCGCTTCTATTTAAAAATGTCCGTCAACGATTTCCGTTCCGCACATATATGCTGAACAGATTTTAATTTTCCGCTTGGTTTAGTGTTGCTGTAGATGGGGATGACATAGAACATGCGTGTAATAAATACTAAAACAGAACACAACGAGGGTGGCGTTTGGGAGACTTGAATCAACGACCCGTTGTATTTCATAAGCACCGAAGGCGTGATATACTGAAAAGCTCCATCGAGGGTCGTTGATTTCTCCCCCGTACTCTACCAGAGTTGTGTTCTATACTTAATCCACGGTTCAATTTGAAGTGTGAATGAGATTGATAATTTTAAGAGAAAAATATCACCTTCGGCGATCTGTTTTTATTCTTGCGTGACACTGTGTAGATGGATTTAATTCACGCTGTAACGTCACTCAGATGCGTAGCGACCAATCAGGTACTTTCTTACATGACGTTCTTAAACGTCAAACATGGCCAGAAAGACTGTATTGAAATTTTTAGCTTAACTTTACAAAGTCAAGCTAAGCTATCGCCATCACGCATGCAAAAGTCTATGAGTCTATGAGCCCGTGCGACTGTTCACATTTTCTTTAGCACAGACTACACCCCGTAGTTCTATCTTGGTCGCGATCGGTCAGCTGTGATGGCTGTGCGAGTTCGAAACCTGAAAACCGTTAGCATCGTCTACAGGTTGTATTTATGAATTGATTTCATTTTAACTTACTAGGATGACCCCGTCTAATGTCAAGATGAGAATGCCCTTTTTGGACGGGTTCGGTCAACCGCAAAGGCCGCAGTAGCACGTCACGTATATTCCTTTAGCACAGTCTACAGATTGCATTCATGAGGGGATTTCATTTGTAAAATGGTAGGAAGACTCGGTATAATGCCTAGATGAGAACGTCTTATTTTGGTCGTGATCGGCCATGAGTGACTGTCGCATAGGCACGTGACCTAGATTTGTTTAGCATAGACTGCAGTACATATTTATGAAGCGATTTCATTGTAACTTGGAAGGCTGTCTTTAAATGATGTCTAAATGAGATTGTCCTATTATGGTTACGATCTGTCAGCCGTTACCGCCGCTTGGGCACTTGACCTAGATTCCTTAGCACTGTCTGCGGGTCGTATTTATAAAGAGATTTCATTGTAACTTGGTAGAATGGCTCGGTGTGATATCTAGACGAGACAATCTTATTTTGGTTGCGATCGGTCAACACTGACCGCCGGGCGGGCACGTGGCCTTGATTCTTTTAGCAGAGTCTACAAGTCATATTTATGAAGGGATTTCATTGTAACTTGTGGGATGACTCGTTTAGAAATGATTTTACTGTAACTTGGTAACTTTGGTTGACATACGTTAACTGTGAGGGCCGCATCAATCTAGGCCTCAGTTATTTAGTGCAGTCTACACCTCAAATTATTCTTGTTGAAAACATAGCAAGTAGGGTACTGAACTAAATATATTCTCAATTATCACAATTCTTGTCTTATTTCATAATCCTTTCATAAACATTGAACATTATCATTTTCATCAAACAGTACACACAGGCAAGTTAAGCTGCAGTGTCGTTGACTCTTTCATGTTTGGTTTGGTACTCTCAAAAGACGTACTAAACCAAAAAAATAAAATACGGGCCTTCATGTCATGTTTGGACTAACCCTGCCCCCACCCCGGTTCAGACTCCTGTGCCAGTTGTTAAGTAGGGGGTTGTATCGTCAATTTAACTCTGTACTTGACCCACGGGTGTAATTTTGGACTGCATGATTCTTGAAGTAATAACTTTATTAAATCAACTTGACGTAATAAAGATATTACTTCAGGAATTGTGCAGTCAGAAGCTCTAACTCTGTGCCACTGGATACTCACAGATGGACTTGGAAATTTGAAACCTGCTTCTAAGAAAAGTATTTTTGAGGACCAAAAAATAACTTGACTTTTTTATCCCAAAAGCCAGAAGTCTTCTTTTAAAAACTGATTTCAAAACGATCTTAGGGGAGAATCCCCCCACCCCTAACCCCCACCATCGCTTGTAACTTTGGCACTCACTCCACTCTGCATCAGTATCCGGACACGTTCGTAAGGGGGCCCGTCATAAAATTAACCCCAGGGCCCGAATTTCCTCTCTCCGGCCCCGAAAAAAATCATTTGTTAGAAATGCGTTTGTTATTAACGCATCACAGTCACAGATAAAATGCCCCGTAATCTACTAACATAGGACATAGAATTCACAACTGTTGGTGGTTTGAGGCTTAAAATTTCTAATTATTGATAATTTTGGACTGGAGTAGGGTGTGAGATACCCTTCTTCGCACCCCTCTCCTGTCGCTATGGCTCTGTCGACGAAAGTAAGCCATTTAGTTTATTTCTCCCGACAAAAATAGCCGTTGTCCGTCCCCCCCCCCCCCCCCCGCGCGTGTATGGTACCTGGGCGAGACAGATCTCTCTTACATCCCCTCCCCCTGACCAACCTTATTTGAACATATAATCACGTGATGTTGGCAAAAAATCCCAACGTACCCGAAATGCGATTTTTGAGGTGGAAGAAATGGACTATTTTCGTGCTCTCCACAATAAAATGGTGAATTTAAGTACAAAATCTTCTTATTGTGTCGGATAAATATAAAGAAAAAAGGGCAAAAACATATAAACAATCGCCTAGAATTGTCCAAATCGCAGTAGTTAATGTTTCGTTGTTGTATTCCAACTTGATTACTTGCCCTTCAACAAAAAAATTCAAAATCCCAGCGAAAAATCTTTTGAAAGATTCGTATTTTCTTCATGAGAGGTTCAAATTCGGTCGAGGGATGTACATTGGCATCTGTAGTACATGTATACAGAAAACCACCCTGCTACGTCCAATATTAAATCATTCAAATCTATCTGAATTGATGTCAGTGTTTTTCATTTAGTGTCCCCCGCGGGAACCCCGGGCAGTGAAGCAGTGCTTGTTCACTGTTATAAACAAGCTGCGTTTACTGGTAAAATAGGACCCATTCACTAATGCTTGGGTGCAAGTCCTCTAAAATGGGCAACATGGGGTATAAACGATTGACTGACCTTGACTTTATCTCCATATTGTGGTCACGATTAGCCATTGTGCAGAAGTATGTGACCTTAAACACAAATAAATAAATGCATTTTCATTTAATGTACATCCCAGCGACACTGAAGTGTACACCTCGGCGAAGTGTCTGCATATGCGAAAAGACATCGTCGTGATGAACTAACGGCTTCTAACATATATGCCTCGCCATATTTATCAATTAAAAGTCATAAAATCATGCTAAAATTGAAACATGAAGATGTCAGAAACCAATGGGTACATCGTTATTACCGTATACATTTGACAACCTCGTACGCGATTCAGCCAGTGACATTTGTCGGCTCCATCGATAGAGTCTATTTGCCAATGTCTTAATCATCCCGAAAATATACTGTTTTCTGTCTAAACTTTGAGTCATTCAACTCTCGATAAGAAAAACACCGAAATTGGCCACCCCTGCGACTAGTTGTGATTTAATAGTCGTTATAATATAGATATGCAGGTTCATAAATACAACACAAGTTCCAGTTGTTTTCGTTCGATCAAAGCTTCCTGTAAAAGTAGTCTCTCCAGAGTACTCCGATAAAAATAACCAATAAACTGGTCATTTCTCAGTTCTCTCCGTTCTCAAAATACCACACAAATCGAAAGATCGAAATCGAATCGTTTAATCCGAGTTCAGCGCAAATCCCCCCGGAAAATTAGATGCTCGATGTCACTTCTTTAATGGGTGATTTCATCTACTGAAACAGTGATTCCACGATGTCGATAATATGAACGGCACATGTTCTACTACCCCAGTGGGCCCCGCGTGTGCGAATTCTCCAAAATCTGTTTCACAGAAATATTGAGATGTTTGTGGTAAGTCTGTCAGGTCTCCGAAATTTGCTGGTGGGTTTTCCAGCTATCTGGAGGATTCACCTTTATATGGAAACTGACCGTCCCAATATACCCATAGTTGTTTGAAGCGACGCATTACCCCAATCAAACGAACAAAACAATGACTGGTGTTTGCGTTGAGTCGAGATATCCCCAATGAAATTCGCGCCGTGGTGTACACTATTCGTGTGAACGTTGATCGCAGGGGTGTGCACCTCGGGATGTCAACATTTTTCAGTATTCTCGGCTAATGTCCGCAAGCAGCCGAAAAAGAATATTTCGACTGTGTTGCACAATAAAATAGCTATCTGAACGTATTCGCGTTATTCGTGATGATGGAAGACCGATGATACAATGTACTATAAGTTACAGGACGTTCAGGTGGCGATACGCCGGTATCATATGAGGCGAGGTGAAAACAATATTGGACGAGTCGGTACGCCGAGTCCAATATTGTTTTTGCCGAGCCTCATATGACACCGTACCCGTCACCTGAACGTCCTGTAACGTATTTATTATGCCAGCGAAAACAAAATAACAATCAAATTTTTACGCCGGCACATTTTCAAAACTGGTGCGAAACGCTATGTAAGTTGTAACAAACGTGCACAGCTGTCTCCCTGTTTGTGTATAATTTCCTTGACAACACAGACAACAGCGATAGACGCTTTTCTTCGTACTGTCACTTTGTCTTGAGTGTGCAGAAAATGTCCGAAACGTCCGATTTTATAGAATTCTAACAAAATAAATGTATCTCGCATCTTTTCCTTCATAGCTGCGATTCATTTCTTACAATTTCATTATAGTGCAGTCGCTATTTTTAAAAACGAGAGAAAATGAGACATATAGACACGGAGGGACGTTTGATTGATCCGTTATCGGTAGATCGAATACAGTAGTATTTCTCACTTCAAATAATTAAATTTACATTTAGAAAATAAATTTCACAATAAATTTATTATAAAACGAAAGAAAATGAGACATATAGACACGGAGGGACGTTTGATTGTACTGTAATTTCTTCAATATGGATATAAAAGCACCGCGAGGTGAGGAATTTCCACGTCGAAACAAAATGGCGGTACTGACTTAATACGAGTTTCGTATTAGGTCACCTCGGGCTGCAGGTGACCCAATACGGCTCAGTACCGTCCCACTATTCGGGGGCTGTGATTGGCGAATTTCATCAGCTGGCATAATAAAATATTATATGGGATTTTCGATCGCCCTGTGTGATTTCCAATAACAAACACCCACCAATGTGATTGCTTGCATTGCAATCGAACTGTATGGACACGAATGGATAGAATGATAATCTATTAATCTGAGAAAAACAATAATGTTCATTTTGCACTATTCATTGATAATTTAATTATCCGTTTTTTGAAGCACCTGTCTGCACTCCAGCCAAAACAGGCAATTTCTTTCACCTCAGAAATTGCATTTCCGGTACGTTGCCTTCATACCGTGATAATGATCGTCAGACTTATTCTTAGTCTGGTTTTGTAAACAAATATGACGCCCCGTTCCGCTTTGACACAGCTACTCATTCCATCACCACACCCCACGACTATAACTTTTCTCCCACCCCACACCACATGACGTCACAGAAATCATTGATTTCAAAAATGACGTCACCGGTGTGTCAACTGTTTAAACTGGCTTCAAAATGTTAACCCATCCCGGAGTGAGCTGACGATCGTTTACGTAGTATATACAAGTATACACGAAACAATTCGATGCCCTTCCCGAATATGCAATTCGTACCACCAATCGGGAAAACAGTAAATTGTCATCACATCAGCAGCATTTTGTGTGTGTGTGTATGGTGGGAGACACCCTTAAGAGATGTGGGGTCCTCACCATCGGGGGAAGATATTTAACCCAGACACTCGGCAAGCCGCGTGTCTGAGTCAAATATATTTCCTCTCGGGTGAGATTTCTCAATTCCACCCCCACACCCATGGGCGTCGACAGAATTTTCAAAAGGGGTTCGACTTTGATGGGAAATGTACACCTGGGGTACACATGGAAGATGCCTTCGGCATCTGCCAAGTGTACCCCGATGTACGTCCGGATTGGGGCATGCCCCGGACACCCCCACCTGAATGCACGAGCGTACTAGGGGTCTGGAGTATGCCCTCCGCGGACACCCCCACCTGAATGCACGAGCATACTAGCGATCTGGAGCATGCCCCCCCCCCCCCCCCCCCCCACACACGAAACATTCAAATTTAGTATCTAATCGCGCTCTCTGGTGGCCTTTTGGGGATTTATTTGCATTCTTTGTTGTTGAAAAAAACTTGAAAGGGGGTTCGTTTGCACCCACATACCCCCACCTCCCTCCCTGGCGTCGCCTATGAAACCACTCGAGGGTAATAATAATCTTAGGTCTGACGTAAGGAAATGTAAGTTTTAACGAGAAGCTGAAAGGTGCGAGTAAAAACGGAACCTTCCTTGAAGATACGAACTCAAAACCAGTAGTTGAGTCATTAAACGAACTTAAAATGACTTATTGTAATCATTAGCGTATTTTTATGCCCCACCCATGAAATATAGTGTTACCCTTGTCCATCCGTAATGCTGTCTTTCCGTCATTCCGAAATAACAGTTTTTCGGACTTTTTTTCACAATACATTGACCTAATTAACCGATTTCTGGTTTGTGGCTTTGCCATGGGTACCTGCAAATTGAGTTCCAGTGTGGTCCCGGTCGGGTGATTTTTCGCGGAGTTATTGACCTTGAACTTCTGAAATAACAGTTTCTCGGACTTTTAATCACCACATATGGAGATAATTACCTGATTTCTGATATGTGGCTTTGTTTTGTGTACCTACAAATCGAGTTAGGGTCTGGTCCCGGTCGGATGACACTTCGCGGAATTATTGGCTATCAACGTCCGAAATAACAGTTTTTTTCGGACTTTTTTCACCATACATTGAGATAATTGGGTGTGTGGCTTTGCCATGGGTACCCACAAATCGAGTTCGAGTTTGGTACAGGTCGGTTGATTTATCGCAAAGTTATTGACTTTTAAGTTATTAACCCATTACCTAACTAATCGGACGCATCCGTCCGCGTAATGTGCAAATTGAACAGTTGAAATAATATATATCTTTCAACAATTTTAAATAAAACCATATCATGTGAGCCCTCATGGGAACGAGCTCGTTCCATCGAGAGGACACATGATATGGTTTTGTTCAATTTTGTTTTGAAAAATAGAAGAAAAAAAACAATAATTAAAATAATAAATTTTGATATCGTCTGCAGTGAGTAAATGTCGGTATTGGAGTACAGAGTTCAGTAAGACGCGTAGACTTCATAAGAAGATAAGGCATCGGTCACGTGTGTTGTTTTACATAGGGGCTTAACAATCACAAGGGATCACATATGGAACTATTACCCTGCAATATGTAGAAAGAGTTTGGTACATACTTTCCCTCCATATTTCCTAATTGCGCAACTGGATATTGGTCTTGTTCTAGACAACACTGACAGGGACAGATTGGTGGCCTGGTAGATCTGGACATTTTCCAAAAGGCCTGTAAACTTGTGAGCTAGTAGGCCATAGAGCTGGGAGGTTTTGATTTTTCAGATTCGGTTCGATTTCGGTTCCGTTTCAGGAAAAATCTCGGTTTTAGTTCAGTTTTTCAATATGTTAAGAACAACACTTCAGGTTCCTTAACCCTTTGAACCCTGTGGTATCTTACATATCAGTTCAGTGGCAGCAGTTGAAGAGTCCATATTCATTATTTGGGGGTGGACCGGACCAATTAACATTTTCAGCGCGCTGCCTTGGGTTTGCACGTTGAAAATATTTATTGGTCTACATCACACATTCACTTTGCAGCCACCCTTCTCAATAAAATTATGAAGTATCATGTTCCTGGGCCGGAAAAGCAGCCTCCCGGGGTCAAAGTGTTAACTTGCAAAAACAATCGCAGTAATTTGTACGATATCACCACCACAAAAAACCATGTCTATAAATATGCCCATTTGATTCAACATAACTTTACTTTGATCATCTTTCACTGCAAAAAATATAGGTTCTCTTTATAACCCAAACTGGCTCTAATCTTGTCCCTGATATGGAACCAGTTCTGTTTAAACAGTATTTATTTCAAATCAAATAAATTTATAAAGATTAACATTAAATATTATCAGAATTAAACATAAATTGGGGGGGTTTCAGTCGTAAGTCTAGAGCTGATACGAGGTCGTCTCAAATCATTATTAACCAAAGGAGATATAAACAGTTGGCATATCGAACCAGTTTTGGTTCTATACAGAACCAAAACTGGTTCGATATGCCAACTGTTCATATCTCCTTTGTTTCAAAATGTTTGGCGACTGCGTTGAATAAGCTCCAAGTTTACTGCTGAATCTACTTCAGTTCATGTAATATTCTGTTAAAATTGAATGCTGATCTTGGTAAATTTATTTAATTTGAAATAAATACTGTTTAAATAGAACTGCTTCCATCTCAGGGACAAGATTGGAACCAGTTTTGGTTCTAAAGAGAATCTATATTTTTTTTGCAGTGTATGAGTTCTAGGGGATCAGTTGTGTTCTCATTGTCATATTGTCTGCATTATTGACTCATCCTCGTGATGTGACCATGAGAACACGACGTATTCTCCCCTTTACCGGATAGACTAAGCGACGAGAGTCCATACAGTTAAAACTAGAAGTCCTGTCACGAATAGTGCGCTTATCTAGGCTTAATTACGCGTTGGAATTGCGCGCAATTGCCATATCGAATGGCATCCAAAGCACGGCAGGTTCTCTTGGTTACTCATAGCAAACACATGCAATGTTTCTGCCAATGGACCTCCGGGTTACCCGGAGGTCCATTGGCTGAAACATTGCTTGTGCCTAGGCCATATATACAGAATTTGGTAGCCTTACTATGGTCATAACCGCGTAGATTAACGCGCAGATCAACGTGCTATTTGTGCGCATTTCATGACAGGACTTCTAGTATTAACTGTAGTGCTCACTTGCCTCCCAGTTAGGTAGTTGGATCAGTTTATGCAGAAACACAGTAAAACCGTTTGGCCGGTTTTTGCTGGGTGTTGGAGTTAGGTTCTCCGGTTTTCCGCAAAAACTGGAATCGCACTGGAAAACTGATAAAATGCTCAGCTCTAGTAGGCCATCATTGAACGGCATATGAAAAATATACGGCATTACTGGGCAACAAAACGTACAGGCGGATATGTAATATTTCAATCCAATAACCCTTTAGGGCTGGAGGATTACAGTATTACTGACCGTCCCTACAAATTCAAATTAGATTTGCCTGTCCACAAAAAATAGAGTCGACGATAAATGTCAATCAGAATCACCCACCAATCATTATGGATAATAATTCCATCAAGTAAGTTGTTCGACACAAATATCTTTAGGTGTATCCGGGCACCAATTCTTAGACTGCAGTGAAAATAAAGCAATGTGCAGCAAACGGCTCTATAAGTTCAGAGCTTTCGAGAAAGAATATCCAAACAACTCATCCAAATAGGAAATTACAGTTAGAAAAGCCGCACAGTTTAGGAAATAGGCAATGTATAATTTCTGTTAAAAATTATCCTGGAAAGTAAGCCAGCACGCCATCCTCCAGCTAACTTTCGATATTTACCTGTTCAGCACATGTGATTTGACCATCCCTGTACTGGAATTTTCATCTCATCCATCACACGAAGGGCAATACAATACAAATTTTAACATTCCCCTGGTCACTCTCCTACACAATTTTGAAAGCCTTACTCGGGAATTCTTTTGGATATCTACAGGGGCCGTTTATTGGACCCTTTCTAAATGACATTTGGGCATGATTCTGCTCAATTCTTAACCCTTTACCCAACGTAACGGCCAAAACCGGCCAGCGCTATTCTCAAAAATTGCCAATTAATTTTCATTATTTTTTTTCATTTTTTGTCTCAAAAACATAGGTTGTGACCCCTCATTGGAACGAGCTCAGACCTTTAGGTTATGACTACTAAATAAGTGAGAACGTGACTTGGAGCATTTGACAAGTTGTGAGTAGGATTAAATAGGGCTGATCAGCCGATTGGTTAAATATATTTTGACTTTGAAACCATTAATTCAAATTTTGATTCGTCCACTTTAGAAAGGATTGATAAGTTTGTTTGTAATTTTGTGCCGGAATGTGTGAGAATCTCTCAAAAACATGAGGCATGGAAAAAAAGTGTTAAGGTCATTCAGTGCAAGACCATACGGTAGTTGTGAAAATTCGAGATTTTAATTGAAATTTCATGTGGCAACATGTATTTTTTTCAAAGTCAAGCTGAGCTATTGCCATCACTTCTCTTCCGTCGGCGTACGTTCCTAGAACTTAATTTATTCAGACCTCAATATTTCTCTTTGGCACACCCAACAGGGCACATTTATGATCGGATTGCTTTGAAACCTGGCATGCTAATTTATGGTGACATCAAGATGGGAACTAAAAAATGTTGCTACCGGCAACGACCTTTGAACTTAGTTTAGTCAGGAATCAACATATTGCTTTGGTACGCCCTACAGGGCATATTTATGATGAGGATGGTTTGAAACTTGGTATGTTTGTTTGGGGTGACCTCTAGATGGGAACTATCGATTTTCTTTCATTTCCGTCCGTCAAAAAATGTTGCCGCTGGCAACGATCTTTGAAATTAGTTTAGTCAGACATCAATATACTCCTTTGGCACGCCGTACAGAGCACATGTTTACAAGATCGGTTTGAAACTTGGTATGCTTGTTTGGGGTTACCTCTAGATGGGAGCTATAGGTTTTCTTCTATATCCCCAGTTATGCATCACAATTTCCCCTTGGCACACACTGCAGAGCACATTTATTATTGGATCTCTTTGAAACTTGGTATGCTTGTTTGGGGTGACCTCTAGATGGGATATCGATTTTCTTCGATTTCCGTCAAAACATGTTGCCACTGGCAATGACCTTCGATGAATTTAGTGCACTTCGCTTTTGGCACACCCTGCAGTGCACAGTTTTGGCCAGATCACTTTGAAACTTGGTATGCTTGTTTGGGAGCTTTAGATGGGAGCTATCGATTTTCTTGTATTTCAGTCAAAAAATGTTGCCGCTGACAACATTCTTAGAACTTAGTTTAGTCAAACCTCAATATTTCCCTTTGTCATACCCACATTTATGACCGAATTGCTTTGAAACCTGGCATGCTTGATTGGGATAACCTCTACATGGGAGCTATTGATTTTCTTCCATTTTCCGTCAAAAAATGTTGCCACTGGCAACAACCTTTGAACTTAGTTTAGTCAGGGATCAACATATTCTTTTGGCCTGCCCGACAGGGCACATTTATGATCAGGATGGTTTGAAACTTGGTATGTTTGTTTGGGATTTTGACTAGATGGGAGCTATCGATTTTCTTCCATTTCCGTCAAAAATAGTTGCCATTGGCAACAACCTCTGATGAACTTAGTAAAAACTTAGTGCAGTTAAGCATCAATATTCCCCTTTGACACACCCTTCAGGGCACATTTATGATCGGATCGCTTTCAAACTTTGTGTGCTCGTGTAGGGTGACATCTATATGGGAGCTGTCGATTTTCTTCCATTTCTGTCAAAAAATGTTGCCGCTGACCTTTGAACCTAGTTTAGTCAGACATCAATATTTCCCCTTAACACACCCTTCAGGGCACATTTATTATCGGATCACTTTGAAACTTGGTATGTGTGTTCGGGGTGACCTCTAGACGTGAGCTTTGCTTTTTTCATTTCCATAAAAAATTATTGTCGTTATCACCAGCCTTTGAACTTACTGCATTTGTGCATCAACTTATCCCTTTTGAATTGCCATAAAAAAACAAAAAACATTGCCACAAGCAGCAATGACCTTCTACTAAGTGCATTTGTGCATTAACATCTTCCTGTGGCATACCTCAGAGGGAACATCCATTATCAGGTTGTTTTGAAACTGTGTATGCTTATGCAGGGTGATAAAGATAGGAGCCATTGATTTTCTTTTCATTTCCATCAAAAACTGTTGCTGTTAGCAACAATCTTTGAATTGCATTATTGCATTTGTGCATCAACATTCTTCTTTGACATGGCCTACAAGCCATATTTATCATAGGATTGTTTTTGAACTTGGTGTGCTCGTTAGGCAAGACCTTTAGATTCATTTCTGTGAAAAAAGTTGCCTTTTACAATAACCTCTGAACATACTCCCCTTGTGTGTCAACATTCTTCCTTTAGCCAGTCTTACAGTTTACATTTAAAAATGCATGGATTACTCTGGCGTTGTGCACACACAATGCTGTTATGTTGAAATTTCATCAAATAACATTGCCATTTCATTTATAACTTACCAAGTTCAAGTTTGTCAAGTTCAGCTACTGTGTCATTGACACTTTCATTTCAAGAGATGGTGTACTTTGTGGATGAATAGGTATTTTTTTCAAAACAACTTGGTGTGTTGTACAAAGAGTGAAAGGTTAACACTGTGGTCAATGGGATTTATTTAGGCGTTCATAACCAGAAAGACTTGGCTGGGTAGTCTTGGAGAACGGAAAACGATAAAGCTTCAGACATTTTGTAAAGTGTGTTTCCTTCAGTTGGTACCGGCTAGAGATTTAAAAATACGGGTCATGTGCGTTGTGATAAAGCACAAACCGTTTTGCATATCGTTCTAGTCTTCTCACTATCTGTAGTCACGCACAGCATGTACAGTTTGTGTGAATAAGTTTTATTTGTCTAAGCCGTTCAAGTTAATCGATGTCACGCCACCGACGTTCGACCGACCGAATAAATAGTTAACCCTAGGGTAAACTCAAAGTATTTATTGATGATGTTGGTGCTCGGCCACCTGGGGCCAAGATATCCTCACCAGTGGCGGTAGAAAGGGGCGGGGATTCCACCTTTTTAAGATCACATATTTTGTTCTCTCTACTTTTGACGCATAGAAAATGCGCAAGGACGTTTTTAACGAGCATTTAATTATTAGCTCAACTTGACAACGTCAAGTATGAGGTATTGGTATGGGTTGTGATCCGTCGTCCGTCTGTACGTGCGTGCGTGCGTACGTACGTTCGTACGTACGTACATATTGTAACGGTAAAGCTGTGGGCCAGGCCTATCATGAACAACACAGGAGGGTTGTCGTTCATGCCACGACTGTCCAACAGCCCACCTGTTACTAAGATAAAGATTTAAAGAAAATTCTAAATTTCCAGCGCCAGCGCTGGATTTGAGTGAATATTTTTGACTGCATAAATTTAATGCATGGGAATTGCTTGAACCTATCAAGAGAGACAACCATGCAGGTATTGACAGAAAAGGAAAATGGAAAGATTTTCCAGGGACAGTGCAGCTCATCTCCAGCAAAAGAAGAAAAGGTTAAATTTACTATTATTAATTTATTTTTTAACGATCAAATTTAATGAGAAAGGGTCAGGTGAGTGAATTTTCTAACAAAAATAGGACCAAAAGACTATCAAAATGACAATCAACCCCAGCATGGCCACATGTCCACCCTGTGATCATCCTGAGACCAAGTGCCAGCTTGATCAATTGGGGCCTTCTCTTGCTTTCAACTAAACCCCACTAGCACAAACATTGTCAGGACGGCAACACCAGTAAACTTCAATCTACAATTTAAAAAATTTAAAGAATTATTTGAATGTAATGAATTTTTTTCTATTTAACTTTCAACGTAGGTACAAAAATAGATATATCAAAATAGTTGCTTATGTATTTACATTTTCTCATTCATACCACACAAGACAAGACACAAAACAAGACATAGGACATGAAACATAACGCGACACAAATGAAAATGAGACATATTGATGAAATGGGTGATGAATTCCATAAAAGATGAAGTTGATTAGATGATGGCTGATTGGTTTCAATCCAAGGATGAGCGAATTAACAGCCCTCATCCTTTAGCTGATGCCTATCAGCGCATGAATAGTCTTCACTACTTATTCCACCAAAGTCAGCATGCAGAGTTTGCAAGGCTTTGCATAAGGCCTCCGACTCCCAGTGTTTCATTATACTCCACTGGTGAGGCGGGAAAGCAATACCGAACCTCACATGTATATTCGAACTGAACATGAGGAACTGTGTTTCACTAGTGAGACGGGAAAACACCAAAGCACACTTGTGCAGTTACTGCTGCCCACGAGGCCTCCATCTCATTGTGTTAGATTCCACTCATGAGACAGGAAAACACCGAAACACACATTTATGTCCAAACTATACATGAGGCCTCCATCTCACTGTGTTTCACAAGTGAGATGGGAAACCACCGAAGCTCATGTGGGCAGGTAGCTAGGCTGCTCACAAGGCCTCCGTCTCACTGTGTAATATTCCTCTTGTGAGACGGAAAAACAATGGAACGAAACAGAGCGACAGCTCTAAAAGACTGTCCCATGATCGATTTCTCACAATGGGAGTGAATTACTCCCATCATGAGGAATCGAGCACTGGGAACTACGAAAGTATGCACAGTGGTTCAGCCACACCCAAAACACCACTATGCACCAGACTTGAACGCACAACCTAACTTCAAACGAAAACGGTCCAGGCAAACCTGAAGTAATTAATAGGGTAAGGTGCCTCTCTAATCTCTGCTAATCAGAGTGCACATCAGCAAAAAGGACAGTAAAATACTGTTCGTTTCGCTGATCTGCTCCATGACAAACAGTGATTCGGCTACTACACAAATTTCCACGGTGAAGCCCAATACGGGATAAATTCCAAAAACACAACCACAAAAGAAGGATCTCATTTCCATCAACAAGGCAAACTCAGGATTGGTATTTTTAATCCCTATCTGATTAACTTATGGCTACTCTAAGCCTTGTATACCTAAAATGCCACTCCACTTCAAACACCTGAGTTTACATACATGTAATTTAAAATAATTCATTTATTTGACTCAGCGCCACGATTAAACATTAACGACTAAACCATTTGGTCCTTCAATGTATTGCGCCACGACAGGAGGACCCTTGATAGGGATCATTCTCTTGTGGAGCAACACCCCGAACAACCAAATTGAAAAACTAATACACAAAATTTTACTGAGAGTGACAACCACCTATTAATAGAAAAGGTGATTTGCCTTACTTAAAGACAAACCTGTATTAACATTTATACCATTTTACCAATGTCTTATTTAAAGTCACGCCGTAAGGTATCACAGAACTAAATATTTTCCCATATAGGCGACCATTATAACGTTCCGGTGGAAATAAATATGATCGCATCACTTTAATTTTAGCATTCAAATATCTCTGTCAAGTATAGCCCTTCAGACAACTTTTTCTGATCTGAAAACATGGGGTCATGCAACAAATAAGAGAGAAAAACTGACACAAAGGGAAGTACCGGTCACGTGCACATATTTTTCAGGGAATTCCCTTCAAAAACACACAAAAAGTAGATTATATTTTTTAGGTCCAAAAGTCATCAAATCACCCTCCTTTTTATCAGGAATATTCAACAATAATGCAAGATGTTCAATAGAATGTTTCAAACTTTTATTGAAACAATGGATTTTCCCAAGGCTGTTTATTTTTAGAGATTGCGTCATTTCCGAGTGCAACATTTTAAGGCGGTTCCCTCTAATTTCAATACTTAGTTCCGCGATACCTTAAGAACGATAAAGGTTAGCGAAACGAGCCTATAACACGTGTTCTGCGCCACTGCAGCTCTAGGTGCAACACACCGCCAGGTGGATCCCCAATAGAGATCCAGCAGACGCTGTATCGCTCATAGAACTAAAGTGATAACAAATGGCAAAGCAAAGTGTCAACATTAAAACAATTAATAAAAACAACTAACTTTAAAAATGGTTTTAAAACAGTTCTGCAGATGCCAAAACTGCACTAGACTTGCACCAATATTTATTACATTTACAAAACTTTTACACGCTCTAAAACTTTCGAAAAGTGGGCAACTCCACTTGCAGGTGGTATATTAAAGAAACAAAGGAGTCACATATACAGCCCAAAATAGAATTATCATATCCAGGCCCATCACTGTTTTTCAATGAACAACAGGATAAATGTCGGGCAAATAAAATCCGGACTGAATAGGCGCCACCTTATTACTAGGTATGGCAAAATATGGATACATTTTAACAATAACCCTGTCTTTACACCACGTATTAGTTTTATTTTATACCTGGAACTACTGAAAGCACTAACCTCTTGGCCCTGTGTCTCACAAAACTATTTGACATCATTGTTGAGAACTAAGGTCTCTTGGCCCTGTTCAGCACACTAACCTCTTGGCCCTGTGTACCCCTATGATTTATTTTGACAACCGAAAATTATGGCCTCTTGGCCCTGTATACTGGCCTCTTGGCCCTGTACACTACTAGAAGCAAAACCGCCCAAAACTAATGGTAGCACTGGCCTCTTGGCGCTATGCTTCCAAACAAAAAATAAATGAATAAAAAAAACTCTGTTGGCACTAGCCGCTTGACTCTGCCCCCCCCCCCCCCCCCCCACAAAGAAACACCTAGACACTGCTGAAACACTGGCCTCTTGGCCCTGTACACTGGCCTCTTGGCTCTGTGTACCCCTAAAAATATTAAATGAAATACTCGGAAAACGCTGGCCTCTTGGCCCTGTACACTGGCCTCTTGGCCCTGTGTACCCCTAAAAGTATTAAATGAAATACTAGGCTAGTAGCACTGGCCTCTTGGCCCTGTGCTTCTTAACAAAAATAAATAACAAAACTACTAAGACTCGATCTGCTTGGCTCTATGCGCCCCCCCCCCAAAGGGCACCTAAAAGCTGCTAACAAAACCCTGGCCTCTTGGCCCTGTGTTCTAGCTCTTGGCCCTGCACACTCCTAATCAAAACAAGAAGAAAACCCGCAAGCTTCTGGTAGCACTGGCCTCTTGGCCCTGCGCTTCCAAACAAAAATAAATAATGAAACTGTTGTGGGCAATAATAGTCGCTTGTCTCTATGCGCCCCCCCCCCCCCCCAAAGAAACACTTGAATAAATATTTAAAAAGAACTATTGCGAGTGCCTCTTGGCTGTGCCTCTTGGCTTCACAATAAAAATTTTAAATGAAATCGAGACTTACAAAGTATTTAAACGGACTTCTATGAGCGCTGTTTCGTCCACTGGATACGGCGACGCTGTAAGGTAACTTCAGCTTTTATAGCGTCCAAAACCCGAGGGGTCATGTGACACCTCTCAAAACATGCCCGAGTTGACCCTTGTATGTTTCAACGGGACTCAGGCAACTGAGAAAAGGTCAACGCTATACAAGATGGTTGAATGTGTTTAACATCGGCAATGGTGTTGCCCAGCATCGATATTATCCGAACTCAAACATAAAATGAAATTAAGCCTTTCCAAAATGATAGAAAATGCAACCAAAGTTGGCCAATTTTAGCATTTTCAAACGGTACTCTTATTCTCGCCCTCCTTGTGCTTGTGGGTTAAATCTGAGATTAAAAAGTAAACAGTAACCTTCTTCCACAATCATTGTTGCATCTATCCATACCAAAATAATTGTTACAACAACCTTATAATTGGAGAAATTTGCCCTTGACGTTGGTCAATTTTGAAGAAAAAGGCAATATTAATGTCATTTTTGGCCAATGGGGGGTTAATATTGAAAGATTTGAGTGGTGATTGTGGTGTATCATGTTATGTTCTAAATTTGTGGACAATTTGAGCTAAATAACTGTAAACAGTTTTGAGACATTCGAAAAATGTTAAAATTTTGAAAGTTTTGCCAGAATATTTTGAAAATACGCGTTTTCACTGACATGACGATACCGCAATTCACTAGATTTTATGACATTACATAAATATGCCAAATTTGGTTAAAATCGTACAGCTTGTTTTGAGCAGTTCAACAGACAAAATTCACGGCGGAAAAAATTTAAAAAAAGAAGAAAAAAAAATAGAGAAAAAAAATTTTGAAAAAGAAGAATAACAAGAGTCTTTCACAAACTGGGTTTGGGAAAGTCTAATTACCAAATAATAGGGCTAAATAAACCGGGATAACTTTATACAACCGGCGAGTGCAATGAGTGAATAAGTTTAATCGAACTGATTTCCAAGTTAGGAATTTCCCAATTCGCATTGCGAAATATGGCAGCCGGCATGCCAAAACATGCTGCAATGTTACGGAATAAAATGATAAAATACAAGCTTATGGAATTATTTTTCAACAAATAAAGTTTACCATGTATGAATAGAAAGTGAAATAATTAAAGTGGCGCCGTCACGCACGTAGACACACTATCTAAAGAAACTAACAGTTCATCGAGAACTTCGAATTACCGAAAAGACTGTGTTGATTTATCGAATTACTGAAAGGCGTGACATTGCTCCACGTAATATTTTGTCGGTATTACTGGAAGAAAATCACAACATCAAAAAATGTTTACAGGTGAAACTCCGTGATAGCCATTTTGTCACAATATGTATGTCTGTCCGTCCACAATTCCTTTAGCACACCCTACAGGCCGCAGCTCTCACCCGATGGGGAATGGACTCTTCGCCGGAAAACAAATTCGCAGGACTGGGCAGTTCGCCGGAGTCGCAATTCGTCGGAGGTTCATTTTGCCGGACTTTTTAAAAAAATAAAATTTCATTTGAGTGATGTAGATTAGATGAAGTATATTTCAACTGAAATTGCTAAAATAACATTCGTCAAAAGAGATTAAGTTTTTTTTATTATTTATTGTCCTCTTTTTGCCTTTATTCAAATAAGAAAGATTTTTTCTTCTCAGCCTTTTGATAGTGATTAAAGGTCGCCGGACTTTAGAGAAGTGTTTGACGGCTTGGGTTTGTTATGACAATGAGCAGTATCGAAAACTCCTACTTTGTGGCTGATTAGAGGCCGCACTACTTGAAAGGGTGATTGATGGCTTTGTTTTGTTGTGACAGTACGCAATACTAAAACGGCAACTTGATGATGGCTTTTTAGCCGCAAAGGCAGACTCAAAATTGCAACGAAGCGTCCATTGTTCCGGCGAACCGTCCCGAAAAAAAGTTCGGCGAAGTTATCTTCCGACGAAGAGTCCAGGATTCCACCCGATCAGTCTCAAATTTCATATGTAGCTTTGGGGCAATGTCTAAATGGGAGCTATCGAATTTTTCCGAATTTCGTAGGCCGCCAGCGGCCATCTTCGATTTGGCATATAAATTATCAACAATTCCATTAGCACACCCTACATGCCGCATCTCTCACCCGATCTGTTTTCAAATTTCTTATGTAGCTTTGGCGTGATGTCTAGATGGGAGTTATTGAATGTTTCTGAATTTTGTTGAAAAACATGGCTGCCAGCAGCCATCTTGGATTTGCATATAAACTGTCCAACAATTCCTTTAGCACCAGGAAGGCCGCGGCTCTCACCTGATCAGACCAAAATTTGATATGTAGCTTTTTCCAAATTTCGTTGAAAAACATGGCCGCCAGCGGCCATCTTCGATTTGGCATATAAATTGACAACATTCCCATTAGCACATCCTACAGGCTGCATCTCTCACCCGATCTTTTTCAAATTTCATATGTATATTCGGTGTTATATTTAGATGAGAGCTGTCGACTGTTTTTTAATTTTATTGAAAAACAAGGTCGCCAGGAGCCATCTTGGATTTGAATATAAATTGTCAACATGCCCATTAGCACACCCTGCAGTCTGCATTTCTCACTCGATCTTTTTCAGATTTCAAATGTAGCTTTGGTGTGATGTCTAGGTGGGAGCTATCGAATATTTCTGAATTTTTTTCGAAAAACATGGCCGCCCGCTGCCATCTTGAAATTGGATATAAATTGTCAACAATTCCTTTAGCACACCATACAGGCCGCATCTCTTGTCTGATCTGTTTTGGATTTTATATTCATCTGGAACTTAACTTGTTCAGAAGGAATGCTCTCACGGCATGGGGACGCTGAGGCCTTGCATTGTCATCCATGAATACAGGGCGAGTAGCCAACGGGTCGGGTGGTTGTCAAAATGAGGCACGACAACCAGATTGGGAATGTCCCGGATGTACTGATGACAATTGAGATTCCACGTACAGTCACCATATCAAGTTTTCAACCATGAGAGAGGCATCCCCAGATTATTACTGATCCTCCACCATAAGGAACAGTCGGTCTCATGTTCCTGGGCACATAAATGGTATTTCTGTGCCTCCACACTCTCATGCGACAATCTGTGACGTGAAGCAGGAAACTACTCTCGTCTGACCAATGGACTCTCCTCCATGTTCTGAGATTCCAGTATTGTCGTGCCACACGCCACTCCAAACCTTGTCTTTGATGCTGATCGGACAGAGCTGGACGCTTGATGGCCCTTCTGAACCTCATACCCAGTGCTTTGAGACGGTTTCGGACAGTTCTGCTTCACAAACGCCAGTTGGGGAGCCAAAGGCGTTTGTTTCAAAACCCCACTTGAAGCAAAAGGTTCACGCCTAACGAGGCGTCCCAGACTCTGATTTTCCCGAGGAGAGGTCTTTGGGGATTGTCCAGGCCTTAGTCGGTCCTTAACATCGTTGGTTTGTTGATGTTTTCGGACAAGGCTGCTGATGACAGAATGGCTATAGCCAAGTTGCCTTCAGATAGCTTTGAATGACATGCCTGTTGCCGGCATACGAACGATTTGCCATCTTAGTGCCTCTGTCAATCTCCTCCTTGCCTTGTCAACATTTATTAGTCCCCTACCGGCATCGCCGGGGGACTATAGGTTTGCACTCTGTCCATCCGTCAGTCTGTCAGTCTGTCCGTCTGTCAGTCTGTCAGTCACACTTTAGTTTTCCGGAGTTTTTTTGGAAACGCTTCAACGGAATGATTTCATTGTTGGTAAACTACTATAGAACGATGACTTACAGATCAAATTTGAGTTTCGTGCTGATTGCATTATTCTTGTATGAGTTACGGCCCTCGGAAATATGGAAAAGCACCAAAATATCAGTTTTCCGGAGTTTTTTGGAAACGCTTCAACGGAATGCTTTTGTTTGGTAAACTACTATAGAACGATGACTTACAGATCAAGCTTGAGTTTCATGCTGATTGCATTATTCTTGTGTGAGTTAGGGCCCTTGGAAATATGGAAAAGCGCCAAAATATCAGTTTTCCGAACTTTTTTTGGAAATGCTTCAACGGAATGATTTCATTTTTGGTAATCTACTATAGAACGATGACTTACAGATCAAGTTTCATTTACACTCTGTCCGTCCATCCATCAGTCTGTCAGTCATACTTTAGTTTTCCGGAATTTTTTTGGAAATGCTTCAACCGAATGATTTCATTCTTGGTAACCTACTATAGAACGATGACTAACAGATCAAGTTTGAGTTTCATGCTGATTGCCTTATTCTTGTGTGAGTTATGGCCCTTTGAAATATGGAAAAGCGCCAAAATATCAGTTTTTCAGACTTTTTTTTGGAAACGCTTCAACGGAATGATTTCATTTTTGGTAACCTACTATAGAAAGATGACTTACAGATCAAATTTCATTTGCACTCTGTCCATCCATCAGTCTGTCAGTCAATCTGTCAGTCATACTTTAGTTTTCCGGACTTTTTGGGGAAATGCTTCAACCGAATGATTTCATTCTTGGTAACCTACTATAGAACGATGACTTACAGATCAAGTTTGAGTTTCATGCTGATTGCATTATTCTTGTGTGAGTTATAGCCCTTGGAAATATGGAAAAGCGCCAAAATATCAGTTTTCCGGACTTTTTTGGAAACGCTTCAACGGAATTCATGCTGATCACATCTAGGTTATAACATTTATATAATTATTAATGCTCATTAGTCCGGTAGGGAACATTGTATTGCTTCAGCGATACGTTCGCTCTTGTTGATAAAAGAAGTGATAAATTTTCTTGTTTTATACCCAGCCAGATATTGCATGTGGGTGATAGTATTTTTGTGACATTCGTGGGAAGCATGCTTCACGTGGACTAACTAGGGGATATGTTTGGGGTACGCTATCAACGTAGAACCATCACGTTTCACTAGATGAAATGTACAGACATAGCAATCATTAAAACATAATAATCAGTAACAGCAACTTCACTGTCATGAAACATTTCAGAGGGTGCTTAATTAAGTTCCAGGTGTATATATAGCTTTGGTGTGATGTGTAGATGGGAGGTATCAAATTTTTCTGAATTTTGTTATAAAATATGGCCGCCAGCAGCAATCTTGGATTTGGCATATGAATTACCAACAATTCCATTAGCACATCCTCCAAGCCGTATCACTTACCTAATCTTTTTAAAATTCCATAAATAGTTTTGGTGTGTGGTCTATATGGGAGCTATCAAATTTCGTTGGAAAACAAGGCCGTCAGTTGTCATCTTGGATTTGTCATATAAATTGGCAGTAATCCCATTAGTACACCCTACAGGCCACATCCCTCATCCCATATTTTTCGAAATTTCAGGTATAGCTTTGGTGTGATGTCTAGTTGGGAGCTATCATTATTTTCTGAATTTTGTTGAAAAGCATGGCTGACAGTGGCCATCTTGGATTTGGCAATAAATTGTCAACAATTCCATTAGCAGACCCTACAGGCCGCACCTTTTACCTGATCTTTTTCAAATTTTATATGTAACTGGGGTGTGATATCCAGATGGAAGTTATCAAATATTTCTACATTGCATTGAAAAAGATGGCCGTCACCGGCCATCTTGGGATATGACATATAAATTGTCAACAATTCCATTAGTACACCCATCAGGCCCCACCCCTCACCCGATTTTTATAGATTTCATGTGTAGATTTGGTGTGATGTCTTTTCTGTGGAAACTTGAGTGCATGACTTGGCATTACTGGATCTTTCTATTTTGTTCAGTCCCTTCTTGGACAAGTTGAGCTGCACTGCCATTGATACTTTCATCATTATTTAGCCGTTTGCCAAGCGGGAATAACAAACGACCCTTGCAACAAAATTTCCTGTATAACAATTTTTTTTCATTTTTTACCGCAAAACATAGCTTACGGCACCGAACTGGAACGGGGTCGTTTCAGTGGATTCCTCTAAATTGAAAAGCAAGTTTTGTGAATGGAGCTGACCGATGTCCGTAACAGTAGGTAAAGGGTTAATAAAGTTCTTTCATTCTTATATTGGAATTTAAAAACGCACAATCTTGTTTTGTATTTAAGTAATGTTTTCTTTCTCAAAATATGTTTTGAAATGCTGTTGAAAAATTTAAATTAATATAAGGCTTTTATTCAAATTTTATTTCATATAGGAACAACACAATGTTTGTTTGATAAACTTTTGAGGTGCATTGGCTTGGTGCACCCTTCCCACAACATCTTATCCCCCACTTTCATCCTTACCAGCGGCAACTACATTGTGTACTTGGGCAAGACAGTCAAGAGACTTAATCTCGATTGCTCATGTGGCACGGTGGACAGAGTACTAAGGCATACTGCACGTGGATGTGCTCCATGGCCAGCTTTTAACTTCAAATTAGTGGATAAACGATCTGGTTAACTCCACTGAAATTGTCGTTTCATGGATTGGAAATTAGCAGAGATGGGACAGTTTTTCAATTCCTAAGATTAAATAAAATGTTCAAAAGTTACATTGTGGAAGCGCATGACATCGGAAAGTTCAATATATTTTCTTTATAGTGACTGTTGAATGTTGCCAGTTTACCATCTGAGTTTTGTTCCTCCATCACTTATAAAATATGCTGTTTTCCCCAGTGAAATCATGCAAAAAATGTTTCAAAACAGTGTTTTCATTGGCTTTTGGCCATCCATGTGCGCTTTTTGGTTTGACAGATAACTGGGAAGCGCATTAATTCGGAAAATAAAAGCTTGTCTTCTTCATGGGGAAAATATCTATAAGACACAAAGCCTTAACTTTTGTTCCTTTGATGCCCAAAATTCTGTATAATCTGGCTACTTTTCTCACACCTCAGCCAATTATCTGTGAAGCAATTAGGTGATGGGTTCTCATAGTCGATAAAGGATAGTCGATAAGGGGAAATAACCGTCCATTTGAACCAGTCGAAGTGAAGTGAAAAGTTGAGTATGCTTCCATTCATCTGCCCCTGACTGTGTTTATCCAAAGTTCGTAAGTTGGAGAGTCAGATGGTTGCTTGTCGATTCTCCGTGGTTCTCTCCATGTACGCCGACTTCCTCCACCCGTTAAACAGTCCGACACGGTGTGGCCCTAGCTGACGAAAGTGTTGTTAAACCCCAGTGAACAAATCAAACAAACAATGAACCAACGTGCAAACTTTATGTTATGGACCAACAGGTATTCTACAACGTCAATTTTATGAACTTGGGTAAAATATCAGACATAAACCATTCAATTATTAATTTGAGCACACCTGACTGAAAGTCAGTAAGAGCTATTGCCGTCACTTGGCGTCCGTCTTCCGACGTCCGTCGTCCATCGTACGTTAGCTTTTACAAAACAATCTTCTCCTCACAAACCAATGGCCCAAATTGAAACATATATGGACCACATCATCTTGGGGATATTCTGTTTTAGTTTTGTTCAAATGTGGTCTCCGCCCTTTTTGAGCGTGGTCTTGTACCTAAATATGAAATTCTTTTAAAAAAATCTTCTTCTCGTGAACCACAATTGGGAATGCTTTGATATTTGGTATGAAACTTCCTCCGGTGTTCAAGATTAAAAGTTATTAAAAGAAAGTTGATAGGTGCATATTTGGGCTCTCCAGGGGATGGGCTCACTTTTGAGATCCCCTGAAAATTTCTATTTCAAGAACCAATGGAGCGATTTGAACCAAATTTTATTTGTGGCATTAGTTGACCCTAAGTACTTCATTCATGTCCCCAAAATTTTTGCTGTTCCCCGTGGGAACACCTGGCGCTAAAAATAGAAAAAAATGAAATGTCCAATATTGCCCATATTTCGTGGATGCGACGTTGCGCAAAAATCCGTTGTACACCAGTGTAGATGGATTTTTAATTGACAGAGTGAGATTTTGCTCAGAAGAAACTTCAAATCCTCGTTCATTTTTTTTTTTTAGAAAACAAAATATTTCTTTTTTCTCGAAAACAAAATATTTTTTTAGGGTTAATATTTTACGAATTGGTGATGGAAAAAAAATCTTATCAGTCGTTCGTTTTGGTGCCAAGAGTTAATATTCATAAACGGAAAGAGAAAATTTCAAACACGTTTCAATTTTTTTATGCTATTAGTAGCCGAATAATATTTACGAATTGATGGCAGAAAAATAATTTTATCCGTCATTCGTTTTGACATCAAGAGTTAATATTCAGATTCAGAGAGAAATAATTTCATACAGGTTTCAATTTTATTTGCGCTATTAAAGTACTGTATCACTGAATTGAAAGTTGTATCAAACGGAGAGGGAATAATGCGCTGTCACAATCTCGCAAATAAAATGTTTGCATAAATCAATGAGGCAGGTGTTTATGAAATGTATATTATGACCGTAACGTGTCGAGCATCATTCTTCAGTGAATTTAAAAGTTGAATTATTTTTTTTCACTCTTACCGTGAGTAAAAATAAATGGCGACTTGGTTTTCTTCTACTGCATTGCGTGCAATCGTTTTGTATTTGTGTTACATAAAATTGAATCGCATGCTTGAAAAAAAACAAATTTGTGTTCTAAAAAAAAATTGAATTTGTCAAGAAAAAAAATAAATTTTATCTATAAATTTAAATAAGAAGTTGAAAAAAAAATTCACAAATCCATTTCTGTTTACAAAAAAACAAAACAAAAAAAAAACTCAAAATAATATATATTAAAAAATACGAAGTTTTAACATTCAAAATGCCAAAAACGAAAATGTCCGGCGTACAAAGTTATGTTTCTCTACTGTACCCCAGTTGGAACAGTACTGTAGAAATTTAGGAATTGAAAATTGCGATGGCGGTAAAAAGACCAAAAGAGAATTGATTAACCTTCTGTTTGCCGAGACTTATGAACAAACGCTGGTTAATTTACAAGCCAAAGTGGATCAGTCTTCGAAGTGGTTGGATGTTCGAGAAGGTATTGAATCTCGAGATTCACGTGGACAGACATGACAATGTCTTCCTATATAGAATTGCCTCGTTTTCTATATAATAAAAAAGCTGTGGTTAACGTGAAAAATGGAGAGGATAGCTAGTGTTTCAAATGGGCGATCACATTGGCCTTGTATCCAGTAGAAAAGAATGGTGATAGAGTTTCCAAGTATGCGGAGCCTTGTGAAAATCTCGATTTTACAGGAATGCTTTTCCCGACAGGATTGAAAGACATCGAGCGTTTCGAAAAGTTAAATCTCTCCATGGCAGTGAATGTCTTGAGATATAACAGAGACAATGCGGGAGGAATAGTTTATCCTCTCAGACTGACTTCGCGCAAAGAGAGAGAAAATATTGTTAATTTGTTGTTAATTTCAAAGGATGACAATCAACATTATTGTTGGATTAAAGACATGAGTAGATTGTTGTTGAAGCAGACTTCTAAACATGAGGGCGAGAGATTTTTACATCTCAACTGCATGAATTTGTTCCATCGTCAAGAATCGTTGATGCGTCGTCAGGTATATTGCGATGAAAGGTCGAACGTTGCCGTCGAAATGCCTAAAGCTAACACTCATGGGAATTTTTACAACTATAAAAGAAGATTGCTGCCGCCATTCGTCGTCTACGCTGATTTCGAGTTTCTCACTATGAAAATAAATTCTTGGCAGCCCGATGAGTGTGGGAGTTTCATTGAAAAACTTCAGAAGCACGTACCTTCAGGCTATTGTTATTACGTGAAATGTTCTTTCGACGATGGAGAATCGTTAGGTCCATTCATCTACACTAAACGTTCAGATGATGACGGCGTGGCTAAAAAATTCATGGAAGAGTTAGAATCGAAAATACAAGAATTATACGACAAATTTAAAAAATCCGAAGGTATGATCATCATGCCAGAGCAACAGTGAGAATTCAAGAAAACCACTGAATGTCATATCTGTAGACAACCGTTCGATAATAATTGTGAAAATATTAAAAAAGTTAGAGATCATGATCACGATCACTACACTGGTCTGTTTCATGGCGCTGCTCACAACAAATGTAATTTAAGATTTTGAGATGCTGAATTCTATCCGGTGATATTTCACAATCTCTCGGGCCACGACAGTCACCTATTCGTGAAAAATATGGGTGTCAGCAAGGGAGAGTTGAGCTGCATCGCGGAAAACGACGAAAAATACATTTCATTCACTGAATGGAAGGTTGTCGATAAAAAGATAGTCGACAATGGATCGATTCTCATCCGTAGAGCGATACGTTTTATGGACAGTTATAAATTTATGTCGGCCAGTCTGGAAAAATCAGTCGACAGTTTGAATAGGAAGAAATTTAAAATCACGAGTAAACATTTGAACGATCAACGAGAATTGGTTGACGTCATGTTGAGAAAAGGCGTCTACCCTTCCGATTACATGAGTGATCTCGAGAAATTCGACGACGTCGCTCTACCTCCTAAACAAGATTTTTATTCGAAATTATACCAATCTCACATTTCTGACGACAATTACGAACACATGCAAAAAGTGTGGAGATTGTTCGACATGAAATCCATGAGAGCATAGCACGCCCTCTATTTGAAAAATGATGTGCTTCTCTTGGCCAATGTGTTCGAAAATTTTCGATCGGTGTGTCATTGACATTACAAACTAGATCTGGCTTGGTATTTCACTGCACCCGGACTCGCTTGGGATGCTCTCTTGAAAACTACCGAGGTTCAGTTGGAATTATTAATGGACGTAGACATGTTGCTCATGTTTGAAAAGGCTGTGAGGGGTGGTTTCTCTATGATTTCCACCAGATATGCCAAAGCTAATAATCCTAACATGGGAAAAGATTTCGATTCAGGAAAACTGAGTAAATACATACAGTATTGGAACACCAGTAATTTGTATGGTTGGGCCATGAGTCATCCTTTACAGACCGGAAATTTCAAATATGTCGAAACA
The DNA here is from genome assembly GCA_031216915.1 of Pictodentalium vernedei. NCBI lineage: Eukaryota > Metazoa > Mollusca > Scaphopoda > Dentaliida > Dentaliidae > Pictodentalium > Pictodentalium vernedei. Next base: position 210,330,156 of record CM062291.1, on the reverse strand, counting down.
TTGGAAGAAAAACAAAAATGGAGACACTATCCTTGTATTTTAGAGGTTGATTTGTACTATCCAACAGAGTTACACAATCTACACAATGATTATCTGCTGGCTTCTGAATAAATAGAAGTAAACGGCGTTGAAAAACTCATTCCCAATTTAACCCTTTACCTAACATGAAAAGCAGATGACACTTGCAAAAAAAATTCTTGAATAACTAATTTTTTTCATTTTTTGTCTCAAAAACATAGGTTATGACCCCTCGTTGGAACGAGCTCGTTCCAACGAGGGGTCATAACCTATGTTTTTGAGACAAAAAATGAAAATATTTTGAAAATTAATTGGCGATTTTTTAGAATAGCGCTGGCCAGTTTTGGCCGTTACGTTGGGTAAAGGGTTAAATCAGAAATGCAAGTATGTGGTCTATTGCGAAAGTTTGAGAAACATTACATCGATCATGGAATGAGATTGGTCAAAGTGCATTGAATCATTCGATTCGACGAGGAGCTTTGGATGAAAAAATACATCAATTTCATCACGAATTTAAGGATGAGAGCGACATCCAAAAAGATTTCTTCAAACTCATGAACAATTGTGTGTATGGGAAATCTCTGGAAAACATTAGAAATAGAACCGACGTTCAACTCATTGCATCCGAAGAGAGGTCTAGAAAATTAATCGCAAAACCCAATTATCAACACAGAATCATATTCGACGAAAATCTAGTGGCAGTTCACGTGCAAAAGATGCATCTGAAATTCGATAAACCCTGTTATCTCAGAGCGATCATTTTAAACATCAGCAAGCAGTTGATGTACGAATTTCACTATGATTACGTCAAAGCGAAATTCGGTTTGAAAGCCAAACTATTGTTTACCGACATGGACAGTCTGGCTTACGAGATAGAGACTGCAGACATCTATGAGGTAATAGTGCCAGACGTGGATGAATGGTTCGACATGAGTAATTATCCTGACGATCATCCATCTAAGATTCCAAAGGGCATCAATAAAAAGGTGTTGGGTAAATTTAAAGATGAGAGCGGTGGATGACAGATCACCGAATTCGTAGGTTTGAGACCAAAATTGTATGCTTATCTTCTCAACGGGAAAGAGATCAAGAGATGTAAAGGTGTTCAAACGTGTATGACAAATAAAAACATCACTTTCGATCAGTATAAAGAGTGTCTTTTCGAAGGTTCGACAGTGTTTAAAAAGATGACTGTGATTCAAAGCGAAAATCACAAGATGTACACCAAAGAAATCAATAAGATTGCATTGACGGCCGATGATGATAAGAGATATATATGGAATGATAAAATACACACTTCTGCACTTGGACATTATTCTGAGATATGTTGTTGTTGAAATCGAAAGGATGAGTTACTTTAAAATCTCGGAAGTTTAAGAAACATGCACGAGTTTATACATTAAAGCAAAAGAATAGAAAAAAAAATAATAAGTAAAACAATAAAAAAACACAAAAAACATATTTATGAATAGAAAGAAAATAAAACACATATTCGTTGAAGGTGTCGTCTTACCCAATGAACCCCTATCTAACATTGATTTGTTGAAAGTGGCAAAGCATTTAAAAATCAAACATTTTCGAGGCGTGTTTTCTAGAGATTCTTTGCCAAGAAAAAAAGATGACGATTCAGAATGTGTAATTTTAAATCTGGACGACATCGGAGGTGAGGGCACGCATTGGGTCGCATGGTTTTTTAACAATAAAAATTATTATTTCGATAGCCACGGAATCTCACCACCGATGGAAATAAGAAACTATTTATCCTCAGTTATTTACAATACCAAATGAGTGCAAGTGCCGGATCGAGTGTTTTGCAGTCATCTGTGTCTCTACATTCTCAAGAGATGGTCAAAAGGAGATCACTATCAAGATATTTTCTATGATTTACATTAAAGAAAAATTTGGGGGGATATTTATATATATAGAGAGATATATAAATAAAAGATTTTTGTTGAATTAATTAAAATAATAAAAAAATATATAATTTTTAAATAATAAAAAAAACCCAAAAAACAAAAACAAAACAAAACATGACAGTCGATAAATTTGGTCACGCTGTCAATAATGAAGGTTCCTCTGGAAAGAAAAGAAGAACCACAGTCGAAATTGTTGGGGACATTGCCAACTTGGATGAAAGATTTGTTCGAAGATACAAACCTCGACAAGAACCTTTAAACTTAAACAATAAGAAAATCTACAATCTTCCCGAACCAGTCGATCTGTTAGATGCCGCTACTAAAAAATACGTTGATAATGGAGACGAAAATTCCCAGCAGATGATGAGAGATAATTACGTCAATAAAGACATGATGGACGATCTCGACTTAAAATTTAGGAACAAAGACTCGACGACGGTCAACAAAGGCTATGTGGATTCTGCCCTACAGAATTCTCAGTCCTATCTGAAATCTCAAGTCAACGAATTGTATCTGAACAAAAAATCTGGAGGAAAAATGGAGGCCGGCATCAACATGAATGGTTATGAACTATTTGGGCTTGATGACGACCCGGAATATGATTCGAGCACAGTCAGTAGAAAGTTCTTGGAAGAAAATATGGTCTGGAGAAAGGGTGATATCATGGAAGGCAAACTGGATATGGGAGGACACGCACTAACGAATCTGCCAGATCCCACCCACATGTCGGATGTCTGCACTCTGATCTCCATCATGGAAAAGATAAAATATGCCAGACAATTTATCACCATCTGGGCCGAGGAGAGTGGTGCGTTAGATGCAGAAAAAGCCAAATGGTCCTTCGGAATTGGAGATAACGGACAGCTGCATGGTCTGATAGGATATCCCATGCCGGTGGGAGGCGATATCATTCGAATGAGTCTGACTTCTACGGACTTGAGCAAAAAAGCAATTGCCAATCTCATGGTAAACGGTCTGGAATCCGTCAAGAGGTACAGAGTCATAAAGTAGAAAGAACAACACTCGAACATCAGTGTCTTCAGTATGCCTCTCAAGGTGCGGATGGGAGACAGGATTAATTTCAAGATGAAAACCGATAATCCTGACGCTGCCAGTTCAGTAGTCTCTCTGTTGATCGAACTCAATCCTCTGAACAAACAGTGAAAACAAAAACATATAAAAAAACAATAATAATAAAAAACAAAAAAAAAACAACAAAAAAAACAATGAACAATGACAAAGAATTGAAACAATGTTTCAAAAAAGAAAACTATGTGATCGACAATCCTTTGATAAAGATATATGCGTTCGAAAAATTACGCAAAAACGCATTTTATAAAATGAAACATCCGGAAACCATGCACACAGGTCAAGGAAATTTAATGTTCGAGAAGAGAGCTCACCAATCTTCTGTCAAACGTTCCAAGTGAAAAATTGCAGAAACCAAATGCGATGGGTTTACATGAGCGAAAGAGGAGAATTCCCATCTCGGTTCCACGTTCTTTGTGTTTGATTCGAATCCACTCTTTCAAATGTTTCATTTTTATATCGTATGAAAAAAAACGATGCTTTGTAAATGAATTATTGCAAGCTTCTAAGGATTTTATTAAACTTTTCATAATAATTTTTTTTCTTGTTTTTTATTTCTTAAATAAATATATATAAAAAAAAATTTAAAAAAAACAAAAAAAAATCTTTTTTTTTGTTTTTTTCAAATAATAGTTATTATTTTTTTTTTGTATTTTTTAATTATTATTAATTATTATTTCATCGAACGATGGATATTTTTTGTCCCTCCAATTCGAATTCTAACTCTCTATCTCTCTATGTTGTAGGGCAAAAGCTTCGGTTCTCCTCGGCACGTTCTTGTCGAATTGCATTTTGATTTGAATGTCTAAGATGCTACTCTTGAGTCGCTCGCTCTGTTTGCTGATGTAGAATATAAACAGGGGATACATCGATTTGTATTCGGTGGGAGTGATGTTAGGATTGCCCATTAATTTCTCCAGTCGATGATATTTCTTTCTGAAATCCATGGCATCACCATACAGTCCACTGAAATTGTTCTTATGGAAAGAGGCATTGTAATTGATTGCCGGATATCTCATGGCGTTTAGAAATACCTGCATGTTTCTCAAGTTACAATGATCGAACAGGGAACGATTTTTCTCTTGAGATCTGTCCCTATCGCTTTGAAATGCCACTACAATGAATTGCGGTCTTTCTGAAGCAGATTTCATGGTCAATCTTCAACCGAAGTGATTGCTAGATGGTGGAATACTAGCCGTGTCACTGTCTCATTCTAAATCCCACCAGTAATTTACTCTTCGATTCTGTGATCTTGTAGAGACATACTTTCTCCACTACAGAAGGCAACATGTGTGGAACGAACCAAGATATCTTGTTCAGATGTATCTTACCCGCATTGGTCATGGCGGTTCTCTTGATGGCTTCATCGTTTCCTTTTCGAATCAATGTCAGATTGTGTTTGAATCCATAGAGAATCTTATCGTAATCTCCGAATATGTATTTCAGAGGTATCCTGAACGAAAATGAAAGTGAAGGGTTGGTTCTTCAAAATGTCGTCTTCTGCAGTTCTTGTTCGTAAAATGTTCCGATGATTTCTCTGCTGGCATCTTCATCATCATCTAACACTTCTATTTTGTAAGTCAGCGGATGCATGTAAAATATTCTAACGATCTTAAGGATTTCCTTAGTCCATCGAGGAGTGTAACCTTTCTCGCAGAGTGACTTATAAGAAGTGATTCTTAATCGATCACCGACTGAAAATTTCGGTGGTTTGGACTTCTTCTTGATCTTGATCCTTTCGGGACAGAGATTCGCGAAGATGCGTTTTTTTATTTTGAGGATCGCTAGCTTCTGTGGGTGTCATCTTGATCGATCTGTGTTGCGTGTTGTTGTATTCTTCAACCAGTTCATCTAGGATGTTGATATATTTCTTGGTCGTATTGGCCGTGAAATACTTATACATTTTTTCCTTCATGGTTCTATTCCAACATTCAATCCCGTTAGCTTTCCCTTCATTTTTGACGGAATAGAGGTCTACCAATGGACGAATATGACTGTTGTAAAATTCCTTTCCCTTGTCCACCCACAATTTATCCGGTTTTCAAGAAGATGAAGCGAATATGCTCTTCAGAGCTTCTGCCACGTAAGCTCCCGATTTATTCTTCAGAGGTCTTATCCATCCATATTTTGAAAACACGTCGATGACCGTCAGTATGTATTTAATGTCCTTGTTCTGTTTTGAATGCGACTTCATGTTGACCAGATCGGCCGATCAGATCTGATCCAAACCCTTCACCAACACTCTTCTCCTTCGACATTTATGCATGACGGGCTTGTGTAGTTCATTTGCCAATGCATTCATTAATAATACGTTCTGGACTTCAACATATGGTACCAATCACTTTATCGACCAACGAATGCTCGAGTCTATCTCTCCTAGTGGGATGCGATATATTTTTCAATGTTGACATTGTCAACATGTCTTTATCGCAGATTCGATTACGAGTCTCGATGTCGGGATGTTTAGCGTAACACAGATCGTGTGCATAAGCAGCTGAATCCACCCTATTGATGGGTTTGCTCCAAGATTTAGGTGCCAGATCTCGATTCAATCTCTTATTTAATTTTGCGCCGGGTCCCGTGAATTGATGTCCTGGCAGATGCATTTAGACAGGTAGATTATTAATCAATTTATTCATCAGACCAGCACAGTGTTTGACGAATTGCGTCTTGGTCTAACCACACACTTTACTTGTTCTGCAAAGCATGGAACTTTTATATTTCGTCAGTACTTTTTTAACGTTAATCATATCGGTAACTCTCTTGCATTTGACGCAATACATTTGTTTGTTTGTCTTTTGTTTTTTTCATACACATTTTTAAATTTTTTTTTTTTTTTCAATTTATATATATATGAGTCTTTTATTTCTTTTATATATATACATTTTTAGTCGAGTTGTGATGAAGTCAAACTCGACTTATAGTTTGATGAATGGCGGGCGGGCGGGCGTAAACAATTTGTTTCCGGATGATATCTTAATAATGGTTCAACCCATGTTCATGAAACTTCATAGGTAGGTTGTTTTCGGTGTGAGGAAGAACCCTAATAATTTTGGACATGCTTGGTCAAAGGTCAAGGTGACATTGACCTTGAACAAAGTAAATTGTAAACAATTGGTTTCCGGATCATAACTTGACTACATTTCAAACCACATTCATGAAACTTTATATGTAGGTTGGCCTTCATGAGAGGAAGAACTCTATTTGTTTTAGACTCACTAGGTCAAAGGTCAAGGTCGCAGTGACCCTGAACATAGTAAATCAAAACAATTGGTTTCTGGATGATAACTTGATAATGGTTCGACCCATGTTCATGAAACTTCATAGTTAGGTTGGCATCAGTGTGAGGAAGAACCATATATATTTTGGACTCACTATGTGAAAGGTCAAGGTCACAGTGACCTTCAACATAGTAAATCATAAACAATTGGCTTCCGGATGATAACTTGATAATGTTTCGACCTACCTTCATGAAACTTGATAGGTAGGTTTGGCATCAGTGAGAAGAAGAACCCTATTTATTTTGGACTTGCTGGGTGAAAGGTCAAGGCCACAGTGACCTTCAACATAGTAAATCGTAAACAATTGGTTTCCAGTCGATAACTTGATAATCATTTTACCCACATTCATGAAACAAAGGTAGGTTGGCCTAGGTGAGTGGAAGACCCATGTTTATTTTGGACTCACTAGGTCAAAGGCCAAGGTCACAGTGCCCTTGAACATAATAAATTGTAAACAATTGGTTTCCGGATGATAAGTTGATAATGATTAAACCCACTTTTGTGCTGCCACAACTCGACATTGAATTGGTGATCCTATCAGCATTTTTTTGTTATCAAACAATTGCTTCTGGAATCTTTTTGGGATTCAACAATTAACGAAATGATTGTCTCGCTTCTTCCCTACCCTTTTCCACGAGAGAATTCTTCAATTGTTCATTGATGATCTGACGACTCTTGACTCTTATCTTCGCTTTCATGACTTCGTATTTTTTTTTTTTGCGTTCAATATGTTGACGTATTCGCCGTCCGAGATCCTACCTTCTTTCAATGCCATGGAGATCTTATCTGACATGGTGTCAATCTTTTCATCGGCTAAAATGCTGATGTTTTCGTGTTTCTTTGCCTTCATGGATAATTTCTTAGCGAGAAATTTTCTGATCATACTGGCGAATCCGGCAGTCAAAGCCAATCCTTCTATGGCCAACACGACTGGAAGAAAAATGATTGAGGTTGACAATATTATTATTCCAGCAATGTCCAAACCCATAGAGATCGCGATGAGAGTCAAATCCACACCACTCACGAATTTCTTGAATCACGAATATTTCTTGTTGAGCGAATGATGAGAATCTCTCTCTCTCGCATCAGATATGATTGAATTCTATTGATTGTTCGATTCGATACTTCTGTCCCACGTCATTGCTACTTTCTGGTGATGGTAGAAGAGGTGCTGTGGGCTGAACATCCAATTTCTCTAATGATGGATATATTTTTTTACTTCGAAGTTCCATTTTCATTTTATTTTATTTATTTATATCTATTATTATTATTTTTTATGTACTTTTTATTTTCACCCCTTATTTAATTAACGAAAACATTTTTTTAATGGTTTCTTTCCTTTAACAAGGAATCCATAAAAACGTGATTCCTGTTGGAACATTGTTTTAGTGGTGGTGGTATCCCCTTTTCCAACAAATGTTCCAAAACACGTCCCCTGTCTTTGGTGGTGAGACATCGATGTGCTAACTTCAACTCTTCTCTTCCGATTTTGTGGGCTTGGGTTCTCCGACACAAACACGAATTGTCTCTGACATTTGATCACGTCATCGCATGGTACGCATTTCAATGCGGACATGAAATACGTGTTGACGATGTCTTCCCATTCCAAGACAGAAATGATTAATGTGATTAATTCTCTCTCCTCCTGACAGCCAAGACATCTTTTGTGCAAGATGCTAGGAAGTTGTTCGTTCACGCAGATTGCATAAGCTCTACACAATGCTCTTCGAAGAAACCAAGCTCTTGATTCCATGGAATCATTTGTTTTACTCATAATTATATGTATATGAAAAAAAGTTTTGTTTTCTAAGTCCTAAAAAATAATTTTTTATAATTTTTTTTTTATTTTTTTTATTATTATTTTTTTTCTATTATTTATTTTTCTCTCCATATATATAGTACAATCAATCATCACACAATGGCTCCACTCTTGCTGTCTTCCGAAGCTATTCTACTGCTCGCTTTGGTCGCAGCTTTCTTACAGGCGTCAATCGCCATCTTTCTGATTTTGAGAGCGCTCGATGCAATCTGTCACCGGTCAATTTGCGAGTTAAAAATCACATCATCGAATCGATGATGCCCGATCCGCCAAAGACGTATGATCTAGCGTATCATCTGTAATTTATCATTAACATTTCTTTTTAAGAATTCGGTTTTGTTTTTGCTTTTTTATTATTTTTGGTGAATATATATTTTTTTTTTATTTACTTACTATATTTTTTTTTCTCCTCTCTCTTACTATTTTATCATTTCAAACGATTCATCAACTTTTGATAATCCTTCTTAGTCAAGAACTTCTGCCTCAACAATTCGTCGCACACGCTCACTAACTCGTTATCCACTCTGGTGTTTCCAGCCTCTCTGGTAGACATCAACAATCTCAATCTCTCTGACAGGGGATGGGGAAGAAATATCATGTCGGTCATCATTCCATTTCCAGTCGTCGATTTCATGATATACTTGTTCGCCTTCCATATGGGTTCCACCACGTGCTTCCACTTGTAACTTCTCCTATCCTTCAGGCTCGTCTCTTTAGGTGTAATCGTCGGGTCTCTTGTGAGAGAGCAGAGTATGCAATCCGTCGGTCATTAAGTACCTGTTCAGACCGACGATCAAATAGTCGTATTCAAACCATATTTGTGTGTCACCAACAAAATCGTTATCACCTTCTTGATGAAATCCGTAAATAGCATCTTTTTCTCTACCGTCGTCAGATCTGATGCTGCTAACGACGCTACTCGCATCAGTCTCGATCCTCTCCAGAGTGTATTCAGACAAACTTCTCGGTGTAACACTACCGACGCTACTCGGATTGGTCTCAATTCTCTCCGGAGTTCTTGATGCAGAACTACCGGGAATAGAAACCCATCCTCAAAGAACTTTCTCTTATGGGTCTCAATTCCTCAACGATCTCTTTCCTCGCTCGTTATTGAACCTCGGTGATGGGTCTGAACAACTTGGTCGCCTTTCGCCTCAGTCCCATCTCTCCCAATCGCCTGGCCCTGTCCTGTGCCTGAATGTTCTCCTTGCTCTGTATTAATTCGCGAAGCTGCTCGTCCCTTTGCTTAGAATCTCCTCTGTGTAGAAACATTGTTTTTTTATTTATTTATTTATTATTTTTTCTTTCTTTAATGGATGAAAAACAGTTATTTTTTGTATTCTTATTTTTTTTAATGTTGTTTTATATATATATATATTTTTTTTTTTTTTAAACAATTTTTTAAACAATTTTTTAAACAATTTTATTATTATTATTATTCATCTTTTAACTTATAATATACACACACACATTTTTCGATCATGATCCTCCTCCCGATCAGATCATTTTCTTCCTTCCCATCGAGTTATAACGACGAAACTCCACCATCTTTTCTGGCTCGCTCAAAAATTCACCTCCACCCAAACGTCATCTTTTCCAGTGGAAATCTGCATCCTGGATGGAATTTTATTTCTACCCTCACACGGTCTTTTCCGCATTTTTCGTCGCGGAACAAATTCACCTCCTATGGGAAATCAGTGTTAAATTTGCAAAAAAAAGTGAGCTTTTAAAACCCGGAATTTTTAAAATTCTCGAGCTAGAAAATCATCGAATTCAAACATTTCCATGAAAAATCTGGGGTTTTCCCAGAAAAGTTGAATTATTTTGGAAAAAAAATGACATTTTTTTGAGAAAATCAATTTTTTTCTGGAAATTTTTTACATTTTTTCCAAAAATAACTCAATTTTGTGGCTCACCGGAATTTCTGGCTCGTCGTAGGTGGGTGAGCTAGAATCTGCACGTACCCCCTACTCATTCAGATTACATTTTCTCCATACCCATAACGCTTACAGTTTTGGAGAACTTGGTCCAGGTGAGCGTTTTAGGCTCTCTTGAGCCTATAGTTTTTAGCTCACCTGACTGAAAGTCAGGGTGAGCTTTTCTTATCAATCTTCGTCCGTCGTCTTACGTGAAGGTGGTGTTTGAGCCTCTTCTCCTAAACCACTGGCCACATTTTAATTAAATTTCATGTAAATAGTGGTTATATAGGGGCATTTTGATTTTTATCCAAATTAGGTTTCGGCTCATATTGAGCAGAGGTGTGGGGAAAAAATGGCCAATTTTTTTGAAAATCTTCTTCTAATGAACCACCATTAGCAGAGACTTGATATGTGGTATACAGAGTCCTTTTGAGGTTTAGAATCGAGTTTGTTCAAGAGAAGTTTGTCGGGTATTATTTGCCTTCGTTATGGGAGGGGCGAGAATTTTTGCCAGTCCCAAAATTTCTATTTTCTAAACCGAGAGGCAGATTTGAACCAAATTTGATATTAGGGCTTATTGGGTCATAAGTACTTAATTTATGCCCAAATATTTTTTTCCCGTCGCCCCATGGGAACCGCAGGAGCTAAAAATAGAAAAAAATTAAAACGCCCATATCTCCAAAACTGCATGGCACTGAGAATTCTTATTTGGTGTGAAGCCTCCTCAGGAACAACAGAATGGAATGGTAAAAAAAAAATTGCTATCGGTTTTATCATGGAGTACTTTTGGGGGACTTTGAAAAAGTGCTGAGTCAGCATTTTTTAACACTGTGGGAAATGGGAAAAACATGTAAGACTACTTTTCTTCCAAACCACTGCTCCAAAAGCTTTCAAATTTCACATATAACATCATTGGAAGATTGTTTCACATGTTTATTGAAATCAGTTCCCTGGGTCCATATTTGGGCTCTCTATGGGAGCCCAAATGTTTAAATTAGTGAAGTATGAGGAATATTCTTTAAAAATCTTCTTCAGATCTACCAATAAGAATCTTTTGATATTTGGTATGCAGCATCCTTTGGGGTGGTGAGATTCAAGTTTGTTCAGGCCATGTCCCTGGGTTCATATTTAGGCTGAAAAGTTGGGGCCCCGTTTCGGACTTAGAAATTTTGGACCAAAATCCGGAATTTTTTTTTTGTTTTTATGCGTTTCGGTCAATTTTAAGACAATTTTTTTTTTTACACTGAAAATTTGGGGTCCTGGTGGGGCATAGAAAATTTTGGACCAAAATCCGGAAATTTTTTTTTTTTTTTTTTATGCATTTCGGTCATTTTTAAGACAAAAAAAAAAAATTTTTACACTGAATATTTGGTGTCCGGGCGGGACAAAATCCGGAATTTTTTTTTTGTTTTTTATGCGTTTCGGTCAATTTTAAGACAAAAAAAAAAAAAAAAATTTACACTGAATATTTGGGGGCCGGGTGGGATTTAGAAAATTTTGGACCAAAATCCGGAAATTAGTTTTTTTTTGTTTTTTTATGCGTTTTAAGAAGAAAAAATTTAGGCTGAAAATATTTTGTTTGGGAAAAAAATCTGTTTTTTATGCGTTTATCTCAATTTGGGGACATAAAAGTGCAGGAACTGAAAATAGAAGGAAAATCCTGTGTATTGTTTGGGCACAATCGCTTCATCTAGTTGGTATATGCGTTTCGTAGGAGGGGCGTGTGCAGCTTATTCAAGTCCCTGGCTTGATATTTAGACTACCATGTCAGGTGAGCGCCCTCAGGTCCCATTGGGGCCTCTTGTTTAACTTTGCATTTGGTTAAAAAACAAAGCATGCTGAAGTCAAAAGAACCATGAGGGAGAGCCTCTGAAACATTTTTTAATTTTTTTAATGGACGATCTTCAGACATTTCACATCAAATCGTGGCGAATTTGAGAATCGTTTTATCGCGTAATGTTTAATTTAAACTTTTGCTCACATGACGGGAAAAACAATCTAGCGCCATTTACAAAGCTCGCTCAGCAAATATATTATTTTCCAAATTTAACATCAAAAACATAGGTTATGACCCCTCATTGGAACGAGTTCCTCGAGCTTTTCTGAAGAGGTGTCATAAGTTATGTTTTTGAGGATAAAAATGAATGTTTTAATCATTTCCGGTGGGGTTATTCGGGATTTTTTTTGTGGGTTTGGGGGGACAATTGCTCCGCCCTCTTGTCTTGGAAGAATGTAGGATCGGTAGAGTTGCATGCGTCTGGGACCGTTGGTAGCCGCAAGCGGTTAATGCAATAAATGATTTCAAACCTGATTCCACTTCCAAAACAACTCATTCGCAATTGTACGACGATTTCTGACGCCACGTGGTTATTGGACGTGTTGCGCGCGATATTTCTGTAATGTTCTGTTTGATTGCTATTGTGTGATAAAATCACAATATAATTTTGTTGCCACCATTCATTGTGCCAGTTATATTCATGGATTTTTTTATTGTTTCTGTTCGCAAATTGGTCTCAACGTCGTCAATATTTATCTTTGTTTTACAGCAGGGCAATTGTCAAAGGCATCACACTGGCTAATCGCAAATTTCGAGTCGAATCGAACCCCGAATCGAATGAGACAGAGGATTTCGAATCAAATTTCAGGACTTTTCATTTGTACACATTGAACCTTCTTACAACCATAAATATTGCTAGTTTCCACCGAAGGATTGTATTTAACAGTGATTGATCTGTTTGGTTAGGTGAATGAAAAAGGCAGAATATTCCAGAATGCAGTCGAAGTAGTTCCGAACATTTTCGAATCGACGCGACTCATTGAAACGATTTCTAATCGAATTTCGAAGATTCGACGGACCCTACATCATGCTGCTTACAAATTGCGAAATGAACAGGGGGGGGGGGGGGGGGGTCTTCCAAAAAATTCCGGACACAAGGCCTAAAATATTTCTTTCCACCTTTTGACCACCACCCACCCACCCACGTGCAAAAAAATATTTTTTTCCTCTGACCACTTGGACACCCACCCCACCACCTTTATTTTTTCAGTGTATCACCACAGTGGGTAATGAAAAATTATTGCACTGAGCTTCCAGTTGTCAATCCTTGCCTTAATTTGAATCCTATTCTGATAACTGTTTTTTTTTCACATCTTTATGTTCTGGTGGTTCTAATACCTGATGACAGAACTTTCAGTTGAGCATTTGTAATTCATGCATTTCAATAATATGCCTATATACACTATGGCGTAGTGTATACTGGCATATTATTGAAGTGCATGAATTACAAATGCTGAACTGAAAGTTCTGGCCTCAATGCTCTCATAATAATTATCATTCATGTGTTAAGTTCCGAGACTGAAGAAACAGTTTAAATTTAGTGAAGAAGTTTTAATTTTAATGACCTGACTACAGGTCAAGTGTCTAGGCTTGAGGTTTCAGCCAATTGTCATTACTCAAAAGATAGTAGATAGCGTAGGAAAGCTGAAAATCTGTCACCTAACACTATTGTAAATCTCACTGTCTGTCCTGGTCCGTCTCCGAAAAAATGTCAGCATTGATTTCTGCATTTTACAGCATATAATGTAAGAATTAGACTATTTTTGTGAACATCAAATAGAGGATTAAAATAATCTTCTTTTGCTGCATAGTATTATGCTCAGCTACTCATCTATATACTCTGGCTCACTCAGGGTCAATTTTCAATTCAAATATTAACTGTAACTTTTGTTTCATGTTTTCACAAGATAGCCAGACAAACCCTCTGTGAAAACCCTGGTACTATCACTATGAGCCTGAATTAAGTAAGTGGGGTTTTATATCAAAGATGCACAGTGAGAATTTTCATTAGTTTCAGGTTACAAGAGCTCTACTCAGAGAAACTGGGCATTTAGATTATTTTCCGTAAATTTTTTACATTATTTTAGATGTTCTGCTAAATACATTGCTAGTCATTGTAAAATCCAAATTGTGCCGTGATGATTCAGCTATGAAAATTATGTTAACCGTTCCCAAATTAAAATTCATAAATTTCCACTGATTGTTTTTAGTCAAACTGGAGTACACAATTCTTTAATGCATCTAATTTAATTTACAAAAAAGAGAACAAATCCCCTAATCAGCCTAGTGGGGGCCTTATTCACTAATCCTACCTAACAAACAGGTGCCTATTAGACTACTAAACAACAATATAGCCTTGTTATGTGAAAATAATTTGAAAAAAAACCACCAGGAAAAAAATTGCAGCGCCAGGAAAAAAGGTGTTTTGGCCCCCATCCGACCACCCACCCACCCACCCCGGCCTTGTGTCCGAAATTTTTTGGAAGCCCCCCCCCCCCCCCCCCCCCCCCCCCCCGAAATGAACGGGAAAATCGAAAATTATTAGTTAATCGCATTTCATCAGGTGTGTAATAGCTCTTGTATGTTTTATATATCACACTTATAATGCCATGCTGGCATTATCCGTACCCGCTAATTCACCAGTTTGTTCCAATATCTGCAGAAGAGTGACATCCTCATTTCCTGTATCTGTGTGTTGCGATTGACATACCAATCTTAACGTCCAGCCAACTACGTGTCACGATGCAAGTACAATTGCATCGATGATATTTTTTTTGTCATGACTCCGATTATACGGATTTTGATTTTTGTGTGACTGTGTCTGTGATAGCGTGCAAATGTGTCTACGTGCATCCGATCCTATCTTTGCAAGATTCGGGATTACATTCGACCCGAATGATAAAAGTCGATGCCTCCTTACTCTGTTGTCTGGAAACTGTTATCACTTCAAGTCGTGACTCGTTTGCAGAACACATGATCTCATTTGAGATATTTATAAAAGAGTATTCTATTCGAACATTATGTCGCAAAAGTCATGAATAATAAAAGTATGTAGCATACAAAGGTTTGGGGTGTTCTCTACTGTATTACTATATAGCTCAGTTGCTCGTGTAAGCCGCTCAAGTGCTTTACCCGAAGGCATAGGCGTGTCAGAGAACTAAAGAACTTTAGGCGAATCGTGTTAAATTATCTAATTACTCAACATTCTGAATGTTTTGATCTCCGAATTCAGCTGATCTTAACAAAGAGTTCAAAACAAGGTTAATTCAAATGGTTGTTCTGCATACGTTGGGCCTAACATCATTTCAAACAATTCTCTCTCAATCAAACAACGCATTTGTTTTTGCTGACGTAGGATAACGCATTATTTGAATTCCAGTTCATCAGCCCGAGGTAAAAGAACAACTCCTGCAATCTCCAGCAGATATCAATTATTTCGAAGCATTAGTTAACCCTCGTGTCAATATACTGACATTTTAAGCCGAAAGTTTTTACAGAATGAGACTGTCAGGACACCTGGGGCCCAGTAAGGCCTGGTCCGACGTGGGGTTATTTCGTCCCGCAGATGAAATTGCGGGAAAATTAGACCGACGTGGAGAGTCTGAATCCTAGTGTCGCGAACTCGGCGCTGGGAGCTGAGTTCGACCGGCGCTGTGATTTCGTTTCTCCTCTGCCATATTGGCCTAAGACAGGTTCGATTTCCATTAGGTGTGATTCCTAATCACTTCAGGCTGTGTAATGGAAAGAATGAGTTAAAGTAACAACGATTCTTTTATTTACACATAAAAATAAAGCCGTTTCAATTATTTCAACAATCAACAATTCGATTCTTTTCACAGAAAATGGGTTGCTAGGGTTAAATAATTCTCAACAATTATATAGTCATTCTTTAGCCCTGTACTGCCACTATAGTCTACACACTGGAAATGTTACTACCGTTAGCTCGCCATAAGAGCTTTACAAATCTGAAATTATATTACGGAGAGCTCGCCATAAGAGCTTCACAAATCTGAAATGTTATTACCGTGAGCTCGCCATAAGAGCTTCACCCGCTTAGGCTCAAATGTCAACGTCTGCGCGTAACTGTACCTCTGGCTGTCGGAGTGTTCAGACCAGCAATGTTTGTCATCTATAAAGCCACCGTACTTCTGATTTGGGTCAGATATTGTCTACTCATACCTTATGTGCCTTTTGAAAGTCCTCCGTGAAAGTCCTATTGAAATGTTCACTGTTCCTGGTTGAATTCACGATTCACAAATGCCCCTTTTTGTGCTAGGGCGAAATTGTCACTCACACCGATCTCCAGTCGGTATTACGATGCTTCGACAGCAAAACAAACTCCTCCCAACGCAATCAGTCTGACGTTTCAAAGGGTTAATACGCACAATACAATTAACCTGCACTTCTGATTATTGCAGGCTGATACCTGCTACTCGACAATCTAAACTTTAACGTTTCACCTTGGGTTTTCCTTCTCAACGAATTTGGCACTGTAGCCGCCTATCAACCTTAAGCTAAATCAATCGTGGAATGCCCTGTCTGGCGATTCCAGCCGTTTCAGGGCCCTGTGATCGAAGGTACCCCAATGCCAGGAACAGAGTCCGCCTGCTCTGGACTTCACCAACGTGTGTGTGACCCCAAGTGTGTGTCTAATGCTCTGCTCTTCAAGGTATATATACTTTTTACCCTAAACTGTCAGGTGGACAGACGCTCATCTGTCCATCTGCCAAAACGGTGGGAGATGACGTATATCGAGGCAGAATCAATACAAGTCATCTCGCGCGTGACTTAAAGGTGATTTCACTTGTCGAAAGAACCGATTCGTTCCTGTCACTCATTGCTAAACTAATGATCAGGTGACGACACCACAGACATTTCTATCTTTTAGAATCTCGTTTCTCAATTGGCCGTGACGATATCCTGCCATCAACCGATTACGTCTCGTAAGACTCGCGACTACTGTATAACTTAAATGAGATTAGACCTTATCTAACATACCGTTTCTCCCCTGGGTCCCTGCCCTGAAGCTGGATATACACCACGTGTCTTTTTTTCCATGCCCAGCTTCACAGAGAAGTGGAATTCATGTAGGTTTTTCGCCTTGATGCGGAATATCTTTTGAACTTACAATATCTTTATATATGAGGCCCCTTGCCCCTATATTTAGGCTGGCTTTGCTCTGACAACTCCCTTCCCGAGAGAAACACCCTGTGTATCTCTTAAAACACAAGGGGCAAAGCCACGCACGCTCGCCTCTCAGACCTTTTTACAATCTACCCATCATGTTCAAGACTACAAAACTGTACCCTAGCGGTCGTGGGGCTCATGACCGGGCTCGTGCGTCGGCCATGTCGATTCCCACGATACGCACGCCACCACATGCTCCCGTCTTGCGGGTTTACACATGGAGAGTAGCCTTATCCTTAGATTTGCAGCACTCTCTTTCTCTCTAATACTATATACACATTCGCCCATTTTGCAAACAGTTCACTTGGCACTCACTCCGACGAGTAACACTGTCCGCGCCTTTCCGTCAGATAGGTTAATTCCAACGGAGTGTAACTTCAGCTCCCATTCCCCTATGTCTTGTGAATGGGCAAACGACCCCTGCATTATGTTGAGCCTCACCCTCGCAAAGCTCAGCCAGGGGATTAAAATTGTGCCTCACACACTCACACATTCAACACACAGATTTCCCGACCGCGCCTTTGCGACAGATGGGGCTAGTGTGCCTCACACTCACAACAAACTCTCGTTAGCGACCAAAGCAATAATAAAAAAAAAAATTATCGACAAAGTTTCTTCCGGGCCTTATCTCCGGGTTTAAGAAACTCATCACCTCATCCACCAAAAATATTTGCGACCGGGGCCCCTGTTCCGGACCACCAGGCCCACAGCCACCCACCTATTGCTTCTTTATAACCACCGACCGGTTCCCAGTATCCCCTTGGGTAACCCTTGACACACCCCTACTTCTCGCC
Organism: Pictodentalium vernedei; assembly: GCA_031216915.1. Taxonomy (NCBI): domain Eukaryota; kingdom Metazoa; phylum Mollusca; class Scaphopoda; order Dentaliida; family Dentaliidae; genus Pictodentalium; species Pictodentalium vernedei. The sequence continues at coordinate 210,312,296 of CM062291.1, read as the reverse complement.
CCGTTATTTCTACGGGTATTCCACCATGGTCCCCATACCCTGTCATTGTCGCATTCCCAAGAGCTTCCCTTGGCGCTATATCCCCCAGGCTCCCTCGTCCCGGCGATTACCTTCGTTCGAACGACACTGGCCGCCCTTGACCCTTGTGCCGTCGACCCCCCGGTCCATTGCGACGACTTCTTGCGCACCTTGGGCGCTGTGTGCCACCGGCACTCACTGCGTGGTCTCCGCCACCTAGGATGCTTCTCCTTTGGCTTGTGGACCCTTTCTTCGGCCCCCTGGGCGCCCACCTTAGCGGTCCCATCCACTTTAACACCCTCGACTTGTGTTGACCCGTGCCCTCTCAATTCTGGGGAAGTTTGCCCAGCCATTTGCATGGGTCTGGCCTCCTCTCTCCACACGGGTGACACCGACTTCTTGGGGCGCTCAACTCCCCCACATAAATTTGCTTGAGGGTCTTTCCCCAATGACCTCATTGGGTTCCCTCGTTGTTTGGCGTTTAGCCTGGACCGCCTGCGGCCCCTTCTCCCTAATTGGACAGGAGTCGTCCCCCATGAAATTTTCCGACATTTCGTCGTGTAGGTTTCATCCCCTGGACCATCGGATTGGTTCCCCCTGGGAACCTTCCCTTCCTTACTCGGTACGTTACCGAGTGCAACCGCCGGGGGTCCTTGCCCACCGAACTTCCTTTGCCCTCGTTGGGCCCTCACTTGGCCCCCTACCCCTGGACCATAACTCATCAGGGCTTGCCCTCACCCCTGGGATATTACCTATGACCAGGTCATAGACAGGCGATTCAATGCACATGGCTTCCACTTTGCCATAATAAAACGGGGTATCCACAGTTATCCTCGCGATGAGGAACCTTCTAACGGTCCCATCTATCAAAATACACAAAAAGTCACGACCCAACAATTGCTTGTCGTCAACGAGTTGCCTTCTAACCGCTGCAGAGGAGCACCCAGAATCCCGGAGCAGACGGACCTCCCTTTGTCCCACGTACCCTTGGTACACTGGCATATTAACCTTCTCCTGCAAAGTTGTGAGCCTCTCACACATGCCACTTATTATCGGGACAACCTCCCCGCCTTCCAGCCTTAATTCTCCCTTTTGTATACATTCCCGGAGGGGACTGTGTTCTGGACCGATAGTTTGACAGAACACTGCCGTCTGTCTACTGTGCCCTGGATCTACGCGGTCACCTTGCTTCCAAACCCTTTGTGCTGCGTCCCCGGCCCCCCGCTGAGGTGGTCTAATGTTCCCAGTGGTCCTAACCTGCTTCTGCCAGCAATTCCTGGCAATATGACCCCGATTGTTGCAGATAAAACAAGTTGTGTCTTTGGGGGCGTTCCCATTCCGGATGGCCTGCGACGCAGGCGGATTGGGGTGGTGTTGCCTTACGGTTGCCATTGCCAACCCGTTTGCCCCACCCCTAGACGGTTTGGGTGCGTTTACACTCCCATCGTGGGCCTCGATGTAGCGTTCTGCCACAGTTGCCATCTCATCATAGGTGGGCGGACCCCTTTCCTTGATGAACAGGCCCAACTCCTTGGAGCATGTAGTTAAAAACTGCTCCCGGAGAAATAGATCTCGCAGGGCTTCATATGACTCATTCACGTCTGCGAGATCAGTCCAGCGGTCAAAGTACCGCCTAGCTCGGGCAAAATACTGAGGTACTGTTTCTTCCTTCTCCTGCTTAATTTCTCGGAACTTGGTCCTTCTTCAGTGAGCTGGTATCTCCGAAGGATGGCATTCTTCAGCTCACTGTAGTTGTTAAGAAGTGCAGGAGGCATACTGGTATAAGCCTCGAGGGCTTTACCTGACAACAAAGGGCTCAAGCACATAGCCCATGTGTCTTCTGGCCACATTTGACTGGAGGCAAAACGCTCGAACCTCTCCAAGTACGAGTCCAAGTCTCTATGTTTTCATTAAAATGAGCGAGGTGGGGGCGTGGGGCATGAATTGCTACCCCTGCACTCCCATCCCCTGAGCGCCGACTTTCATCCTCCACATCGGCCCTTGCTCTGAGGAGCTCTAATTCTCTCTCGTGCCTCTGTTGTTCGAGCTCTCGTTCTGCCTCCCTTGCTAATTGGGCTTCCCTCCCTCCCTCTCTCTCTCTCGCCTCATTTGCTAATTGAATCTCTCTCTCTTTTGCCTCCCTATCTAATTGGGCTTCTCTCTCCCTTGCGTCATTACGTTAGGCGATCTCCTTGGCCTCACGTTTCTGCTCATCTTTAACGAACTTCTGAAGTTCGGCCCCTCAAGGCCCATTTCCTTGCCTGATGATACCAGTTGGGCGAGGGGTGTAACAACATCCATTTTTATTTTTTTCTTTCTACCTTCAACACTCGTCAGAAAGAATGAAGAAGGAAAAGAAAGAAAGAAGAAAAATATGGTAATTAATCCTAATTTACCTGTGTAATTTAACGTAATTAAACGCCCCAAATATTCTGAAACCTACCGCAGTTATAGTGGCTACTAAGTATCATCTTGCGGACTACTGTATTGCGATATTAAACCCTTGAACGCCATCAGCTGACCGAACGCGTCAAGACATAAACAGAACCGCCGTTAAAATAAAACAAAATTTCCATTTAGCCATTTTTTACCTTTTAGAAATATCCAGGTTAGCGCTCGCCAATCATGTCAGGACACCCTAATCTAACATACCGTTTCTCCCCTGGGTCCCAGCCCTGAAGCTGGATATACACCACGTGTGTTTTTTCCATGCCCAGCTTCACAGAGAAGTGAAATTCACGTAGGTTTTTCGCCTTGATGCGGAATATCTTATGAACTTACAATATCTTTATATATGAGGCCCCTTGCTCTGACAGAGACCAGGCATTTAACCAATCAATCTGTTTTGATAAGCCTGACTTAGTTAAATTCCTAGTTGCACTAAAGAAGTTGGCGTCTTAAAATTTCGAAATTTCGACATCAGTGTGTGGAAGGTTTAGTAACGTGCATCGAAATGGGTTTTAAATGGAAGTAACATTGTCAAGCGGTATTCACGAGGTTTTTGAAAAGCACATAACATTTTTCGGAATGTGTTCAAACATAACTGGGACAGATTAACACTTACGCTATCGAAAGCGACTTTTGTCATCTATTTTATAATGGCTATCATCTGTACGTTCTGGCATGTGCAGATCAAACCTACAATCTGATTTGTTGTTCGAAAGAGCTCAGAGAGACCTTTCCAACAATTAATCAGATGATAGAGTTTCGGGTATGTCATAAATTTTATTAAACTTTCTCGCATACAAGCGTACATAGACGTCCCCCATTTATGGTTAACCCTTTACCTAACGTGAAAAGCAGACGACACTTGCAAAAAAAATTCTTGAATAACTAATTTTTTTCATTTTTTGTCTCAAAAACATAGGTTATGACCCCTCGTTGGAACGAGCTCGACGAGCTTGTTCCAACGAGGGGTCATAACCTATGTTTTTGAGACAAAAAATGAAAAAAATAGTGAAAATTAATTGGCGATTTTTGAGAATAGCGCTGGCCGGTTTTGGCCGTTACGTTGGGTAAAGGGTTAAAGTGGGCATGGCAGTAAAAGAGTTAAAGAATAGAACCCTGTTTTCAATATTATTTAAACCCTTCCTCTGCAATCAAAAGTTCAATAAGGTTTGAGGGAAAAAATTGAAATGGTTCAAATTTCCCGACCGATCCTAATTTCTGGCCCGTCCCTAATTTTTTTATGTGTTCTTGGCAAAATATTATTACCTGTTTAAAACGTTATCTCAAGATACTTACGGGCTTGGCGTCATATACATATACACCCGAATATAGGCAATAGACTTAAACCTTCATCAAATCCAGAGAGCAGACGAAAAAAATTCTTGAATAAATATGAATTTTCATTTCTTATCAACCTACTCACAATTGTTTACTACAGGCTTGCACTACAGTGGAAGTCCCTAACTCGGATAAAATACTCTCTATTTTTGTCTTTCCCAAGCAATTTGGGAAAGAAAAGTGGAGCAAAAGCACCAAGAAAAAATAAGCCAAAACTGGGTCGAGTGCAACCTGCGCAGACCCAGTACGGGACGCTCTCTCCCAAGTACAACTCCACGACTTCCGTTGCCAGTGCGCATATACCGTCGCTAAAGACTCATTCTTTTTGTCATCCGCCTTGTGTCGAGATGTTCTGCACGCTTATCAGTGTTTATCCAGCTCGTTGATTGATGTTTCCTGATTCATAGTGTATCAGAGTATCCTTTGTATTCTCAGGAACAGTTTTTATTATATTCTCTTCAATATTATATATACATAATGTATTTTATTTGTTCTCTCTCGAGACGCGTGTGCCATGCGGTTCGGACTTAAATTATTTTTCACAATTGTTGTCAATACTTAATTTTCTAATTTTTCTAATTGTGTTAGAGTTGGGTGTCAGCGAGGTACCGCTCCTACAGTTTTTCTTCTCTCTTTTGAGAGTAGTCATCCTGTTGTGTGGTTTCCGGTCGACCGTCTGGGGTCTTAATTTCTGTCACCTTTCTCTCCTCTTTGGGGGTGTTCTTCTGTTTTCTGATTTCACTTTCTTTGCTCCTCTCACCTCCATCATGCCCAGGACAATTCCTTGTGGGCAATGTCTGCTGCCAAAGCATGTGGACGATTCACATTCTTCTTGTTCCTCCTGTAATGGGTGTTCGGCCGAGCGGCCACGTGGTGTCTGTGGATCATGGTCATCCACTTTCTGGGCGTCAGTTAACCGTGTCGTTCGTTCTCGTGGCCGTGCCTCCCGCTCCCGCGGGAAAGGAGAACGTGGTCGTCCTGGGGCTTCCGAGCCGACCTTGTCTGATGAGGGTTATTCCTCCTCCGTGGGGGATGTGCAGTCTTTTCCTGTAGTGGATACTGCGGGAGCCGTTGAGTGTTCTGGTGAAGAGGTGCCTGGTTCCGGGACTACGGTCCCCCTCCAGTCGACATCTGAGGCTGTCACTAGGGTTGTGACTCCTCCTTCGGAGCCGAGCAGGGTGCTCTCTCCACTATTCCACCATCCCCAACGACTCCCGACGTATCTACTACTACTGCTGGTCCGTCTGCTTCGTAGTCAGTTTCAGCCGGCCTCGGCTTTTCGCTGCAGGGGACTGCAGGAATGTCTGGTTCTGTAGATGTGGGATATCGGCCTCAGCCTTCCCTGACTTTAACTCGGCGAAGTTGGAAGGGGCTGCCGGCTGAACCCACCACTGTGGTCTCTACGCCGTCGTGCACCACAGTTGTGTCTTTGGATTCGGATGTTCTTAGTGGAGACACTATGAACTCCGTGGCGTTTCCGTCCACTCATACTGGCCACACGGCCAGTTTTGGAGGACCAACGCCTTTTGTGCAGCCTGGACCTTCTGCCCCGCAGAGGTCCGCGGTGACTCTCATGAGTTCTTGCTATATTGATCCTCGGAGTGCCTCGTACCCTCTATACACGTCTGCCTCAGATGTTTCGGCTGCCGCCCGTCGTCCCGCGTCGGGTGTTTTGGAGGATCGTGACCTTTCGCTGGTTAAGAGGGTCAGAGGTGAAGCCACTTTGCCGGTTCGCTCCCCTGTCGAACCGGCCAGTTCGGACAGTGAGCTTAGGGAGCTTAGGGAGGCCCTTTCCTTACTCACTCAGGTTCTGTCAAAGAGCCTTCCTGTTGCTTCCAGCGAGGCAGCGAGTGGTTTCCAGGCGCCTCCTATGGCGCCGCCTCCCGGGATTGGAAACAGGCCGGTTTCTGACCCCCCTGGTGTCCCGACACCATGGGAGGCGTCGGCTGGTTTGCCCACGATGGGCTATGTGTCTTCCGACTCTGGGGAGGAGTCCGACATGCTTGATGTCGAGGGCCAGCAGTCTTCGGACTTGGGGGCAGCACTTGACTTTGTGTTTGGGTTTCTGCCTGATCTCAAACCTGCTAACCAGCCGACAGTGTCAGCCAGGCCGCGATCATCGGTCGCGTGCATACAGCCTATGGAGCAACCTGCTTCTGGGCGCCTTCGACCGTGCCAGTCGGTACAGGTGGTTGAAGCTTTTTCAGCATTGGCCTCCAAGCTGAGTTCCAAGGCTCTGAAGACTCCGTTCTTCACCAGGGCTGACACCTTTTTGCCTCCTGTGCGTTATCGTTCCTACGATTCCGCCAATCCGTCGGTCTGCCAGACTTTGACTGGTCTGGATCAGGACTCCACTTCCCTCGGGCTTTCCAAGCCCAAGTCTGCCGTCATTCCAATGACGACTCTGGAGTCCACGTTGGGCTTATCTATAGAGATGTTTGGCATGCTTTCTCTCTCAGATCACGTCGTCTCAGCTTTGGCTGCTTATCTGCCTCCAGATAAGTTTGCCGAGGTACAGGCTCCTTTGCGTGTGCTTCCAAGGCGCTTATGCATCTTACTCACACGCATGCCTGTTACACGGCTAATCTGGAATTAGTTCGAAGGGACGCTGTGCTGGACACAGGACGATCCCTTCCCGAGGGGCAGCATGCTGCTCTTCGATCTGCTTCTTTGGCAGGTCCGCAATTTTTCCATGGTTCCGTGTCGACGGTCCGGGATGACGTCCTACGTCATTCCAAAGATCAGCTGCTGTTTCGTCAGCTTGATCAGCCTTCTAGGGGAGGCAGGGGCTGTTCCAGGCCTAACAAGTACCCTTCTGCTTCCTCTGTGAAGCAAAAGGCTGGTCCTTCTGCCGCCGCCTCTACTTCTTACTCAAGGGGTAAGGGTAAAGGTCGGCAGAATCGAGGGAAGTCTCAGGATTCTTCATTTAGTAGAGGAGGTGGTTTCTCCTCTTGTGGGCCTCGTCGGGCCTCGAAATGAAGGTCCTCACCTCGACTCGCCCCAGGTTGGAGGAAGGATAGCAGAGTTCGCAGACAATTGGGCCACCATCACATCCGATCCGTGGGTGTTAGATGTTGTTCGGTCCGGGCTGCGACTATCCTTTCTACGGCACCCCACTCTGTCAAGGGTGCCTCTTCCAACCACAGTTCCTTCAGACGTTTTACGTCGGGAACTTTTGTTCACGGAGATTGGCAATCTCCTGGCAAAGGGGGCGATCGAGGTCGTCAAGAACATTCAGTCAGTGGGTTTCTATTCCCGCCTGTTCTTGGTGCCGAAGAAGGACGGCCGACTCCGACCGGTTATCGATATGAGTATCCTGAATCAGTCTATCATTGCTCCCAAGTTCAGCATGGAGACTTTCAGGTCGGTCCGCCAATCAATTCACCAGGGAGATTTCGCTGCCAGCATCGACCTGCGAGACGCTTACTTCCACGTTCCGATGCATCGGGCGTCACGGAAGTATCTCAGGTTCGCTTTTCTGGGGCGAGTTTACCAATTCAAGGCCATGCCTTTCGGCCTCAACCTGGCTCCTTGGGCCTTCACCAGACTGATGTCGCATGTGATAACGTTCCATCGCACACAGTCCAGGGTGACTACTTCGGCATATCTGGACGATATCCTCCAGAGGCATTCCAATGCTGCCTTACTGGAGTCGGATGTCGCCACTCTGTTGAGCTTGCTCACGTCGCTAGGATTCAGAGTCAACGAGGAGAAGTCGGACCTGGTCCCTTCTCAGTCGTTTTGTCATCTGGGGATGGCTTTCCAAACCCAATTCAATTTGGTAGCGGTTCCCCAGGCCAAGGCTGTGATTCTCTCAGCTTTTGCTCTGACTCTGTCCCAGTCTACGTCCGCGACCGCTCGGAGTTTTCTCCAGCTGATCGGTCTCTGCGGTTCGGTGACGGATCTCATTCCTCTAGGTCGGCTGCGTGTCAGACCTCTCCAATCCTTTCTGCTCAGTCGTTGGAGGCTGAATGTAGATTCTCTGGATCAGGTGCTTCCGTTTCCGGAATCTCTTTATTCTCACCTTCTTCCCCGGACAGATGTTCAGTGGATTACGCAGGGTGTTCCATTGGACTTACCCACGTCCGGTCGCGTTCTGACGGCAGATGCCAGCGATCTTGGATGGGGTGCGACGTTGGATCCTCTCGGTCTTTCCCTACACGGGATGTGGGAGCAGGATCAAGCAGCTCTACACATCAACCAGAAGGAGCTTCTCGCTCTTCTTCTGAGTTTCAGGCAGTGGATCCCTCACCTGTCGAATCGCCAGGTCCTTCTGCTGTCCGACAATTCGACAGTGGTTGCTTACATTCGGAACCTTGGCGGCACGTACTCGGTTCCGATGTACGAATTGGCTCGGGATCTTCTACTGCTCGCTCAGGATGTTCACGCCGGAGTGGTTGTTCGTCACATTCCCGGTCGTCTGAACGTCCTAGCCGATTCCCTGTCCCGACAGGGCAGGGTTATTTCCACCGAGTGGATGCTCCACAGGGCAGTGTTCCAGTCGCTTTGCGATCTCTGGGAACGTCCCCACATCGATCTCTTTGCGACTCGTTGGAACCATCAGGTGGACACTTTCGTGTCCCCGTGTCCAGATCCTCTGGCTTTTGCCGTGGTCTCGATTGGAACGGTCTAGTCGGCTACGCCTTCCCGCCGGTTCCGATTCTGCCTCAGGTTCTAGCCAAAATTCGAACCTGCAGTTGTCGAATCATTCTGATCGCTCCCCTGTCGCCTCAGCGGGTGTGCATCAATCAGCTCCGCTCGCTGATGGCGGCGGTTCCGGCACGTCTCCCGCTACGTCGCGACCTTCTTTGTCAAGGTCGCCCGAGGAGGTTTCACGTCGACCCGACTTCATTGTGCCTTCACGCATATCTTTTGTCAGGTCCTGTCTCCTCCGTAGAGGTTTTTCGAGACGAGCAGTGGAGTGCATTTCTTCTGCAAGGAGGCACTCCACTGGTTTAGCTTATGCAGCTAAATGGAAGGTCTTCTGTCGATGGTGTGCTGATCACTCTGTTGATTATGCAAATCCTTCGATTTCACAGATTGCGGAGTTTCTGGTATATCTGTTTAATTTTCGGGGTCTCCAGCCTGTTACCATCAAGGGTTACAGGTCCATGCTTTCAGAGACTTTTTCTTATGTGGGGAAACGTCGTATCGGCACTAATCCTTACCTCTCCAAGCTCATTCGGCACTTTTCTTTGAAAAGGCCTCGGACTTTGAAGCTTACCCCACGATGGAATCTTTCGTGGGTGCTGCTTTGCTTGGGGGGGGGGGGGGGGGGGGATGCCGTTCTATTTGCTCTTTTTGGCCAAGAATCAGTTACCAGATACTACTCCTCCTCCTATCTGTATCAGGGCTCTTCCTTCTGTTGAGGGTAATCGCCTTTTACTCTGTCCGGTCCGTGCTATTCGCATTTATCTCGATCGGACACGTTTCATACGGAAAGGCAGGAAACGGTTTTTTCTGTCTCTTATTCCGGTTCGACAGAAGATCTCTCCTCAATCCATTTCTCGATGGATTTGTCTTGCTATTCGTACGGCTTACGGTCGTTTAGCAGCTGGCGATTGTATTACCAATCGTATTTCTGCCCACGAGGTGCGGGCATTATCCACCTCTTGGGCTTATTCTAACTCCGTCATGTTGTCGGATGTTATGCAGGCAGCCTACTGGAGAAATGCCTCTACTTTCTCAACCTTTTATCTGCGCCAGTTGCAGGAGCAGTCGGATGACCTTTTTGCCTTGGGTCCTCTTTCTTCTCCTCAGGCTGTTGTCTGCTCTAGCCATTAGGCTTCTTGGAGGTCAGTTTCAGCCTTGTGCTGTTACTGCCCTTTTCTGTCTGTGTGTCACACAGGCCCATATGTCTCCTTTCATTGTCCTTTACCAATGATTGCGACGTAATGGTTGATAAGCATCGGGACCTCTTCCTTCTGCTTCACGGTTCCAGTGCACTGGGGTTATGTGTGGGTTGGTTATGCGATTCCCTCCAGCCTATTGTCTATTCAGCCTGTAGTAAAGAATTGTGAGTAGGTTGATAAGAAATCTAAATTTTATAGTAAATTTCCTTTCTTATTATACCTACCACAATTGTTTACATGGAGGCCGTCCGGTCTTCTTTACGGGTAAAGAATCTTTCCTCTCCGCCTATCACATAACTCTAACGTTGACGGATTCAAAAAGAATGAGTCTTTAGCGACGGTATATGCGCACTGGCAACGGAAGTCGTGGAGTTGGGCAGTAATGGTTCAACATTGAAAGGGTGGTGGAAGACTATAGTAATGGTGAATACAATAGAGGCTGACCATAGTACAGACAGTTGATGACATAATAGAAGCCGAAAGTAAGACTGCTAGGGGTGTATAAGAGAATCCATTTATGGGAAATGTCTGTGGTTGTAGAATCTCTTTTTCCGAAGAGTCGAAGAGTAGAATGTGGAGTCACTCGTTCGAGAAATTGCTCGATAGCTCATTTCCTATAATGGGATTCTAGTCTTCCGAGAGATACCTGTTCCAGTCACTACTCGATAGCTCATTTGCCCGATGGGATTCGAGTCGCCACACAAATGCCCGTTCCAGTCATTACTCGGTTGATACTTTACCTATCTTACCGCACTACCTATACCAGTCATATGATAATATAACGCATTAGGTGGATTAGTAGTACTGACGGCTAACAGGAGACCTACAGGGTATATGTGGGCCATACTACACTACCATTATAAACTACCAAGCATTACCTCGCAATACTGGCGTGACCTAGCATTACGTACTACCTACACCGGCCATAGGATAATATAGAGCATTATGTGGATTAGTAGTACCAAGGGCTAACATGAGACCTATAAGTGTATATAGCGCCCATTTCATACTACCGCACTAGACAACGATGCATTACCCTCACGCCTACCCCCACAATACTGCTTGACCAAGCACTACGCACTACCTATACCAACTGTGAATTAGCTCAATACGTTAGATGGATAGCGGTATTATGGGCTAATAGTAGACCTTTGGGGGTACAGATAGTTGGTTCTATACTACAGGACCATACAACCAAACATTATACTACCTGATCTAGCATGAAATACTACCCAATACCACGTGTAGGACCATATAACGCCTTGGGTAGATTGATAGTACTAAGCCTTAGCAATAAATCAACAGAGATACAGCCCGTACATCTTATACTACCATCCTAACCTACCAAGGGCTTCAGCGCAATACGGCATGACCAAGCATTATACATTACATATACTAACACACATTCAATGGGTTGTAGTACCAAAGACAAACAGTAGACCAATAGGGGAAGCAGCCTGTACACCCCATACTTTCCTCACTAGACATCTATGCATTATCCCATAAAACCGCCCGACATAGCATTACTGTTGATCTATACCAAGTTTAGGACAGTATTACGCCTTGAGTGGATCAATAGAACTAAGGGCTAATAGCAGACCAACAATTGTAAAGACCGTACTCCTTTTACTACCACATTAGACAACCATGCATTGCCCACACCGTCACCACACAATACTGCCAGGGGACTTATTGGGTTTTATACAACCCACACTCTACTACCATATCAGCCCAGTTCGAGAAGCCCGACACACCCTGGTCCGAACAGCGTAATGTCTGATTGTACAGCGGACAACAGCGGTCAACGTTTCTATGACGTCGCGTTTGCATCGTCACGTCACGTTGTCATTAACAAAGTCAACCGTTCCTCGAGGAGAACTTTCAAGAAAACTCAACTTCCCCATCAATCTTCCAACACATACCCATACCATCTACGACAAACTATATCCATGCATATATCACTGTAATTTTCATAGCATACTCTATATGCAGTACGTATATTACTTGCCAGGTCCAATTGGATTGAACCGAAGTTTTGCACTGGATGAAGTTCGTCCACCAAATGTCCGGTTCCTATGGGAATTTAACATCAGCGGCTTCACCAAATGCCCGGGTAATAGGGCACGATTCATCGCTCCAATACCACTGACAGCTCATCGGATTGCTCTCGTTATGGAGGCAAGAATGAATATTTCAGTTATTCAAGAATTTTTAGCTGCGACTTGCAGCTCTATAAGTGGCAATGGCTGCCTGCCGCTCGCAAGCCCGCCCGCCCGCCCGCCCGCCCGCCACCACCCGTCGCAGCTACGGCGTCGATGTCGCGATTTTTTTGATTTTTTTTTATTTTATTTTATTTTTTTGGTTTTTTTTTTGCGGGGGGGGGGGGGGGGGGGTGAGTATGAGTTTTGTCTTCTACTCGTGTTTGGGTGCGAGTTAATCATCAAAAAAGATCAAATCTGGTTGTCCCAGCGGTTGTTTTTGAGCAAATGTGACCTGGCTGTTCAGAAAAAGGACACCTGACTGAATCATCCACACAGACTACAAGACTATTCCTTGTCAGATTACCAAAACTGTCAACCTAAAATAATCAGCTTTTCAGAGTATCGCTGTGCAATCAACTCGACATTCTACTTCTGGGCAATAAGAATGGCAGTGCCATGTCGAAGAAGTTGGCACGGTTATGTCCAATTTTATTAGGCATTTCCCCTTAACTGGTAGAGTGCTAAACTATTTTTGATTCTTGAAATTTCTTTGTGCATCTTTGCCTTGTTACCATTTATGGGAGAGTGCCAATAGGCACTCTCCCATAAATTGTAACCAGGCAAATCCTAACTGATAAAATAATCTCAATTCAACGATAATATGAAGCATATACACAGAATATGAAGCCTTTGAATGGCGGTACCGGACTTCAAAATAAAGCCCAAATATGGGCTTCCAGCAGGCGTGCAGGCTTGGGGCTGCACTTGACAATATTGATTAGTCTACCCCACACATTCACTTAGTAGCCTCATACTTAATAAAATTATTGCATATTATGTTCTTGGGTCAGAAAAGCGGCCTCTCACGTTCTAAGGGTTAACGTATAAACTTAATACCAGTGTATGTAGGCCTAACAAAATCTACCAGTTGTAAATAATGCAACGTGAAATATTTGATTTTTACGTTTTTAATATCCTGTCCTGTGTCGACTGATCAAAGCTAAATGTGAAACTCACCCAAATGGTTAGTTGGTACAATCGTGTTTGCCATCACACGGTGTCAAAATCAATTCATGGTTGATGAGAAGAATTGAAAAATATGTAAACACTTGAAAACTTTTGACATAACATCTTTCAAAACAGTGGGTTTGTTGTGACATAAATTAAGGTTTCTACAACGTTTATTGAATAGCGACTATACTTAACCGCCTTCGACCATCGGCGATCATAGATTGCATACAGTGCCAACTTTTAGGTGCAGCTCTATCCCCATGTATCGCTAGGTATTTTTGATGACTGGTTTTATATAGACATTTGGATTTCGTGGCTCCAGTGACATAGTTTGCGCCCCAAGAGTTGCCACTTCCCCCCCCCCCTCTTTTTGATCGACACTAGGAAAATAAAAAAAATTATTCTAATCGTTGAATTAATTTATTTATTTATTGGTGTTTAAGGTCACATACTTATGCACAATGGCTAATCGTGACCGTGACAGTTTTACGGGTGGAGGAAGCCGGAGTACCCGGAGAGAACCACCGAGCAACGACGAGCAGCTGTCAGCTCTCCAACATCGTAACTCTGAACTCTGCACCGCAGCACAGGCAGGGTTAGATTGGTTGAAGACATGCGCACCAGCGACGTGCAGTACGCCTCAGTACACAGCGTCATCGTGCCCCCATGTAGGCAATCGGGGTGAAGTGTCTTGCCCAAGGACACAACGCGGTTGCCGCAGGTGGGATTCGAACCGAGGACCTCTCGGCTTGCAGCCTGCACCTCTACCAACTGAGCCACCGCGCCCCCCGTTGAATTAATAATTAAACTAACTCGCCAGAGGCTCGTAAGTTTAATTCTTAACTCTACTCGTTAAATAATTTTTATGTGTACCCATACTATGTATGGTACACATAATGCCGGCATCCGGAGTGGCCATCCGTCGCCCGTCCATCCTTTGTCCGTCCGTCTGTCCGTCTGTCTGTTCGTCCGTCCGGCGTCCGTATCCATTTCTTTGGCATTCGATAACTTGAAAAATATTACTTGGATTGCCAAGTTACTTTATATTTGTGTTCAGGTTACTGCTGTGCCGAGCTGTATAGTTTTTGGTGTAAATCTGATAATTTGATCCTGAGATATTAACCCTTTATCCTTCAAATTGAAAATTCCTCCAATCCCTTTGGCATTCGATAACTTGAAAAATATTGCTTGGATTGTCTAGTTACTTTATATTTGTGTTCAGGTTACTGATTTGCTGAGCTGTATATTTTTTGGTGTAAATCTGATGATTTGATCCCGAGATATTAACCCTTTATCCTTCAAATTGAAAATTCCGCAATCCCTTTGGCATTCGATAACTTGAAAAATATTGCTTGGATTGTCAAGTTACTTTATATTTGTGTTCAGGTTACTGATGTGCCGAGCTGTATAGTTTTTGGTGTAAAATATTTCGTGCGTTGATTCAAAGAAAATGAATATTCATGGTACTAGACCCAATCGTCTGGAATGTTTTAGTTCTGAAAATCGATCCGCTTTTCCGACCAACTGAAATATTCCAGACGATTGGATCTAAAACATATGCGATGTGGTATTTAAGGATTTGACTAGTTTCAGACCGCAACAGCGTCGAATTCCTTACACGACTTGACTGGTGAAAAATATTGCTTGGATTGTCAAGTTACTTTATATTTGTGTTCAGGTTACTGATATACCGAGCTGTATAGTTTTTGGTGTAAATCTGTTATTTTGATCCTGAGATATTAACCCTTTATCCTTCAAATTGAAAATTCCTCCAATCTTTTTGGCATTCGATAACTTGAAAAATATTGCTTGGATTGTCAAGTTATTTTATATTTGTGTTCAGGTTACTGATGTGCCGAGCTGTGTAGTTTTTGGTGTAAATCTGATAATTTGTTCCTGAGATATTAACCCTTTATCCTTCAAATTGAAAATTCCTCCAATCCCTTTGGCATGAGATAACTCAAAAAATATCAATCCGATTGTCATGTTACTTTATATATTTTTTCAGGTTACTGATGTGCTGTGCTGTATAGTTTTTGATGTAAATCTGATAATTTGATCCGGAGATATTAACCCTTTATCCATCAAATTAGACACTCCTCCAATCCATTTCTATATGTACCCATACCATGTATGGTGTACATAATGTCGGCATCCGTGGTGGCCCTCCGTCATACAGCTTTCTACTAGTTGCGCGTATGGGTACACATCTGACGATTTCATCGGCCTACTTTTACTTATTGGCAAATAAAAATATGTTTCGTTTATTCAGCATTGGTCATTGGTTCCTATTAATTCTCTGAAGTAGGTGCACTTAATGTCAGTAAACATTTTTTTCACGTTGGCCATCGAGCACCTCAGAATAATAATTCATTCAATGATCACGGCAGTGATGCCGAGTTTTTATGCCCTATGTAATGTTGACAATGTGTGTAGGTGACAAATAGAACACCTTCCCGTAATTTCTGCCCCCTTTATTGACAAAGAAAGGCAAACTGGATCACACAAAAAAGAAAACAAAAAGAAATTGACAAATGCAAGCGCGAACAAGAGTCCTCGGAATATGGTTAATTTTAGCCTGAACAAGATAAAAAAGCTAAAAATAGTAACAAAACTGTTCCAACTGATAGGCTCTGCTAGACTATACTCCAAAAACCGAATACGGCTGAATGGAGAAAAATTATAGCACTACTCTTATAAATCCAAAAGGTTGAAGCACAGGATTCTGAAAGATTCCGAATAACAGGTAAAAACATAGGGTGCAGCAGGAATCTGAACCAGAAAACTACTCCCATTGAATTGAACGCACCCTACTGCACTAGGTGCTACTCTACTAAGAAGGATTATGAAGGAATCCGTAGTACATGAAGTCGTTTTTGATGATTTGAAAGAATTGTTGAGTTATTTGTGGTAATCAAACGAAATAAACGAACCAGGAAACTACCCCTATTCAATCGAACATACCTTTTAGAGGCCTCTTGGCCTAATAAGAAGATTTTGGGTAGGTTAAACATAGTTTTATTTGCCAAAAATAATTTGCAAATTGGGATAGGAGGACAAGTGCTTTCCACTTAGTGTACCTTCCGCTCCCTTAACTGGTAGAGTGCTGGAAGCCCATATTTGGGCTTTATTCTGAAGTGTAGGTACCACAGCTTGAAGGCTCGTATTCAGTGCATGTGCTTTGTATTATCTTTGAAGTGACATTATTTAGTCTGCAAAGGTTTGCCTTGTTACAATTTATGGGAGAGTGCCTATAGGCACTCTCCCATAAATTGTAACAAGGCAACGACATGTGTACAAGATTTGATGGTCAAAAATAATTTAGCACTCTACCAGTTAACATGATACAAAAAATCAATACAATGGCGAAACAAAGAAATGAGAGAAATGTGAAAAATATATACAAGAAAATCTAACTTCGCCTAACTTCGCAATAAAGAGAGTGAGAGAGAAAGAGAGGGAAAAAAAGAAAAAGAAGAAAAAAAAGAAAGAAAAGAAATGTGATTGATTGATTGATGTCCTTTTTGCACCTTGAGTCTATCTCTGTCAATTTGATTTTCCAAGCCGAGGGTCGACCAGCGCTGCACTGAGTGATTGTACTTCCCATAACACTAAACTTCAGTTTCTACTACAGCTACCACTACTATGACTACTACTACTACCATCATCACTGCTACTACTATAGATAATACTTTTACTATCGCGCTCCAATCTTACCACCGACATAGCACTCCTGCGGCGAATAATACCACTAATAATAATAATAAAAATAATAATAATAATAATAATAAAAATAAAAAAAATAATAATAATTACGTATTAATTTCTGTAATCATCCATTGGTTACACTTTCGCCGCCTAATCACGCGCCTAAGGAGTCGCAATGAACTGCATGTGTTAAACAGTACCTAGGACAGGGGGGGGGGGGGGGGGGTCTTCCAAAATATTCCGGACACAAGGCCGGGGTGGGTGGGTGGTCGGATGTGGGCCAAAACACCTTTTTTCCTGGAGTTGCAATTTTTTTCCTGGTGGTTTTTTTTCAAATTATTTTCACATAACAAGGCTATATTGTTGTTTAATAGTCTAATAGGCACCTGTTTGTCAGGTAGGGTTAGTGAATAAGGCCCCACTAGGCTGATTAGGGGATTTGTTCTCTTTTTTGTAAATTAAATTAGATGCATTAAAGAATTGTGTACTCCAGTTTCACTAAAAACAATCAGTGGAAATTTATGAATTTTAATTTGGTAATGGTTAACATAATTTTCATAGCTGAATCATCACTGCACAATTTGGATTTTACAATAAGTAGCAATGTGTTTAGCAGAACATCTAAAATAATGTAAAAAATTTACGGAAAATAATCTAAATGCCCAGTTTCTCTGAGTAGAGCTCTTGTTATCTGAAACTAATGAAACTTCTCACTGTGCATCTTTGATATAAAACCCCACTTACTTAATTCAAGCTCATAGTGATAGTATCAGGGTTTTCACAGAGGGTTTGTCTGGCTATCCCGTGAAAACATGAAACAAAAGTTACAGTTAATATTTGAATTGAAAACTGACCCTGACTGAGCCAGAGTATATAGATGAGTAGCTAAGCATAATACTATGCAGCAAAAGAAGATTATTTTAATCCTCTATTTGATGTTCACAAAAATAGTCTAATTCTTACATTATATGCTGTTGTATGCAGAAATCAATGCTGACATTTTTTCAGAGACGGACCAGGACGGACAGTGAGATTTACAAAAGTGTTAGGTGACAGATTTTCAGCTTTCCTACGCTATCGACTATCTTTATAGTAATGACAATTGGCTGAAACCTCAGGCCTAGACACTTAGCCTGTGGTCAGGTCATTAAAATTAAAACTTCTTCACTAAATTTAAATTGTTTCTTCACACATGAATGATAATTATTAAAATGAATGATAAATATTATGAGAGCACTGAGGCCAGAACTTTCAGTTCAGCATTTGTAATTCATGCACTTCAATAATATGCCAGTATATACTACGCCATAGTGTATATAGGCATATTATTGAAATGCATGAATTACAAATGCTCAACTGAAAGTTCTGTCATCAGGTATTAGAACCACCAGAACATAAAGATGTGCAAAAAACAGTTATCAGTATGAAACAATCCTGGGTAATATTAGGTTCAGCACCAATTCCAACTCAAGAATCAGTACCGGTATTGTAACTCAAAGGAGATAAATGCTTCTGTTGATGCTGGTTGATGTGTACATAATTACTTTAGACAATTAATTTAATAATTACTTTAGACAGTAGATTAGGATTCAAATTAAGGCAAGGATTGACAACTGGAAGCTCAGTGCAGTAATTTTTCATTACCCACTGTGGTGATACACTGAAAAATATAGGTGGTGGGGTGGGTGTCCAAGTGGTCAGAGGAAAAAAATATTTTTTTTTGCACGTGGGTGGGTGGGGAGGGGTGGGTGGGTGGTGGTCAAAAGGTGGAAAAAAAATATTTTAGGCCTTGTGTCCGGATTTTTTTGGAAGACCCCCCCCCCCCCCCCCTGCCTAGGATGGAAATTCATTATCGAATCAATTTTTGAACAAATTGAAAAAGTGAGGTATTAGTTTTATGTTCTAAAACGGGATCACCGTGCGGTAAAATATCAACGGAATTCAAATTAACATTAATTCCCAATAGTTTTCCTATGGGACGTTGCGAGAGTCTGAATAAAAGAGACAAAAGAGGAAATAGTGCTCTGCGTCTTCAACAACAGCTGGATAATAGGGACAGTATGGAGATTCGGAGATGTAATTGAGAAACGTATCACTGTTCAAATCGCTGCAACAAGTTCGAATTCTACTATGAATAATGTTGTATTTTCTGACACCACAGGAGAAGTATCCTCGAGGTCTCCCTTCAGACGGTGATATGAGTTTTTTTTAATTCATTAAGTGAACTGCTGTTTCGTACGGACACTGGTAGGCTATTCCATGTTCCTGTACACGAGGGGAAAAATGATCTTTTGAACAGCTCTGTTCGCATGCAACAAGCCATAAAATTTGACGAATTTTGAAGGTTATAACCAGCTGTGTCACGAACTCTTGGTGGTAGTAATTCGTGGAGATAATCAGGCGTATCGTTGTTTACGATTTTGTAGAAGGTACACATCTTTTGCATGTGTCTTCTTGTTTCGAGACTGTCCCACCCAACTTCAATCAAAAGGCGATCTCGCGATACTGACCTCGTCAGCCCTGATACGATTCGTGCGGCATCACAGTGTATATCCTCTAGACGCTTCATCAAATATTTTTAAAATAGGTTTTGGGTAACATAGTAACCACGACCTACCTTAGAAATCAAGATGGCGGCCCCCAATATAGAAAATGGACGACGGAAATACATATCATCCCAACAACACGCGCTCCGCATGCGCACTAACACCACGTTTCATTATGGTAATAACCTCACAACTTGGCCGCACACGCGGGTTACCATGACAACACAACATGGCGCCACTGGTCACGTGACTTGATGTTACTTCGAGGTCCTGCATCGAGATCCTGCTGATGGGGGACGAAACGTGCGAGCTATACTACTGACAATGTAACCTAAATAGAATGTATTGCTGTAGTGACTAGTGTAGGCCAGGCAAATGGAACAGGGTTATAGAAAAAGACTTTCTCGACTTCACATAATGTCATTAGAAGTGACTGTTATCTTCAGCAATATGCGTGCATTCATTGGTTTCCATTAACTATTTAACACCAGCGGTTAATAGTTAATGGATGTCAATGAACAGTCAGGACATATTCGTCAAGATTCAAGTTTTAGATATCGAATGGCTCTTGTTATGGTAATCATGTACTTTCTTACAAGACTATATTTCATATACTTGAACTTTTGTCACAGTACACACAGTCGGTCATACAAATGGAAATCTGTAGTACACGATTCGGGATGTTTGGAGACCCAGCATGACTAATTTTAAATACCGGCACGGTACGTGTTAATTAAATAATAAGTTGCGTCACGACTACTATAAAGAAATTTCCGAGTACGATTAAGTTTTTTTTAAATATAATAGTAGTATAGAATGTGCTTTTAAGCCCACTTTTGGTGGACTCCACGCTGGGCTCAAGAAGCGGCGTAGCCAGTCACGTGGCCAGTGATGCCGTGTTGATTGCCCTGGCAGTGCACGTGAGTGGCCATGTTATGAGATCACAGCCATGATGATATGGGGGTGTCAGTGCACTTCGTCCATTTTGTTTATTTGAGGCCGCCGTCTTGGTTTCTTTGGGATGGCACGCAGTTGTTATGAGCCTAGGGGGCCTTTAATGTAATGGAGGTATGTTCTGGTGGTGTGTTCCTTGTATGAAAGTATATCCAATACAGGAAACGACAATTACACGTTTCAAACATAAAAAAACTACCGAACCGGACCTATCCCGATCATCGTCTTGACTAGCGGTTATTGCCATGAGTCTAAGGGTGTGTTCGATTTAACGGGAGTATGTCGAATTACCCCCAAACCACCGATTCTTTCACAAATGGACTTTAGAAATCCACATTAATGTGGCCCTTAGGAGTCGCACGAAGTGCTGATGAGTCTTCAATAGTGTGGGACCCCCCCCCCCCCTTCCCCCCCCCTCCCAATTATTTATTTCAAGAAATAATCCGACAAAAACCGAAAGTGATGTAAATAGACGCCAATAACTCACTGATCAATCTGTTTCAATATTCAATCTCAATTCTCTCCAATATGATAAAATTATTTCATTTCTTCGCATTTAGATAAGAATTTTAAGACAGATAATGCACTCGGTCCAGTTTTTTTCCGACCAAATATGGTCTTGGGTTTCGGCCTCGGTCATTATCTGACCGAATACCCTTAATACGGTGTATCATCGTTTACCGAAAGCTTAATTTATTCAAAATGATACTGGCGTCTAAACACTTTATCAAATAAAAAAAGTACAATCATTACTGACTAGCAGGAATTAACCCCCCTTTGAACCATGATGGTATCTTCCACGTCAGTTCAGAACCATCAACTGGTGGAGTCTATATCGGTTACTTGGCGAAGACAGATCAATATTTTCAACTTGCCGCCTTAGGATGCAGGTTGGAAATTTTGATTGGTGAGCCACACAGATTCACTGAGCAACCCTGTTCTTTATGAATTCAGATCATGTCGACAAACTAAACCGCTAAAGCGGACTTTCGTGTTAAGGGGTTAAAATAAAATCATCTTATTATGATGACTCAACTGTGGTAGACAGGCCGTGACGTTACAGCAAACAAGTAAACACTTCATCTGATTGTCAAGCTGGAATAAAAAAAAAATCGTTCGTCATAAGGTAATTGCCAGAGGGGGTAAACGAATTGTACGACGTTTCTTAACCCTTTACCCAACGTAACGGCCAAAACCGGCCAGCGCTATTCTCAAAAATCGTCAATTAATTTTCAAAATATTTTCATTTTTTGTCTCAAAAACATAGGTTATGACCCCTCGTTGGAACGAGCTCGACGAGCTCGTTCCAACGAGGGGTCATAACCTATGTTTTTGAGACAAAAAATGAAAAAAAAATAATTATTCAAGAATTTTTTTTGCAAGTGTCGTCTGCTTTTCACGTTAGGTAAAGGGTTAACTTATTACGATTAAACTTACTGACAGGTATGAGGTGTGCCCGTTAATACACAATCCATTTTAGATTTGGACGACCATCTGACATCAGATCTCCAAATGCCCATGTTTGGTGTTTCGACCGAATAAGTCCGCAAGAACAATTGCGCCCGCAGGCCAATTACGTCCGAAAAAGGCGACCCGACTGTGTGCGCGAGCGAGCCCATTGTCTTCGCAAGCAAATCTCGTGCTGACTGCACCCGTGAAACCTATTCCGATTCTGTCCGCGAAACGAAAGCCGATTTTGTCAGGTTTGTCCGCGGAAACAATCAGCTCGCATGTTACAGAAGTAAATAGTTTGCAGACAACATTCGGCCTTTCGGACATATTCTGTCGAAACAAGCTCACCTCAATATACCTTGTAGATCCAGCTTAATTTCTAGTGGCAGAGCATAATGGAAAAAAGGCTCGGATTAAGGCCCAATTAAGACCCTGTAGTCCTATTAAGTACCTTCCTCTCCAGAGTTTGAGAGTGCAGGATAAAATCTCCCAAAAAACAAAATCCCTCAACACAAAAGCCCCAGAACAAAATCCCTTGAGGGAAATGACAAACTTGGACAAAATCCTTGATGAGATGAACTAACTAGGGTAACTGGCGTGCTGTGGGGTGTGTGACCCTCCACCCCCTCCCCCCTAATGATTTTCCAGTATGGACAGTTGGTGTCATAGTTGTCTGTATTGGCGTCTTAGACATCAGTTCGCTTTTGTTGATAATCGTGTACTTTCTTACGGGAATAGATTTGCTTCTTTGACTTGTGTCACACTCGCAGCACAGGTCTCCTGCAAATGGAGGTCTGTTGCTGATTGAGATTGTTGGGACCAATTTTTTGTTCGGTATGTGCTTATTAAATAAGAAGCTGGTAAGCCCATGCATCACGACTATTACATGTATTTAGCCATAAACAAACTTCTTGATTTTTTACTTATAATCCCATTGACAAATATTCAACTACATCATCAAGGCATGCTTTCGAAGAAGGCATACCTTAGTGATGTTTTTTTGTTCTTTTTCTTTTTTTTTTTTTTTTTTTTGGGGGGGGGGGGGGTTGGTAAATTTCTTCAGTCAAAATCAAGATAAATAGAAACATAAAACAATGTTGACAATCGGGACAAATTGACTTTACACCCCCCCCCCCCCACACACACACACACATGTTCCTTGTCATACAAAATTTAGTACGACCTGGTAAAGATTGGGTGGTACGTGCCCCCTCCTATCCCCAACACGCTCGCGAGTATGTCGCTGTTACCTGAATGCGACAGTCACGTTGAGCTCGTTCCAATGTGGGGGTCAAAAGAAATGTTTTTGAGGCAAAGAATGAAAACAATTAGTTATTTAATAATTTTGTTTGCAGGTGTCGTCTGCTTTTCATGCCAGGAAAAGCGTTGAGGTGGTGAAATATAGGAAATAAAAGTTTTGTGTTCTTGTACTTTTACGATCAGATTCAATATTTAGACAGAACAAAAGGAGAGTGGAACACGCGGAGACTGGAATTCACGACCCGGTGCAGCAGGATATCTTTCCCCTGGATATCTTTCCTCACCAAAATTTTTAAATGTATTCATCTAATTTTGTTTCTTTTACTATTATTTCACAACATTTGATTACGTTTGATATTAAACAGCTAATCCTTGTATAAAATTACTCAAGAACAGATAACAAAAATATGGAATAAGTTAGGGAGAGAAATATTTTGAATGAATTTTAGAAACAATTCGTATTCCTCCTTGCCCTGTCAAAATCTCAAAAAAGAGTTACAGAGGTTCTAAGGTAGGCTGTTTCTAATTCACTAGTGTACAAATCAGTACAGCATTCCAAAATTTGTTTTCACGATTGATAAATATTTTGACAAGGTGAGGAGGAAGATATTCAGGGCTTTACATCTTCCCCTCATCTTGTCAAAATCTGAAGAAAAAAACTGTTACAAAGATTGGCTAATTCTAATTCAGTAGATAAGATTTAATAGTATCTCATTAAAATAAATATATATCATCCTTTTTCATGGACTGTGATATATTTTGACAATGTTGGGGGGGGGGGGGGGGGGGATCTTCTCCAGCCTCTTCCATTTTTGTCCAAAAAATTGCTGTAAGGTTCTACGGATTGTCTATTTGTGATTCTCTGCTCTCGTTATTTAACAATATGCGATTGATTTTTTTTTATTCTTCCAAGTTTTCTATATTATATTTTGACATGGTACGGGGGGGGGGGGGGGCTAGGATACGCCCCCCTCTTCCTCAAAGTCCTGTAAACAGTCATTCGCCCTTTACAACCATTGTTTGGGCTTTGTTATGGTTGGGTGAGTGTGTAAATAAAACCTATTTATTTTTTCAAAATGGTTTTTATGGTTTTTGAATGGGTGAGGGGGAGATAATCAGGCCTGGACATCTTCCCCCCCCATACTCTTCCATTTTTGTCCAAAAAATTACTGCAAGGTTCTAAAATTGTCTACTTTTGATTCACTGCTCTCATCAGATAACAGTATACGGTTGGAAGAATTTTTTTTCTCCAAGTATTCTGTATTATATTTTGACATGGGTGTGGAGAAGATAACCGGGCCTGGATATCTCCCCCGTCACCTTGTCAAAGTCCTGTAGACATTCATACGACCTTTACAACCATTGTTTGGACTTTGTTATGGTTGGCGAGAGTGTAAATAATAATACAATTATTATTTTTGTGCGCGTGCAGTTATATCATACATATTACACTGCGCGCTTAACGTCTATAATTTCCGATAACATTTCACAACTCGCACGAAGCCTAAACCCATCGCTGTTCAGTGGAACACATCGACCATACCTCGTCCCAGTGTGTGGATTTGTTTACCGGAAACATTCCAATTCATTTCAAATTCTGTCGAAGCTATTGATTTAACAACAAGGGTTTTGGCCTCTTGTAGTCGCCAGGTGTTACCAGAAATAGTAAACTTTCAGTGCGCTATCGTGATATATTTGACAACAGGACTAAAATAAGGAAGACTTTCCCAGACTCGGTCTGATTAACCGCCATCTTGTCTGTTCAAATCCAAGATTCATGATGAAGTACAATGTTTAGCCGTGGTATGTGGCGTCACCAGGCTTTTATTTAAGGGAAGGCATGTGGGGGACAGGTTCTCTTATCAAGGAGTGTACTGATCTCCTCTCTTAACCCTTTACCCAACGTAACGGCCAAAACCGGCCAGCGCTATTCTCAAAAATCACCAATTAATTTTCATTATTTTTTTTCATTTTTTGTCTCAAAAACATAGGTTATGACCCCTCATTGGAACGAGCTCGTTAAGCTCGTTCCAATGAGGGGTCATAACTTATGTTTTTGAGACAAAAAATGAAAAAAATTATTTATTCAAGATTTTTTTTTTGCAAGTGTCGTCTGCTTTTCATGTTAGGTAGAAGGTTAATACCAAAGGGGTGATGATTCACCTTTCTTTGATACACTCTCATGAAGATAACAACAAATATAACCCATTTTATTTTATTTTCATTCATTTTTCTTCCTCCAAAGCAAATCGTATTCCTACTCCCACTCGCAGAAAATGGTATTCCACTCCAGCATCGTATTCCACTCTCAGAGGTTGGCGGACTGTTTTTGTTTTGTTTTTTTGTTGTTGTTGTTGTTGTTGTTGTTGTTGTTGTTGTTTACAAATCGGTTGAGTTGTATCAATTATAAAGGGTTTGTTTTAGGGAAACAAATAAGGAGAAAATAAATACAAAAGTTCTTGTGGGTCGCACGGATTATTTCACGAGGCTAACGCCTTGTGAAATAATATTCCGCGCGCCTCACTCGAGGACAAAAATCGTACTTGAACCCGAGCAGTGAACTATTGTCTATCTATTTTCTGTCAAATAAAAAAGAATAGGTTGTATTCGTCTTCCGTTGAGTTGAAATTCGCACGATAGTGAAGTGAGTTGTTAAAGAGTTGTTAAAGAAATAAATGGGTTATTCGTGTTTTTCTCGGCATTATAGACGTTTAAACTGGCCCAAAAAGTGATACACCTACGAATTTCGCTTAGATTTGTGCAGCCCTGATTGTCCTTGGAAATTTCGTCGAATTTCTTTGAAAAGTTCTTGAATTTCCTTCTCTTATATGAGGGGAACCCTGTATTATCCCTGCCTATTCCATAGTAAATTGAAAATTACACTGGTTTCAAAATAGATATACCCCGAGGCGAAGCCGAAGAGTGTGACAACTTTAAAACCAGTGTGAAAATTGTCATACATACTGGAATAAAGCAGATATTATGTACATGAGTTCTGTCAAACAATACTTAACAGGTTATTTTTTCTCTTATTTTCATCGTGAGGTTTAACAGAAATAATTAATTACTAACTGGCTCTTTGGAGAAATCATACGTTTCTTTACAATGATGTGCGGCAGTGTGTGGAACGGCTTTTCTTCAGTTTGGGCAGCGGAATAGTACAGAACGGAGTCAAAATGGTTTGAGAAGCAGGACTCTATTGAACTCTTCTTCTGTCATCAGGTTTTCTGAAATGGTGACCCGGTGATAGAAGAAGAGTTCAAAGGGAGGCACTTGGTAAGATATTGAGAATATCTTGACGGCCGAAAATTCCCGAATTAGCGCCACTCCAGTTGATTCGAATGGATCATCCTTGTCAAGGTGATAGCTAAAAATTGCAATTTTCTTGTTTAAAAGTGTAGATATTTTCGATAATATTTCTGCCAGGGTTAAATGTAAAGCTTATAGATAGGTATATGACGGACCCCGAAAACCGATTTGTCACTCGAACTGTAGTAATTCAGTATGAAATTTAATGTCCATTATGGCGCGTTTGTTGAACGCTATATGGGCTATCTCATAACTGATCAAAGAAGTATTCTCCGATTGTTCACGGGTAATTTGAACGTAAACAGTTTAATCGTGTTCTGGCCGTTTCAGACAATCATTAAAATGTCTAGTTGTTTCAAAAGAGGCATATCTTACCAAGCCAGGAGAGCTCAGAGATATGTTGCCAGACATCACAGAACACGAGCTCATAATAATAAAAGTGTCTCCAAAATTTCAAGCGAGTCTTGCTCAAACAAAATACGCATTAATATCTCTATCCATATCGAATCACAAAGCACTCGTTAAATCAGAATTAATATGTTTAAACTTGGCGTTCCGACTGTATAAAGAGTGAAGCAGAATTCTGAGGTGGGAAGTTGGCCTGAGGGCACTCAGAGAAGGTCCGAGTTTAGCCTTGGCCGTCGAGGGTCATAGGCACCGAGATTGAAAATCCGCGTATTATCGTAACCCTGTGAGGGCTGTAAGGAACCGATAGTAGTTTGTTAACGGTTACGAACCGTAGTGGCATAGTAGCCAAAGAAGTAAAAGCTGTAAAATTGAGGTCTAGAAACCGTATTAAGAGCTTGAGTAAGCGCTTGAATAGCTCGCGAGATAAGATAGTTTTAGGCGGTGCGAGAATTGGTGATGTTGAGAACACTTTGCAGAATATTTTTTATGCCAGCTTTGCAAGTATATATCTGAAGGCGAATAATAACTTAACCCCGTGAGAGCCAGGCAAGGCGCAAAGTGATCGAGATCTGTGGTAGACGCCGATTGAATTGTGATTGAACTGTGAGAACGCTGATAGAGTCACACAAGCAGAACATTATTTGTGTTAAGCCCGAATGACTGTGAAGTTAACCCTGCGAGGAAGAAGCAACGAGACGTGAATAGACACTTTGTATGCATCACAAACCGTGAGAAAATGGAGATGATGTGAAGTTGATCCAGCGGACACAGCTAGCTGTGGTAGACGTCGAGGGCCCTAAAGAATAAACTTTTATCCGCGTAATTAGTGTATTCTTATGGATAATTTTGTGAGTAATTTGTTTCATATTTTATTTCTTCGTACATGTAAATAAATAATCTTTTCAGTGAATTATCGTTGATCACCCCTTGGCATTGTAAGCCACAGGCACCTTCAGGAATCCTAAGAGTCCTTAGCGGTCAAGGCATTGATAAGGTGGCAAGGTTTACGTTCGAACTGGGGTTCAGACGACAGTCACTGGCTGTCGACCGAGCACTGATAAGAACATAACTTTTCCTCCATCATTTCGAACATCAATTTTACCCATGTAATCCTGCGACACTGGCGAGGCGTACACAGGATGTTCTAAAAGGTAACATTTTTTAAAGGTAAAGATCAACGATCCACTTAAAGATAATTTATTTCATGGAGCATGCTTTTTGAAGTTTACATATGAATATTTTGCAAATTGTTATCAATATGCTCTGGGGAAATAGTGGAGAGCCGTAAAGGGATAACATTTTCCAATTTTTAAATTTAAGTGGGTTCAGAAGTAAATGACGCGGTAGCTAAATAATTATCCGCCGTAGAAGGGTTAAGCGCGACGATAGGCGTGAGGAAATTGTTATTTACCGTAACTGTGTAGATTTGAAGTATTTACAAGTGAAATAATGGAGGCTCCCATGACTTTGGACCAGTTAATTTCGGCGGGGGTACGCCTGGGTTTTTCTGGGAGTGAGCTGCAAAAGTTTGCCAGGGACGAACAAAAGCGAGTAGCGAAAGAATCAACTATTGAAAGAGAGCGAGAGAATGAGAGCGCGGAACGCGAAAGGGTAAGGACCGAAAGAGAACACGAGAGAGAGCTGGAATTGATAAGATCTAGGGCCCAAGTTCAGGAAACCAAAGGAAGGCAAGGGGAAACGAACGGGGGTGGTCATGGTAGGACCCCTTTCCCAAAACTCCATAATTTCTCAGAGGATTCTGATGATATCGATGCATACCTTCAAAGGTTTGAAAGGTTTGCATCGTGTCATGAGTGGCCTGAGGATTCATGGGGGAGTAAAGGTAAGTCCATTGTTAACGGGGAAATCCTTGCAAGTATATGCAAGTATGCCTCCTGATTTGGCAAATGATTATGGTGAGCTAAAGAAAGCTATTTTAAAGAGGTACCAGCTCACCGAAGATGGATTCCGGGCTAAGTTCAGGGAATGTAAGCCCGAGAGAGGGGAAAGTGTATTCCAATTCGTGGCGCGGTCCACTAGGTATTTTGACCGCTGGGTTGAGTTGTCGGAAATCAACGAAGATTTTCCGTCCCTCAAAGATCTGCTCACCCGAGAGCAGTTTATTTCCACGTGCGCCCCAGAGTTAGCCCTCTTTGTTAAGGAGAGGAGGCCAAACAGTGTTGATGAAATAACTAAGGTAGCCGAACAGTACTTGGAAGCCCACGGGGGTAGTATAACCCAGTCCCGGCCGGGAAGATTTTGGGGGGGGGGGGGCAGGTTGCAAAGGCACCGGTTAGGATTAACCCCCCAGAGCCGGCTGGTAACATGGGGGTAATACCGGGCCACAGAGCCCTAAAGATTTGTCTTGTTTTGTTTGAGGGTGGAAGGGGTACCTAGCGAGGGCCCGTTGGAAGAAAACTCCTCCCACAAAGCCAAATGGCGGACCCCATAGGAATGGAAGGAGGGGACCCTTCACCAAAGAATTGGAGAAACGGGGGTAGCGGCGGTGCGACCTGGGACAAAAGGCAGACGGCCGCGTTCTGCCAGACAGTTGGACCAGAAAGTAGTTTACTCCGGGATGCTATTGAAAAGGGGGAGCTCGTGTTAGAGGGTGGAAAGGTCCTCCTAAAAATTAGTGGAATGTGCGAGGAAGTCACAGCCTCAGGAGATGGAGGGCAAATGCCCGTGTACCCGGGGTATGTGGGTAAACATGAAATGCAGATGTTTCGCGACACGGGATGCAGTAGCGTAGCAGTGCGTAGGCAACTAGTCAATGACGACCAGCTATTGGGCCGCGACCACATGTGCATGCTAATAGATGGGACAATTAGCAGGTTCCCCTTGCGAGGGTGAGGGTGGATACCCCTTTCTACAGCGATGAGGTAGAGGCAATGTGTATTGAGGCGCCCATCTATGACCTCGTACTTGGGAACATACCCGAGGTATGTTCAGAACCCGACATGACATGGTCGGAGAGAAAAGCACCCAAAAAGCCATCGGGGGCGGTCACCCGAGCCCAAGCCGCGGAGGCAGTGCGGCCGGTAAAATCATTGGAAGGACCAGTGGAGTCAAGTAAGGAGGCACAGGTAGAATGCACAATGGAGGCCCCAAAGGTTAACCCTTCGACGACGGAAGTCAAGGGAGTGGCTGAACAGAAGCAGCCAATGTATGTGGACGAAATTGGGCATAGTAAGGATCGTTACAGAAGTAGGCCGAAGCTTAGGAGCTTTTGGATCGGTCAAAAGGTGACCGTGCTCCGGCCGACAAGATTAGGTAGACCGCAGTTGCAGTGGGAGGGGGCCATACATTGTAACAAAAATAATGGCCAACGGTCATTACAGAGTGGACATTGATGGATGTGGAGTAGTTTACGACGCAAAGTTTTTGAGGAGATGCCAAAATATAAGGGACACTGAACCCCTGCGAACGGCGGGGGGAGGTACATTTGGCCAGGAGAGACCACAAGAGGTGGCCGGAGTAGCCACGAAATGGCATCTGAGATGTAGAGGTAGGAGGGGCCCAGGAACTTGGAGTGGGGCACACAAGGAGAGATTGGCAGGAGTTAATCTACAGAGCGTTGCATCTGAGGCAGCGAGCTCTGGTACGGCAGACATCGCCTGTGGGCATGTAGGTGTTGGGCGAGAAGATGATTGGGATCCTTGGAGGAGGACGCGCCCAAGGAATAGGTCCCGTTGGAGGGGGCAGAAAGGCTCTCTAGGGCATAGTAAGGGCCCCACCACACAGAGAAGTATTTAAAGTTAGTGCCTAACAGGGCAGGTAACCCGCTGATGGGCATGGGCCGGACGGGGGCACCCCATCTAAGGAGGGGTAGCAAGTTAGTGAGATGACAGGAATTGGTACACGGGGCCCATCGGCTGACTTGGGTCAGGGTGGATAAACCATGCTAATATTTTTTTACTCAGGTGTTCCGTGAGTGTATATAGATACAGGTGTGTGTATAATAGAGTAGTATTATATTTTGCGATGTTGAGAGGGAGAGTGAGTGTATAGGGGGACCTGTTGGCTACAAGTGTACCAACGGACCACCACCTATTGCGCGCTAGTGGAAGTGTGCGCGCGAGGTTATATGGGATGAGGATAGACTCATGCGTTCCAATGGGGAACCGAGTCAAAGTTCTGAGAGTTATTTGTGGTGCGCATCAGTGTGCGCATGCGTATGACTGTGTGTGTGAAAATTCTAAGTATATTGGTGTAATAGTAGAGCAAGAGTGTGAGTTAGCTCTAAGAGAGAAGTGTGAGAGTTGATGCACGTGAATGCTATCCCCTTGGTGTTTTTGGAACAACTGAGAGTATGTTCCTTGGTAGGGGGTTGTCAAGGTGATAATTATAGTAGCGATTTTCGTGTTTAAAAGTGTAGATATTTTCGATAATATTTCTGCCTGGGCTAAATGTAAAGCGTAAAGATAGGTATATGACGGGCCACGAAAACCGATTTGTCACTCAAACTCTTGTAATTAAGTATGAAATTTAATATCCATTATGGCGCATTTATTGAACGCCACATGGGCTATCTCATAACTGATCAAAGAAGTATTCTCCGATTGTTCACGGGTAATTTGAACGTAAACAGTTTAATCGTGTTCTGGCCGTTTCAGACAATCATTAAAATGTCTAGTTGTTTCAAAAGAGGCATATCTTACCAAGCCATGAGAGCTCAGAGATATGTTGCCAGACATCACAGAACACGAGCTCATAATAATAAAAGTGTCTCCGAAATGTCAAGCGAGTCTTGCTCCAACAAAATACGAATTAATATCTCTATCCATATCGAATCACAAAGCACTCGTTAAATCAGAATTAATATGTTTAAACTTTGTGTTCCGACTGTATAAAGAGTGAAGCAGAATTCTGAGGTGGGCAGTTGGCCTGAGGGCACTCCGAGAAGGTCCGAGTTTAGTCTTGGCCGTCGAGGGTCATAGGGACCGAGATTGAAAGTCCGCGTATTGTCGTAACCCTGTGAGGGCTGTAGGGAACCGATAGTAATTTGTTAACGGTTGCGAAACGTAGTGGCATAGTAGCCAAAGAAGTAAAAGCTGTAACGTTGAGGTGTAGAAACCGTATTAAGAACTTTAGTAAGCGCTTGAATAGCTCGCGAGATAAGATAGTTTTAGGCGGTGCGAGAATTGGTGATGTTGAGAACACTTTGCAGAATATTTTTTATGCCAGCTTTGCAAGTATATATCTGAAGGCGAATAATAACTTAACCCCGTGAGAGCCAGGCAAGACGCAAAGTGATCGAGAACTGTGGTAGACGCCGATTGAATTGTGATTGAACTGTGAGAACGCTGATAGAGTCACACAAGCAGAACATTATATGTGTTAAGCCCGAATGACTGTGAAGTTAATCCTGCGAGGAAGAAGCAACGAGACGTGAATAGACACTTTGTTTGTATCACAAACCGTGAGAAAATGAAGATGATGTGAGGTTGATCTTGCGGACACAGCTAGCTGTGGGAGACGTCGAGGGCCCTAAAGAATAAACTTTTATTCGCGTAATTAGTGTATTTTTATGGATAATTTTGTGAGTAATTTGTTTCATATTATATTTCTTCGTACATGTAAATAAATAATCTTTTCAGTGAATTATCGTTGATCACCCTTTGGCGTTGTAAGCCACAGGCACCTTCAGGAATCCTAACAGTCCCAAGCGGACAGGGCATTGATAAGGTGGCAAGGTTTACGTTCGAACTGGGGTTCAGACGACAGTCACTGGCTGTCGGCCGAGCACTGATAAGAACATAAATTTTCCTCCATCATTTCGAACATCAATGTAACCCCTGTAATCCTGCGACAATCCTTTCGATTTCAAAACACATCGAATTTCGAAGCTTCGCAGGCTCGCAACTACCTTGTCATACTGCCATTCCAAGTACCGCGTTTCCAGATGGCACCTATTTGCGGTAAAACATGTGCTGTTTACTATTAATGATTAACAATCCTGAATGCATGCTGAAGGATACGTGCTCTTAAAACGGGAGCAGAAAAAATATTAGGGCTGTATTCCGCACAGCGGAGTGCACCATAAGAATTCTCCTACTGTTCTTTGCTTGTAGATACGCCACATATCCGATGCTGGTTCATATTTTGACACTCATCTACTCAAACTCATCTGAGTGATGACGGCATGGGGTGTGCATGTGAAAGCAGTAAGAGTATTGATTCCTCCTGCCATAAAATTTCGGTTCGCTTCCGCCTTTAAAGCATTCTGCGTTGCCTCTGATTGTGGTTCAAACCCAACCTCCCCCCCCCCCCCCCCCCCCACCCCCCCCCCCCCCCCCCACCTCACAGTATCGGGTTTACCGTAACGCAAAGGATACAAGAATCATGTTTTCGCCAGTGGTTCGCCTGATTCAACCTGGAATACCATAATTGGCTAAAACTTTACTTTTCAAGCTTTAAAAGCTAAAATACGTCAGTGAAACACGAACTGGATAAGCAAACGCCAGTTCTGGCACTATTTCTGCTCCGTCTGCTGAGAAATACGAACGCGATAAAAGGGACTGGTTTATTTTTATTTGCTTGTGTTTCATAGTAAAGCTGTCTGCACACTCCAGGAAACCGAGACTACTTGCTCGTGATGTCAAACAGTAGGGGCTCTGGCACTGACGGCCCTGATAGTGGTGAGAAGAAAAGGTTGTAAAATTGAGCGTTCGGTTCTAGTCAAGTGTCATCTGCCAGGTAGGTTTAACTTTACTCTTTATTCCTCCAGCTTGTGCGATTTTAACAATGTTTGTCACATTTAAACATGCAGGAGTGACGTAAAAACCGGGAAGGGGTGACAAGTGTATATACCCCCCCCCCCCCCCGCCCCCAATTGCCGAAACCTCTTGTGTTCTGCGTTGCTCATCACTGCACTATGGCGTGTTTTACCCCACCACACCCCGTAAATATAAAATATATAAATTTCCATTCTACGCCACCAACGCGAATGCTTGCAAAGTAGTACGTCATTTGTAAGTAAAGGGGACGTGGTTGTCCATTGGCTAGGGCATTGGACTATAAACCGATGGGTGGACAGTTCTGTCCTGGCCAGCGCAATCTGCGATGTGTCATTGGACGATACACGTAATCTCGATATTCCGCGAGGGGGCACGATACTACCGCTGTGCACTAAGACGTACTGAACATCGTTGATGCACTTGCCTTCCACCGTTGCTAAATCTGCTTCAGTCGAGGTAGTAAGTTACAGACTTTCACAGTTGATTGGTGGTTCTCTCCGGAACAATACTATAAAACTTTTATACTTGTATTTTCTAGTTATGATTTTTAAATGGGTTAAAATGGACCATTAATCAGTTGGAAAATTGCTACATCTTTTAAAACAGTCAGTCATATTAATAGGTAGAAATACAATTCTAGCAAATACAGTTGTAAAAGTTTTAAAGTATTGGCTCCGGGTGTTCCAACTTCCCCTAGTTGCTGCACCCGTAAAACTGCCTGACGCTATCTGATCCCCGCTGTAAACAAATTTGCAAATAAGACATGAGACGTGATACAATTGTATATAAACACACTTTATTTATCAGTGCATCAAGATTGGTTGATCCTGAAATAATGAATTTACTGGTCTGTTGTTTTAAGACATCACTCTCTTGCTTATATCACTGGCGCTGACTCATAGATCTAAAAATAAAGAAAAAATGTTATTATGTTTAATATCTTAATGTTTGGGCGGATGCTTTAAAAGAAACAGATCGAAATGAGAAATAGGGAGAGAAAAGGCGACGTTACCGGAGGTCACATTGGGTACATGCACCGCACTTGGCTGTAATCGGTAATATATTTTATCTGCAAAGGTACACAATTTTTACTGGCCATTTTATTTCACTTTCGGCCGGTTTGGTCTGCAAGTATTTTTTTCTTTTTCATCCATCTTCCAGCCCAAAGGCTTGCCGTTTTGGTGGAAGGTGGGTGGTGTAGAAGAAATAGACCAAACTATGACCAGGGACCAATACTATAAAACTGTTGACAATTGTATCTTGTAGAATTGTATTTCCTACTTATAAATATAACTGACTAAAATAAACCATTGGCATTTTAAAAGATATGGCAATTTGCCAACTGGCAAATTGCCAAATCTTTGAAAATACTTATGGTTCATTTTGAATTATTTAAGGTCATAACTAGAACATACAATTTTCGATTCTAGAAAGTACAATTGTAAAAGGTTTATAGTAGCTCCAGAGCTTAACTTGCACACACAACGAGAGATTAGATGGTAATCTTATCTGCATTCACTTATGTATGATCAGAATATGTTGCGTCACACGAAATGATGTCATTAAAAATCTTTTAAGACATAGAATTGTGGCCCTGCGAATCTCAAATTTCGAGTTGATTGTGGCCCAGCGGAACTCAAATTTCGGGTCGAATGGAATCCCGAATTGATGCAGGCTGAGGATTTCGGATCGAATCTCGAATCCAATCACAACGCTAATGAAGTTGAAGATTTGTCATCTTCTTACAGCCCTAAGTACTCATTGTCAGTCTCAACTCAAGTATTGTAGGCAGTGGCGACTCATCTGTCAGTTTGTGCTCAATAAAAAATGCGAAATAATCTACAACGGAATTAAAGTGGCTTCGAAAGCGGAATCTCCTTATACTCTTTTTCTGTCATCAGTTCTCAGGTACAGGCGACCTGGTGATAGATGAAGAGTTTAAGAGGAGGTGTGTGTTTTTTTATTTGTGGGGGTTTAACGACACTTTCCACAGCCAGGGTTTCCTCGTGCCGGGCGGTTTTACGGATGGAGGAAGCCGGAATAACCGGGGATAACCACCGAGGAACGGCGAGCAACTGACATACTCCTAACGTACTAACTCCAAACAAGCATGGTTGGCATTGGTTGACGACAAGTGCACCATCGACGTGCAGTACGTCTTAGTACACAACGCCACCACGCTCGATATCTTTATTAGGTCGATAAATCCATGCACTGACGAACTAAAAAGTCTGTAATGGTAAAATTATAAGAATTCCATGCAGACAAAAATAATAAGTACATCAAACTGAATTTTTCTTAAGTTTCAAATCAAATGCTTCTAAAAGGGTGGGTTGGCTAGGTCCCACTAACAACAGGTGAAAATGATTTCGCGTAATAACATCCCGCCATTAGCGCTATTTTAGAAGAACCTAGCCACCCCCCCCCCCTCCCCCACCCAACCATCACCACTAACGCCGACCAGATTTTGCAGTACTTAAACGCACCGGGCCGACCGGGGTTCGGATCGTCGGAAGAAAATTTTGAAAATGTCCCGTCTAGAAAATTATTGGGAGGGGTGTCACCCTCCCCCTTAATTATGCCCCTGCCCTTCTCGATAATTCTCTGATTTTCTTTTTTGCTGTACTAGTATGCTAAGCTATCCTCTATACTTGCCAGTATTGGAATTCATGAATTCTAATTCTTAAACTTTCAAGTTCATTGATTATTTGAATTAGGTGTGTAATAAAATCGTAAAATCAATGTTGTTTTGCATCCGACACGTTGTCGCCACTGCTTTTGGTGGTCTTTAGAAGCAGTGGCGACAACGTATCGGATGCAAAACAACATTGATTTAACGATTTTATTACATCATTTATGATTGGATTGCTTTAAAACCTGGCATGCTTGTTTAGGGTGACCTCTAGATGGGAGCTATCGATTTTCTTCAATTTCCGTCAAAAAATGTTACCGCGGCCAACGTTCTTAGAACTTAGTTTAGCCAGACCACAATATTTCCCTTTGGCACACCTTACAGGGCACATTTATGATTGGATTGCTTTGATACCTGGTATACTTGTTTGGGGTGATCTCTAGATGGGAGCTATCGATTTTTAGCTCAACTTGACAAAGTCAAGCTGAGCTATTGCCATCACTTCTCGTCCGTCAGCGTACGTACGTTAGTACGTACTTCCACAATTTCCTTTGCCACACCTCACAGGTCACATTTATGATCAGATCGCTTTGAAACCTGGTATGCTTTTTGGGGTGGCCTCTAGATGGGAGCTATCGATTTTCTTCAATTTCCGTCAAAAAATGTTGCCACGGCCAACGTTCTTAAAACTTAATTTAGTCAAACCTCAATATTTCCCTTTGGCACACCCTACAGGGCACATTTATGATTGGATCGCTTTGAAACATGACATGCTTGTTTGGGGTGACCTCTAGATGGGAGCTATCGATTTTCTTCAATTTCCGTCAAAAAATGGTGCCATGGCCAAAGTTCTTAAAACTTAGTTTAATCAGACCTCCATATTTCCCTTTGGCACACCCTACAGGGCACATTTATGATTGGATTGCTTTGAAACTGTGTATGCTTGTTTGGGGTGTCCTCTAGGTGGGAGCTATCGATTTTCTGCCATTTCCGTCAAAACATGTTTCCGCGGCCAACGTTCTTAGAACTAAGTTTAGTCAGACCTCAATATTTCCCTTTGGCACACCCTACAGGGTACATTTATGATCGGATTGCTTTGAAACCTGGTATGCTTGTTTGGGGTAACCACTAGATGGGAGCTATCGATTTTTTTCCATTTCCATCAAAAAGTGTTGCCGCGGCCAACGTTCTTAGAACTTAGTTTAGTCAGAAAACCTCAATATTTCCCCTTGGCACACCCTACAGGGCACATTTATGATCGGATTGCTTTGAAACCTGGCATGCTTGTTTGGGGTAACCTCTAAATTGGAGCTATCTATTTTTATCCTTTTGCGTCAAAAAAGTTGCCACGGCCAACGTTCTTAGAACTTAGTTTAGTCAGACCTCAATATTTCCCTTTGGCACACCCTACAGGGCACATGTATGATCGGATTGCTTTGAAACCTGGCATGCTTATGTAGGGTGACCTCTAGATGGGGGCTATCGATTTTCTTTAATTTCTGTCAAAAAATGTTGCCGCGGCCATCGTTCTTAGAGCTTAGTTTAGTCATACCACAATTTTTGCCTTTGGCACACCTTACAGGGCACATTTATGATTGGCTTGCTTTGATACCTGGTATGCTTGTTTGGGGTGACCTCTAGATGGGAGATGTCGATTTTTAGCTCAACTTGACAAAGTCAAGCTGAGCTATTGCCATCACTTCTCGTCCATCGGCTTACGTACGTACGTTCGTACGCACGTCCACAATTTCCTTTCGCACACCTCACAGGTCGCATTTATGATCAGATCGCTTTGAAACCTGGTATGCGTGTTTAGGGTGACCTCTATATGGGAGCTATCGGTTTTCTTCAATTTCCGTCGAAAAATGTTGCCGCGGCCAACAATCTTAGTACTTAGTTTAGTCAAACCTCACTATATCTCTTTGGCACACCATACAGGGCACATTGATGATCGGATTGCTTTGAAACATGGCATGCTTGTTTGGGGTGACCTCTAGATAGGAGCTGTCGATTTTCTTCCATTTCCGTCACAAAATGCAGCCACGGCCAAAATTCTTAGAACTTAGTTTAGTCAGTCCTCAATATTTCCCTTTGGCACACCCTACAGGGCACATTTATGATTGGATTGCTTTGAAACTTTGTATGCTTGTTTGGGGTGTCCTCTAGATGGGGGTTATCAATTTTCTCCCATTTCCGTCAAAAAATGTTTCCGCGGCCAACGTTCTTAGAACTAAGTTTAGTCAGACCTCAGTATTTCCCTTGGGCAAACCCTACAGGGCAAATTTATGATCGGATTGCTTTGAAACCTGGTATGCTTGTTTGGGGTGACCTCTAGATGGGAGCTATCGACTTTTTTCCATTTCCGTCAAAAAATGTTGCCGCGGCCAACGTTCTTAAAACTTAGTTTGGTCAGAAGACCTCAATATTTCCCTTTGGCACACCCTACAGGGCACATTTTTGATCGCATTGCTTTGAAACCTGGCATGCTTGTTTGGGGTAACCTCTAGATGGGAGCTATCGATCTTTATCCATTTCCGTCAAAAAATGTTGCCACCTGCCAACGTTCTTAGAACTTAGTTTAGTCAGACCTCAATATGTCCCTTTGGCACACCCTACAGGGCACATGTATGATCGGATTGCTTTGAAAGGTGGCATGCTTGTTTAGGGTGACCTCTAGATGGGAGCTGTCGGTTTTCTTCAATTTTCGTCAAAGAATGTTGCCACGGCCAACGTTCTTAGAGCTTAGTTTAGTCACACCACAATACTTGCCTTTGGCACACCTTATAGTGCACATTTATGATTGGCTTGCTTTGATACCTGGTATGCTTGTTTGGGGTGACCTCTAGATGGGAGCTGTCGATTTTTAGCTCAACTTGACAAAGTCAAGCTGAGCTATTGCCATCACTTAATTTAGTCAGACCTCAATATTTCCATTTGGCTCACCCTACAGGGCACATTTATGATTGGATTGCTTTGAAACTTTGTATGCTTATTTGGGGTGTCCTCAAGATGGGAGCTATCGATTTTCTTCCATTTCCGTCAAAAAATGTTGCCGCGGCCAACGTTCTTAGAACTAAGTCTAGTCAGACCTCAATATTTCCCTTTGGCACACCCCACAGGGCACATTTATGATCGGATTGCTTTGAAACCTCGCATGCTTGTTTGGGGTGACATCTAGATGGGAGCTATCGATTTTCTTCAATTTACGTCAAAAAATGTTTTCGCGGCCAACATTCTTAAACTTAGTTTAGTCAGACCTCAATACTTCCCTTTGGCACACCCTAAAGGGCACATTTATGTTCGGATTGCTTTGAAACCTAGCATGCTTGTTTGGGGTGACCTCTAGATTAGAGCTATCGATTTTCTTCCAATTCTGACTGTCAAAAAATGTTGCCACTGGCAACTATCTTTGAACTAAGTTTAGTCAGGCATCAATATATTCCTTTGGCATGCCCTACAG
This sequence comes from Pictodentalium vernedei, assembly GCA_031216915.1. Taxonomy (NCBI): domain Eukaryota; kingdom Metazoa; phylum Mollusca; class Scaphopoda; order Dentaliida; family Dentaliidae; genus Pictodentalium; species Pictodentalium vernedei. The sequence continues at coordinate 210,272,959 of CM062291.1, read as the reverse complement.
GGCACATTGATGATCAGATCGGTTTGAAACTTTGTATGCTTGTTTGGGGTTACCTCTAGATGGGAGCTATTGATTTTCTTCGATTTCCGTCAAAAAATGTTGCCACTGGCAATGACCTTCGATGAACTTAGTAAAAACTTAGTGCAGATAAGCATCAATATTTCCATTTGACACACCCTGCAGGGCACATTTAAGATTGGATCGCTTGCAAACTTGGTGTGCTTGTGTGGGGTGACATCTATATGGGAGCTGTCGATTTTCTTCCATTTCTGTCAAAAAATGTTACCGCTGACCTTTGAACTTAGTTTAGTCAGACCTCAAATTTTCCCTTTAACACAGGGGGGGGGGGGGGGGGGGGGGGTCTTCCAAAAAATTCCGGACACAAGGCCGGGGTGGGTGGGTGGTCAGATGGGGGTCAAAACACCTTTTTTCCTGGAGTTGCAATTTTTTTCCTGGTGGTTTTTTTTTTTCAAATTATTTTCACATAACAAGGCTATATTGTTGTTTAGTAGTCTAATAGGCACCTGTTTGTCAGGTAGGGTTAGTGAATAAGGCCCCACTAGGCTGATTAGGAGATATGTTCTCTTTTTTGTAAATTAAATTAGATGCATTAAAGAATTGTGTACTCCAATTTGACTAAAAACAATCAGTGGAAATTTATGAATTTTAATTTGGGAATGGTTAACATAATTTTCATAGGTGAATCATCACGGCACAATTTGGATTTTACAATGAGTAGCAATGTGTTTAGCAGAACATCTAAAATAATGTAAAAAAATTATGGAAAATAATCTAAATGCCCAGTTTCTCTGAGTAGAGCTCTTGTAACCTGAAACTAATGAAAATTCTCACTGTGCATCTTTGATATGAAACCCCACTTACTTAATTCAAGCTCATAGTGATAGTGCCAGGGTTTTCACAGAGAGTTTGTCTGGCTATCTCGTGAAAACATGAAACAAAAGTTACAGTTAATATTTGAATTGAAAACTGACCCTGACTGAGCCAGAGTATATAGATGAGTAGCTGAGCATAATACTATGCAGCAAAAGAAGATTATTTTAATCCTCTATTTGATGTTCACAAAAATAGTCTAATTCTTACATTATATGCTGTTATATGCAGAAATCAATGCTGACATTTTTTCGGAGACGGACCAGCACGGACAGTGAGATTTACAATACATGTTAATGACAATTGGCTGAAACCTCAAGCCTAGACACTTAGCCTGTAGTCAGGTCATTAAAATTAAAACTTCTTCACTAAATTTAAACTGTTTCTTCAGTCTCGGAACTCAACACCTGAATGATAATTATTATGAGAGCATTGAGGCCAGAACTTTCAGTTCAGCATTTGTAATTCATGCACTTCAATAATATGCCAGTATACACTACGCCATAGTGTATATAGGCATATTATTGAAATGCATGAATTACAAATGCTCAACTGAAAGTTCTGTCATCAGGTATTAGAACCACCAGAACATAAAGATGTGAAAAAAACAGTTATCAGCTGTTATATGCAGAAATCAATGCTGACATTTTTACGGAGACGGACCCGGACGGACAGTGAGATTTACAATAGTGTTAGGTGACAGATTTTCAGCTTTCCTACGCTATCTACTATCTTTTGAGTAATGACATTTCTACTTCTGGTATAGCTTGACTGCATAACAGTTACCAATATATTTATTTTTATTTGTGATACATGTATTTGGTAGCACCCTTGTTAGTTTGACATCAACTTTGAATGAGAAAACAGCAAGCACTGATCATCATAGAAGAATTACTCAGTGGCAGGGGTTTGTTTTTTCACAACATCAACAACACACTGCATCATGGAATTTGTAATAAAGCACCATTTTATTTCATAAACATACACCTATATACTGCCAAAACAACAACAATTCTGGTATCTATCAGTGACCAGTGTATCAATCAGCTCCTCGAAAGTTTTCTCACAACGAAAAATAACAATGAAATTTTTCCCAGTAAAAATAAATGCGTGCTTGATAACAAAGGAGTTAATAACAATTTTCTTTAGTGAAATCTAAATGCTTCTGTTGATGCTGGTTGGTGTGTACAGAATTAGTTTAGACAGTACTTTAGGACTCAAATTAAGGCAAGGATTGACAACTGGAAGCTCAGTGCAATAATTTTTCATTACCCACTGTAGTGATACACTGAAAAAGTATAGGTGGTGGTGGGGTGGGTGTCCAAGTGGTCAGAGGAAAAAAATATTTTTTTTGCACGTGGGTGGGTGGGTGGTGGTCAAAAGGTGGAAAAAAATATTTTAGGCCATGTGTCCGGAATTTTTTGGAAGACCCCCCCCCCCCCCCCCCCTGTTTAACACACCCTTCAGGGCACATTTATGATCGGATCACTTTGAAACTTGGTATGTGTGTTTGGGGTGACCTCTAAATGTGAGCTATTTTTTTAATTTCCATAAAATTATTGTCGTTATCACCAGCCTTTGAACTTACTGCATTTGTGCACCAACTTATCCCTTTTGCACTCTCTGTAGGGTACATTTATGAATTTCCATAAAAAACCATTGCCTCAAAGCAATGACCTTCTACTTAGCATTTGTGCATTAACATCTTCCTTTGGCATGCCTCAGAGGGCACATTCATTATCAGGTTGTTTTGAAACTTCGTATGCTTATGCAGGGTGACAAAGATAGGAGCTATTGATTTTCTTTTCATTTCCATCAAAAACTGTTGCTGTTAGCAACAATCTTTGAATTTATTGCATTTGTGCATCAACATTCTTTGACATGGCCTACAGGCCACATTTATCATAGGATTGTTTTTGAACTTGGTGTGCTCATTAATCAAGAACTCTAGATAAGAGCTGTTGAGTAGCATTCATTTCTGCGAAAAAGTTGTCATTTACAATAACCTCTGAACATACCGCATTTGTGTATCAACATTCTTCCTTTAGCCAGTCTTACAGTTTACATTTAAAAATGCATGGATTACTCTGACGTTGTGCACACACAATGTTGTTATGTTGAAATTTCATCAATTAACAATGGTACCAATGGTCTTCAATTTTGCCATTTCATTTATAACTTAACAAGTTCAAGTTTGTCAAGTTGAGCTACAGTGTCATTGACACTTTCATTATATTCCTAACAGCTCTAAAAAGATGTTAACAACGAATTCTTAGGGATGAACTTACAGTATGGTACATTAATGTAAACGTGGGATATCAAATTTCAGAACCAACCCTTGCTTAACCCTTTGAACACGAGAAGCCGCCTTTCCGGTACAGGAACACGATACGCAATACTTTCATTACGTAGAATGGCTGCTGGGTGAAAGTTTGGGGTATACCAATCAATATTTTTAACGCACAGCCTCAAGACTGAACGTTAAAATATTAAATGGTCTACCTCCAAATAATGAATATGGACTCTTCCAGTTGCAGCCATTGAACTGACATGGAAGATATTACCAGTGTTGAAAGGATTAAATAACTACTACAACTCTAGGTGCGCGATGTAAGCACATATATGAACGTGTATTAAAGTTTGTCTAAAGTTGTATTTTATTGTGCAAAGTGCGTCAAGAAGTAGTATGTATACAAGATATCAAAATATCCTTTTTGGTCGTACAAGTATGTGAGTCATTTTAACTTACAGTATGGGGCACTTATATAAAGATGGAGTATCAACTTTCAGAACCAACCCTTGGTTAAATACCTACTACAACTCTATGTGCGCCATATAAGCGCATATGAACGTAAACTGCATTAATTGAGTTCAAAAGAACCTGTATTATTACCACTTTAGCGGGCGTTCTCTAGTATATTAACGGAGTTTAGCGGGGCGGTAAGACTCAGTAATTCATGACGCCATGCAACCAGAAGCGAGCCGCGGGCGTTAATGAAAACAAAATTCATTAACAGCCCGCCGCCCGCTTCCGGTCATGGTAATAATAGTAATAACATAATTTTGTCGAGCGTCCCGGTTTATTAACGGCCCTCGAGAAATGAATAACAGCCCTCTGGCTTATTAACGGCCCTCGACTTCGTCTCGTGCGGGTAATAAACCCTCGGGCTGTTATTCATTCCTCTCGGGCCGTTAATAAACCGTAACGCTCTCCAAACTCATGTTATTATATTAAAGTTTGGCTAAAAGAAGTATTTTATTTTGCAAAATGTATCAAGAAGTAGTGTGTAAGGTCCCAAAATAACCCCTTTTGGTCGTATAAGTATGTGGGACATTTAGGGTAGTTGGGTGCTCCCTCCACCTAATTTTTTTTCCGAAGATATTCTCTTGTTTATTGGAATGCCATGAACTAGAAAAAGACAGGTTAACGCCAATTTGTGGGGATGTTATTATGTTTGGTCGCCGTGTACAAAGGCGTACTGCACGTCGACGATGCAACCCTGCTTGAGCAGAGCTTGAACAGAGTTAGAATATTGAGGAGCTGACAGTTGCTCGTCGATGCTCGGTGGTTCTGTCCGGGTACTCCAGCTTCCTTCACCCGTAAAACTGTCACGGGCACGATTAGCCATTGTTCATAAGTATTATGTGACCTTAAACACTAATAAATAAATAAATAAATTATGTTTAATGACATTTCCAAAAAGGTAGGTATTTTGTAAAAAAAAAACAACACTTCCTTCAATGGCTGCCTAGCTGTTTATTTATTAATTTATTGGGGTTTAACAACACTTTAGACAGCCAGGACCAGCTCATGTCGGACAATTTTACGGGTGGAGGAAACCGGAGAGAACCACAGAGCAACGACAAGCAACTGTCAGACTCCCCAACGTACCAACTCCACACAAACAGGGTTTGAATTGAATTGATTGAGGAAAAGTGCACCATCGAACGAGCAGTACGCCGTAGTACACAGCGCCTCTGTGCCTACACGCTGGCAATCGGGGTTAAGTGGCCCAGCTATCTAAGCTGCGAAACAGCATGTAATGTAGATGAATATGTTTCCGCGGTCTGAGCCATCATTGGAACCAAAACGTTTTTACAAACCTGTTCCAAGCCTGCCGTCTATTCACTAGAGTACAATTAGTGTATCGGCCTCAATACAGCTGTATGTGGTTGCCGTGCGCCTATTTCATCTTAACGTTTTTGACTTCCAGTTGTGAGGGGGGTGGCAGAAGGTGTGCAAATAGCGAACAAAACGTTGAAAAAATAGGCGTCTGCGCAAATTCACACACTTTAATTGTACTGTCATAGGAGGGGTGTAGAATTTTCGTTCTTGACAGTGTCACTGGTTAATTTTTGTGTTCGGCTAAGCGCATCTCATGATGAAAAGTGCACTCTAAAATCAATTGGGTTAACAATCAACCCAAATTATCAACTGGGTTGAGTGAATATGAACCCACATGGGTTCATATTCACTCAGCCCAGTTGATTTGGGCTAATTTGTAACGCAACTGATTTTAGACTCTATTAACACCGTTCCTTTAAGTATGTATTTTTTAACTTTCATTGTCTGAATATGAATCGGTGTGTATGGTGGAGGGGGCAAAACAGTACGATTAGACTGTTAGTGTTCACACAAAATCATGTCGTCTTTTATTTTTGTCGTAAAAAGAACTTTGGATATTGATTCTTGTTCATATTGAACAGTATCATTTCTATCTGAAAACGGAAGGCAATGTTGCATATCGGGAGTGGTAGTCGTCGTCTTCCAGCATGCATTTGGCTTCAAAATCGAACACTATTTGTATTGTATATTTCCAACGCTCAATGTGTGATTCATTTGTAAGAGCATTCGATACACAATTCCCAAATCGAATTTTTCAAAGTTAAAAAATACAAAGGAAAAAAGATTGGCTGAAGCGTACATCGAATTACCGAAAACTGCGTTGGTGCGCATGAGCACCATCATGATTACTATAAACATGAGGAGTTGACTTGTTTGCTAGTCCTGAGAGGTACCATAGATTACGTCGATCATAATTTTTCAATCGTTCTGATAAGAGGAGAAGTGAAAGAAGCAAAGTAAAGATGTTGCAGCCTCAGTGTTCATGGTGGCCTGAAACTGTTTGGTTCCACATTTTTAGCAATTCTGTATATTTTAGTGCCCTACAAGGTGTCCTCAGGGATGTACGTTTTTCGGGTTTTCATTACTGTTTTCCGCCTTTCCTATTCTATGCTTAGGGACATGAATATTCTTGAAGAGTTATTTGTACTCTGATTTTAGTGTGATTTTCACAGTATGTCCGAGGTGCTTCGTTCTTTGCTATTGAATTTAGCGGTGAACTGTCTGCTATTTCAGCGAAATCAGCTGTTGTGGCACAGGTGAAGCCGATATGTTATGTTCTAGTCTGTAAGACTAGACCTTACCTTAGGCCGATTTGGGCTCGAACGAGCCCAGATTGGTCTGGGGGTTAAGCTGAGCCTTACGGCGACTAGTTATGATCGCATCAGGTGTGATTATCTCCACCACTATCAGTAGGACAACTAAGATTATCTTGCATCATGATCCCACGTGCCATATGAATAGAACCCTGACCTTTAAGCTAGTTTAGCGAAGTTACAAATACTGAATGAAAAAGTGAATGGTCTGACTTGACAAGAGATCAGATTCTTCATGTGCAGCCTTACAAATAGATTGTTTGTATCTCCAGTGAGAAAAATATTTTTTTCTTGAATGACAAAAACGATTTAAGAGAGTTGTCAATTCGGCATTTCTAAACATGAGTCGAAGTGCCATGAGCACGAGTACGTTTTTTGGTAGCTTCAACTGATCCTTAACTTTGTTGAGGGCTGGATTATTTTTGGTGGTCTGCATTTGTTTATCGAAATTTGTTTTATTACAGATTATTGGAGAGAATCCACATGCATTCCCAATAATTTGTAATAAAACAGATTCATATAAACAAGATATCATTTGCTTTTGACTGAATATGAAACATAAGAGAGGAAAATGTTAGCTTTTGATCCGGTACCCTCATTTTTTTAAAGCCCTGATAGTGGCTTCTATGTACTCCAGCTTCTTCCTTCCGATATGACATTGGCTGTTAAAATGTCGTTAAGCCTTAATAAATAATAAATAGTGGCTTCTAGCCCCCAATTATTTAATAGTAGCTCGGCAAATGTCTTGATCAAAAGAATATACAAGCCTGTTAGCTCTTGAAGATTGACCTTTAGACTTTGCTGATATGATCTAGCGAAAAACTTGAATTTGTGCTAGAACCATCTCACCAATACCGATACTTTCTAAATATGTTATAGAGGGTGGCAAGGGTAAACTATCAGTCGTTTCAAAAGCCTCTGTGATATCCGTGCTCGGGTTAGTAGCTACACGTGTAATGTGTAATCAAATCTGTACTGCCAAGTTCATCATAAGCACGCTTCACTGCCACGGATACATTAGTGGGACGTTTGGAGTTTGGGTTTCATGTGTCTAATATTCTTACTAATGAATCACATTTTGAATCGTGGAAATCATTTTCTTTTTCGATTTTGGCGACAAATTAATGCAGGCCAGAAGACGACAAATGCCGCCCCGACTGGCAGCGTTTCCTTCCATTTTTCAGTTTAACACTTACGCTGCCAAAAGCGACTATTGTCACCTATTTTATGATCATTATCTGTACGTTCTGGTATGCGCAGATCAAACCTAGCATCTGATTACTTGTTGGAGAGAGCTTAGAGAGCAGTTTCCAACAATTAATCAAATGATAGAGTTTCAAGTATGTCATAAATTTTGTTAAACTTCCTCGCATACAGGTGTACATAGAAGTCCTCCACATATGGCTGAAGTGGGCGTGGCTGTAAAAGGGTTATATGGATTCAATTCAACATAAAATGGAACTCGATTCTATTTTTGGTTTCTGAAAACAAAATATAAATGTGTGTTAACCCTTTACCTAACGTAACAGCCAAAACCGGCCAGCGCTATTCTCAAAAATCGCCAATTAATTTTCATTATTTCTTTCATTTTTTGTCTCAAAAACATAGGTTATGACCCCTCGTTGGAACGAGCTCGTCAAGCTCGTTCCAACGAGGGGTCATAACCTATGTTTTTGAGACAAAAAATGAAAACAATTAGTTATTCAAGAATTATTTTTGCAAGTGTCGTCTGCTTTTCAGGTTAGATAAAGGGTTAACATTAATATTTGTGATCTTACTGTTTTGGAATTTCATCACAAACCAAACACACGCGATGCATATATAGAAACTAAATTCAAAAGAATATATTCTTAAAAGAACGACATTAACACTTTCATGCAGAGGATACAGTTCGTCGAACAAAAATGTTATGAAGTGGACAAGAACGAAACACCAAAACTCTTCTGAAACCAGTATGAAAGTGTGTGTGTTTACGTCTTCTTCCACTTTCCGTTTTGTATTTGTATTTGCCCCATCCCACCCCACACCTCCTTCTCCTTGGTTCAAATAAAAGTCATAGTGACTAATGATAATCCAGTGCTATGCAATGTTATTTGTAACAAGGTCCAGCTCTTTCTTCACAAATGAAACCGTATCTCATTCACACCTCTTCCACTGAAGCTAGAAACAATTTCTTGCGATTACGCTTCAGCAACCATAAAATGTGAATCGAAATTGGAAGGCATTTTCAACTTCCTCGTTTGGTGGAACACAGAGCATGCGAAGCTTGCTTGTATAATGGGAGAGGTGGAATCGGAATGGCCTTTCGTTATGGAATCTCCTTTTTTATGCACCATTGCGAGAAAAATTATTTTGCGCAATAATATTTCTGACGAAAAAAATTGACTTCCCTCCAATAGATACATAGGACAAATGTAAAGTAATAATGACTAATGATAATCCAGTGCAATGCAATGTTATTTGTAACATGGTCCAGCTCTTCCTTTACAAGTGGGGCTTATCTTTAATATGATTTATGTTTGTCATATGGAATTAGTGTGTTTTATGATTCTGTGTTTGTTGATTTTGTATGTACATAGCAATCTGCCTTTGTTCTGGTGTATTTGCTGAATAAATCTTATCTTATCTTATCTAATCTTATCTCATAAATTCGCCAAAATAAAAAAAATTACTCCTCAAATGATAATGTTAACCCTTTTTCGCATTCTTTATGTTTAATCAACAAAACAAAACGTAAAGTCCAAATCGCTAATGTGAAATAGACATATGACAACCACACACTGGCATTTGAAGGTCAGATATACTACTCTGGTAAATAGTTGGCAGACTAAGAACAAATTTGTTAGAATGTAATTGTTAGATGACGACTTAGGTCCAGGGTCGGGGAGAAGAAATTCTGGCACCATGGTTACGCCCCCCCCCCCCCCTTCAAAAGTGTCGATATATAATGCGAATGTCGAAGGCACGAGTGATGATAGTGGGATTGGAGTGGGAGAACCCCCAAGAAAAGTTTGAAATCAGTTATTAAATGGAGACTTCTGGTGGCTTTTGGGATAAAAAAATCGCGTTATTTTTTTGGCCTTCGAAATGACTTTTTAGCAGCATGTTTCAAGTCAAGTGTAGAGCTTTAGTCACGATACAGCCCCATTCTTAACTATTGGCACAGGAGGCAGAACCGTGTGCGGGGGGGGGGGGGGAGGGGGAGGTAGTTCAAAGACCTCGTATTTTAATTTTTTTTGGTTTGGTACGTCCTTTGAAAAGACGTACCAAACCAAACCACCAAAAAAATCTTGGACCGGGAAGGGGGGGGGGGGGGGGAGAAAGAACCTAAGAATTCTAGACTCCTGGGCCAAACCCGGGCCCCAAAAGTTCCAGCTGTGGAGTTACTATCCCGAGACCCCGACCCACCACCACCAGCCCCACTCTCGCCCCGGCCCTGCTAAGGCCATCGAAGCATATTCATTTATATTGCATACTGTTTTGCAGCTTAAACAGTAAGATAGCTGTTGAACTAAGTGGGTTTTTGTAAGAACCCCCCCCCCCCCCCCCCCCCCATTTGTAGATGCCTCTAAATACAAGACCATCCCCCAAATTGGAACTAATTTGTTTCTCTTGTTCATGACTTTCCAATAAAAATACATTCAGAAAAATCTTAGGCGGAGCGGGCGCCTAAATATCCTAAATGACCCACGTACTTATATAACCAGAAAGGATAATTTGAGACTTTACATACTGATTCTTTATACATTTTGCAAAATATAATAATTTTAGCGGAAATTTAATACAGGTCCTTTTGAGGGGTGTTTCTGAAATTCGACGCCGCACATTGTAAGTTCAGCCCAAAGAATTCGATGTTAACATTTGTTTCAAATCCATGTCACTGTTATAAAAAAAATAATGCTTGTCAATAAATGTTTAGGATGGAATGCACAGGGTATGGGAGAGGGTGGGGCCGGAGTAGTAACCCCGGGGTCAGGAGCTTTGGGGGTACGAGTTTGTTGGCTCAGGAGTCCAGGATTCTTGGGTAAGGCCTGCCTCCCCCACCCCCCGACCAGACAAGGCCTGAAAGACTGTATTTTAATATTCTGGTTTGGTACGTCCTTTTAAAGGACGTACCAAACCAAAAAAATTGAAAAAACGGGGTTTCTGGTCCTGTTTGGACTAGCCTCCCCCTCCCCAAGGTTCTGACTGCCAACAGTTAAGCATGGAGCTGTATCGTGAATGGCGCTCTCCACTTGACCAACGTTTGTACTTTTGGACCTCATGATTCTTGAAGTAATAACTTTATTAAATCAGCTTGACATAATATAGATCAAGTAGTCAAAAGCATGGCGGGCGGGTAGTACGAGCATTGGATGTTGTTTGGTTGATGATAATTGGGTCGTTGAGGGGAAGAAAATCATTCTGGCGTTTCGCTGCTCTCGTGCAACATCACATTTTTAAGGAGTACAGTTGGATACGACTGTTTAGGGGTGTGGGGTGGGGGGGGGGGGGGCTTGGCGTAGAGCAAAACTTCACCAACATTTGTCAATGCATCATTATCATTTTTTTTTTCTAATATTTTTGTTTTTTATTTTTTCATTGTATTGATGAGGTTCGGCATCAATCCCGGAGACGGCAAGATTGCCTTGGCAATCCGAACACAGGGTTTTCCAGAGTGATTTTTTTCAAAACAAAATAATAATTTTTTATCTCTGGTTTTTCTACCTGGCCGGCTGAGCCGTCAGTGAAGGGTTTATATTTTGAGTATAGTGCTTCAATAAACTGCCGGCCTGTGAGCAGCACAAGGCCTTTTTGCTAGTTATCAATATGTGTTGTCGTCATTGAGTAGTCAAGACTCATTATTCCTTTCATATATCGAATCTATTTCGTCTTGGCTATTTCCGTACACATCAATTTTATTTAGTTATTTCGCAATCGGTTCAGTTTCGGTGATGATCAATCGTCTGCTCAACGATTTCCGTTCGGAACATGTGTGCGGAACGGATTTTCATTTTTTGCATGGCTTAGTGTCGTTGCTGATGGGGATTTCATGGAGCAGCAGGCGTGCAATAAATCTACTTTGGTAATTAATTTCGTTCCTTCAGCGAGATCTCATAAACATTTCTGTTGTTGAACGAAATACTGAGTTTTGCGATTGTGTGCTGGACTGGGCTTCGCTGTGCTGCTCAACGCGGCACTTTCTTCTGACAGAATCAGACACTCAACCATTTATCTGAAGTTTTGAGACTGTTACCTTTAATACTTCTTCAGTAGGTACCAAATTCATTTCACTCATCAAGATTAGAAAGGCATTCATTCCTGCCAATAAAACGGACAGAGAATTTAGATCGGATGGTGACTGCGTAGGGATCTGTTCAACATACTGTGTTCGTTTTTCAACCCTCAACATTGTTGAATCTCATCTAAAGGAACAAACGCGAGACATTTGCAGCAACCACTTTTGTTACAACAACCACTTCTGTAAAACAATCGCTTTGGTTTCACGTCATCACATTTGTTACAACACTTGTCAGCTTTTGTTACAGCTCACCTTTGTTACAAATTCAACCACTTTTGTTACATTCGAACGAAATGATTTCGCGCGCCGAAGGCGCGCAAGGACGGTATGGGGGACAAGCCCCTTTCGACCCTCGGTAGCTGTATATGATGGCTGTTACATGTCTAGGCGTGTTGAAGGAGGAAAAGGATCCGGTACTCGGCAGGTGTCTCCAGTTGTGGGTAGGCGGTCTCGTTGACTGATGTCGGTTGGACCCTCGGGTGAGGACCAGTGTGGGAGGTTGGGTCCTCTCACAAAGGTACTACCTCTCCCCGAGGGTGCAGTCGATCTGGATTTTGGGCAAGTATAGTCTGCCGCTTCGAGGATGATTATGAGTAGTGGCCATCACTGGCAAGTTTTATCTGCCTCAGGCTGTCTCTGTTGTAGTTAGGAAAACAACAACGACCCCTTTCGGGGACCACCAAGAAGAAGAAGACCCGAACTTCCCTGTTACATGATGATCTCACCACTTTTGTAACAGCCATTTACCCTTTTTGTTACAAAAAAAACCCTGTGCTCGCCACTTCTATTACAATACCGGCAGCTTTTGTTACAATTTTCAGTAGGTATGAAAATCAAATCAATCACGTTAATAAACACCTCTTGGTTATCTAAATGGAAGTAATCTTCTTTACAAATGGAGAAGGGTCTAGACTACTCACATGTGAACTTCTCTGCATTTGGGAAAACACCTCCCCCGTACTCTCTCTCTCTCTCTCTCTCTCTCTCTCTCTCTCTCTCTCTCTCTCTCTCTCTCTCTCTCTCTGAAAAGGAGATTATTTGTAACGAAAACGGTTGATGATTAATACAAAAGTGGGGATCTCGTTTTTTAACAAAAATGGTCGGTTTTGTAACAAACAGTGGGAGCTGTAACAAATGCTGGGGAGTTTTGTTACAAATGAGGCGAGCTGTTACGAAAGTGGTTGTTGTAATGAAAGTGATTGCTACAGACATTGCATATCAGATGCTCTTTCTCTTGAGTCATTCTTGAGTTTGCAATCTTTTTTAAATGGAATCTTGACCCACAGAAGTAGAAGTGTTACGTGCAAAGAGCAAATAGTCCAAGTGCTGGGGTACTTAACCCCCTGCATGCTGCTGATGGGTATTCCTTCCCGGGACATAATTTCTCTTGCCACTGAAATAAGTATAATTTGGGAACATTTAATCAAATTTCCTTAATGTAATTTGAATGGAATTTTTCACAAATGATTTTGTGAGTTGAATTTAGATGAATTTTATAAAACAGAGTGGAAATATTTACAGTAACTTGGTTTATTCACATACCTTCTGTAATGCTCTGTTCCATTCAGCACGTACTAACTTGAGATCATCTAGAATTAAAAGTAAATATCATGACAAAACACGTCTCCTTGTATTATTCTCCAGGGGCAGACTGGGCCAAGAAAAGTAACCGGGAAATGCATCAAGGCGGGCCCCGTAGAAAATTTTAATATTTAGAACTGAACGAACGCTGCATCCTTCTATCTGGGGGATCAATGGCAGTTCACACAGAGGACATTTCGATGACATTTTTTTCTTCATCGGTCACTCGGCAAGAATGGTATAAACAGGGCGTGGGGGTGCGCGGGCCCATCGGCCCAACTATAGTTCGGTCCAATGGAAGAAATTTGATTTTTCAAATGAAAAGAACGCTGTTTCCTTGCACCTGTGCGATCAGTGGCAAACTAGACTAGACAGCTGGTATATCGAAATGCCCTCTGTGTGGATGGCCAATGACAACTAAGATGTCTGCCAGTGGTAATCCACATATAGAACATTTCAATATACTGGCATTCTATGCAATCAGATCCATTTCGCCCGTTGGGCGTTTTCGCGAAATTTCAGGCATCAACAAGTGTTAGTCTGCATCAATTTTGGAGGGCCTAAGGGCCACCCAATAAAGGGCCCACCTGAAATTTTACCTGTAGACCTTACGGCCAGTCTGCCTTTGTTATTCTCAAATAGAATAAAAAGATACCTTCTCTCTCAATTAGATACACTATTTTTCTGGCTTTTCTTGAAAGGAAAAGACATTTGTTTTTCTACGGAATTTCATTTTTTTAGTTTTTCTTTCTTTCTTTCGTTCTTTATTTCTTTATTTCTTCCAACACTTTTGGGGAACGGAATTCTCGAGATCGCTCACACCGAAATCGTTGAAACTTTCCAAGGTCGTAGACAGATATAATTTATACTTGTAGTGAGCTTTTTAGTGTTAACTTTTACTGCCAAAACCTGCCCCAAAACGCCCACATTTTCATGACCAATATATCCCGGCTCAAATAAGAGCGAATGACCTGAAGTTTTCACAGATTTGTCAGAAATACACTTTTCCATAACTAGCTGGGAACAAAAACTTACTAAAAATTATTTTTTGGCCAAAATTTTCTAAAACTTCAAAATAGGCCTTAACATCGGCCGTTTTAATCTACAACCTTGGAACTGCGATTTAGCAGAATACCAGTTATGGATTGAATAGTAAGAATGCAATGTATCATAAAAAATGCAAAAGAAATTTCGATTTTATTCGAGTCTAAATGCCCGTCAATCGTTGTGAAATTTTCCATTTTTTCCAATGATATATGAAGGATTTCAAGTGATTTTATGGAACGAGGGTTCAAAGGGTTAAGATGTCTGCATTCAGAGTCAAACCATAACCATATACGTTTATTTCTTTTTTCTTTCAAACGCAGCAAGGGATAAATATCGGCGATACATCTTACAATGTGGGTTATATCTTTAGCTACCCCCCCCCCCTCCCCCCCTCTCACAATACCTGTCACGTCCAGGAGGATTTTTTTTTGTTCTAAACTGTTGAAGCTGATGGTTATGTAAGGACTACCGAATGATATTAATGCCTTTTTCTTACTATTCGTGCGTCCATTTGAGGGTTAATATTTGCATTTTGCATACTTTTTGGTGTAATTTTGAGCGGAATACCTTAGGAGGAGAGAGGGAGAGATGACAGTAATTAGGGGACTTGATGATTGAACACAAAAATAGTCTACATCAGAAAAGAATTTCTCAGATTTTATGATATAATCCACAACAGTACACCCGCTGTAATGGTAACTGACGAAGTTACCCTGTAAGGGATATTTCAGTTAGAGAGATAAGCGAATCCACGGTTTGGTTTTCCTGCCCCAACTGGAATCATCCACACGATAGAATAAAAAATACCCAAAACATTCAATTTCTTTCAATGAAGGCAAGAAATGTTCTTTCAGTTGGTTCAACCGACTTTTTTTTAACCCTTTGAACGCTGACGCCAGTTCAGTGTCATCAGCTGGAATTATATTCGTAACTTGTGGAAAGACCAATCAATATTTTCAACATGCAGCCTTATGGCTGCACGTCGAAAATCTTGATTGGTTTACCTCACACACTCACCGAGCAACTATCAACTTAATGAATTCAGGTCGTATCGCGATCCGGGGCCGGAAAATCGGCCGTTCGGGTTCAAATTGTTAACCCTTTACCCAACGTAACGGCCAAAACCGGCCAGCGCTATTCACAAAATTCACCATTCAATTTTTATTACTTTTTCATTTTTTGACACAAAAACATAGCTTATGACCCCTCATTGGAACGAGCTCACCGAGCTCGTTCCAGTGAAGGGTAATAAGCTATGTTTTTGACGCAAAAAAATCATAAAAAATTAGTGCTTCAAGAATTTTATTTGCAAGTGTCGTCTGCTTTTATGTGTGTTAGGTAAAGGGTTAAACTTATTTGTTTTACAAGAATTGACGAACAAGTTATGCAACTTATATATTAACGCCTCCCGTTGGCCCAATGACGCAGGTGTGTGGGATGACCTTCCATCACCAATACTATAGACATGATTGTTTACTAAATGATTAAGAATGAAGACACATCACATCTGTAAATTTATAATTCCGTTTGAACATGTTCACTGCATTTTGTTTGTGGAAACGACATCAGATAAGCTTAAAGCTTACAGTCGGATCCACAAATAGTATTTATGTATTAATTTCTTTGTATTACAAGTTGAAATAAATATTGTTTGAACTAATTTTATAATCACCTCGCGTAGTTTTGTAATAGGCTTGTTTTCTAGATAAATTCATAAGGACAAATATTCCACGGCGAATTTTAAATTTAGAAAGAAAGGGAATGAGGGTTAATTCTTCTAGTAAAGTAGTAATTGTAGCGCTTCTTTTAGCAGAACCGAACATATTAGAGTGTACAGCATGGATAAGTTGATAATTGCTGATTAGTCGTTCATGTAACAGAACACGCTGCTTGACAAACCTTGGATTTCAAAAAAGGTTTTAATTGCAGTTTATGAGTTATGTTTAGGCTCCACAAAGTGGATCTTCTGTTTCTCATACCAGTTTTAGCTCACCTGAGCGAAGCTCAAGGGGAGCTTTACTAATCACTTTCTGTCCGGCGTCCGTCGTCCGGCGTCCGTCGTCGTCCGTCCGGCGTTAACTTTACATTATCGACTTCTCCTCCTAAACCACTAGCCCAATTTTATTCAAATGTTGGCTAAATGTTTATTACCTAATGCCAATTCAGATTTGTTCAAATGAAGTTGCCCCTCCTCCTGGGTGGTGCCACGCCCCCAAGGGGCACCAAAATCTTTGTAAATCTTCTTCTCATGAACAGCAGTAGCAGAGACTTGATATATGGTGTGCAGCTTCCTTTTGAGGTGTAAACTCAGATTTGTTCAAGAGAAGTTTGTGGGGCTATACTTGGCGTCGTTATGGGAGGGGCAAAATTTTTTGCCCCGCCCAAAATTTCTATTTTCCAAACCGAGAGGCTGATTTGAACCAAATTTTATGTGAGGGCTTATTGGGTCATGAGTACTTGATTTATGCAAAAAAAAAATTTCCCGCAGCCCCGTGGGAACTGCAGGAGCTAAAAATAGAAAAAAATTAAAACGCCCATATCTCTAAAACTGCACGGCATTGAGAATTTTTATTTGGTGTGCAGCTTCCTTAGGACCAACAGAAAGGATTGGTAAAAAAAAATTGCCATCGGTTTTATCATAGGGTGCAGTTTCGGGACTTTGAAAAAGTGCTGAGTCAGCACTTTTTAACACTGTAGGCAATGGGAAAAACATTAAAAAATCTTCTTCTCCAGATCCAGCAGTCAGAATCTTTTGATATTTGGTATGCAACATTGTAGGGTGGATCTGATTCAAGTTTGTTCAAATCGGCCCCCTGGGTTCATATTTGGGCTCAGTATAGGAGCCCGATTTCGAACTTAGTGCATTTCAGGCAAGTTTCTTAAAAAATCTTCTTCTCCAGATCCAGCAAGCAGAATCTTTTGATATTTGGTACGCAACATTGTGGGGTGGATCTGATTCAAGTTTGTTCAAATCGGCCCCCTGGGTTTATATTTGGGCTCAGTATAGGAGCCCAAATTTGAACTTACTGCATTTCAGGCAAATTTCTTTGAAAATCTTCTTCTCCAGATCCAGCAGGCAGAATCTTTTGATATTTGGCATGCAACATTGTAGGGTGGATCTGATTCAAGTTTGTTCAAATCGGCTCCCTAGATTCATATTTGGGCTCACTATAGGAGCTCGAATTCGAACTTAGTGCATTTCAGGCAAATTTCTTCAAAAATCTTCTTCTCCAGATCCAGCAGGCAGAATCTTTTGGTATTTGGTATGCAACGTTGCGAGGTAGATCTGATTCAAGTTTGTTCAAATCGGCCCCCAGGATTCATATTTGGGCTTACTATAGAAGCCCGAATTCGAACTTAGTGCATTTCAGGCAAATTTCTTAAAAAATCTTCTTCTCCAGATCCAGCAGGCAGAATCTTTTCATATTTGGTAAGCAACATTGTGGGGTGGATCTGATTCAAGTTTGTTCAAATCGGCTCCCTGGGTTAATATTTGGGCCCAGTATAGGAGCCCGATTTCGAACTTAGTGCATTTCAGGCAAATTTCTTAAAAAATCTTCTTCTCCAGATCCAGCCGGCAGAATCTTTTGATATTTGGTATGCAACATTGTAGGGCGGATCTGATTCAAGTTTGTTCAAATCGGCCCCCTGGGTTCATATTTGGGCTCAGTATAGGAGCCCGATTTCGAACTTAGTGCATTTAGGCAAATTTCTTAAAAAATCTTCTTCTCCAGATCCAGCAGGCAGAATCTTTTGATATTTGGTATGCAACATTGTGGGGTGGATCTGATTCAAGTTTGTTCAAATCGGCTTCCTAGATTCATATTTGGGCTCACTATAGAAGCTCGAATTTGAACTTAGTGCATTTCATGCAAATTTCTTAAAAAATCTTCTTCTCCAGATCCAGCCCTCAGAATCTTTTCATATTCGGTAAGCAACATTGTGGGGTGGATCTGATTCAAGTTTGTTCAAATCGGCCCCCTGGGTTTATATTTGGGCTCAGTATAGGAGCCCAAATTTGAACTTGGTGCATTTCAGGCAAATTTCGTAAAAAATTTTCTTCTCCAGATCCAGCAGGCAGAATCTTTTGATTTTTGGTATGCAACATTGTGGGATGGATCTGATGCAAATTTGTTCAAATCGGCTCCCTAGATTCATATTTGGGCTTACTATAGACGCTCGAATTCGAACTTAGTGCATTTCAGGCAAATTTCTTTAAAAATCATCTTCTCCAGATCCAGCAGGCAGAATCTTTTGATATTTGGTATGCAACATTGCGGGGTGGATCTGATTCAAGTTTGTTCAAATCGGCCCCCTGGATTCATATTTGGGCTCACTATAGAAGCTCGAATTCAAACTTAGTGCATTTTGGGCAAATTTCTTCAAAAATCTTCTTCTCCAGATCCAGCAGGCAGAATCTTTTGATATTTGGTATGCAACATTGCGGGGTGGATCTGATTCAAGTTTGTTCAAATCGGCCCCCTGGATTCATATTTGGGCTTAATATAGAAGCCCGAATTCGCACTTAGTGCATTTCGGGCAAATTTATTAAAAAATCTTCTAATCCAGATCCAGCAGGCAGAATCTTTTGATATTTGGTATGCAACATTGTGGGGTGGATCTGATTCAAGTTTGTTCAAATCGGCTTCCTAGTTTTATATTTGGGCTCACTATAGAAGCTCGAATTCGAACTTAGTGCATTTCAGGCAAATTTCTTAAAAAATCTTCTTCTCCAGATCCAGCTTCAGAATCTTTTCATATTTGGTAAGCAACATTGTGGGGTGGATCTGATTCAAGTTTGTTCAAATCGGCCCCCTGGGTTTATATTTGGGCTCCGTATAGGACCCCAAATTTTAACTTAGTGCATTTCAGGCATATTTCTTAAAAAATCTTCTTCTCCAGATCCAGCAGGCAGAATCTTTTGATATTTGGTATGCAACATTGTGGGGTTGATCTGATTCAAGTTTCTTCAAATCGGCCCCCTGGGTTTATATTTGGGCTCAGTATAGGAGCCCAAATTTGAACTTAGTGCATTTCAGGCAAATTTCTTGGAAAATCTTCTTCTCAAGATCCAGCAGGCAGAATCTTCTGATATTGGGTATGCACCATGCTTAGGGGGGTGAGATTCAAGTTTGTTCAAGCCAAGTCCCTGGGTTCATATTTGGGCTCACTGTGGTAGCCCGAATTATAACTTAGTTCAAATTGAGGAATTTTCTTTAAAAATCTTCTTCAGATCCAGCAGTCGGAATGTTTTGATATTTGGTATGCAGCATCCTTAGGGGTTGAGATTCAAGTTTGTTTAAGCCATGTCCCTAGGTCCATATTTGGACTCACTGTGGGAGCTCGAATTGTAACTTAGTTCAAAATGAGGACTTTTCTTTAAAAATCTTCTTCTTCAGCCATGTCCCTAGGTCCATATTTGGACTCACTGTGGGAGCTCGAATTGTAACTTAGTTCAAAATGAGGACTTTTCTTTAAAAATCTTCTTCTTCAGATCCAGCAGTCGGAATGTTTTGATATTTGGTGTGCAGCATCCTTAGGGGGTGAGATTCAAGTTTGTTAAAGCCAAGTCCCTGGGTTCATATATGGGCTCCCTGTGGGAGCCTGAATTAAAACTTAGTTCAATATGAGGAATATTCTTTAAAAATCTTTTTTTTTTAGATCCACTGGTCGGAATCTTTGGATATTTGGTATAAGCTTTTCTTAGGAGGAGCAGATGCAACTTGTTGAAATCAATTCTCTGGGTTGATATAAATTTAGGCTACCATGTCAGGTGAGCGCCCTCAGGCCCCTTGGGGCCTCTTGTTTTTTTTATAGTGGGCGGCAGGTTTTATTTTAATTTTCATTCTTTTCCATCAGAAGTTCATAATTTTGGTCTGTGTTATGTGTTAGGCCTCAGAACAGCATCGGTGGCAGAGGCGGCGGAAGCTCCAAAAATGTGTGTGTGGGGGGGTGGGGGGGCACATCAAAAAGTGTGTTTGTGGGTGATACCTTTCTTGGTACCGCTAGGGTGTAGGATGGAAAATAATTTTTCTTCGGGGGGGGGGGGGGAGCAATGGTGATGGGGCGGTTTTTTCGTGCGAAATATGTAAATTTTTATGTGCTACCCCTCACCCTTATTCCCACCCTATTTAAGACCTTAACTTCCGTGACCTCAACCAAATCTCAACCTTATTATCATCATTTTGCAATATTGGATATTGACCGGTCAATATTGAATCATGTGGCATCAGCTGTCTTCGTGTGGCATAGGCTGTCTTCCGGTGTTACCACAGATTAGGGTAGTGGTAGTGAATTTAATTTTTAGCTTAACTTGACATAGTCAAGATAAGCTATTGCCATCACGCGTGCGGAAGTCTGTGAGTCTGTGAGTCTGTTCACATTTTCCTCTAGCACGGGCTACACCCCGCAGTTCTTGTCTGATCGTCACGAAAATTTCATATGCAGGTTTGGGGTCTTGTCTAGATGAGATCGACCCCTTATGGTCGCGATCGGGCAACCGGTATGGCTGCCCGAGCCCAAAACCCGAAAACCATTAGCACAGTCTACAGGTCGTATTTATGAAGGGATTTCATTGTAACTTGGTAGGATGCCTCTGTATGATGCCTAGATGAGAACATCCCCTTTGGGGCATGATCTATCAATCGTGGTGGTTGCCCAAGCCCGAAACCCAAAAACTTTTAGCACAGTCTGCAGGTCATGTTTAATATGGAGGGATTTCATTGTAACTTGGTAGGATGACTCCTTATGATGTCGAGATGAAAATTTCCCCATTTGGGCGTGATCTGCCAACCGTGATGACTGCCCGAGCCCAAAACCCGAAAACCTTTAGCACAGTCTACAGGTCATATTTATTGAGGAATTTCATTGTAACTTGATGGGTTGACTTCATACAATGTCTAGATGAGAAAGTCCCCTTTTGGCTCTGATTGGGCAACTGTGACGGCTACAGGAGCCCGAAGCCCGAAAACCTTTAGCACAGTCTACATGTCATATTTATGAAGGGATTTCATTGTAACTTAGTAGGATGACTCCAAATAATGTTTAGATGAGAACGTCCCATTTTGATTGCGATCCTTCAGCCTTGATGGGTGCCTGAGCCCAAAAACCTTTAGCATAGGCAAAAGGCCATATTTATAGAAGGATTTCATTCTAACCTGTTCGGTTGACTCCATATAATGCCTAGATTGGTCAACTGTGATGGCTACAGGTGCCCGAAGCCCGAAAACCTTGAGCACAGTCTACAGGTCATATTTATAAAGGGATTTCAGTGTAACTTCGTAGGATCACTCCAGATGATGCCCAGATGAGATTGTCCCCTTTGGTTGCGATCATTCAACCACGATGGCTGCCCGTGCCCGAAGCCCGAAAACCTTTAGCACAGTCTACAGGTCATATTTATGAAGGGATTTCCTTGTAACTTGGTAAGTTGACTTCATATAATGTCTAGATGAGAACGTCCCTTTTTGGACACGATTGGGCAACTGTGGCGGCTACAGGGGCCCGAAGCCCGAAAACCTTTAGAACAGTCTACAGGTCATAATTATGAAGGGATCTCATTGTAGCATGGTAGGATGACTCC
This sequence comes from Pictodentalium vernedei, assembly GCA_031216915.1. Lineage (NCBI taxonomy): Eukaryota > Metazoa > Mollusca > Scaphopoda > Dentaliida > Dentaliidae > Pictodentalium > Pictodentalium vernedei. The sequence goes on along the minus strand of CM062291.1, from coordinate 210,251,138 downwards.
AAATAATGTCAATATGAGAACATCCCCTTTTGGTCGCGATCATTCAGCCTTGATGGCTGCCCGAGCTCAAAACCCCAAAATCTTTAGCATGGTCTATAGGTCGCATGTGTGGAAGGATTTCATTGTAACTTGTTGGGTTGACTCAATATAATGCCTAGATGATGACATCCCCTTTTGGTCATGATTGGTCAACTGTGATGGCTACAGGTGCCCAAAGCCCGAAAATCTTGAGCACAGTCTACAGGTCATATTTATGAAGGGATTTCATTGTAACTTCGTAGGATCACTCCAGATGATGCCCAGATGAGAATGTCCCTTTTGGTTGCGATCATTCAACCATTATGGCCGCCCGAGCCCGAAGCCCGAATACCTTTAGCACAGTTCACAGGTCACATTTATGAAGGAATTTCATTGTAACTTGGTAGGTTTGACTTTATATAATGTCTAGATGAGAACATCCCCTTTTGGACACGATTGGGCAACTGTGACAGCTACAGGAGCCCGAAGCCCGAAAACCTTTAGAACAGTCTACAGGTCATAATTATGAAGGGATTTCACTGTAGCTTAGTAGGATGACGCCAAATAATTTCTAGATGAGAACGTCCCCTTTTGGTCGCGATCTTTCAGCCTTAATGGCTGCCCGATCCCAAAACCCCAAAACCTTTAGCATAGTCTATAGGTCGTATTTATGGAAGGATTTCATTGTAACGTGTTGGGTTGACTCCATATAATGCCTAGGTGATGACATCCCCTTTTGGTCATGATTGGTCAACTGTGATGGCTACAGGTGCCCAAAGCCCGAAAATCTTGAGCACAGTCTACAGGTCATATTTATTAAGGGATTTCATTGTAACTTCGTAGGATCACTCCAGATGATGCCCAGATGAGAATGTCCCATTTTGGTTGCGATCATTCAACCATTATGGCTGCCCGAGCCCGAAGCCCGAATACCTTTAGCACAGTCTACACGTCATATTTATGAAGGGATTCCATTGTAACTAGGTCGGTTTGACTTGATATAATGTCTAGATGAGAACATCCCCTTTTGGACACGATTGGGCAACTGTGACAGCTACAGGGGCCCGAATCCCGAAAACCCTTAGAACAGTCTACAGGTCACAATTATGAAGGGATTTCATTGTAACTTGGTAGGATGACTCTAAATAATGTCTAGATGAGAACGTCCCCTTTTGGTCGCGATCATTCAGCCTTGATGGCTGCCCGAGCCCAAAAACCTTTAGCGTAGTCTATAGGTCGTATTTATGGAAGGATTTCATTGTAACTTGTAAGGTTGACTCCATATGATGCCTAGATGATGACACCCCTTTTGGTCGTGATTGGTCAACTGTGATGGCTACAGGTGCCCGTAGCCCGAAAATCTTGAGCACGGTCTACAGATCATATTTATGAAGGGATTTCATTGTAACTTCGTAGGATCACTCCAGATGATGCCCAGATGAGAATGTCCCCTTTTGGTTGCGATCAATCAACCATGATGGCTGCCCGAGCTCAAAGCCCGAAAACATTTAGCACAGTCTTCAGTTCATATTTATGAAGGGATTTCATTGTAACTTGGTACGTTGACTTCATATAATGTCTAGATGAGAACATCCCCTTTTGGACACCATTAGGCAACTGTGACGGCTACAGGGGCCTGAAGCCGAAAGCCTTTAGCACAGTCTACAGGTGATATTTATAAAGGGATTTCATTGTACCTTGGTAGGATGACTCCAAATAATGTCTAGATGAGAACGTCCTCTTTTGGTCGCGATCATTCAGCCTTGATGGCTGCCCGAGCCCAAAACCCCAAAACCTTTAGCATAGTCTATAAGTCATATTTATGGAAGGATTTCATTGCAACCTGTTAGTTTGACTCCATATAATGCCTAGATGATGACATCCCCTTTTGGTCGTGATTGGTCGACGGTGACGGCTTCAAAACCTTGAGCACAGTCTACAGGTCATATTTATGAAGGGATTTCATTGTAACTTCGTAGGATCACTCCAGATGATGTCCAGATGAGAATGTCCCCTTTTGGTTGCGATCATTCAACCATGATGGCTGCCCGAGTCCAAAGCCCAAAAACCTTTAGCACAGTCTACAGGTCATATTTATGAAGGGATTTCATTGAACCTTGGTAGGTTGACTTCATATAATGTCTAGATGAGAACGTACCCTTTGGACGCAATTGGGAAACTGACGGCTACAGGGGCCCGAAGCCTGAAAACCTTTAGCACAGTCTACAGGCCATATTTATGAAGGGATTTCAATGTAACTTGATAGGATGACTCGTTTTAATGTTAAGCTACGGTGTCATTGACACTTTCATTTCGTTTTTGACTAAGAGTACCATTCGTCTTTATATATCTCACCTATTGGTACACACTACAACCTATGTGGCGTTCGCCCAATTCACATACTTTGGATTGAATTGAATTGAGCTAGTTCATTGCCATTGAATACAAATTTATATTTTGAAAAATCACAGGGTAAAAGTGAATGAGAAAGAAATACGGTACATATGAATCGAATGAGAACTGACGAGAAAGAAATGTATAGTGGCCATGGGGATTGTATACGTTATGTCGAAAAATGCCGTTCGGGTACCTACATGTATAATTGGTGATAAACATGGGGGCGCCTGTGCCCCCGGCTCCACCGCCTCTGATGGTGGTTGTGTATTTCGTCCCTTGAGTGCAAGAAGGCTTTGTAATGCTAAACCATTATAAAGCCTTGTTGCACTCGAGGGACAAATTTATCAATTTTCTTAACTTGTGTAATATATCAGACATATAAACCGTTTAATTCTTATTTTTTTAAGTTTGCACTGGTTATAAAAAAGAGAGCATGCGGCAGCTAAAATGACCATGCGGGGGGCCTGAGGAGCAGATTTATAACTTTTTAGGCATTATCTACCGTTGTTATGAGTAACTCTTTTGTATATAATGTTAATTTCGGGAAACCAAATGTCTGATGTCCGTCTAAAAGATATATGCGATTGGCTACCGCCATTGCGTAGCTCTTGTAGAGAAACTTTTCCCACAGTCATACGCCTTAGAACATTGAATATACTCCAGTGAAGGGTCATAACTATGTTTTCGAGGCCAATATTGAAAAAATAATAAAATTTGAAAGGCAGTATTTGAGAATAACGCTGTCCTTTTATGATGTTATGGAAGGTAAGGGATTCAAGTGAATACAGTGACAGATAGTACGGGAGACGAGGCCTACTGTCAGATGTATGCCCCATCCCCTCCCCGTCAACGCCACCACTGCTCAGTAGGAATGGTTAACGTTGGATTAAAAATACGATAACTTACTATTTTGGTCCGAATTATCGAAGAATGTATCAACATCAGTAGAGGTTATGATATGGTCGTTGGTGGGAGAATCCAGCTCGCTAAAAATATGATGAGCCATTACCGGTGAATCAGCTGGAAAGTGTTCTGTCCATGTTGCTACAAACTGCCCTTCATTTATATCTATGGCTGGAAATAGAATTGATAAACAAGTGTAGTGTGACTCGCCAGTGGCTGAACTTATGATGATTCTCACCTAATGTTTGTTCTCTGTATACCCTGTAATTCTTCTACTCTAATAACTCTAATAATAATCTCTATATATCTGTATTCCGTATTCTTGTGTTCTGTCATTCGGAAGCTCGTTGGCAGCGGAGGCAGCAACACAAACATTTGTTGACCATTGCAGACGAAAAGCAAACGGGGCCTTCTTGTCTACCCAGCCGCTATTGTTCTGGTAGAAGTGTGAAACTTTTCTTGATCAAAGAACTGCCGATTAGAGTTTTCTTTAGATTAGTGGTAAGTTCAGTTGGGAATTTAACTGCAAATTCAGGGGGCTAGGTTAGTAGGAAAATGACAAAAACGAACAAAAATTATTATTAATTATTTATCATATTTATAAATACACATTATTTCATGATCTCATATAAATACACATTATTATATTAATAATAATAATAATGAATAACATAATAATAATAATAATAATAATAATAATAATAATAATAATAATAAATATTTAGCATTAAACCTTTAAACCCTGGTTTCCTGAAATGATATTGCCTTTGTGTACATTTACGATGAGATGGGTCCGTTACAATATCAATATACAGGGAGGATAAGTTCTCTGTTTTGATATTTCAACCCATCAATTAAGTCCGGAGATGAAACATGAGCTCTCTGTTTTGATACGGACTAAAACCTTCGCCCAGGTGTTAATTAAAACTAGTGAGCTGGGTGAACAGGAATAACCCAAGCAAACATCCGGGAATTGATCAACTTAACATAGCTACCCAGGGTAGTCATTCTGTTGGGGTAGAGGAGGTTCGGGCATGATGAAGTTCGGTACCCAGATCCGGACATGGCATTTTTGGAGGACACCACATTCCTCCCGGTTTTTAAAGAAGAGGGGGGTTCATTACTTTTAGCCAGACAGTTTACAGTGGGGGGCTATAGTCACGACTTTCGTCCGTCCGTCCATCCGCCCGCCCGCCCGCCCGCCCGCCCGCCCGCCCGCCCGTCAGTTAACATTTAGAGTTTTGGTTAAAGTTTGTGTTTAAAGTTTTTTACTGAAGGTTAAAGTTGGGGGGGGGGGGGGTTTAGTCTGATTGTTTACAGTGAGGACTAGAGTCATGACTTTCATCCGTCCGTCTGTTAACATTTAGAGTTTGGGTTAAAGTTTGTGGTGAAAGTGTTTTACTAAAGGTTAAAGTTTTTTTTTTTCTTTTTTATTAATATTAATTATTATTGATTGTATCATTCTCATTATGTTGTTTCTTGTTATTTTGTGAAATATTTAACCCTTTTTTGCCGTCAATTTAACTTTAAACTTTCAGGTTAAAGTTTTTGGTTAAAGTTTTTTGTTTTCAAAGTTACACCTTTAAATCTTCAAACAGTTTAGTGGAATGTCTTTTCTCATTTGGAACAATTTGTACTGTCTACTGAAGCTTTCTGTAGTGGTTTTAATTAATATTGGCATGGTTTTAACCCGTTTTAAACATGTTTTGAGACTTAGTATCTTTGTATTTGAAATTAGGTTTTTACCACATACTTTGTTACTTTAATTCGTGCATGCTCAATACAACTTAATGATTGCATTTACATCAATGATTTCTTTCATCGGTTTTAGCAAATATTTAACCCCCTTTTTGCACTCAATTTTACTTACTATTCCCAGCTTAAAGTTTCAGATTACAGTTTTGCTTTTCAAGGTTGTACCTTTAATTCTTCAAACACTGTGTTACAACGTCTATGTTTTTCATTTGGGGGCAAAGTATACTGAACCTGTATACAGTGGTTTCAAATAAATAATATTGGCATTAATTTGACCCTTTTCAAAACGATTTTCGTACTTAGTTTCTTTAAATTATAATAATAATAATAATAATACTTTATTTTTTACGACATGAGCATTGTGTTTAAGTCCCCTTCGGCATTTATTGCCATGTCCTACGATTAATACGTATAAAGTCTTAGATCTGCGCTTATACCTATATTATCCGAGCGCTAATAAAATAACACCCGGGCAAAACCAGCATAGTCGGAAGAGTGCGACTCCTCACTCTTGTTGAACTGAATTATCCAATATTCTTCTTGAGTTTGCCTCGTTGATAAAGGTGATAGTTAATGTGAAAAGGTGCGAACTTATTCATAGAATTACGTGCTTTGTGCTACTTCAATTTTGTTCATACACAGCAGTCTGGACAATACGGATTATTACATTGAGTACTGTCAGCATACGGAGACAAAAGTTTTATTGTTAGATTCTTTTTAAACTTGATTCTATTATTTAGATTTTGCAGATCCATGTCCAAATTGTTCCATATTTTAGGGAATGCAAATATCGGTAACTTATCTAAGCATTTTCTACGAGTTCTGTATACGCGAATTTGTCCCACTTGCCTCGTGTTCATACGAGATATATTTTCTAAAATACTAAAATAGTCATTAAATGACATTGGAAGATTGCCATGTTTCCAATCAAATATAAAAAGGCAAGTTTGTAATTTGAACAGGTCAGTAACTTTTAGAATCCTATCCTTTAGAAATAGTGGGTCAGTGTGCGAGTTATATTTTTTGTTATTTATACTTTGTATGGAACGTTTCTGCAATTTCAACAATTTATTAACAGCCCTCGAACTGCCCCATATATGAATACCATATACCAGATGGCAGTGGACTATAGAATAATATAACGTTTTCAATGCCTGGTGTGGTAGTATTTTTTTTCCCTTGTTCAAAGCATAATTTTCCCATCTTAACTTCGAACAAATTGTGGAAATGTGCGCTTGGTATGTTAGGTTTTCCTCAATACTTATACCTAAAAATTTCAAAGATTTCTCATCTTGATTTGACCGTACTCGTACAATTTTTTGGTCATTAATGAAGATATCTGGATACTTGCACCTCCTCTTACTAGGAGTGGGATCCAAAAGAATATATTTGGTTTTACGTGCATTTAGAACTAGCTGATTTGCTGAGCACCATTCATATAGGTTTTTCAATTCATTATTAAGTCTGGTGCCCAGGAGATCAACATTAGAGTCTGAATCATAGACTGTTGTATCATCTGCAAATGATAACAGATTTAGTGATGTTGAAGAACAAATATCATTAATATATAGAAGAAATAGTGTAGGTCCGAGTATAGAACCCTGAGGAACACCACACTTTATTTCCATTAGATCGGATTTTTGATCACCGTATTTAACATACTGAACCCTGTCCGACAGATAACTTTTGAAACAGTTGTTGCTGATGCCTCTAAAGCCATATTTGTCTAGTTTGGTGAGCAGGATGTCGTGATTAATTGTATCAAAAGCCTTAGAAAGATCCAGGAATATAGCCATTGTTTTATTATTACCTTCAGTATTATTTTCCCATCCTGTATGTTTCAGGACTTGCATTATTGGGTGTATAGTAGAGTGATATTTTCTAAATCCTTATTGGTGTTGGTATAACATGCCAAATTTATCAAGATAACTTGTGATTCTATTCGACATGAGTTTTTCTAATACTTTAGAAAAGACTGGTAGAACACTGATGGGCCTATAATTATTAAGTTTCTGGTCATCACCACTTTTGAAAATTGGAATTACCTTAGCAATTTTCATTCTATTTGGGACACTCCCGTGGACGAACGAGTTGTTAATGATATGCGACAGCGGTACGGCCGTTATGTTAATTATTTTTTTAAGAAGGCTAGTCGTCATACCATCGCAATCATCACTATTTTTGGACGTCATTGAACTTGTGACATTTATTACCTATTGTGGTGAAGTTGGAGTCATAAAAAAATTATGTGGAGAATTATTTTTCATGTATTCAAGAAAATGTTTTTGAGGTTTCTTTATTTGTTCACTCGTGCGCTCTCCAATATGGACGAAAAAGCTATTGAACTCTTGGGCTATTTCAGCAGGCTCCCTTATTTCCTTACCATCTTCGCTTACAAAAGAGTAACGTAATCCAGACACTCGTTTTGTTTTGTGAATGGCTTCATTTAAGACTGTCCATGTTTTCCGCAGATTGGTTTTATTTTCTAATAAGATATTTTTTATAATACATAGCGTTAGTTTGTCTTTTTATTTTATTGAATATTCTACAATAATTTTTGTAATTTGCAATATTCTGTTCTGTAGGACATTTTAGTTTTTTGTTATAAAATTTGGATTTAGTGTGTGATGAGATTGATAGCCCTTTGGTCATCCATGGGTTTTGCTTGACTGATCCTTTTTTTAGTGGGATGCGTTTTATCGGAAAAGCATTTCAAGGGCTGTGGAAATAATGGCTGAAAAAGTGTCATAGGCTAAATTTGGACAGTCTGTCTCCAAGACGGTTGAAAAGTCTGTTTGAGACAAAATTGTTTTGAAGGTTGCTATGCTATCTGCATTTATCTTGCGCTTTTCGATGTATGACGTAAGTTCTTTAATCACGTTATGAGTTTCAACATAGAAAATTCCGAAGTGGTCAGAGACATCTGTAATGATTATACCAGAAAACAGTTGGATGATAAGTTATTTGTGAAGATATGATCAATTAGTGTGGCAGAGTGACTAGTTACTCTCGTTGGTTTGGTGATAAAAGGTAAAAAACCCTGGCTGAACATAATATCTATGTAGTTATCCGTATTAGTGTGTACTCCTGATTTCAGAAGATCAATGTTGAAATCTCCCATTGTATAGGATTTTTTATTTTCATGATTTATCATTTCCGTTAAGTCGGTTAGTTTTGACAGAAAGAAGTCAATATCTACTTTCGGTGGTGTATTAGGTTTGTATATTACTCCTACTAATTTAATGGATTTCTTTAGTTTAATTTCAATGAAGAGGGATTCGAATACATGTGGAATGAACACAGAAAGGTATTCTCGTATTTGGAAATCTATGTGGTCTTTAATGAAAATTCCAACACCACCACGACCATTATCTCCATCGGGTCTTGTATTCTTAATAAGGGGGTGGTACCCGTTTATTGTGTATGATGAGTTGGGGGGAATTTGGAATATCTCTGTTAGTCCTATCACATCAAAAGTATTACAAGAGCCCTGTACCTCGTACAATAGACCATGTAAAGAATCCCAGTGGGCTTTAAGACTCTGACAGTTTAAATGAAATATTGAAAATCTTTCATAACCATTGTTAATTTTTGAGAAGATATCTTTTGGTGAGTAATATTTACTTTCATTCTGAAATTCGAAGAGTGGGGAATCGTCACAAGCATTCGCGTTGTTTGTTCTCCGAGTATATGTATACTTAAAATCATATTCTTCCTTACTCTGGATCTCGTCAATCGATACGTTACCCGCCATCGTTCCAGATAAAGCCACCAAGTCATCCAGTATACAAGTAATTCAATGAATATTCATCACGGATGGCACCTACCCGAGTGCCATGAGACGAAAGGTCGCAGGTAGTTTCTACTCGATATTTGAAGGTCCAATGCAGTGTTGTATGACTTGTTTCGGCGGAGAAACAACAGTAAAATAAAAATAACAAGAACGTATATACAATTTCTATTGTTTATAAGTGGCTGACCTTGTGGATGAGGGCGGGGAATAACCTGCAGTAGATATTCTATCAATGTGGGATCACTCTCTTAGAAGATTGAGGATTCGAAAAATTGAAACCGAAATTTTTACCTCAACTGACTGTTCAGGTGGGTTTTGACAGAAAGAAGTCAATATCTGCTTTCGGTGGTGAATTAGGTCTGTATATTACTCCTACTAAGTAGGAAATTCGAAGATATAGGTAGATATTTGTGTGATTACCCCTCGGTGGAATGATTTGAAATTAGATTTCTACCACATACTTTGTTACTTTCTATCCCCAACAAGGGAGGGATATAGTGCAGAGCTCCGTCTGCTTACCTGCCTGCCTACCACAAATATCATTTTGTTATATATCTAATTCTTTGGGAACAATTTCTACCTCAAGTTCGATGACCACCATTATCCAAAGAAAATCCTCGGAGTTTTTGCCCCACTCCCTCCTCCTCCAGTCCCCTACCCTCTGTGCCAATGAGGCAATTTTTTCTTTTCTCCAAATTGCATTTTGAAGGATTTAGAGTGACTACATGCGCACAAAATGACTCCTGCACCCCCCCCCCATCCCCAACCCACCCACCCAATTAGGCAATTTTTATTATTTTTTACCTGCGTCGCCAGCGGCAGAGCAGGTCTAGTAACTGCTCGACTCCGTCCGTCAGTCCGTCATTCCGTCAGTCCGTCCGAAACACTTTTTCCGTCAAAGTTTTCTTGGCTTCTATGAAAGGGAATGATTTTATATTTGGTCTGCTGCTTCATAATGATGAGTTGTATCGTGTAAGCAATTTTCAGATCTGCCAAGCAGCCACTTCCTGTTTGCCGATACTTTGAAATTTTACTGTACCCACTGAACATTGAAATATTCCGTCAAGGTTTTCTCGGCTTCTATGCAAGGGATTGATTTTATATTTGGTCTGCTGCTTTATAATGATGAGTTGTATCGTGTAAGCAATTTTCAGATTTGCCTTGCAGCCACTTCCTGTTTACCGATACTTTGAAATTTTACTGTACCCACTGAACATGGAAATTTTCCGTCAAGGTTTTCTTGGCTTCTTTGCAAGGGATTGATTTTATATTTGGTCCGCTGCTTCATAATGATGAGTTGTATCGTATAAGCAATTTTCAGATCTGCCGTGCAGCCACTTCCTGTTTGCGGATACTTTGAAATTTTACTGTACCCACTGAACATTGAAATTTTCCGTCAAGGTTTTCTCGGCTTCTATACAAGGGATTGATTTTATATTTGGTCTGCTGCTTCATAATGATGAGTTGTATCGTGTAAGCAATTTTCAGATCTGCCGTGCAGCCACTTTCTGTTTGCCGATACTTTGAAATTTTACTGTACCCACTGAACATTGAAATTTTTCGTCAAACTTTTCTCGGCTTCTATGCAAGGGGTTGATTTTATATTTCATCTGGAGCCTGAAAATGATCAGTTGTATCGTGTATGCAATTTTCAGATCTGCCGTAAAGCCACTTCCTGTTTGCCGATTCAATTGCATGCAGCGACGCAGGTCCAGACCCGGTATTGGTCTTGTTTCCGAAAATGCATTTTGAATGATTTAGAGTGTGTACATGTGTAAAACAAATTGCTCCTATCACCCCCACCACACCCCGGGTCAATTAGGCATTTTCATTTTTGCACAAAAATACATTTTGAAAGATTTAGTGATCACATGCAAAAAAGAAATTGACTCCTATGCTGCCCCTACCCTCCCACACCCCGCTCCTACTCGCTCCCCTGTCAGGTCAGTTAGGCCTAAAATTATCCAAGATGGGTTTGGCCAGATGTAGAGTGATTTTATGTGGGGAAAACTCACCTATGCTCTCCCTCCCTAATCTGGGGGTGGGGGATTAGCAGCTCTTGGCGTTGCAGGCCTCTTGTTGTTCTTGCATGATCAATACAACTTTAATAATTGCATTTACAGATATGATTTCTCTTACTTGTCTGCAGCTTTTTAGCTCACCTTGATAAAGTCAAGATGAGCTAATCTCATCGCTCTCTGTTCGTCGTCCGGCGTCCATCGTCCATCAACACCATGTTTTGGTCTTCTCCAAAACCATTGAGCCAATTCAAATGAAAGTTTGTATGAGTGATGGTCCCGAAGGGGCATTGCATTTTTGTTCAACTCAACATACCCAGCCCCATAGATAGGGGGTGGGGAAAATGCTCCAAAATATTTGTAAAATCTTCTTCTCGTGAACCAGTGGGTACAGTGACTTTATATTTGTTATGGAGCTTCATTTTGAGGTGTAGAATCAAGTTTTTGAAACGAAGTTCGATAATATTTGGCTTTGTAATGGGATGGGGTAAGATTTTTGGCCCCCGCACAAAATTTCTATTTTCTAAACCGATGGACCAAATTTGGTATTATTGGGTCATAAGTACTTGACTCGTGCAACAATATTCCCGCATCCCCTTGGGAACCCCTGAAGCTAAAAATAGAAATATTTTCAAATGCCCATATTAACCAAACCACACGGAACAGAGAGCTGTTATACGGTAGGAAGTATCCTTGGGACCAGTAGTATTGAATGGTAAAAAAATGGCATCGGTTATGTTAGGTTGTTCTGTAGAGGGCATCGAACAAATGCTGAGTCAGCATATTTGCAAAATTGTTTTAAAAATCTTTTCTCCAGAACCAATGGTCAGTATCCTTTGATATTCGGTATACAGCATTCATAGGGGGGTCACCTACATGTTTGTTAAAATAAGGCCCATTGGTTCATATTTGGGCTCAATACAGGAGCCCGAATTTTTAACTTAGGGCAATGTAGGGAATGGTCTTTAAAAATCTTCTTCAGAACCACCAGTCAGAATCTTTTAATGTTTAGTGTACATCACTGTTATGAGGGTCAGATTCAAGGTTGTTCAAACCAAGTCCCTAGGTTAATATCTGGGCTTTCTATGGAAGCCTCAATTTTAACTTATTTCAATATGGTGGATAATTTTTTAAAATCTTCTTCTTAAGGTCTACCAGTCGGAAGGCTTTCATATTTGGTTTACAACATCTCCAGGGAGGTCAGATTCAAGTTTGTTCAATTCGAGTGCCTGGGTTAATATTTGGGATCCATAGGGAACCTGAAATTTAACTTAGTACAATATGAGGGAATTTCTTCAAAAGTCTTCTTCTTCAGATTCATCTTACAGAATTCTTTCATATTTGGTTTACAACATCTCTAGGGGAGTCAGATTCAAGTTTGTTCAAATTGATTCCCTGTGTTAATATTTGGGCTCCCTATGGTAACCCGAATGTTAACTTCGGGTAATATGAGGAAATTTCTTTAAAAATATATTTCTTCAGATCCACTAGTCAGAATGCTTTCATATTTGGGGGGAGGGGGGGGGGAGGGGGGGGGGCAGATTCAAGTTTGTTCAAGGGTCCGTAGGTTAATATTTGAGCTCGCCATGGTAGCCCGAATTTTAACTTGGGGCAATAAGAAGGAATTTCTTTTAATTTTTTCTTCTTCAGATCCAACAGTGAGAATGCTTTCATATTTGGTATACAACATCTCTAGGGAGGTCAGATTCAACTTTGTTCACATCGAGAGCCTGGGTGAATATTGAGGCTCCCTATGGGAGCCGGAATTGGTCATTTGGCTGAAGAATTTGAAATTTTGTATTCAGTACTCTCTAGAGGTGTGCAACTAAGATTAACCCACATAGGATTTATCAAGGGGCTTTATAGGGGAGCTCAGCATTTTACATTATGATCAACTGAAGAAAAGGTATGATGCTCGGATTATTTTTGTCACTCATGAGGGCTCAAGGATTGACAGTGTATCCTATGGAGATGGATTGCGTAATGTAGACTTAATCTTAGACTCTGTTCATATCGTGCTCTGTTCAAGGTGAGCGCTTCAGGCCCTGTGGGGGCCTCTTGTTTTTTCTTTACCTGAGCTTCACGGTTTTAAATATAAAGAAATACCTTCTGCAGCATACTTCTTTTGTTTTACAAAAAGCAATGCAGATGGGAAGGAAATAGAAGTGAGGAACTTTGATATTGTCTCCAGAACTTCGAGGGAGATGGGTAGATCGATCCACCTCTCCCTCATCCCCGTGTTATTCAGAAAATAAATCCAGTTCTAATTATACGATTCTCTTTACATTTGATATTATTTTTATCAACAAGAAAACACAGGTGCACTTCATATTTGAAGTATAGTCTTTTAAAATTTAAACCATAAATTCTAAGTTAAAAATTCTAACTTATATTGACTGCAGTTATATTTCCAAATTAACAGAGCTATGCAGCTGATGATCTAACTACAGATTTTGTTGATATTGTCAGAAAACACATAATTTTATACTTTCTTTCGGAAAGATGAAAAAACAGAACATTTTTCTTGTCACTTTTTACCAAAATTATTTTTCAGTAGTATTATGATAGAAGATTTTACAAAGAGAATGTTTTATGTACTGCATCTTTAACCCTTTACCTAACACAAGTTGAAACCAGCAGGACAAATTATTTTTCTGAAATATCAGATTTTTTTGATTTTTTTATTTCTAACCATTGCTTATTTAGTCCTGATTGGAATAAGCTCATCAAGCTTCTTCCATCAATAGGTCATGAGGTATGTTTTGGGGTAGAAAAATAAAAAAATAAAATGTGAATAGCAATTTTTGTGTATCACACGTGCATATATGGCTGATTCGTTACGAAAACGGTTAATAAAAAATAGCATCGACGACTATTTTGTGTCTAATCATTGCCATTAATGGGACAGTCGGGCTCTATGCGTGACATCACTCTAGTTAATTTTTGGGTTGGGTAGTAGATAGTGAATCTACCGATTTAAAATAAGCCTATCTTGTATCTGGATCTGTGCGATTGGGAACAATGACTGATAAACCAATAAGAAAGACAAATTGTACCATCCCTGACACGTGCATGTGTACACTGTCTGTTTTTGTGAGCGAGCGAAAAAATATTTACTACTTTACAAAGGGATGTGGTACATCCCACGAACATTCCGATACAATTGGCCAGGAGGTCAACAACTGGAGTTTGACGTAATACAGCAATTCGTTGGGCCACGTCTCCAATATAGGCTGGGATAGACACATCTATACCAAATAGGCCATGAAAGTAGAGGGAGTCTGTTTCCACCAGAAGTCTGTTATCATGTATGGCCCGGAGACCCAATCCTGGCGATCCGAAAAGCGGCCACCCCTCACGCTCACAATAAAAACAATGTAGATGGACGACCTGTTGGTGGCTACACAAATGTCTAACAATATGCAGGCCTTTAGACATCAGGTGTGGAAGGAGCCCCATCGTTGAGTCCTATGGGATGTAATACAATGTGCTTATCCGGGACGGCCATTTTACACATCTCTTCCAGAAACCCGTCCTGAAGATCTCAGAAAATACTCTGTTCGGTCCTATCCAAACAAACTTCTCCAGGGGCGGACACCTGTGGATGCAGGGACTTCATCCGATCCACATGGTGATGAACAAAACCTGGGGAAGTCACCGAAGTGCCTGGGGTGTAAACCAATAGCCACAACAATAAAAGGATTTGGGTCTGGGCCCTGGGGTAAGTATCTGGGTCGCAATAATTTGCAACGCCACCTACGACATGGACCGGCACCTGGGGAGGATGGGATCTTCCCACCTCAGAAAAGCAGTACCCGACAGATTTGGCAATGATAATTTGGTTCGGCACCTATCCAAATGAAAATGTGCATCCATTACCTCTATCACTAAATGGCTGATGGGAGCTTGGGGCGGACAACTGGAGTCTAATAAAGGTGCAATAGTAGACAGAGAAGTAGGAGGAAGGCCCGGCGGGGGTCGGTTGACAGAAGTACTGGAAACGAGAGACATCTGATCAGTAGCAGACTGCAGTGAAGATGAAGGATCAGAAGAGTCAATCCCTGGAGAGGGTGCACATACAGAGATTGAAGTCGAGTCAAGAGGCTGCGCCGGAACAACAACTGTAAGAGAATCCTGAGTGGCAGAGGAGGCACTCACTGTGACGGAAACATTGGTGAGCAATGCTTCGCCAAAACTTGAGCCAAAGGGGCGCTGATCAACAGGAATACAAGTCAACATCCACATTGACGCAGGCCAATGGAGCGGACACGTGGGTGATAGAACAAATTGGGTATTGGGTGGGAGGGGACAGGCCACTCCTGGTGCTCACAAAAGGCCACCATACACCGACAGGCTGCTACCGACGGCTCCATATTTGAGGAAATAACCCCACTATTATTCAGTCCTCGAACTGTGCCATCTAAATGTGTCATTATTGCTTCTGCAAGAAGCATCAGGCCCTTCAACTGTGTTGATGGATCTGGGAGGGTTTCATCGGCTTCCGGCGCCCAGAAGTAACGAGGCAAATGATGTTCTCCTACTAATTCAGTTAGGATTGACATTTCCTTCTGTGTTAACCACTCAGAGGATCTTTCAAGGAGATCCGCCAAATGTTCTGGGATTTGTCCTGGTAGTTGACCAACCAAATCAACTAAAGATGTTATGAAGCACTAATTAATATATATTGAAAATATGAAATGCAAAGAAGCCGAGAAAACGGAGAAGTCATATGATAAAAATATATCCCTTTTCCCTCTATTGTTTGCACGTGATGCCTAGCGGGGCTTCTTCAAAGCTTTCTGACGGCTTTCTGAAAGATCATATCAGCAGATGCACGTAAAAAAAAAAAATGCATAAAAAGCGATACTTTTCCTCTTCACTGCTGGTAGAGTACCAAAACAATATTGAATTTCATAGCCTATTCCCAAAAGGAATAGAAGACAACGCTTTAAAATCATATTTTTAGGTTTGTCTGAGAACATAGTTTATGAACCCTCACTGGAACGAGATCGCCGAGCTCGTTTCAGTGGGGGGCAAAAAATAATAAAATTTTAACTGCCGTTCTTGTGAAGAGCTCTGTTTGATTTGTCAATTTAAAGATTTAATAGTTTTTGATAAAGTTGCTTGCAACAGCTTTCGTTCGATACTTTGAACATTTGCTTCACAATGGTTACATTCTAAAATTATTTGGGTTAACAATCAACCCAAATTAACTGGGTTATACTTGATTTGGTTATACTTTAACCCAACTGATTTTGGTTGAAACAATATTTATTCAGAATTGAACATGATATAATACATACAAGAGACTGATAATATTACATTAACTGTACGGAATTTATAATAGAAGGTATGCATTATAGCAAGACATATAGAAATAACTGACAATATCAAAGTAGAGGATTCGGCGGAAAGTACTTTGCTTATATAAGCCGTCTCCTGGAACATTTCAAAAATAGCAAGGTATATAGGTTGTTGCTAACACTGAGTAAAATATTCTTTGAACTCATTGTCGTTGTTGGGTAGGAAGTGAAAAATAAGAGAATGTACCTTCAGAATCAGTTACCCGGAAGTGGCCTTCAACACATGTCGCAGTGTTACATTATGGGCTACATTGCTTTTCGGCTTCGCGCGATTGGGCCCCAATAATTTCTGTGAGCTATTCGGCCTCGTTTTGGACCCAAAAGCACAGCTTTCGAGGCAGAATGGCGTCCAAAAAAATTACTTAAGCTTTTTGACAATTACATGTTTATTTTTTCATGTTAAGAATTTGTTTTTGTTTTACTTGTCGATTCCATATCAAAATACAATTAAAAAATGAAACCTGTCAATTATTTTTATTTTGTTCTTGCCCATCCACATGGAAAAATGTCTATGAAAGAACCTGAAAAAATCCAAAATCAATGGATGTAGAGATTGGTTGGAAAGCAATTCATCCTTAAGATTGCTAAAAAAAACAATTGATTGCACCTTCGTCATCTTGTCAGGGAAATTAATCTGTCAAATTGGTACACTGTCAAATTATTATAAGCTGATGACAATGTTCACACTTCTTTGTAGTGAAATGTATCATCTGCGAAAAGTAAGTTGGGTCATAAGATATGTTTTGGGAGAAAAAAAAATGAAAAAATAAAAGAAATTGGTCTCCGATTTTTCAGTATTTCACATTTAATAGTTTATTTGTTTTTTTCCTTCCAAACCACATCTTATGACCCCAGTTCCTCTATACCGTTATATACCTTTCCTGTTCTATAATTTTTAAGTGAAAGTGTTTGAAATGTTGATACATAAATAATAAAGTTAATAAGTTAATAAATATGAAAATGGTTATTCGGTTTTGTTTTCTTTTCTGTCTCATTTGACACGTCCATCTCACCAATAAATCTCAGAAAATTTTCTAAAAGGTGTTGACCAAGAGTGAATTGACCAAAAGGGAAGACACCAATGTAGTTATGTACAATTTTTTTACATGTCGATTCCATATCAAAATATAAGAAAAAATTAAACCTGAAAGGTATTTTTATTTTGTTTTTGCCCATCCACAAGGAAAAATATCCATGAAAGAACAGGAAAAAATCCCAAATCACCGAGTCCGAAAAGCGCCAAATCCCGAGGCCGAAAAGCGTCAGGCGGAAAAGCGCGGTACCGAAAATCGCGAGGCCGAAAAGCAATGATACCACATTATGCATGGCCACCGAAGTCTCGTCATCCATTGGATAAACTCTACCAGAGATTATATTACCACCAAAATTCGGCATTTGAGTCTAAACTCGTTTAGTGGCCGAACTTGGAAACAAAACTGACAGACATAATTACTGTGTCCACTGAACAATGTAAGTGGATCTATCTTCAAACCTTGAGGACATTTTCACCACGTAGCCTTGGATCGCACGCCTATGTTGTCAATGGTCTATCTGCAGTAGCGGTGCGATGTCCCACAACAAAACGTTTTTAAACACTGGCATATCCTACATGAACTCTTGCGAAACACGACACTTGTGAAAATGGATCTTGAACGACGAAACACATTTATCTTTTTGCTTTGAAATATAACTTATGACATCTCATTGGAACGAGTTCCACCCTAGACCGTTCCAGTGAGGACAACGAGCTATGTTTTAGTGGCACAAATTGAAAAAATATAAAATAAATAGCGATTTTGTGAATAAAGCTGCATGGATGTGACAGTTAAATTATGGATGAGATTACAGTGTCCCTTCTGAAATAAAAGGTCGTGAATTTCGGCCCCCTCCCTCGAGAAGCGCCTGAATTTGGTTTTATTCTTGAAAAGTACTTGGTTTACTATCACCCCCTTGAAAAGTACACGGTAAGCCATTACTCCTGGGTGTGTTTTACCGCCCGCCCAACAGCGCAGCAGATACATGGAATACAATTTCAATCTCCATTGAGAAAGCTGGAGTCTCCAGCTAACATGGTCATTACCGGAGATTTTAACGATAATCAACTTCTTCCATTGGGAAACAGTTTCTTGAAATTGTTCTATACTTTGACCTCATCCAGCTTGTGAATGAGCCGACATGCTTTACCGAATCATCAGAATCACTACCGGACGTCATTGCAGTAAGTTACTCTGTTCGTGTTTTATCCTGTGAGGTATTAGATCCCATTTTCTCAACTATGATCCGCTACCATAAGCCAGTTTCTATAGAGACCGAGTTCCTGGAATCACCACCTTCTGCTTTTAAGAGACGCGTCTGGACGTATACTAACGTATGCTTTAGGAAATTACACTAACTTGAACAACGCCATTGTTGATGAGCAATGGGGCGAAGCTTTTAATAACTCTAATCTGGATACTGTGGTTTCCAACTTTACCAATAAACTACTCAATTTGGCATCACAGCATATCCCAAACAAACATATTACCTGCAGGACTACTCAACCAAAATGGTTCCACAATGACCTAAGACTACTTATCCGACAAAGAAAACGCTTATTTCGAGCTGCTAAACGTAGCGGCCTTCCGCAAGCGTGGGAGAAATATAAAATTAAGAGGAACGAAGTAGTTTCAGCTATTAGGAAAGCTAAACTCTCCCATATTACTAAAGTTCAAAACGTACTCAAAAGTTCAGCGGTCGCATCCGCACAATGGTGGAAGACTTTGAAATTACTTATAGGAAACAATAATACCTTTGGGATTCCTACTATCACTTATCAAAATAAAACGTTTTCAACGAACACTGAGAAAGTCGAGATGATCAATGAATACTCTAGTTTCATGTCTACTATTGACGACTCCAACGCTCCCCTCCCACATCCTGGTCCTCCGCCCATCTGTAATAATGGATAGTATAATACTGCACTATAGCGAGGTATACGAAGCCTTAAAATCATTAAATATATCTAAAGCATCCGGCCCGACCTTATCAGTCCTCGTCTACTGAAAGAATGTAAAAAATCATTTTAATCCTTTTTAATATTTTACTTAATAACTGTTAATAACTGTTGCTTTCCTCATGCACGGAAAAAGGCCAATGTTTCGCACTTTTTAAAACAGAACCCATCCAATTTAGTAACCAATTATCGCCCAATATCTTTGATTAGCTGGGTAGGTAAAGTGTTTGAAAGACGTGTTTTTAAGCGTCTATGGATGTTTCTATGTGATAATAACATCCTTAGTCCATTCCAGTCAGGTTTCACACCAGGTGACTCAACTGTCCTCCAATTTACTGACATATATGACGAATGTTGTCATGCTATTGAGGAGGGCAAAGAGGTTAGGGTGGTTGTCTGCGATGTCAGCAAAGCGTTTGATAAAGTATGACATGTCTGCTTGATTCATAAACTGGAGAAAATCGGAATTCAGGGTGAATTACTTGATCTTTTAAAATCATATCTTTCAAATAAATCTCAACGTGTTGTCATAAGAAACGAAGCCTCATCTTGGAGAACAGTTTGCCCTGGTGTTCCTCAAGGTTCGGTGCTTACGCCGCTTCTATTTCTCATTTATATTAATGATGTATCAGAAAATTTAGTCAGCAATATACGTCTGTTTGCAGACGACACATCTCTGTATTTGATAGTGGAAAACCCCACAGAAGCGGCTAATTTAATCGACCATGACATGGCTACAATAGAAAACTGGGCAACGCTGCGTCTGTCGAATTTATTCAACAAAAAAACAGAATGTATGTCTATATCCCAGAAAACAACTCGTCCAACACATCATCCATTATTTTTTTCTAATACGCAAATATCTGAAGTCAATAGTCACAAACACTTGGGTGTTGTTCTTGATACAAACTGTGCATGGACTAATCATATTGAACAAATGTGCTCTAAAGCTTGGGCCCGTATAGACCTAATGAGAATCCATAAACTTGAACTTGATCGAAGCTTGTTGAAAAAGATTTATTTTGCTTTTGTCAGACCCTTATTGCAATACGCCAAGTCGGTTTGAGATAACTGTAATGAAAATGATATTACAAATGTAGAAAAAAGTGGCTGCAGCCAGGATTGTTACTGGGGCAACTATTAGTACTAGTAAAGAATTATTATACGCCGAGACCTGTTGGGATACCTTGCAGAGTAGGCATTGTAATCATAAGCTGATGCAGTTTTTAGTCCCCTACCAGCATCGCTTTTGGAAATGCTTCAACCGAATAATTTTATTTTTGGTAACCTACTATAGAATGATAACTTACAGATCAAGTTTGCGTGTCATGCTGATTGCACTATTCTGGTGTGAGTTATGGCCCTTGGAAATATGGAAAAGCGCCAAAATATCAGTGTTCCAGACTTTTTTTATTATTCTTGAAGTTTTAATAAAAAATATATATATTTACTGTGTTTAACATTTTCTTGTTTACACACACATATATATAAAAGAAAAAAAATAATAATAAAAATAATTAAAACTATTTTTAGAAAAAAGCAAACGAATTAAACAAAAAAAACAAAACTTCAAAAATGCCAAATATACTAGATATCACACAAGACATACCGAAAGATGAAAGTATTCAGGAATACGAGGTTTATGAATAAGAGCCGATAACCAGAACGAGTTTGAACAATGCGGGCGAGATCAGAATCAATGTCAAACCCAAGATCTATTCATTCTACTCCTAGCGAGAGTCACATTGTGGTGCAGGGACGTCTCACCAAGGAAGATGGGAGCGAATACGCCGACGACGACACGGTCACTCCAGCCAATAATGGCATCATGCATCTATTCAGTAATATAAAATACTTGCTATCCGGACAAGAGATAGAATCCATGCTTCATCCTGGTCAGCCCACCACGATGTTCAGACTCTTGACGTATCTGGATGATTTTTCGAAATCCGGGGGACTTATTTATTTATTTATTTATTGGTGTTTAAGGTCACATATTTATGCACAATGGCTAATCATGACCGTGACAGTTTTACAGGTGGAGGAAGCCGGAGTAACCTGAGAGAACCACCGAGCAACGGCGAGCAACTGTCAGCTCCCCAACATACTAACTCCACACAATCAGGGTTAGCATTGGTTGAAGACAAGTGCACCATCGACGTGCAGTACGCCTTAGTGAAACGCCACCGTGCCCCCACGCGGGCAATGGAGATGAAGTGTCTTGCCCAAGGACACAACATTGTTGCCGCAGGTGGAATTCGAACCGAGAACCTCTCGGCTTGCAGCCTGCACCTCTACCTACTGAGCCACCACGCTCCCATCCAGGGGACTTAATCAATTGTGGGTGAAAGACACCGTCGGCACCGCCAACGCCGGCGCCGCCACGATATTCGACTACATCGTCAAGACGTCCAGACTCAAGGGAACGTTTTCGTTCAGGATACCTTTGAAACACATCTTTCGGATTCGCGGACGATAACAAGACCATGTATGGATTCAAACACAATCTGACCTTGATTTGAAAGGGAAATGATGACGCGATAGTGAGACTCCCCGCGACCGATGCGGCTAAGTTAACTCTACACAAGATATCATGGTTTGTTCTGCACATGCAGCCTTCGGCTGTGGAAAAAGTGCATCGCTATAAGATCATAGCATCCAGGAGTAAATTACCTGTGGGATTTAGAATGAGACAGTGCGACACGGCTAGCATTCCCCTTTCCACGAATCACTTTGATTGGAGATTGACCGTGAAATCTGCTTCCAAGAGACCGGGTTTCATCATGGTCGCGTTTCAGACCAACAGGGACGGGTCTCAAGAAAAAAATTCGTCGCTGTTCGATCACTGCAATTTGAGAAACGTGCAGGTGTTTCTGAACGCCATGAGATATCCTGCAATTGATTACAATGCGTCGTTCGACAAGAACGATTTCTGCAAACTGTACGCCAACGCCGTGGATTTTAAAAAGAAGTATCATGGTCTGGACGAATTGATGAGCAACCCTAATATATCGCCCCCCCCCCCCCCCCCGAATACAAGGCGATGTATCACATGTTCGTATTCGACGTCAGTAAATAGAGCGAACGACTCCAGAGTAGCATCTTAGATATTCAGATCAAGATGCAGTTCGATAGGAATGTGTCGAGAAAAACCGAGGCCTTTGCCCTGGTCCTGTCGGATAGAGAATTACAATTCGATTCGGATGGAACTAAGATGTCGATCGTTCAATGAAAATAAAATAAGTCATTATTAATAAACAAAAAAACAAAAAATAATAAATTCAAAAAGAAATAATTTAAAAAAAAAATAATTACAAAAATGAATGATAAAGAAAGAGAGTACTTGAGAAGAAAAAGACGTGGTTTGATTAAAAATATTTCACAAGATTCACTAGCAATAATTCTAGACACTTTAGTCAGAACAGAACCTTTGATATTGACCGACTATATGAGACGTGAAATCGAAAGTAAAATCTTGATAGAAGATAAGACCAGGAAACTTTTATACATGTTGATGTATAGAGGACCAACTGCTTTTTGAGAATTTATAAAAGCATTCTGAAATGCCAAAATAGATTTCGCTGTGTGTTTCGAGATAGGCGATCCAATTTCACGAGATGAAACAAGAAATAACGTATTAAAAACAAACAAAAAAAATTTTAAAAAAGTAATGAGATCTAGAGAGATTGAACATCTTTCTAAATCTCATTACTTTTTTTTTTTTTTTTTTTTTTTTGTTTGCGCTATGTACGTTTTAACAGTTCCTACGATATGCGAATTGCAAAGTGGACAATTTTTTCAGAATAGGCAAACAATTCTCGCAACAGATCAAGTGACTGCACAATCAAATAATCACGAAAACCTTTCAATTTCGACATATCTGGCAAGTGGGTCGGTCTCTAGTCTCTTCTTTCTTGAAAACTTCGTCGAATGACGTCTGTGATCGAAATTCTTCTTCCAACGTTTTTGAAACCGACATAGATCACATAAAAACATTTACGCATCAAAATAATTGTTGCATTTATTTTCCAGGGAACATTTCTCGTGGTGGGAGAGTTATTCCAATTCATTCGAAGCAAACATTTTTTCTCTTTCCTTTTTTCTTTTTTTGTTTTTAGTTTTTTGTTTTTAATAATTACTTATTATTTTTCAATTAATTATTTCCACACGTTCATTGTTTGTTCAGAGAATCTAGTTCGATCAGTAGACTCACAACGGAAGTCGCGGCTTCGGGATTATTGGTTTTTGTCCTGAAATTAATCCTGTCTCTGGCATTCACTTTAAGAGGCGTGCCGAATGTGCTGACATTCGGGTGTTGATTTTCGCCTTTTCGACGCTGTATCTCTTATCACTGTCTACTCCGTTCACCATGAGATTGACAACCGCTCTGTTATTCACATCCGTGGAAGCCAGAGACATTCAAATGATTTCGCCTCACAATGGCATGGGATATCCTGCCTGACCATGTAGTGATCCGCTACCTCCGTTTCTGAAAGACCATTCAGCTTTTCTCTCGTCTAACTCACCGCTCTCCTCGGCCCACACGGTGATCAATTGCCTGGCGTATTTGACTTTTTCCACCACCAAAATCAGGGTGCAGACGTCCGACATGTGTACGGGATCTGGCAGATTCGTGAGTGCATGTCCACACATGTCTAGCTTACTTTCCATGATGTCGCCCTTTCTCCAGACCGAGTTGTCGTCCACGTACTGCCTACTGATTCGGGATTGTGACCGAGACCGAATAAATTCTGACCGTTCATGTTGATGCCGCCTCTCATGGTTCTGCCAGATTGTTTGTTCAGGTAGAGAACGTCCACTTGTGATTCTATGTATTCTTGAGATCGCATCACGGCGGAATCCACATAGCCCTTGTTGACCGCGGTGGAGTCCTTGTCCGTATCATCGATCTTTGACAGATTCAATATCTTGTTGAATCCCACATTCAGATCCGATTTCATTTCTCGTTTGGCAGACTTTCTTTGTTCCAGGTCTACGTAGTGTTTGGTCGCCATGTCCTTGGGATTCGTAGGAGTGGCCACGTTCGTTATCTTATTAGAATTGGCATTCAATTCTGATTGCATCATTTTCTGCATGTATCTACCTCTCAGGTGTTGACTGAATCGCATGTGAGAGTCGTCTGCGTATTTCTTAGTCATGGCACCGGTGGAATCTATGGGATTCGCGACGTTCACCAAATGTTTGGATTTCAGATCGAGATCGTCGGTCATGGCTGTATTCACGTAATTATCTCTCATGATTTTTTCAAAATCCACGTTCCATCTGTCGATGTATTTTTTAGTCGCCTCATCTGCGAGATGTACCGGCTTGGGAAAATTGTAGAGCTTGTTATCGTTCATGTTCAAAGGTTCCTCTCAAGGTTCGTATCTCTGAACATAACGCTTGTCCAAGTTGGTGACATCATAACCATCGCCGACTTCGAGCGTTTTCCTCTTCTTTTTGGGACGACTTTCGTCATCACTCCTACCAAATTTATCGACTGGCATGTTTTGGGTTTTTTTTTTAAATATATTTCAACACAGTTTTTAAGAATGAATTATTTCTCACTTATTAGCTCAACTTTGGCGAAGACAAATTTGAGCTTATGCCATGGCCAGTCGTCCATCTGTCCATCAACAATTCAATACGGCTCGGGCTAGAGCCCGTATTTATGAACCGATCTTTACAAAACTTCTTGGGTTCCTTTGTTATGATCGTGGGACGAGAACGAGTGTTTTGGGGTCCGATCCGAAATTCAAGTTGGCTGCTGGTGGCCATTTTGTACAAACTTAGGTGCAATCAGATTTTTGCGCAGAACTGCCATATGAAAGCACTGATTTGAATAATTTTTTGTATGAATGTTTTGTACCATGGGATACATCACATATAATACAGGTTTTTTTCTCGTATGTAAATTATGCAAATTAGACTAACTTTGATGTATTTAGTGTTACTTTCAGCACTGTAAGTGCAAATGCCAATACGGCTCGGGCTAGAGGCCGTATTTATAAACTGATCTTTACGAAACTTCTTGGGTACCTTTGGCATCACCGTGGGACGAGAACGAGTGTTTTGGGGTGCTGTCCGAAATTCAAGATGGCCGATGGAAGCCATTTTTCAAAATTAGGTGCAATCGGATTTTTGCATAGAACTTCCATATGAAAGTGCTGATTTGAATAATGTTTTGTGTGAATGTTTAATACCATGGGATACATCACATATAATACGGGTTTTTTCTCGTGCAGAAATTATGCAAATTAGATGAACTGATTTTTTCAGTGTTACTTATACATTGTAAGTGCACATGTCAATACAGCTCGGGCTAGAGGCTGTATTTATCAACCGATCTTCACGAAACTGCTTGGGTACCTTTGTTATCACCTTGGGACAAGAACGAATGTTTCTGAGTGCGGTCCAAAATTCAACATTGCTGCCAGTGGCCATTTTGTACCAAAATTAGGTCCAATCAGTTTTTTGTCACAACTTCTATACTGCTCGTATTTATGAACTGATCTTCACGAAACTTCTTGGGTACCATTGTTTTCACCTTGGGGCAGGAATGAGTGTGTTTTGGGGTGCTTTTGTTATCACTGTGCTATGAGAACAAATATTTTGGGGTTCAGTCAGACCCACTCTGGGACTCAAAGATTTCTTTTCTAGTTTAGCATCTGACTGTCATCCACCTTTACAATACCTTACCTATATATTTGTTACAGGCTATGGCCAGTATTTATGTACAGTCCATTACAATACTTTATATGTACCTTTGTTATCAGGTCATTACCTAGATGTTTGTCATTGCTGTGTCACATACTATACATGTACATGTCTTGACAAGTTGAGCTACAGTGTCATTGACACTTTCATTTTATTTTTGTTCTATTCGATTAAGTTTCTTTTAAATATTTTTTTTACCTTTATATATATACTATAAAAAAATCTCTCTAATGTAAATCGTTGAGAATGTCTTGACCATCTCTTGAGAATGTAGAGACACAGGTGACCACAAAACACTTGATCCAGCGATTGCACTTATTCCGTATTGCAAAGAACTACCGATTTGTCGAAATAGTTCATTATTTCTTTCGGCGGTGAGATTCCGTATTGCTGTCGAAATAATAATTCTTCTTCCCGTTCTTGAGCCACGCCACCCAGTGAGTACCTTCACCCAATAAATCATCCAGATTTAAAATTCTGCATTCTGGTTGTCGTCGAGGTCTTCTCTTCAGCAAGGCATCTCTGGAAAACATGCCTCGAAAATCTTTGATTTTGAAGGCTTTTGCCGCATTCGACAGATCAGTGTTGGATAGGGGTTTGTTAGGTAAGATGACACCTTCTACGGATCTCCGTATTTTCTTATTCATAAATATATAATTTTTTTATTATTTATTTTAGTATCATTCATTATATGGTGTAATTTTTATTTTTTTTCATTTTTTCTTTTTTAACTTTACGCTCTCATTTAAACTAAATTTGTCGATGTCTCTATCAATTTCCATAGTCTTGCATTTGTCTAATTCCTCTTGATTTTCTGAAATCCTCTCGTCATTAATTATATCCAAAACGCAATGTCCAAGCGCCAAAGTGCTGAGTTTATCATCTAGCATAAATGTCTTATCATCGTCGGCCATCAGCAAAATCTTGTTGATTATTTCTGTATACAAGTCGTGATTGTCACTTCGAATCGATTTCATAGTCTTGTACACCAGCCCACTTCCAAACAGACAATCTTTATACTCTTGCAAAGAGATGTTTTTCTTCACCACACACGCTTGAACCCCTTTGCACGTCTTGATCTCTTCGCCTTCTAGGCGATAAGCGTACAGTTTGGGTCTCAAACCCACGAATTATGTGATTTGTTTACCACCGCTCTTCTCTTTAAATGTACCCAACACCTTCTTGTTGTCATTCGATTGAATGTTAGACTGGTGATCGATGGATAATTGCTCATGCCGAACCACGTCTGGAAATATATCCCAGTAGATGTCTTTCATCTCTATCTCGTAAACCAAACTATCCGTTTCAGTGAACAGTAGTTTAGCTTTCTTGCCGAATTTCCATTTGACGTAATCGTAGTGAAACGCGTACATCAATTGCTTGCTGATATCTAAGATGATCGGTCCGAGATAATAGGGTTTGTAGAATCTCAGGTGCGTCTTTTGCATGTGAACGGCCACTAGCTTTTTGCCGAATATGGTTCAATGTCTGTAATTGGGTTTCGCCACTAATTTTTTAGACTTTTTCTTGGATGTGACGAGTTGAATGTCAGTTCTCTTCCTGATGTTTTTCATCAATTTACCATACATGCAGTTGTTCATGAGTTTAAAGAAATCTTTTTTGAAATCGTTCTCGGCTCGAATTCTGAGATTCGTGTTGAGATCAATGTATTTTTTCATCCAAGGCTCTTCGTAAAATTGAATGAAGTGATGTATGCCGAGTAATTTCATCCCGTGATTGACGTATTGTTTCAAATTCTCGATGTAGACGACATACTTACGTTTGTTATATAAATTGGGAACGAGTTTTTCATCATTTTCTTTGACTGGTTCCATTCGTTTGGGAGCCAGTGGATAATCGCTGTGCAGGCTGTGTAACTTCTGGATAGTTCAAATCAACTTCTAAAATGCAAGGATAGTCTCTCCATTTTTGCATCTCTTCAGCTTACACCCATTCGAAATTTCCAATCAGTAAACGACGACTCATGGCCCAACCGTACAGTTTATTAGCATCCCAATACTTTATGTATTTATTTGGTCGTTCCGAATCGAAACCTTCTTTCATGTAGGGATTGTTGGCTTCAGAATACCTGTGGGAGATCGAGACGCCACCCCTCACAGCCTTTTCGAACATGAGCAACATGTCCATGTTGGATAATAATCCAAATTAGACTTCGGTGGTCTTCAACAGAGCATCCCATGCCAGGCCGGGTGCAGTGTAATACCAAGCCAGATCCAGATCGTAATTTCGACGACTGACGTCTCGAAAATTTTCGAACACGTCTGCCAGGAGTATAACGTTGGTCTTCAGATAGAGATCGTGATAATCTCTCATGGTTTTCATATCGAACGATTTCCACATGTTTTCGTCGTGTTCGTAATTCTCATCAGAAACGTCGGATTCGTATAATTTTGAATAAAAATCTTCTTTCGAAGGTAGTGTGGTGTCATCGAATATCTTTAGATTGTTCATGTAATCATAAGGATAGACTCCTTTCCTCAACATGACATCTACTCGTTCTCTGAAGTGTTTGCTCGTGATTTTAAATTTATCCTCGCTTATTTTTATTGACTAATTTTTCCGGACCGGTCGACATGAATTTAAAACTGTTGATGAACCATATGGCTCTACGAATGGATTTTGTTTCTTCTTTCAATGTCTCTTGGTCGATTACTTTTTTCTTCTCCATGACCTTCCATTTCGTGAAGGAAATGTATCTTTCTTCACTGTTCACGATGCAGTTTAATTCTTCCTGGGAGGTACCGAGATTTTTCACGGACAGATGACTGTCATACCCCAAGAGATTGTGAAATATCACCGGATAAAAAGCGTCGTCTCGATATCTTAAATTACACCGCGATACAGACCCATGTAATGATTTGTGGTCTCTGACTTTCATCTTTTTCCGCGAATTCTCATTGAACTATTGTCTACATATGTGACATTTGGTGGCTCTGTTATTTTCATTCTGTTGCTCTCGTGTGATGATCATTTTCGAGGGAGTTTTGAATTTGTCGTATAAAATTTGAATTTTTGATTCTAACTCTTCCACGAATCTTCGAGCCACGTCGTCGACTTTGAAAAGGGACCCATGTCGTGTTGCAAGTCGAAAGCACATTTAATGT
Organism: Pictodentalium vernedei; assembly: GCA_031216915.1. NCBI lineage: Eukaryota > Metazoa > Mollusca > Scaphopoda > Dentaliida > Dentaliidae > Pictodentalium > Pictodentalium vernedei. Next base: position 210,222,057 of record CM062291.1, on the reverse strand, counting down.
AAATGCAGTAGCCTGAAGGCACGTGTTTTTGATATCTTTCGGTGTAACTTCAAAGAGTTCGGGTTGGCAGGAACTCATTTTCATGGTGAAGCATTTGAAATCAGCGTATACGACAAATGGCACTTTTAAGCTTTTACTGTGATTGTGAAAATTCACGAAGGTGTTGGGTTTGGGCATTTCGACGGTGATGCCTTGCTTTTTGTTGCAATATTCCTGATGTTTTGCTACCGATTTTTCACTGTGAAACGGGTTCATGCAGTAACAACATAAACATATCTTTTCTTTATGTTTACTACTCTGTCTCGACAGTAATCGGCTCGGATTTTTAACCCAACAATAATGACAATTGTCACCATTCGAAATTAATAATGCAATAATCGTTTTTTCTCTTCCGAGATACGAAGTCTGTCTGAGAGGATAGATCATTCATTTTTCTTCGCCGTATCCCAAGACATTCACCACTACAGTGGGATTTTGAGCTTCGAAATGTTCGATGTCTTTTAACGGCATTGGAAAAGTCACTCCAGTCCAATTGAGATTTTTACAAGTCTCCTCGTAATGAGAAACTCTCTCAGAGTGGATTTCGACGGGGTATAAAGCAGAGATGACTGCCCATTTAAAACACCGATTATGTTTATTTCTCTCGTTGACCACAGCATTTTTTTTAGCTACGAAATATGGTAATTCCATGTAGGAAGATGCTTTCAATGGATCGTTTTTGTTCACATGAATTTCGAGATTCAACATCTCTTTGAACGTCTAGTTATTACCTCCCCATTGATAATTCGCGAGAGAATCAACATCTTATCTTTCATCGTTTCAAAAATGTCTGATAAATCAGAACCTCGAAATACGGTATGGACGCCGGATCTGAAATATGCATCTCTCACGATCCTCTCGCTGGAGTTCGCATCGATTTTATTCATCATGCAATGGAGTATCATCGCAATTTTTAGCCCCACGTCCATGTGTTTGCGACACAAATCCAATACTTTATTCTTCACCCGTTCCATGAACGATTTTTTTTTTTTTTTTCCTCCTCTTCTTCTTCACTATCGCTCATATATATTGTAATAACGTTTCCCTTTCTCTTCACTTTCATTATTGATTCTTCTTTTTTTTGATATATTACGTTTTTATAATAAAGCATTTCATTCCCTTCATCATATTTATGAACGAATACAGTGCATCTCTTGGCAACACTCATATCATTATTCTCTTCAAAAGGTGGTGGTGGAAAACAACTCATTCTTCTTCTTCTTTTAAATTTCTGCAATCTATCCCTATTTTTTTCACTTCTTTTTCCAGTTCTTTCCTGAAATATCCATCATTACCATCCAAAAAAGCCTTGTAATCCGTTTTTGTCTATTTTTATATTATTTTTTATACTTTATATAATTATAATTATAATTATATTATTTTTTATACTTTATATAATTATATAATTTTTTTACTTTACAATAACATACTCAAAGGTGGAATATTCTTAAACAGCGAATCCAATATCGTCTGTAAGGTATTAGTGTTGGGAGCAAGTCTGATCTTGTTGCTTCCCTGTCCGTCCATTTTCATTCGCGTCTAAATGTAATTGTTCAAATCATCTATGTCATAACTTCCTTTGGGAATTCGAATCTCGAACCAATCCACTCCATCGGAATACTTGAATGAGTTATTCTTTTTGGTGATGTTGGGAAAGGAATAATAAGTCTCCAGATTCACCAACGCCATCTCATATCTTTTCTCCCTATTCAGTTCGATGGCAGGTTCGAATTTCATTGCAAATCGAGTCGAATCGCCACTTACCACGATTTGAATGGACTGTTTCTCGGCTATCCATTCTAACAACTCTCGTTCGAACATTATTTTATTTTTATTATTTTTAAAAGTAAATTATCAACTATATATTATTATTTTTAATTTTGTTTTTGCTCTCTATTTATTATTATTATCATTGGAAGTATAAAACTTGTTGAATCCATTCCGATATTTTCCATGATTAAATTCGCTAGTCAAATTGATCATGAGGAAATCGTGAAGTCCTCTGTCCCAAACCTCTTCCTACTGTCGAAGATTCTGGCTATGAAAACCTTGGGCAATCTACGAAGCAATCTGTATTCGGGTTGAAACAGGCTCTTGATGAACACGAATAATCTGTCGTAATCCGACCAGCCGGGTCGCGACAACAGATTCATCAACAGATTGGTCTTTCTGCAATTCAATTTTCCCACTATCAAACCCCTTATGCTCTTGGGAAAGAACTCATTGTCCGACCTCTTGGTCACGCCATCGTTCCAAGATATATCTTTGACGTTCATCTTTTTTTTTTATTTAGGTTTTCAAACTCAATTTTTTTATGTTTTCAAACTAGGTTTCTTTTTGTTTTAAACTCGGTTTTATAAATATATATTCTTTATTATTATTTATTTATATTACACCGTTGTGGGTTCCCTTCAATCCATATTCACTTGTCATTTTGGCTATATCTTGTATGGGTACCACAGCATCCTTAAAATCTTTCCAACTTTTCGACGATCGCTCTAACGTAGCTCGCTTCACCAGTGGACTGATCAATTTATCAATCAATGCATCTGCCACCCTCTTGCCCGCTACTGATGTGATCCTACCACTAGCTTCGGAAGTGGCTTTCTTACCTGCATCCAAGGCCGTCTTCTTACCGACCTCGAGTGCAGTTGGTGCAACTTTTCTTCCAGCATTGCTCGTGAAGGCTCGCATTACAGAATCCACGATACCAGAACCGCCTTGGATGTAAGTTCTGACGTATCCCCTATTCTTTATCACCAACATATTTTTATTTTTATATATATATTTTGTTTTTCGCTCGTAAATCGTTTTTTTTTTTTTGTTTTAAATACTTTTTTATTATTTGTAGTATAGATTTACTTTTATTTATCTATTTTTGTTTTTCTCTACTTACTATATATCAATCTTTCAATTCGTTCATCAACTTTTTATAATCCCGTCTGACCAAGACCTTCGTCCTCAACAATTCATCTCATATACTCACTATCTGATTATCCACCCCCGTATTACCAGTGCGCCGACTAGCCATCAACAATTTCAGTCTCTCAACCAGAGTGACGGAATCATGCAGAAGAAAAGTGGTCGCCAATCCCTTTCCCATCACCTGAAATCCCCAATTGTTCGTCAACGACCGATCGCACCATCTAGAATGCGATGACAAACGTCGAAAATTTCATCGATTCTAATTTTTTCAACATTTTAATTTTTCATATTTTCTACAACAGAAATTCAATGCGTTAGTCAACGACTGATCGCACCATCTAGGACGCGATGATGAACAATCGAGAATTTCTAGGACAGATCATAATTTTCGAATTGTGTACATTTTAACATTGAACTCTATGGGTACATAATGTACACGTACATGTTTGTGTACATGTTTGTGTATGTGTACACAAACAAGTGTCCCGGTATCCCCAATTTACACCTACTAGTGGTACTTGACAAATGTTTTAAATCACATGTCAATCAGTTACTGTATTGATCACCGACGTGCGAATTTCTTTATAAATTTATAAATAAGAACACCGTTCTGTCCTGATTGTTTTATATAAGGCTCAAATGCCCGCATTACTATATTAGAAAATATTATATTAAATTATATTATATTGTATTATATAATATCCAACACTCCAGTTTATACAGTTTCAAACTATATCTGCATGCCCTAATTCCTTCAGTTCTGTATCTCGTCTTAAGTTCCCGAGTTGGGTCAGAATCAATTATGCTCACTGGAAACTATTGGATAGTCAACAGGTCTTGTACATGTCTCATGTATGGATTACCGACGTGCGAATTTCTTTTTCAATATGCACAACTAAAACAATGTTTTATGATATTTTATTATTTTGTGTTCAGTTTTGTGCTATATTTGATTTTAGGTAATTTTAGGCTTTTGATCTTTCTTGAATATAATACGAAATATTTTTTTTGAGTTTTCCCACATAAAGTAACCATGGTACAACAAATCTCATTTGACACAAACAAATATTCAGCTACCGCACATTAAAATATTGAGCCAATAATAATATACACCTGGAACTTAATTAAGCAGTGGTGTTAATAGAAACTGTCATTACTTTCATGCTATATTTCAGATTGCCAAAGTGATCGTTTGCGAAAAGAATGGTCTATTGACTGAAAGACAACACAATGATGTAAATACGCAGTATTTTAATGGCGCTAATTACACATATGTCACCAATGTGTTTGATGGAAAAATGTTCTCTCAACAAGTATGGTGCTGGAACGGTCCATGATGAAACCATGCCGGTAATTACCGGTAATTACTGACAAAAAACGTAACTTGTTATCTCCTGAACACAGTGGCCCTGCATGACGTAAGTAGCGAATGTATCCACCACTTGCCCGGATGACAGCCTGAACCTCATCCTAATGCTACCAATGAGCCTTCTCACATGGCCCAGAGGCAACTGCCGTCACTCCAAATGGGTCAAATTCTGTACAGGTGGATCCGTTGCTTGCATGCGAGATCCAAGAATGTCCCAGATGGGTTCTAAGGGATTCAGATAGGGGCCCATTGCAGGCCAAGATAGAGTTGTAATAGCGTTGTTCTGAAGGATGTACTGATGACCATTTGTGATTCCCACATACAGTCACCATATCAAGTTTACAATCACGAGAGAGGCATCCCCAGATTATTACTGATCCTCCATCATAAGAAACAATATGTCTGATGTTCCTGGGCACGTATGTAGTGTTGACATGTCTCCACGTCCCGCGATTCCAATGCCATGCACCACTCCAAACGTCGTCTTTGATGCTGATCGGACGACCGTTTTGATCCTCAAACTCATTGCTTTGGGACGGTTTCGAACAGTTCTGTTACACAAACGGTAGCCAAAGACATTTCAAAACCCCATTTGAAGCAAAGGGCTCACGCCTAACGAGGCGAGCCAGACTCCGATATTCTCATGGAGACATCATTTGCGGTTGTCCAGGCTTTGGTTCGGTCCTTAACATCGTTGGTTTGTTGATGTTTTCGGTCAAGTCTGCTGATGACAGAATGACTATAGCCAAGTTGCCTTCCAATAGCTTTACCATTCCTTTCTGCTGTTCCTGAGGAAGCTTCACACAAAATAAAAATTTTCAGTGCCGTGTATTTTTGGATATATGGACGTTTTAAATTTTTTCGGAAGCGACGGGAAGTATTTTTTTTTTGGAATAAATTAGGTACTTATGACCCAATAAGCCCTCATATCAAATTTGGTTCAAATCGGCCTCTCGGTTCGGAAAACAGAAATTTTGATACAATTCGCGCTCCTACAGGAAGCCCAAATATGAACCCTGGGACTTGGCTTTTACAAACTTACATCTCACTCCCCAAGGATGCTGTACACCAAATATCATAAGATTCTGACTGGTGAATGTGAAGAAGAAGATTTTTGAAGAATATTCCTCGTATTGAACTAAGTTATAATTCGGACTCCCAGAGGGAGCCCAAATATCAACCCAGCGATTTGGCTTGAACAAACGTGAATCTCACCCCCTAAGGATGCTGCATACCAAATATCAAAATATTCCGACCGCTGGGTGTGAAGAAGAAGATTTTTAAAGAAAATTCATCATTTTGAACGAAGTTATAATTCGGCATCCCATGGTGAGCCCAAATATGAACCCAGGGACTTGGCTTGAACAAACTTGAATCTCACCCCATAAGGATACTGCATACCAAATATCAAAAGACTCTGATTGGTGGATCTGAAGAAGAAGATTTTTAAAGAATATTCCTCACACTGCACTAATTTAAACATTTGGGCTTCCATAGAGAGCTCAAATATGGATCCTGGAATTTGATTTCAATAAATCTGTGAAACCATTTTCCAGAGATGTTATGTGTGAAATTTGAAAGCTTTTGGAGCAGTGGTTTGAAAGAAGAGTAATCTTAAATGTTTTTCCCATTACCCACAGTGCTACAAAATGCTCACTCAGCACTTTTTCAAAGTCCCCAAAAAGTACCCTATGATAAAACCGAGAGTATGTTTTGGACCATCTCATTGTGTTGGTTCTAAGGAAGCTTCACACCAAATAAGAATTCTCAGTGCCATGTAGTTTTGGAGATAGGGGCGTTTTTTCTATTGTAGCTCCTGCGGTTCCCATTGCGCGACGGGAAAACTTTTTTGGCATACATTAAGTACTTATGACCCAATTATCCCTCATATCAAATTTGGTTCAAATCAGCCTCTCTGTTTGGAAAATAGAAATTTTGGGCGGGGCGAAAATTCTTTCCCCTCCCATAACGACGGCAAATATAGCTCCACGAACTTCTCTTGAACAAATTTGAGTCTAAACCTGAAAAGGAAGCTGCACACCAAATATCAAGCCTCTGCTACTACTGGTTCATGAGAAGAAGATTTTTTTCAGATTTAAGGACACTTTTGGGGCGTGAACCTACCGATGAGCGAGTCAACTTGATTTGAACAAATCAAAATACGATGTCATAACAAAATATTATCTCAAATTTCACTTAAATCGGTTCAGTGGTTTTGGAGAAGACGCAAACACCATCATCAGGGACGACGGACGGTGAGTGATCATTATAGCTCCCCCGACAGAATGTCAGGCGAGCTAAAAATATACGGTATATTTCATTGAATTTTGATATCGGTCACTGAAGACGGTCTAGTAAACAACTTTCTCATAAATACACACATATCTCCCCCCCCCCCCCCCCAAACACACACTTTGTCGACGCATATGGATTTACATTATAACACACTTACCGTTCATTACTCACACTTATTTTTTCTTATACGGAATATATTAATATATAATATGTGTAGGAAGGCTGTTGTACAATTATGCGCACACATGTACATTTGAATAGCACACATACACGCCCGCACGCACGTACGCATCCCAAGTTGGAATTATTTTCCTCAAGTCCCTCTGAAAAACTGAACAAAACGCGTCGACACAGACGGATTATTCTCCACCTTTGCTGAAGACTACAACTAATCCAGATATCGTCTTAAGTAATATCTCGGTTTTCATGTTCATTTATTCCATTTCTTCATTTTAATTTTATATTGTCAATTCATCTACCTATTCTACAGTGGCTCAAAAAGACAACAGCATCAGGGGAAGGGTGTTGCCCAGTCTGGAAGGGGCCAGAAATAATCGTTCCAGGCCTATTCTAGGTTGGTCAGGGTCCCTTCTCAGGTAATTCGGTGTTTGCACCACATTGGGCTCTTAGAGCAGCATTTGGCAAATCGGGATTTACCGATGCAATTGGAGAAGAAGGTAGATGCGTTGGGGGGGGGGGGGGGGGTTAAGCCGGCCCTACCCACCCTAAACGTTAAATGCTTTAATTGAGCATTACAAGGAAAATTTAAACGAGTTGAAGTCTAAGATCAACCACCATGCAACCATGCAACCACCTCCTGGACTCAAAAAAATAGACTTCAACAGCGCTTCGGCGTGTGCCTTCATCTGGACTCGAAAAAACTTTAAAAATAAGTTGACAGATAAGATTATTTCGACCTATTAGTCTTATATTTCGGAACTTCTCCCAGCGTCGGGAGTAAGGAACAATACAGGCGGGAGCAAGCAAACTCCCACCCGTGTTGTCCCTCTGCCCCAACGTGAAAAACAAAATAAGAAAAGATCAAGGCAAAGTACCGTCCCTCGTCTTTTCCTTCTACTTCTGCCTTCTCTCTCTCCTACTCCTTCTCCTCCTCCTCCTCCTGCTCCTCCTCAAGATTCTTTCTTCGGTTCTCCTAGTCCTCTCACTAGAACCACTCCTGCTTCCTCTGCTTCTCCTTCGGTTTCTTCTCCTGCTTCTATTTCTACTCCTCCTTCTCCTGATTCTAGTGTGGTTCAACCAGGTATATCATACTCAGAGAACGTCAAATCACCAAGCTGCAACTCGGGCTGTTCATTTGATTCTAATTTCCTCCAGTTTCTGCGTACTTTGACAAAAAGAACTGGCGCCTCCCCGATGTTTGTAAAATCATCCTTACGATTGGTAGTTCAAATTTAGGACGCATTGATCGAGATGCCCACCCGGACATCCAGGTGGAGTGTTACCCCGGCGCCAAATTCAATCATTTGGGCTCTATGTTTAAAGGGCACATGGGCCAATCCAGTCCCCCAAAATATTATTAAATATTGGCATGAATTCTCGAACTGATAATACTGATCTCGTAGTTAAGCAGTTGCAGAATATGCTTAGCGATACCAGGGTCAAGTTTAGATCAGCAAAAATTTATTTTGCTGAACTAAACTTTTCTCATAAACTCCCTTTGGCTGAGAGGAGAACCATGAGCACCCTCCATGAAACCATTCGGAAAGCGAAGGACTTTAACGTGATACCACATATTGACGACGCGAAGTTTGATGTTGCTCAGGATTTAATACATTGGACCAGAGAATCGCAAATATTATGTACTGTCACTGGTTGAACCACCTAGATTTAAACTAAGTAATGGCAAAGGTAACAACCGCCTAATGGATGTGGAATTAGGAACTGATGTGGTTAACCTGTCTGGCACCAATGACTTAACAGCCCAAGAGAAGTCTCTTTCAGATCGCGGTTTAACTTTTGTACCAGCACCGAAGACTAAACCTGGTAATCAGATAAATGTACCATCGTATAACTGTAATTTTCTTAGGCAAATGAAATTAGAAGACCGCTTTAGAAACTCCAGCGGTCGGAGACTTCCTTTTACAGAATCATCTGGTTGGTTACCCCCAGATAGTGAAGTAGATCCCGAAATTATGGAGGCTATCAAACGAATCCTTCAAAAGGTGTTTATCATGAACGTACTCACCGATAAAGACAATTTAACAGCTGGTGAAAGGAGAGCCCTCACGAAACTTCGAAAAAATAAGAAATTTGTAATTAAACCAGACGACAAAGGTGGGTCGGCAGTCGTTCTATCTCAGGGTAATTACATACTATTAAAACAAGTAGAGGATATTTAATAAAAGTGAGATATATGAAGAAATATATTTATATTTTCACCCAAAAGACAGTTGAGGCATTGCGCTGTGACATCTGGTGAATGATTTCAGCGATAGTTGGGTGTCTGACAAGCACACATTCCACCCACTGAGCTACATGGACGGTCAGTCAGAAAATTTACCACATTCAGTTCAAGACCTCAATACCTTGTAAATCCTCCTCGGTTCGCAAGACAAGCGGGGATCCGACGTGGCATACTCCCACCAAACGTCGCATATCAGCTTGACTGATGTTATTCCATTCTTCCTGGAGTGCAGCGCGAGTTTCTGGACATTGGTAGAGGGCTGTTGGCGTTGTCATAGGCGCCTGCCAAGCATATCCCAGACGTGCTCGATTGGTGAAAAGTCTGGACTTAGTGCTGGCCAAGGCAGTGTAGTGATGTTCTGCTCCTGGGGGATCTCTGTAGCGACATAGGCCCTGTGTGCTCTTGCATTGTCATCTTGGAAAATGAATCGACGACCGTGACGTCGCGCAAATGGCACCACATGAATTGCTAACATGTTGCCACGGTAGTACTGCCCCGTGACACGCCCTTGGATGACATGTAATGTTGTTCTGCTTGTCGTAGTTATGCTTCCCCACACCATAACCGATCCACCACCAAAACGCTCGTGCTGCCTAACGGTTACATCAAGGTATCGTTTGTTCCGTCGCCGCCACACTTTGTTTCGCATGTCGTGGAAGTCGAGAGTGAACATCGATTCATCGGAAAACATGACGTTGCTTGTTTAACTTTGGAAATTCGATGTTTGCTTCGTAATAGAGCCAATTGTTTGTCTGTTCGCCTCCTGTTTCAGGTTTGCGTTATCACATTTCAATGAAATTTGAAAGATTGTTTATGGGAACGACTTTCAAATGAGTCATGTTCCTGCAGTAAAACAAAGAAAATACACGTGCATCACCTCCCCACATGTGGCATTATATCTTTATTCTACGTCTCTTATGTGGTCACTACACTTCAGTAACAGGTGTCTGCCCTTTACAATTATCTAGCTGTAAAACAAAGACAATACTTTTGCTGTTTGCCTCGTAAAACAGTCCATTGTTTGGCCTGTTAGCCTCGTATCTCTGGTCTGGGGTTAGCGGCTCTCAATGAAATTTGGAATGAAGATTGTTCAGGTTTATTTCTTCCCTTCTCATTGTTTGGCGGTATTGTTTACAAATAATGGATTGTCCTATGGGCAAACGTTTCAGTTATAATTTTGCAAGCATTTCTGTAGCGGAATGGGAGGAAAATGCCTTAAGTAAATATGCAAAGCATCCTCTCGTATATCTCAGATATTTAGATGATATTTTTGTTATTTGGGAACATTCAAAAGAAGAATTTGATGAATTTTTTTTTATATTTTAAACAATCATGACCCAAACATTAAATTAAAAGCTACTATCAGTGAAAGTTCTGTTGATCTTCTAGATGTGACCGTGTATAAAGGCAAGCATTTCCAGGCATCTGGTCATTTAGACTATAAAGTATATTTTAAAACAACTGATTCACATCAATTGTTGCACACAAAATCATTTCATCCTCAACACATATTTAAAGGTATCATCAAATCACATCTCATTCGTTTCCATCGCAATTCAAGTGATAAGGTAAATTTCAACGAAGCTCGTTTTACTCTATTTGGCGCCCTCAGCTCGAGGGTGTACTCAGCTGTGCTTTTTGCGAAGCCTGAAATCTCAAACTCTGAAAAAGCTCGAAGGTCCAGCAGAATTTACTGTTTTCGAACCACTGAAAATTGAACACAACAGACTGTTGCAGAATTGTAGTGGTCGGTATTGAATTGTAAAAAGCCTCGTAATAGATTGCATACTTTTATGCCTGATCAGAAAGAGGAATTTTCCCCCGAACAAACGAAAAATCATTATCAGACCCATAACTCCCTCCATTGTGATTCACCAAATATTATTTACCTTTTCACTTGTAAACGCTGTTGGAAACAGTATGGTGGTCAAAGTCAAAATCCTTTCCGAGAACGTGCTACTAGACACAAACAGGATATAAAACATAATGCTGATGCCCCAGTAGCACAACATTTTAACCTTCCTGACCATTCTTTAGACGATTTCGAAATCCATCCTATTGAACAACCACCAATCAAAGACACATTAGAAGAAACGAGTGAATTTAGAAAAAAGTGAAGCTTTTTGGATCAATACGCTTCAAACCCTCTGGCCATTTGGTATGAACATAACAGAAGGAGAATGCGAAAGGAGGGTCATCATTCCTTTCACTTTAACTTACAAAGGAATGAATATCGAAATAGCAAAAATATTAAAGATGAATTCAATTTAACCAAATTAAATGAACCTTTGAATCTTCGACCTGTTATCTCCTATAAGAAAAACAAAAGCTTGCGTAACATCCTTATAAGGACTAAATTAGAGCCGATTAATGAATAACATCAACAACTGTCAGTCAGTTTAACCAGTTCCTAAGCTCACGACTTAGTTTAAATCAATTTTGTGTATTTTTTTGACCATGTTTGAAAGCCATCAAGGTCCAGAAAATGAAAACAATTTTTCGGCGGCATATTACAAGAAAAAAATATTTCAGTAGGAAATGTCTGTGCCAGTGCGAATTTTCAACCTTAAAAACACACGCACGCACGCACGCACGCACGCACGCACGCACGCACGCACACACACACACACACACACACACACACACACACACACACACACACACACTAAGGATCCTAACATTTTCTGTCTAATATTTAGCATAACTTCTAATCCCCCCATCCTGCTCACACACGCACAGAGATTTTCTCAATAAAAACATTGCTGTAAGTGAATCTGAGGGGATGCCAGGGTGCTTCGAGCGCCCAATTAATTTGGCTTTTCCTGAAAGGAAAAGACATTTGTTATTCTTTTCGAAGAATTTTTTTTTTTTGTTTCCTTTTTTTTTTTTTTTCTTTTTCCAACACTTTGGGGAAAAATGATTTCTCGAAGGCTCTCTTATAGATTTTCCTGACATTTCGCTCATTCATAGGCGTATGTAAGTTGTATGTCTGTTAAGCTTTTCACCTTCAACTAAGCACTCTGAATGCCCAAGACGCCCACAAACGCTCAAACTTTCATTAACCAATATCTCCTGGCCTAAATGGCTAATGACCTAAATTTTTTACAGATTTGTCATAAATATATTTTCCCGTAACGAACTGGTAACATAGTTTACAAAAAAAATATTTCTGTCAAAATTTTCCAAAATATCAAAAAAGACCTGAAAATCGGACATTTTGGCCTACAGTCTCGGCACTGTGAAGTAGCAGGACACCAGTAATGAACTGAATTTTAAGAATGTAATGTATCGTTATCATAAATGCAAAAACTTTTTCGATTTTGTCCACAATGAGTCCAAAATGGCCGCCAAATGTGTGAAAAAACACCCGAATTTTTATTGAACAATATCTCCTAGTCCGAATGGGTTAAAGACCTAAACTTTTCACAGATTTGTCATAAATACAAATTTCCATAACCAGGTGGTAACAAAAGTTAATCAAAATTATTTTTTCTGCCAAAAAGCTTCAAAATATCAAAAATAGGCCTGAAAATTGGATATTTTGGCAAACAATCTCGGTACTGTGAATTAGCAGAACACCAGTAATAGACTGAATAGTAAGAATGCAATATATCATTATCATAAATGCAAAATAAATTTCGATTTTATCCACAATGAGTCCAAAATGGCCTCCAGACGTGGAAAATACGCCCAAATCTTCAGTATATCTTATTATATCTCCTGGTCCGAATGGCTAATGACCTGAAATTTTCACAGATTGTCATAAGTACACTTTTCCCGCGGACGTGCTCTGTAGCACATATTTATAGGGGCATGCAACCAACCTGCCCTTTACGCGGTATCTACTGAATTGGTAGGCCATGGTCCACGTCGAACAAGCCTGGAGAGAGAGAGAGAGAGCGCGCTACCGAACCATCGGAAGCAGAGAAGCGAGATGGGCCACAAAGGCACCGAGACTCACCCGCCCAGGAGACAAAGTGGGAAAGGAGACGGAGAAGAAGAACGGCCACAGCCAGCAAACGACCTCAGGGGTCCGTCGTGGGACGCCAAGGCCATGATTGTCCCAACCAAGTCCCAATAGCGAGATTCGGGGGCGAGATGGCAGTGAGACTTACAGCAAGCGTGTTTCTCGGGCCCAGGCATCTGAAACTTAAATGAAATTTTAACTTACAGGGGCGGCACTACCAGTGATTTAGCAGGCATGAGCGTATCGGCCGACTTCCATCACACGTGAAACTGCTGACACGAGGTGGCCCTGGCTGTTGAAAGTGTCATTAAGCTCCAATAAATGAATGAATAAATAAATAAATTGGAGGACAAATCGCCCCTGTCCGTATTAAGTTTGGCACAGACTATCGCTGTGCTGACGAGAAGAACATTCGTAACACTTGGCTCTGTCGTGCGTGTTAATGGAATTAACCAACTGTAGTTCATATTATGGGAAACATATATTTCCACTGAACAACCACGTAAGTGTGTTTCCACCCAGCAATTATTGTCATGTTTAAGAGATTTGCAGAAGGCAGCGCCAACGGGATTTGAAAGGTTGCTAGCGATGCTTAAACTTTTACTCACAAATGTAAGTCGCGTGTGAAATTCACCACACAACCAACCGATGGCGCAGGAATCACATGAGAGGATTAACCTTCTTCCCCCACCCCCCTCCCCAACGAAATGAACCATCTTGTGACTTGCAACCTCCATCCCACCTCTGCGATGCATGGATGCTCCAATCCAGTGCCTGTTTGTCTTCCTGCCTCACAAACTTACACGAGTTTCAGGGCCACCCACTCCCCACTGTCTAATTTGAATCTAAAGTTCCAGAGAGAGAGAGAGGGGGAGGGAGGGAGAGAGAGAGAGAGAGAGAGAGAGAGAGAGAGAGAGAGAGAGAGAAATTGTGCGTTTCTGGGGGGGGGGGTGTATTTTACATTTTTATTCAAGAATGTAGAATGCAGATGAATCCCCAAAAGCCATCAGAGAGCTATGTTTGATAGTAAATTTAAATATCTCCCAACCCCTTGTATGCTCGCCTTCAGCATCTGTATGGCGTACCCCCGGTATGCGTTTTTCATCATAGCAGAACCACTGTTGACAAAATACCTCATGACCCCTTAAACCCAGATTGGGGAAAGTCTTTTTGGATGACGTTTTTTGCTCTAAAACGACTATTGGAGGATTTAGTGATTTTATGGAAAAATGGAAATTCAACAAAAAAAAACCTTTTGCCACAGTTAGGGTGAGGGTCAGTTTTAATGTTGAAACAATTATTTGACTTGTCGTTGCCAATGCTGATATTGCTTAACCCTTTACCCAACGTAACGGCCAAAACCGGCCAGCGCTATTCTCAAAAATCGCCAATTAATTTTCAAAATATTTTCATTTTTTGTCTCAAAAACATAGGTTATGACCCCTCGTTGGAACGAGCTCGTCGAGCTCGTTCCAACGAGGGGTCATAACCTATGTTTTTGAGACAAAAAATGAAAAAAAATTAATCAATAATTATTTTTGCAAGTGTCGTCTGCTTTTCATGTTAGGTAAAGGGTTAACGTCAACTTTGGATGCGCGGTGGCTCAGAAGGTAGAGGTGTAGGCTGCAAGCCGAGAGGTCCTCGATTCGAACAAACCTGCGGCAACCACGTTGTGTCCTTGGTGAAGACACTTCACCTCCATTGCCCACATGGGGGCACGGTGGCTTTGTGTACGAAAGCGTCGATAGTGCACCTGGCTTTAACCAATGCTAACCCTGCTTGTAGAGTTAGTATCTTGAGGAGCTGAGTTGCTCGCCGTTGCTCGGTAGTTGTCACTTGGTGTTACGGGTGGAGAAAGCCGGAGTACGCGGAGAGAATCACAGAGCAGCGGCGCGCAACTGCCAGACTCCCCAACGTACTAGCTCCACACAATCAAGGTAAGCATTGGTTTAGTACAAGTGGACCATCGGCGTGCAGTATGCCTTAGTACACAACGCCACCGTGCCCCCACGTAGGCAATTGAGATTAAGTGTCTTACCCAAGAATACAAGAGTCGAATGCACTGCATGTTGTTTTCTGCTTGCGCAGCTGTAACAGTCTTCTACAGACCAATTTGACAATCTTTTCTTTGAGGAGGTGTTGTTAATTGCATTATAATGCTGAAAAAATCCCTCTGTGTGAGTAAAGGTGCTTCCAAAATGAATTGACTGTTTGGTGCTTTTCTAACGTGCTTCAGAAAAAACATGTTTTGATTTTATTGAACTGTTTAAGAGTGAAGATATGCCATAAAATAACCTATTTTTAAATACAGCTATTTAAAATTTGTTTTTCAATGGTCAATGTCGGACAATAAGGGGATCTTGGTCAATGGGCGCCCGTGGAAAGAAATCGCACATGCAAACTTTGTTTCAGGTGCGCGGCTTGCCACACGCCTGTGATTTTTAAACTGATAGGCCTGGTTCTGTGGCCGGGTAATGCAGGGTGGTCACATCTACGATCTATTGTAGTTTAACGACAGTTTCGACAGCCAGGGTCGCCTTGTGTCGGAGAATTTGACGGGTGGAGGAAGTCGAGGTACACCAACGAGCCACTGTTCTGTCAGACTCCACAACGTACTTACTCCACACATACAGGGTTAGCACTGGTTGAAGAAAAGTTCACCATCGACGTACCGAACCCCTTAGTACCCAACACTCCCACGCGCGGCAATTGGGATTAAATGTCTTGTCCAAGGACACAACGCGGTTTCCGAAGGTGAGATTCGAACCTAAAACCTCTCGGCTTACAGTCTGCATCTACTGAGACACAGCACTTCCACCACAGTTACGATGTACCATCACTATTATGTGGAACGATCGCAGTCATATAAATTGTTAACGATCGTTTGCACATTGGCGATTTCCGTTGCCACTCTTTTCATATTATGATTTTAAACAAAGTCCAATGTGGGGCAATTTCACGTAATTTCCGGCCACAATTTCTTCATTCATGATTACCTCTTCATGCATTGCCCACAAACTTGGGCAAGACACTTCACCCCCGTTGCCCACATGAGGCCACGGTCGCGTTGTGTACTAAGCCGCACATAACGTCGATGGTGCTCTTGTCTTCGACCAATGCTAGTCTTGCATGTGAGGAGTTAGTACATTGGGGAGGTGACAGTTGCTCGCCGTTGCTCGGTGGTTCTCTCCGGGTACTCCAGATTCCTCCACCCGTAAAACTGTCATGGTCATGATTAGCCATTGTGCTGAAATATGTGACCTTAAACACCAATAAATAAATAAATTGCCCACAAAGTTATAATCTGTTGTGTGATAATATATCGATCACATATTGCAAACAACATAAGGCTTGTTCGGGTCTCACTTATCACGGACGTGAACAGTTTTATACAGCAAATCGATTTCACAAATGCTGGACACGGTCAGCTAATTCTCGATACAAACCAATCCAATATCGGTCACACACTCAACTTGCTACAGGCCAAAATATTGTTTTGGGGGTGGTATAGCAACAACGAAACTGTGAAAG
This sequence comes from Pictodentalium vernedei, assembly GCA_031216915.1. Classification (NCBI taxonomy): domain Eukaryota; kingdom Metazoa; phylum Mollusca; class Scaphopoda; order Dentaliida; family Dentaliidae; genus Pictodentalium; species Pictodentalium vernedei. The sequence continues at coordinate 210,205,506 of CM062291.1, read as the reverse complement.
ATTGGGCCAGTTATAACAATGCAGTTAACTGGTTGAGGTCTAGATTATTATTTGTAGACTGAATTTATTCAAAATCTGTTTCATTGAAAATTATTTGAGAGTGACCACAGGCAATCACCAATGATTTATAATACAACAAATTTATATAAAGAAAATATTATTTGCGTATGATTGAATATGAAACATGAACAAGGCAAATTTTGGCTTTTGCTCTGGTACCCTCATTGTTCTGAAATCCCTGATAGAGGCTTTTGGCGCCCAACCTGTTAAATCCGTATTACTATTGGGTATGATCATAGTATGCTAGAGTCGTCGCTTCCGACTGGGGTTATACTTGCTTGCATTGGAAATTTGGGTCTATCACCCACTCGAGTGTGACGTAATTCTCTTTGAGGTCGTCAGATGCCAGGCAGCCCTGTCAGTCAGTCTGATATTATAATTAATACTGTTTGGATTCATTTCAAGTTTGCAAACGATGGGCTAGCATGGATATGTTAAAAGGGAATAGAGTAAAACTCTCAACTTTTTAAAAAAGTGCAATACGGGCGGATTAATCAATTATGAGACAAGTATAGGCGACTGTTAAATAACTATTACTATTGGGTGTGATCGTGGTATGCTAGAGTCGTTGCTACCGGCTTGGGTTGTAGTGCTTGCATTGGGAATTTGGGTCAATCACCCACTCGAGTTTGATGGAATTCTATTTGAAGTCGTTAGATACCACACCGTCCTGTCAGTCTGATATTATAAGTAATACTGTTTGGATCCATTTAAAGTTTTCAACCGACCGGGCTAGCATGGACATGTTAAAAGGGAATAGAGTAAATCTCAATCTTTAAAAAGATACAATACAGGCGGATTAGTAAATTATGAGACAAGTATAGGCGACGGCTTCGAGTATGTTACAAAGGTCTGTGGAACGCACCACTCGACTCCGATTAAGTCTTCACGGCATAAGCCGCATTACACCGAAAGCCCTTGATGATGATTCATGGGGAAGAAACAACAGTTAAGACATGAGTATTCATGGTAAACAGTGTCAATATATTGTTCATAGTTCTGAAATAAGAAACTGACAATTCATCAGTTAACTCACAATAATTATCCCATATAATTTTTGCTGCCAGAGAACAATTCACAGTTCATGTTACTCTGAGGAACTGCCCCTACGAGAGTTTTTGGCCCATGCAAAGCAGTATGGCGACAGCGATTTTCAGTACTCGCAATTTTTAGCTCACCTGACTGAAAGTCAGGGTGAGCTTTTCTTATCACTCTTCGTCCGTCGTCCGTCGTCCTGCGTGAAGGTGGTGTTTGAGCCTCTTTCTCCTAAACCACTGGCCACATTTTAATTAAATTTCATGTAAGTAGTGTTTATATAGGGGCATTTTGATTTTTATCCAAATTAGGCTTCGGCTCATATTGAGCAGAGGTATGGGAAAAAAATGGCCAAATTTTTTGAAAATCTTCTTCTAATGAACCACCAGTAGCAGAGACTTGATATGTGGTATACAGAGTCCTTTTGAGGTTTAGAATCAAGTTTGTTCAAGAGAAGTTTGTCGGGAATTATTTGCCTTCGTTATGAGAGGGGCAAAAATTTTGGCCATGCCTAAAATTTCTATTTTCAGAACCGTGAGGTCGATTTAAACCAAATTTGATATGAGATGGTAATGGATCATAAGTAGTTGATTGATGCAAAAAAATTATTTCTCATTGCCCCGTGGGAACCTCGGGAGCTAAAAATAGGAAAAACCTTAAAACTGCCATATCTCCAAAACTACACGGCACAGAGAATTCTTATTTTGCATAAAGCTTACTTTTATCCAGTAGAATAGAATGGTTAAAAAAATCCATATCGGTTTGATCACAAGGTACTTTTTTCAGGACTTTGAAAAAGTGCTGAGTCAGCACTTTTTAACACTGTAGGCAATGGGAAAAAGATTAAAAAATCTTCTTCTCCAGATCCAGCAGGCAGAATCTTTTGATATTTGGTATGCAATATTGTAGAGTGGATCTGATTCAAGTTTGTTCAAATCGGCCCCCTGGGTTCATATTTGGGCTCAGTATAGGAGCCCGATTTCGAACTTAGTGCATTTCAGGCAAATTTCTTCAAAAATCTTCTTCTCCAGATCCAGCAGGCAGAATCTTTTGATATTTGATATGCTACATTGTGGGGTGGATTTGATTCAGGTTTGTTCAAATCGGCCCCCTGGATTCATATTTGGGCTCACTATAGAAGCCCGAATTCGAACTTAGTGCATTTCAGGAAAATTTCTTAAAAAATCTTCTTCTCCAGATCCAGCAGGCAGAATCTTTTGATATTTGGTATGCAACATTGTGGGGTAGATCTGATTCAAGTTTGTTCAAATCGGCTCCCTGGGTTTATATTTTGGCTCAGTATAGAAGCTCGAATTCGAACTTAGTGCATTTCAGGCAAATTTCTTCAAAAATATTCTTCTCCAGATCCAGCAGGCAGAATCTTATGATATTTGGTATGAAACATTGTGGGGTGGATCTGATTCAAGTTTGTTCAAATCTGTCCCCTGAATTCATATTTAGGCTCACTATAGAAGCCTGAATTCGAACTTAGTGCATTTCAGGCAAATTTCTTAAAACATCTTTTTCTCCAGATCCAGCTGGCAGAATCTTTTGATATTTGGTATGCCACATTGTGAGGTGGATCGGATTCAAGTTTGTTCAAATCGGCCCCCTAGATTCATACTTGGGCTCACTATAGAAGCTCGAATTCGAACTTAGTGCATTTCAGGCAAATTTCTTTGAAAATCTTCTTCTCAAGATCCAGCAGGCAGAATGTTTTGATATTGGGTATGCGCCATGCTTAGGGGGTGTGGGGGTGTGGGATTCAAGTTTGTGCAAGCCAAGTCCCTGGGTTCATATTAGGGCTCACTGTGGTAGCCCAAATTATAACTTAGTTCAAAATGAGGAATTTTCTTCAAAAATATTCTTCAGATCCAGCAGTCAGAATGTTTTGACATTTGGTATGCAGCATCCTTAGGGGGGGGGGGGGGGAGATTCAAGTTTGTTCAAGCCATGTCCCTAGCTCCAACTTTGGACTCACTGTTGGAGCCCGAATGATAACTTAGTTCAAAATGAGGAATTTTCTTTAAAAATCTTCTTCAGATCCAGCAATCGGAATGTTTTGATATTTGGTATGCAACATCCTTAGGGTGTGGGGGGGGGGGGGGGGGATTCAAGTTTGTTCAAGCCATGTCCCTAGGTCCATATTTGGACTCACTGTGGGAGCTTGAATTGTAACTTAGTTCAAAATGAGGAATTTTCTTTAAAAATCTTCTTCAGATTCAGCAGTCGGAATGTTTTGATATATTTAGTATGCAGCTCCTTAGGGGTGAGATTCAAGTTTGTTCAAGCCATGCCCCTAGGTCCATATTTGGACTCCCTGTGGGAGCTTGAATTGTAACTTAGTTCAAAATGAGGAATTTTCTTTAAAAATCTTCTTCTTCAGATCCAGCAGTCGGAATGTTTTGATATTTGGTGTGCAGCATCCTTAGGGGTGTGAGATTCAGCTTTGTTAAAGCCAAGTCCCTGGGTTCATATATGTGCTCTCTGTGGGAGCCCGAATTATAACTTAATTCAATATGAGGAATATTCTTTAAAAATCTTCTTCTTTTTTTAGATCCACTGGTCAGAATCTTTGGATATTTGGTATAAGCTTTTCTTAGGAGGAGCAGATGCAACTTGTTGAAATCAATTCTCTGGGTTGATATTTAGGCTACCATGTCAGGCGAGCGCCCTCAGGCCCCTTGGGGCCTCTTGTTTTAGAACGCTACACTGCTGGCCAACCGATTCTCGGATTCTATGAGCAATCAGAGGATCCTCTGTTGCTGTTCGTAAGTTTTTATGTTGAAACTGCGTCTTTTTCACCCCGCAAAAACGGTTGCAGAGCAGATTTCTAGTCACCAGAGTAAGATGGAGGGGTATGTATCAACCTCTTTGCATTTATCATGTTGCGGGGTTATCGACTGAGGGTCAGTTCATCTGAGGGAGACGTAAGTTATGTTTTATGCCTGGTGGTGGACCGAAGTTTTTCATATCAACAGCCGCAATATTCTGCATGGGACAAAACTATGATCCCCACCCGAACCAAAATATTTGACAAGCACACATATTTTTCGACAATTTTATATGGAAGGAGAGATTGTTTTGAAAATAGCCCTTACAATGAAGCATTCGTGTGCAACCTGGCGTCAGGGATGATCATATTTTGCATACGGGGAAAGTGAATGACATAAACTTCCTGTAACAATATAATAAATAAATGGGATATAAACTGACCCCAGAGATGCCTCCCATCTTAGAATCTTTTCTATCTAACAAGAACAATTAATCTAACAATTTCTACGTTCAGGCAGTAATAAAAAAATTGTTACTCAAAATAGGGCGTACCTGTTCCAACACCAGTGACAGAAAAACCTGCACGAGGAATATGAACAGCGGTATGACAAGAAATTATTGGCCACAAGATAAATCTGCCTCACGTGGGTCAACTTAATACCCACTTGAATGAAACTGAATTCTTGATCTATTTTAAAAACCTGGTCATTGGTGTGAAGGTGTTCAAGGCGGCAGTGATGTAAATTTCAGAGTTGTTGGCTTATTCAAAATGTTGACATGTTCATAAGACTGGCGTTGTTATTATGGGGTCTGGTCAAAGGCAAATGCTCCTACACATTAGCCGAAATGAGGAGCTCAGAAAAATATATCCCCTCCTTATATATTAAATTTACAAGTCAGGGACCGATCAGGACTATTTAAAATACGCTCTAGCCTCGGAGCCTATTTTTTCAATTCATGCGCCAGATTTCAATTTACGGAGTCACACTGCTGTTTGTAACACACACTGCAAGTATGTAATAGCTCTCATCATTTTCATTTAGTACACTATAGCAAACATTAATCTTCACTGTGGTTTCTGATCAAGTCTTGGCTGCCTATTTAGGCAGCCAAGACTTGATCAGAAACCACAGTGAAGATTAATGCTTGATAATTAAGACTTGAAGTATTAACTTAAGCACTCTACAACAGTGATAAACGATAATCATATATATAATACATGTAAGAGTGTCTCTCTCGATTATCCATCGAAAGAATATCAAAATATGATCCGAGAAGTTACGCGCCAACTGAGAAGCCTATTTCTGAGATTTAAGAGCCAGGTCCTGATGTTTCAGAACCAAATACGCACTGGCGCCTGCCCAGGTCGGTCCCTGCAAGTGTAGGGAAGATACATGTTTTTTCTCAGCATTCCATTTCGTCAAATGTCTGGGAGCAGGTGCCTTTGGTCTGGTCTATTTCTTTGTCCAATGTTTTTTTGTTTTGTTTTTTTTGTTTTTTTTTTTTGGGGGGGGGGGGTCGGGGGAAGGAGGGTGTTCATTTTGGGGAGACCTGCCCCCACACACTCCAAACCAACGCCGCCTACCCCACTGTTTTTAGACTGTAAACGTGACACAGGATATTATCAACCAGCACCATGTGGCAATAGTTATGCAGGTTGTTTTAGTTCACTTCAGCTTATGGAGTTACTATCCTTTGTCAGAAATGGTTTCAACAAATCTTAATGGTCTCTTTGGAAAGAGGGTAAGCTTTCAACGGTAAGGAAAAGCCCGGCCGTGATTCTACAGAATCACTCCGTCTAGTTAAACATTTTGTTTGTCCATATCATTAGCCATATTAGTATTCCATAACATAGTCGTGCGTTTTATTGTGCACCTTAATGGTTGTTATTATTTATACTTTCAACAACTCTAACTGCCACTGAAAATAAAGAAATTAAACGAAATCAAGCCTTTAACATCATTCATTGTTTGCTACTAGCAATACTGACAGTACTATTAATATACTTCTCAAAGTTTGCTAAGCACCAAGTATATTCTCCTACCTATTTACGTTTTAGTTGAAATATTCGTATGAAAAGTGTATATATTTTTTATTTAATTATATCTTTAATGACATTATTTTTAGCTTTTGAATACGATAATCATGGAAAATGGATATTATTGGTAAAGGAAGAAATTTTCCAATTTGCCAAAAAGTTGACAGAGCGAACTGGTATGGGTTCAATATCGAGAATGAGACCCATTACTGTTAATTACAGCTTGACAATGCCTTCTCATGCTCCCAATCAGGTTCCCGGTGGTCCTTCGTGGGATGCTGTTCCATTCTTGGATCAGCATGGCACCAAGCTCCTGGACACTTCTTAGCTGTACTGGACGGGCTGAAATTGCAAGCTACAACTCATTCCAGACATGTTCGATTTGATTGAGGCCAGGGGATCTTGCTGGCCAGTCCATACGCTCAATCCCCTCTCTCTGTCGGTACTCCCGGACAGCATGGGCAACGTGAGGACGGGCATTATCGTCCATTAGAATGAATCTATCACTCGCTGCACCTGCATACAATCTGACGTGGACATCCAGGATCTCATCAATATACCGCTGTGCAGTCAATGTACCACGTGCAAGGACACAGAGCTTTGTACGTCCATCCCTGCTGATGCCGCCCCAGACCATGATTGACCGTCCTCCATAGCGGTCAAGCTCAACAATGTTGGCTGCATGGAATCGCTCTCCTGGTCTTCTATATACCCCAGAACGCCTGTCTGTTTGGTCTAGGCAGTACCTTGACTCATCTGTAAAAAGGACAGGTCACCAATCTTCTCTGGTCCATGCAACGTGGTCCATGGCCCATTCATATCGTTCCTGGTGGTGGTTCTGGGACAGCGGAATGCGAATACATGGTCTCCTCGATCGGAGACCACCTTCCTGCAACCTTGCCGGAATAGTCTGCGTCGAAACATTTACCCCCTACAGCCCGCCACATTTCTGCTTCAGACAAATGTCTTCTTACATTTGCATTTGCCATATCCAATCATTAAATCACAAGGGTTTGTGTTGAAATGAAGATTGAATACCCTAAACATGTCATGTACATGTAGATAGTACACGAAAACATCATGAAAATCAAGGGGTACATGCTTTCCATGACTGTCACGAAAAGTCTGCCTGTCAAGAGAGCTAATGTAAACACTGGGGACCATCTCAATACATTCCTCAATCATATCCACCAAAAATATCGCAAATATGTCACAAGCAAATTTCACAATAATGTGTCAAATATTTGGTACTTAGCAAACTTTGAGTAGTATATTATCTGCATTATCAGATAGTGGTATAATTTACCGTCAGTATCTTTCATTACATCCGTCATTTGTTGTCGTAAGCGGAAAAGCTCCTGTTGGAAATCACAAATGCAATGACCTCCAGGTATTGATATTCTATGGAAGGGTCATTGTTGCCTGGGGGGGGGGGGGGGTACGTTGTGTATATACCGTTGCCCGATAAATGATTCATCATGTCTGTTATCAGAAATGTTCGAATGAATAAAATTATTTTTAATTGGCGTTCATGTCTTCCACCTCTTGTGACTTCGGGGTGGCGTCTTGGAGAGTTTTTGGCATTATGCTATATGTAAGGGGTATTACTATTTGTAGCTGAGAATTGCCCCTTGAAGGAACTCGGAAAGTTATTGCTGGAGAATTTTGTTTTTCTAGCCAGCACTTGCACGCCTGTCTGATTTGGATGCCAGTCATCTCTGTATAGATGTTTACGTATTGTCTACACATCCAATTGTATTATCAATATATACACAGTTACTGTTATAACACGCGTGTTAAAACTGTTCGTTAGTGTGATGAATGAGATCATTAATGATATTTGAATGCAGCGTAGGTATCACCAAGGACATCCTGATCATTGCCTCTGGGTATTTTGTTTTTATCATCTCAATTAGAGTCATAATTTGATTATGTCAATTCAATAGTCCTTTGCTGGGTGCTACGTGCACGGCAAGCAACCTTCAGAAGCAATCGCTTTCAACAAATGAAATGCGTTGATTCCTTGGGCAAGGCACCCAATCCCGATTGCCTACGTGGGGGGCAAGGTGGCGCAGAGTATTGAGGCGTATCGCCCGTCGATGGTGCGCCAGTCTTCAACCAATGCTCACCTGCTTGTGTGAAGTTAGTTCGTTGGGGAGTCTGACAGTTGCTCGCCTCTGCTCGGTGGTTCTCTCTGAGTGCTCCGGCTTCCATCATACGTCAAACCGCTGACACGAGGTGACCCTGGCTGTTGCAAGTGTCGTTAAACTCCAATAAATGAATAAATAAATAAATAAATAAATTGGAGGACAAAAAGCCCCTGTCCCTATTAAGTTTGGCACAGACTATCGCTGTGCTGACGAGAAGAACATTCGTAACACTGGCCTGTGCCGTGCGTGTTAATGGAATTTGCCTACTGGAGTTTTATTATGGGAGACATAGATTACCACTAAACCAAAGCGGAAGAGTGTTTTCCGCCCAACAATTCTTTTCAGGTTTAAGAGAGTTGAGGAAGGTACGCCAGCGGCATTTGAAAGATTGCTAGCGATGCTTACACTTTTACTCATAAATGTAAGTGTAAGTCGCGTGTGAAATTCACCACACAACCGATGGCGTAGAGATCACATGAGGGGGTTAACCTTCTTCCCCCTCCCCCAACGAAAAAAAGTCTTGAACCATCTTGTGACTTGCAACCTCCACCCCACCTCTGCGATGCATGGATGCCCCAATCCAGTGCCTATTTGTCTTCCTGCCTCACAAACTTACGAATTTCAGTGCCACCCCCTCCCCACTGTCTAATTTTAATCTAAAGTTCCAGAGAGCGAGAGAGAAAGAGAGAGAGAGAGAGAGAGAGAGAGAGAGATGGGGCGTTTCTGGGGGGGGGGGGGGTGGCTGGCTTTTTTTACATATTTTGTTCAAGAATGTAGAATGCAGATCAATCCCCAAAAAGCCATCAGAGAGCTCTGTTTGATAGTAAATATAAATATTTCCCAACCCCTTGTATGCTCGCCTTCGGCATCTGCATGGCGTAACCCCGGTATGTCTTTTGAAAAAAATACCTTATGACCCCTCAAACCCAGATTGGGGAAAGTCTATTTGGATAACTTTTTCTGCTTTAAAATGACTGTTGAAGGATTTAGTGATTTCATGCAAAAAAGAATTGGAAATTCAACAAGCGCCTAAAAAACATTTTGCCACAGTTATGGTGAGGGTCAATTTTAATGTTGAAACAATTAGTCGACTAGTCGTTGTCATTGTCAATGCTGGTATTGCCCAACGTCAACTCTAGATGCGAGGTTTCTCAGAAGGTAGAGGTGCAGGATGCAAGACGAGAGGTCCTCCATTCGAACAAACCTGCGGCAACCGCCGCGTTGTGTCCTTGGTGAAGACAATTCACCCACATTGCCTACGTGGGGGCACGGTGGCCCTGTGTACGAAGACGTCGGTGGTGCACCTGTTTTCAACCAATGCTAACCCTGCTTGTAGAGTTAGTATCTTGGTCAAGGGGTGTAATTCTGTAAGCACCCACAAAAAGTTTTATATAAAATTGCTAAAATCTTCCCCAGAACTACCAATCAGAATCTTTTTGTACTTGGTATACAACATCTTTGGAGGGGTCAGATTCGGTATTGCTCGAATCAAGTCCCTGGTTTCACATTTGGGCTCCCTATGCGAATTGGAATTTTAACTTGGTGCAAACCAATTTTATAAGGTGAGAGAATAAAGCCCTCTGAGCCTCCTGTTTTAAGTGTGTTCGGTTGTATTGGAGTATATCTAGTTACAGAAACAGACCCTCAGTTTTCCGTAAACGTTATAAATGTTCACTTTGTGCCCGTCACGGAATGTATTAATTCCAGGGCTGGGCTATATTTTTTTTAATTCCTACGCCCACCGAGCTATCTTTAGTACCCCCCTTAACCCCCCCCCCCCCCCCCCCCCCCCCCCCCCCACGCACACACACACATACTATGCCATCAATCTCGTATCTACCCAATATAACCCGTAACACAGGGTTCAAATTATTATTTTTGTCCGACCTCAACCTCAATTTGCAACTATATTTTTAAAAATTCCTACGCGCACTGAGGCTATGTCAGTAAAATCCTTAACTCCCCCCCCCCCTCCCCCCCCCCCCCCCCCCCCCCCCCTTTACTATACTATCAACCTAGTATCTCCCCGATATAACCCTTAAACACAAACTTAAAATTATTCATTTCTAATCTTAAACCTAATATGGAACTATAATGACCAAATCCGAGAGAGTTCAGCGCTGATTAGCGAAAAAGAAGGTAGAGCATACAGAAGGTCACACAGAAAGGTGGATTTTAGGGAAGTTACTCAAACCCGTCGTTACTGCTCTGTCGGATATCCTCAGCCTCTAAAAGCGACACACTCGTCACAAATTTGCCATTTGTATGCTAACCGTCGAAGAGACCTCACGCAATGCAAACTTGTAATTGTTCACCAAGAACAGGGCCGGTGTGACAGGAATGATAGTCCGTAGGAAAAGTAGTCCCTCTGGACTATTATTCCGCGGAATTATAGTCCTAGGTCTAACATTTCTAGGAATAGTAGTCCGCCGGACTACTATTCCTAGAAATGTTAGACCTAGGACTATAATTCCGCGGAATAATAGTCCAGAGGGACTAACGTTCCTACGGACTATCATTCCTGTCACACCAGCAAGGTAGGCAGTTGCCCGGGGCCTTCACAACCAGGGGCCTCTACAGATTTCACAAAACAAATTGTAAGGAAAAATGTATGCTCACCTGAACGACACGCACGTATCAATCAGAACAATATTGCGCGCGTTTTCGCTTTTGATTGATCCGCGCTGATTGTAAATATATGTGCTGTACTATATTCTTGTTATGATTGATCATGATTGACCTTCTTGCTTGCTTATTCATACTCTTTCTACATGAAAAACAATAACTTTATGGTTGACTGTAATTATGTCTTGTCACCTTTTAGTTTTTAGTATTCTAAGGTAGGGTGGGTCTTCACTGCTGAAGGCTGCCCAGGGGCCTCCACATGCCTAAATCCGACCCTGACCAAATAACTATTCTCCAGCCTAAGATCCGAACAAGAACCTGCAGATAATGAAGAAGGTGTGTAATCTGAAGAAGAGGAAATCCCTGGATGATTCTATTTACCCAAATCGGAGGTATCGTCTGAAACGATTACGAAGAAGATTTCGAAAAGCTCATAGACTGTCATATCGAGGATGAAATGGATAAAGAAGGTGCAGTTCAAGAAGCAGGCTTGCAGCCACATCACTTCAAAATGACGGGAGATAAGCAGTTGGAGCGAGATACCTTAATACTTGGATGCACATAAAGAATTTCTAGAAGGGGTCTACTTACAGGAAACTTCAGGAGGCTGCTAAACGTCTTCGTGGAGAAAAGGACTATGAGATGACGAATCCCTGAAATGTACCTTGGAGAAACGAAACTTATATTCGACGACCTGACTGCAGAATTCTTATTCTATGTTGAAAGTGAATCCGAAAATGAAAAATCCGATGATGAACCAAGGAGGGAAAAGTCGCGAAGTTAGGCTGCTCTAGGGAAAAGACCAGTCTCAATAAAATAAATTCACTTGCGTTTACTGACCGTCGAAAAGTGAAGATGTCCGTGTCAAAACAGTTCTCCCAGAACGCTGCCGGGTTAAATCTGATTTCCCAGGAATTGGAACAAGTCAATCGTATGTTTGAATGAGTCAAGAAAAGAAAGTTAGACCAATTCACTGCTGTTGCGCATAGAAGGTACCAAGATTTGCAGAGGCTCCTTATGGTACGTAAAGGTTATTAACAAAAGAGCAAAGGAAAAGGGAAGATTCAAAGCTTATTCCGAAGAACGAAGTGATGGTCTTAGCTGATTACAGAGCAGCAGAAAACGAGAACGAAAGGAGCGTAAGAACCCACTCAGAAGAAGACCGAACTTCAGGAAGATAAAGCTACGAACTATATTGGCACCCAAACTACAGCCCTATACTGATGTTGCCATTCAGCAGAATGAATTTGGTACTCAAAGTACAGACCAACTCCAGAATGAAGCACAAAAGAAAGAAGCTGACACTCAAACCACAGACCAAACCTAGAACCAGGCTGAAAAGAATAATGTGATGAATCTACCTACATACAGAGCACCAGAACAAAAGCCACCAACAATCTTCCTATCATCAAGGAACTATTTGTCAAGGACCCAGCCAGGGTAAAACAAGAACCTCCTTCACAGGTCAATCAGAAGTTCGCTATCAGATGGTTATCATTTCCTGTGAGAAGAAGAGGAAGGGAATCAAAGAACTACATATCCCACATAGACGTATTCGACGATGTATTCGACAAAGACTCTGCGTTGAGCAATTGACTGTAACTGAACTGTATTCACGATCTGTTATTAAGCCGTCTATATGCAGAGACGTTGCAGCAGGTGTATGTGTGGGAGTGGTCTGACAACCTTACCTCTCTTCAAATTTGCAATGGTTGGAGGACCTTAATTGGAAAAAAGTTGGAAACTTCGGATAGGGCGTTAGTGGATTTTTTATTGAGTGTGCATTGCTCTGTTCTATATTTTGACCAGTGGGGCCAATACTATAAAACTTTTACAACTGTATTTTCTAGAATTTTATTTTATACTTATAACTTTAAATAGGCTGAAATGAACCATTAGCATTTTCAAAGATCTGGCAATTTGCCAATTGGCAAATTGCCATATCACTTAAAATGCTAATGATTCATTTTAGTCAGTTATATTAATAGGTAGACAAATACAATTCTAGAAAATACAGTTGTAAACGTTTTATAGTATTGGCTCCAGATTGAAAACATGGGACCTAATTCTACATGGATCACAAAATGTGAAATATCGGTTAAACAGCCGTCACAGCTTAGTTGCGATTTATCACCTTTTCAGGTAGGTTACATACTTACCCAGTTATCTGCGGCTAAAAGCACAACAGAAAACATGATAATTACCCGCATTGTCACTCGGAAAAGTGAAACGGAAGAAATTCTCAAGTTCATTTTTCTCAATATAATTATCCCCATTTCCATTGCACGCATTCCACAGTTTATCAATGGTATCTTGGTGGCTCTGACCATATATACCCACGCTGCAAAAAATCAAATAATCCTTCCGTGCTTATCATTTTTTAAACAAAACCAGAAAATTATGTAGCATTGTTCCAACGTGTCCTTCGAGTTCGTCGGTGGCAAGGATACAGGAGCACAAAATTCCCCTCCACCGTCACTCTATTCCCACTCTCATTTTTGTTTTGCAACAGAGTCGAAAAGTAGCAAATTTCGATAATCTACCTCAGCGCCCTGTTGAGTAAGACCCTCACCCCCATCCCTCATTCCCGACTTTTTTTCACAAACCAGCAGTACTGCTACATGATTAAACGATGCCTTCAAAATTCGAAAACATACAAGCGTAAACGTTATTGTTGTTGCATTTGGTAAATGAATTTGATCTGAGACAGTTCAGTCTACCTCTACCTCAACCATCTTTCAACCGAAGGCTAGCCTTCGGGTTGAAACAGGACTGAAGCAGAAAGAATAGATCAAATAATAAGATATAACACAACGAGGGTGTGGGGCGGAAGAAGGAATCAACTACAGGAGTTGGAGTTTTTCAAGTGTTTCTCTTGCGCTGTATGCGCGAGTGAAATATTGGAAAAACTTCCAACAAATATAGTTGATTCCCTGTCCCTCCGTACTCTTCCTGAGTTGTGTACTATATTTATATCACAAGTAAACTGGAATTAAATATTTTGAAAGGAAAAATATCACCTTCGACGGCCTGTTTACTTTCATGCTTGACTTTGTTTTGTGTCGACGCATTTCATTCACGTCATAACATCAATCAGATGCGGAATAACCATTCATATGAGTTCTTACATGACGTTCTTCCACGTAGAACGGATTCCACGCCTCGCATATCTACCACTTTTCCCAATGTCTGTATTGCATCGATTAACGTTGAATATACGCAACAGGCACGGTACAATGAACAGAACATGTCATGCCGGCCATGAGAGAGCAGGGGTGTTGCGAAGATGAACTAATGGGGGGGGGGGGGGGGGTAAACTTGATTTGTCCTGACTGTAATGACTCAAGTCCCGACTGGTGAAATATTCTTAGTGCATCGCCAAGGCAAGACTTCATATTAGACATGCCTTGATGATAAAGTTTGAATATTAGTCAAACGATACTATAGTTCAAACGGCCTCTTCGAAATTCATTTATGTATAAATAAAATACGTATGTAGTAGTCATAACGTAACAGATTAACTTATTCTTCTTTTTCAAAATTTTTCTTCTCTATTTTTTTTTTCTGCTGTCAATTTTGTCTGTGGTACTGCTCAAAAACAAGCCGTACGATTTCAACCAACTTTGGCATACTTATGTAATGCCATAAAATCTAGTGAAGTGAGGTATCGACATATGTGTGAAAATGCGTATTTTCAAAATATTCTGCCAAAACCCTAAAAATTTCACCATATTTCAACATAGCCCAAAAACAAGCTGTACGATTTCAACTAGATTTGGTAAACTTATTTATTGTTAAAATATCTAGAGAAATTAGGTATCGTCATATCCGTGAAAACGATTATTTTCAAACTTTTCTGCCAAAACCTTCAAAATTTCACCATTTTTCAAAAGTCTCGGAATTGTTTACAGTTATCTGGCTCTAAGTTTCCATAAATTTAGAGCATAATATGGTACACGAAAATCACCACACAAATATTTTAAAATTAACCCCCTGTGCGACAAAAATGAAATTAATATAGCAGTTTTGTCTTCAAAATTGACCAATTTCAAGGGCAAATTTCTCTATTTGCAAGGTTGTTGTAACAATTATTTTGATACGGATAGATGCAACAATGATTGCAGAAGAAAGTTACTGTTTACTTTCTAATCTCAGATTTAACCCCCAAGCACAATGAGGGCGAGAATAATATTGTTTGAAAAATGCTAAAATTAGCCAACTTTGGTTGTTTTTTTCTATCATTTTGAAAAGGGTTAATTTCAAACACTTTGCATGTCCGTATTCACAATTAACTACCGAGCATATTTGCTGCTGTAAGTATGGTTGTAAAGTTTAACCCTATGCCCATTCTGGTAGCATAAATGTAGGTACCATCCAAATAAACTTCCATTTTTTCAGAATTTGATAAGTTGAAGTGACAATTTACTCCATTTGGAATTGATTGAGCTCTGAATGTTTTCTATGGCTGCATGCGGCATCAAAGTATGAAACATTGTGTTTTATATGTTATTATTAAAAGGTTAACGCTTGACCGAATTGAGACTTCCTTTCTGGGTACTGTCGGAATATATGATATTTTCGCCAAATTTTACATGCGGGTTCTCAGCACTGAAGCCATATTTTATCAAAACGTTTCCCATTCATCCAAGAACAATTTCGCTGTTACATGTTATATTCAAAGTTCTAACCCTCAACAGTTGTCAGACCTTGAATTGCAGTACCCTCAAATGGCATATTTTCATCCAAATACCAAGATTCAAGATTCCTCCAAGCCTCTTATCCACACATTTAGAGCATAAAATGATACACCAAAATCACCACATAAGTATTTCTAAATTAACCCCATTGGCCACAAATGATATGAATATGGCATTTTATCTTCAAGATTGACTAACTTCAAGGGCAAATCTCTCTAATTGCAAGGTTGTTGTATCATTTATTTTGGTATGTATAGATGCAACAACGATTGCAGACGAAAGTTACTGTTTACTTTTTAATCTCATCTTTAACCCTCAAGCACACTGACGGAGAGCATAAGAGTACCATTTGAAAATGCCAAAATTAGCTAACTTCAATTGCTTTTTTCTATCATTTTGAAAAGGGTTAATTTCAAACACTTTGCTTTGCTATATGTAGAGATGCTTAATTAACAAATCCGCTATTGTAAGTTATGCTCTTTGGCTTAACCCAACATATGCTTTGGCCACTTAAGAAATAGTACTGTCCGAAAAAAATTGATTTTCAGTGAACTTTGCAAATTTCTGTACTTATTTGCTCTAATTGCGCGGTTGTTGTAGCAATTATTTTGGTATGGATACATGGAACAATGATTGCAGAAGAAAGTTACTGTTTTCTTTTTGAACTCAGATTTAACCCTCAAGCATAATGAAAGTGAGAATAAGAGCACAGTTTAAGAATGCCAAATTAGCCAACATTGGATGCTTTTTTCTATCAATTTGGAAAGGGTTAATTTCAAACACTTTGCTTTGCTATATGTAGCCTGCTTTTCACACTAAAAAGCTGGTCAAGCCGGTAGTTTGTCCAACAAATTACAATTCTCTAGTTAATTTTTTTTTTTTTTGGCTGTCAATTTTCTCTTTTGCACTGCTCAAAAACAAGCTGTACGATTTTAACCAAATTTTGCATACTTATGTGATGCCATAAAATCTAGTGAAATGAGGTATCGTCATATCTGTGGAAACGTTTATTTTCAAAATATTCTGCCAAGATCGTCAAAATTTCACCATTTTTTAGAAGTTGCAAAATTGTATACAGTTATTTAGCTCAAATTTCCTACACGTTTAGAACATAAAATGATACACCAAAATCACCACAAAAATATTTCAAAATTAAACTCCATTGGCCACAAATGACACGAATATGGCTTTTTTCTTCAAAATTAACCAACTTCAAAGGCTAATATCTCTAATTTCAAGTGTTTTGCTATGGATTGGTGCAACAATAATTGCGGAAGAAAGCTGCTGTTTACCCTTTAATCTCAGCTTTAACCCTCAAGCACAATAAAGGCGAGAATAAGTGTACCATTTGAAAATGCCAAAATAAGCTAACTTTGGTTGCTTTTTATATCATTTTGGAAAGGGGTAATTTCAAACACTTTGCATGTCCATATTCACAATTAACCACCGAGCATATTTGCTGTTGTAAGTTTGGTTGCAAAATTGAACTCTATGACCATTTTGGTTGCATTAAAGTAGGTCCCATTCAAAAAGACCCATTTTTTAAAATTTGGCAATTTCAAGGGACAATTTACTCCATTTCTAATTGATTGAGTGCTGAATGTTTTAAATGGCTGCATGTAGCAGTCAAAGTATGACAACTTTTGTTTTATATATTATTATTAAACGCTTAACCCTTGGCAGATTTGAGACTTCCTATAAGGGTACCATCGGAATAATTATTAGTTTTGCCAACATTTACATGAGGTTTATCAGCACGGGAGCCATATTTTATCAAAACACTTCCCATGAGAAGATAGGACATTATTCATAGAACAATTTTGCTGTTATATGTTTTATTCAAAGTTTTAACCCTCACCCAGTTGTCGGACCTTGAATTGGAGTACCCTCAAATTGTACATGTTAGTTCAAATACCAGGATTCAAAAGTCCTCCTTATCTCTTATCAGAAACTCTAGCTGTGATTGACGACAGGTCTCTGGAATGTGAAATGAGGTATCGTCATATTTGTGAAAACACGTATTTTCAAAATATTCTGCCAAAACCATCAAAATTTCACCATTTTTCAAAAGTCTCAAAAATGTTTACAGGTATTTAGCTCAGATTTTCCAAACATTTAGAGCATAATATGATGCAACAAAATTACCACACAAATATTCCAAATTTAGCTAACAAATGACATGAATATAGCATTTTTTCTACAAAATTGACCAAGTTTAAGGGCGCATGCCAGTGTGAAAGGGTACAGTCAGTAAAGTTGCTACACAGGCCTGCCTGTCTGCCTGCCTACCTGCCCGACATTAACCATACACCATTCACGTCATTGTTGTAAGAAACGTAGTCTCCCTGCCTGCTTGATTTTGTCATTTCTGGCAACTGAATTGCCCGAAATTTTCCGGCAAATTGCCTGAAAAGTCGGCTCCTTCCCGACTCAGGGGTGGGGGAGGGGTCACAGTCACCCCCAAACGCCTGGCCCATATGCTCATGATTCATCTGTACTTATTTTCTCCAAAGCAAAACGGTCATGGCTCGTTTTGCTTTCCATGAAAATATTCAGTAATTATTGAAGAGCAAATTTTGTGTTAAATGTTTTTTTGATGTCCGGCTTTATCTCAAATATCTGCTTTGGCTGCATAAAACCTAGTAGCATCACAAAAAACATTTTTCATATTAAAAAGTTGGGAAAGCTCATAATTTGTCCAACAAATTACAATTCTCTAGTTTTTTTTAAAGTTTTTTTCCGCCGTCAATTTTGTCTGTTGTACGGCTCAAAAACAAGCTGTATGATTTCAACCAAATTTGGCATATTTATGTAATGCCATAACATCTAGTGAAATGAGGTATTGGCATATGTGTCACAGTGTGAAAACGCGTATTTTCAAGAAAATACTGTCAGAATAATTGTTATTTTGTCAACATTTATATGCGAATTCTCAGCGCTGGAGCCATATGTCCTCAAAACGTTTCCAATGAGAAGATAGGGCATTCAGCCAAGAACAGTTTTGTTGTTATATGCTATATTCAAAAATTTAACCCTCACCCAGTTGTCAGGCCTTGAAATGAAATACTCTCAATTTGTGCATGTTCATTCAAATACCAAGATTCAACATTCTTCCATGTCTCTTATCAGGCTTGATGTCCACGCATTTAGTGCATAATATGATACACCAAAATCACCACAAAAATATTTCAAAATTACCCCCTGATGGCCAAAACTGATATGAATTTGTCTAATTGCAAGGCTATTGTAATAATTATTTTGGTGAGGATAGATGCAACAATGATTAAAGAAGAAAGTTACTGTTTACTTTTAACCACAGATTTAACCCTCAAGCACAATGATGGCGAGAATGAGAGAACTATTTGAAAATGTCCAAAGTAGCCAACTTTGGTTGCTTGTTTCTATCATTTTGGAAAGTGTTAATTTCACTTTGTTTTGCTCTATGAAGAGATGCTTGATGAACAAATCAGCTGTGGTAAGTTATGCTCTGGGGTTTTATCAAACATATGCTTTGACCTCTTAAAGAATAGTACTGTCAGAAAAAAATGGATTTTTAGTGAATTTTACAAATTTCTGTACTCATTTGTCCAGAAACAAGAAATAAATAGCTTATTGTGCTTTCCATAACTGTATACTCATTTCTCCTGTCATTAGATCCAAACCCACACTACTTTATTTCCGCTGAAATGACTATTAAGGTAACTAACTGTTTGCCGAAAAATGTCTTGCACATATAAAGGAACATTACTGTGCATGTTTTAGTCTCACATTTTACACTCCAGGCCACTGATGGCTATAAAAAGAGTGTCATTTGAAAATGTCAAAATTGGCCAACTTTGGGCGTTTTTTTTTCATCATTTTGGAAAGGGTTAACTTCAAACACATTGCTTTGCTATATGCAGTCTGCCTTTTCACATTAAAAAGTTGGGAACTCCCGTAATTTGTCCAACAAATTACAATTCTCTTGTTTATTTTAGGCTTTCCCAAACCCAGTTTGGGAAAAACTCTTGATATTTTTTTTCAAATTTTTTCTTCCCTATCTTTTTTTAATTTTTTCAATTTTTTTTCCACCATCAATTTTGTCTGTTGTACTGCTCAAAAACAGGCTGTACGATTTCAACCAAATTTGGCATACTTATGTAATCCCATCAAATCCGACATGAGGTATTGCCATGTCTGTGAAAATGCGTATTTTCAAAATAATCGGCCAAAACCGTCAAAAACAGATTACTATAACAAGATACTATACGAAAACAAAGGTAATATTAAAAAAAACATGGGAAATTCTTCGGAAAGCTATACACAAGTCAAATAACAACAGACCACTTCACCCCTCCTTCTTAGATGGAAACACGAAATTAACTGATCCGAAAGGAATCGCCGACCGATTCAACAAATACTTCGCTGATATTGGGAAGTCTACAAGTAGTCAAGTGCCCACGACTCAACGTCGATACTCGGATTACCTGAGCGGCAACAGTAGAGACTCTTTCTTTATTAGCCCCACCAATAAACAGGAGATAATCATTTGTGTTCACAAACTAAAGGGCAAATCAACCAAAGATAGTAATGACATGTCCACAAAACTATTGAAGGATATAATTTTTGAGGTAGCAGATCCGCTGTCTCATATAATCAATCTGTCCTTCACTACAGGGAGAGTGCCGGACAAAATGAAAATGGCCAAAAGTATACCCATTTTTAAATCAGGTGATCCACAACTATTTACTAATTACCGCCCTATAAGTGTTCTCCCAACATTCTCGAAAATATTGGAGAAAGTAACGTACTCACGTCTATACACATTCTTAGAAGAACATGAAATCATATATAAGTACCAATTTGGGTTCAGAAAGGGACACTCCACTGTGCATCCTATTCTGCATCTCATAAACCAGGTTGTAGAAGCAAATGATAAACTTATGAAGGACTGCACACTTTCAGTTTTTCTAGACTTTTCAAAAGCCTTTGATACCATCAATCATACAATCCTGCTGAAGAAACTTGAAAGTTATGGTATTAGAGGCTTAGCTAATTCCTGGTTCCAAGATTACTTAACAAGAAGATGCCAGTCTGTGTCTTTCAAGGACAGCACATCTGATTCGTTGGAAGTCACGACTGGTGTACCACAAGGTTCCATTCTAGGTCCTATCCTTTTCTTATTATACATTAACGACATCAGCCATTCAACCCTGCACAATATGCTGTCCTTTGCAGATGATACTACAGCTTTTGCGTCAAGTAACAATCTAGACAATTTGATAGACGAGACCAACATCGAACTAGGAAAAATCAGTGAATGGTGTTCCGCAAATGGATTATGTCTTAACGCAAATAAAACAAAATGCATCTTATTGCAGCCTCAAAATGATTCTTACAACGCTGCTAGTAGAACAATATCCCTAAACAACACAGATATTCCATTTGTTGGAAAGCAGAACGATGAAAAAACAGTCAAATTCCTAGGAATCCATATGGACGAGAATCTAAAATTCAAACAACATACTTCAGTAATCTGTCTAAAAATGGCTAGGGCAATCTTTGCCCTTAATAGGGCAAAAAGAATTCTTCCTTTTAAAGCCCTAAAGACACTGTATTTTTCACTTATACATAGCCACCTATTGATTGGTATACTTGTATGGGGTCACGCACCATCAAGCAGAATTCTTACTCTGCAAAAAAGGCTATTCGCATAATAACGAACAGAAAATATACCTCGCACACAGAACCTCTATTTAAAAAATGTGGCATACTAAAATTTGAAGACTTATATAAGTTACACGTCCTTTTGTTCATGTTCGATTGGTATCATGATAGATTACCAGTGTCTTTTGACGGTACTTTTGAAATTTACAGAAATCCTTCTGGAATGGAAACCAGGCAAGCTGGGAATATACGTACAAACAAACCGAGAACGCGTTTCTCGGCGGACCTACCGTTACATTCTTTTCCAAAGGTATGGAATGATTTAAACCCTGAAATACAGCAATATAGTAGGCCCTTATTCAAAAAGAAAATAATCGATACAATTTTAGATTCATATTCTTCCATAATCATTTGTACCAATCCATTTTGTCCCGACTGTATATCAACTTAAAGAGATCTCACCAAAAATACTGCACTCTGAGATCTGTTGGGTCCTCAAGAAGGATAACTGGGTTTGCTTTCTATTCTCCTTTCTGGTGATTGGCCCGGATCGCCTGGGTTGGGCGAATATGAACCCCAAATGGGTTCATGTTTGCCCAACACCGGTGATTTGGTTTAGTTCTTGACCCCGCCGATTTTAGAATGTACATTAAAGTAATAACGTATTTGTTTCCGTTCTGTGCATTGGGAACGTTCCACTCAATTTGAATCCATAAAGACAAGAATAAAATGGCAATGATGTCAAGAAAAAGAAAATTGTGTGGGATGGCAGGAAGACAGCCTCTCAGGCTATGCCATCTCCATGCAGTGTACACTCACTTTATAATTTGTTTTATTTGTCTCACATTGTATATCTGTATGCTGCAGAATAAAATTTCAATAAAATTTCAATAGTTCACCATTTTTCAACATAGCTCAACCAGATTTGGCAAACTTATTTATTGTCACCTTATCTAGAGAAATGCGGTATCTCCATATTCAAGAAAGTATGGTTGTAAAGTTTAACCCTGTGCCCATTCTGGTTGCATAAATGTAGGTACCATCCAAATAAACTCCCATTTTTTTCAGAGTTTGACAAGTTTAAGTGACAATTTACTCTATTTCTAATTGATTGAGCGCTGAATGTTTTCTTCGGCTGCATGCAGCAGTCAAAGTGTGAAATATTTTGTTTTATATGTTATTATTAAAAGTTTAACCCTTAGCAGATTTGAGACTTCCCATAAGGGTACTGACGGAATAATTGTTATTTTCGCCAACTTTTACATGCGATTTCTCAGCACTGAAGCCATATTTTCTCAAAACATTTCCCAAGAAAATATAGGGTATTCATCCAAAAACAATTTCGCTGTTATATGTTTTATTGAAAGTTTAAACCCTCACCCACTTGTCGGGCTTTGAATTGGAGTACCCTCAACTTGTACATGGTCATTCAAATACCAACATTCAATATTCCTCTATGTCTCTTATCAGACACCCAGTCTGTGACTGATGTCCACACATTTAGAGCATAATATGACACACGGAAATCACCACACAAATATTTCAAAATTAACCCCTATTGGCCAAAAATGAAATGAATATTGCATTTTTTCTTCAAAATTCACTGTCTACTTCCAGGGCTATTGTAAAACTTATTTTTGTATGGATAGATGCAACAATGATTGCAGATGAAAATTACTGTTTACTTTTTAACCTCAGATTTAACCCTCAAGCACAAGGAGGGCGAGAATAAGAACACTATTTGAAAATACCTAAATTAACCAAATTTGGTTGCTTTTTACCTGCGCCGCCAGCGGCAGAGCAGGTCTAGTAACCGCTCGACTCCGTCCGTCCGTCCGTCCGTCCGTCCGTCCGTCCGTCCGTCCGAAACACTTTTTTCGTCAAAGTTTTCTTGGCTTCTATGAAAGGGAATGATTTTATATTTGGTCTACTGCTTTATAATGATGAGTTGTATCGTGTAAGCAATTTTCAGATCTGCCGTGCAGCCACTTCCTGTTTGTCGATACTTTGAAATTTTACTATACCCACTGAACATTGAAATTTTCTGTCAAGGTTTTGTCGGCTTCTATACAAGGGATTGATTTTATATTTGGTCTGCTGCTTCATAATGATGAGTTGTACCGTGTAAGTAATTTTCAGATCTGCCGTGCAGTCACTTCCTGTTTGCCGATACTTTGAAATTTTACTGTACCCACTGAACATTGAAATTTTTCGTCAGATTTTTCTCGGCGTCTATGCAAGGGATTGATTTTATATTTCATCTGGATCCTGATAATGATCAGTTGTATCGTGTATGCAATTTTCAGATCTGCCATGCAGCCACTTCCTGTTTGCCGATTCAACTGCATGCAGCGACGCACGTCCAGAGCGGGTATTGGTCTTGTTTCTATCATTTTGGAAAGGGTTAATTTTGAACACTTTGCTTTGCTATATGTAGAGATGCTTAACGAGCAATTCCACTGTTGTGTGTTATGCTCTGTGGCTTAACCCAATCTATGCTTTGGTCTCTTAAAGGATAGTGCTGTCAAAAACAAATTATTTTTAGTGAATTTTCCAAATGTTTGTACTCATTTGCTCTAACTGCAAGGTTGTTGTAGCAATTATTTTGGAATGGATAGGTGCAACAATGATTGCAGAAGAAAGTTACTGTTTATTTTTTAATCTCAGATTTAACCCTCAATCACAATGAGGGTGAGAATAAGAGTATCAATTGAAAATGCCCAAATTAGCCAACTTTGTATGTTTTTTTTCTATCATTTTCGAAAGGGTTAATTTCAAACACTACTTTGCTATATGCTGTCTGCCTTTTCACATTAAAAGGTCGCGAAAGCCCGTAATATGTCCAACAAATTACAATTCTCTAGTTTTATTTTTTTTAATTTTTTTAAGCTTTCCCAAACCCAGTTTGGGAAAGACTCTTGTTCTTCTTTTTCAAAAGTTTTTCTTCATTCTTTTTTTTTAGGCTTTCCCAAACCCAGTCTGAGAAAGACTCTTGTTATTCTTCTTTTTCAAAATTTTTCCTCTCTTTCAAAATTTTTCTTCTCTATTTTTTTCCGCCGTCAGTTTTGTCTGTTGCACTGTTCAAAAACAAGTTGTACGATTGTAACCAAATTTGGCATACTTATGTAATGCCATAAAATCTAGGGACATGAGGTATCGTCATGTCTGTAAAAATGCTTATTTTCAAAATATTCTGCCAAAACCGTCAAAATTTCACCATTTTTCAAAAGTCGCAAAATTGTTTACAGTTATTTAGCTCAAATTTCCCACACATTTAGAGCATAAAATGATACACCAAAATCACCACAAAAATATTTCAAAATTAACCCTCATTGGCCAAAAATGACACGAATATAGCTTTTTTCTTCCAAATTGACCAACTTCAAGGGCAAATGTCTCTAATTTCAAGGTTGTTGTAACAATTGCTTTGGTATGGATAGATGCAACAATTATTGTTTAAGAAAGTTGCTGTTTATGCTTAATCTCAGATTTAACTCATAAGTACAATGAGGGCGAGAATAAGTGTATCATTTGAAAATGCCAAAATTAGCCAAATTTGGTTGTTTTTATATCATTTTGGAAAGGGTTAATTTCAAAACTTTGCATATCCGTATTCACAATTAACCACCGAACATATTTGCTTTTGTAAGTCTGGTTGCAAAGTTGAACTCTATGCCCATTCTGGTTGCATAAAAGTAGGTTTCATCAAAAAAAAGTCCCATTTTTTTAAAATTTGATAATTTCCAGGGACAACTTTCTACATTTCTAATTGATTGAGTGCTGAATGTTTTATATGGCTGCATGCAACAGTCAAGGTATAACAACTTGGCAGATTTCAGACTTCCTATAAAGGTATCGTCGGAATAATTGTTATTTTTGCCAACTGTAAAATGCGATTTATCAGCACAGAGCCATATTTTCTCAAAACACTTCCCATGAGAAGATAGGACTTTATTCCTAGAACAATTCTGCTGTTATATGTTTTATTCAAAGTTTTAACCCTCATCCAGTTGTCGGGCCTTGATTGAATTGGAGTACCCTCAAATTGTACATGTTAATTCAAACACTAAGATTCAAGATTCCTCCTTGTCTCTTATCAGAAACTCATGCTGTGATTGATGACAGGTCTCAGGAAAGTAAAATGAGGTATCGTCATATTCGTGAAAACACGTATTTTCAAAATATTTTGCCAAAACCATCAAAATTTCACCATTTTTCAAAAGTATCAAAATTATTTACAGGTGTTTAGCTCCGATTTTCAAACATTTAGAGCAGAATATGATGCACCAAAATTATCACACAAATATTTCAAATTTAACCCCTATTGGCTAAAAATTACATGAAAATAGCATTTTGTCTACACAATTGACCAACTTTAAGATTGACAGTATGAAAGATTACAGTCGGTAGAGTTGTTATACAGGCCTGCCTGCCTGCCTACCTACCCGACATTAACCATACCCCATTCACGTCATTGTTGTAAGAAAAATATTCTCTCTGCCTGTTTGATTTGGTCATTTCTGGCACCTGAATTGCCCGAAATTTTCGGCTCCTTCCCGACTCAGGTGTGGAGGATGGGGCACAGTCCCCCCAGACACCCTGGCCCGTATGCCCATGATTCATCTGTACTTATTTTTTACAAAGCAAAACCGACATGGCTTGTTTTGATTTCCATGAAAATATTCAGTAATTATTCAAGAACAAATTTTGTTTTAATTGTTTTGATGTCCTGCTTTATCTCAAATATATGTTTTGGCTGCATAGCGCCTAGTATCGTCACTAAAAACTTTGCTTCAACTATATTTTTCTAGTTTCAAGATTGATCGATAGTTTTGTGTACAATACAGTTTGCCTTTTTATATTAAAAAGTTGGGAAATAGCGTAATTTGTCCAACAAATTACAATTCTCTAGTTTTTTTTTAGTATTTTTTCCGCCGTGAATTTTTCTCTGTTGTACTGCTTAAAAACAAGCTGCACGATTTCAATCAAGTTTGGCATACTTATGTAATGCCATAAAATCTAGTGAAATGAGGTATCACCATGTCTGTGAAAATGCGTATTTTCAAAATATTCTGCCAAAACCTTCAAAATTTCACCATTTTTCAAAAGAGTTCAAAAACAAGCTGTACGATTTCAACCAGATTTGGTAAACTTATTTGTTGTTGCAATATCTAGAGAAATGAGGTATCGTCATATTCATGAAAATGCTTACTTTCAAAATTTTCTGCCACAACCCTCAAAATTTCACCATTTTTCAAAAGTCTGGGAATTGTTTACAGTTATCTGGCTCTAAGTCTCCAGACATTTAGAGAATAATATGGTACACCAAAATCACCACACATATATTTCAAAATTAACCTCTGTGGGCCAAAAATGGAATGAATATAGCAGTTTTGTCTTCAAAATTGACCAACTTCAAGGGCAAATTTCTCTAATTCTAAGGTTGTTGTAACTTTTGTATTGGTATGGATAGATGCAACAATGATGGCAGAAGAAAGTTACTGTTTATTTTTTTATCTTTGATTTAACCCGCAAGCATAATGAGGGTGAGAATAAGAGTACCATTTGAAAATGTCAAAATTAAACAACTTTGGTTGCTTTTATTCTATCATTTTGGAATTGGTTGAATTGAAACACATTGCATGTCCATATTCACATTTAACTACCGAGCATATTTGCTGTTGTAAGTTTGGTTGTAAAGTTTAACCTTATGTCCATTCTGGTTGCATAAAAGTAGGGACCATCCAAAAAAAAACATCCCATATTTTCAAAATTTGGTAAGTTCAAGTGAAAATTTACTCCGTTTCTAATTGACTGAGCGCTGAATGTTTTCTATGGCTGCACACAGCGGTCATAGTATGACAAATTTTGTTTTATATGTTATAATTAAAAGTTTAACCCTTGTCAGAATTGAGACGTCCCATAAGGGTACTGTTGGAATAATTGTTATTTTCACCAACTTTTATATGCGAGTTCTCAGCTCTGGAGCCATATTTCCTCAAAACGTTTCCAATGAGAAGATAGGACATTCAGCCAGGAACAGTTTTGCTGTTATATGTTTTATTCAAAAATTTAACCCTCACCCAGTTGTCAGGCCTTGAATTGAAGTACCCTCAACTTGTACATGTTCATTCAAATACCAAGATTCAGCATTCCTCCATGTCTCTTATCAGGCATCCAGTCTGTGATTGATGTCCACACATTTAGTGGATAATATGATACTCCACAACCACCACAGAAATATTTCAAAATTAACCCCTGTTGGCCAAAACTGATATGAATTTCAAAATTGACTAACTTCATGGACAAATTTGTCGAATTGCAAGGCTATTGTAACAATTATTTTGATGAGGAAAGATGCAACAATGACTGCAGAAGAAATTTACTGTTTACTTTTAACCACAGATTTAACCCTCAAGCACAATGATGGCGAGAATGAGAGTACCATTTGAAAATGCCAAAAGTAGCCAACTTTGGTTGCTTGTTTCTAACATTTTGGAAAGGGTTAATTTCAAACACTTTGCTTTGCTATATGTAGAGATGCTTGAGGAACACATCCACTGTGGTAAGTTATGCTCTGGGGCTTTAACAAACATATGCTTCGGCCACTTAAAGAATAGTACTGTCAGAAGAAATAGATTTTTAGTCAATTTTGCAAATTTCTGTACTGATTTGTCCAGAAACAAGAAAGAAATTGCTCTTTGTGTTTTCCACTCCAGGACACTAATGGCTATAAAAAGAGTATCATTTGAAAATGAAAGAATTGGCCAACTTTGCGTGGTTTTTCTATCATTTTGAGAAAGGTTCATTTCAGACACACTGCTTTGCTACATGCAGTCTGCCTTTTAACATTAAAAAGTTGGGAAAGCCCGAAATTTGTCCAACAAATTACAATTCTCTAGTTATTTTTTTTTTCGCCATCAATTTTGCCTGTTGCACTGCTCAAAAATAGTCTGTACCATTTTAACCAAATTTGGCATATGTAATGCCATAAAATCTAGTGAAATGAGGTATCATCATAACTGTGAAAACAATTATTTTGAAAATATTCTGCCAAAACCTTCAAACTTTTACCATTTTTCAACATAGCTCAAAAACAAGCTCTACGATTTCAACCAAATTTCGCAAACTTATGTATTATCATAAAATCTAATGAAATTAGGTATCATTATATTCGGGAAAGTTCTTATTTCCAAGATTTTCTGCCAAAAACATAAAAATTTCACCGTTTTTCAAAAGTCTCAAAATTGTTTACAGTTATCTAGCTCAAATTTTCCAAACATTTAGAGCATGCTATGATACACCAAAATCACCACACAAATATTTCAAAATTAACCGCTATTGGCTAAGAATAATATGAATATAGAATTTTTGTCTTCAAAATTGACCAAATTCAAGGACAAATTTCTCTAATTGCAAAGTTGTTGTAACAATTATTTTGGTATGGATGGACGTAACAATGATGGCAGAAGAAAGTTACTGTTTATTTTTTTCTCTTAGAATTAACCCTCAAGCACAATGAGGGTGAGAATAAGAGTTCCATTTGAAAATGTCAAAATTAAACAACTTTGGTTGCTTTTTTCTATCGTTTTGGAATGGGTTAAATTCAAACACTTTGTATTTCCGTATTCACAATTGACTACCAAGCATATTTTCTGTCATAAGTTTGGTTGTAAAGTTGAACCCTATGCCCATTTTGGTTGCATAAAAGTAGGTACCGTCCGAACAAAATTCCAGTTTTTCAGAATTTGGTAAGTTTAAGTGACAGTTTACTCCATTTCTAATTGATTGAGCGCTGAATATTTTCTTTGACTGCATTCAGCAGTCAAAGTATGACAACTTTTTGTTTTATACGTTATTATTGAAAGTTTAAGCCTTAGCAGATTTAAGACTTCGCATAAGGGTACTGTCGGAATAATTGTTATTTTCGCTTACTTTTACAAGCGATTTCTCAGCACTGGGACCACATTTTCTCAAAACGTTTCCCATGAGAAGACAGGGCATTCATCCAAGAACAATTTTGCTGTTATATGTTTTATTCAAAGTTCTAATCCTCACTCAGTTGTCGGGCCTTGAATTGGAGTACGTTCAAATTGTACATGTTCATCCAAATACCAAGATTCAAGATTCCTCCAAGCCTCTTATTAAAATCAATCTGTGATTGATGTCCACACATTTAGAGCAAAATATGATCCACCAAAATCACCAAACAAATATTTCAAAATTAACCCCTTTTGGCCCAAACTGATATGAATTTCAAAATTGACTAACTTCACGGGCAAATTTGTCGAATTTCAAGGCTGTTGTACCAATTATTTTGGTATGGACAGATGCGACAATGATTGCAGAAGACAGTTACTGTTTACTTTTTAACCTCAGATTTAACTCTCAAGCACAATGAGCGCGAGAGTAAGTACCAGTTTTAGCCGTACAAATAAGAGTACCGTTAGACAAAATTCATTTTCTGATTACTTTCGTACTTTTCTGTACACAGTTTCCCTGCGTTGGATTGGTATACTTTTTTAATCTCAAATTCAACTATCAAGCACAGTGAGGTCGAGAATTACAGTACCATTTTAAAATACCAAATTGGTCAACTTTGGTTGTTCTTTTCTGTCACTTTGGAAAGGGGTAATTCCATACACTTTGCATTGCTATATGTAGAGATGCTTAATGAACACATCCGCTATTGTAAGTTATGTTCTGGGACTAAACCCAACATGTGCTTTCGCCACTTGAAGAATAGTGCCATACGAAAAAAAGTTGATTTTTAGTGAATTTTACTCATTTGTCCAAAACCGAAAATGAAAGAGCTCATTGTGCCGCAGCAGGATCTTATGTATACACGTAGCGTCTGTGCTGCAATACTTGCACAGTTTTCAGCAGGTGGATATAACAATAAATCTTCGGCCTTCCGCTGATTTGTCGGGGTCCTCTAACGAGGAGGCCTACCATAAAGTAGTGCCCCGACGGGGTATTTCTCCCCCACTCTCGCTCCTAATCCCCAAGCATTCCGTCAAGAAACCGTTTCATAATCCCCCCCCCCCCCCCCCCCAATGGCGCCAGCTTATCTTTTGGCAGCCGGCTCACATACACGAAGTGCTGGGAAAGCCCGTAATTTGTCCAACAAATTACAATTCTCTAGTTTTAATTATTGTTTTTTACAATTTTTGAAAAATTTAAAAGAAAAACATATCATGTGACCCATTTTTGTTAACTGTGTAACTTGTAAGGATAATTTGTGAGGATGTGGTCGATTCGTTAGGAAAAGATGTATATTGGGTTAACCTGGCCAGCGCTATTCACAAAATCACCCGATCCAGTTCTCATTATTTTTTTTCAATTTTTGTCTCAAAAACATAGCTTATGGCCTCTCATTGGAACGAGCTCGTTAAGCTCGTACCAGTAGGGGTGATAAGCTATGTTTTCTATGTAAAAGTGAAAAAAACTAGTTATTCGAGAATTTTGCAAGTCTCGTCTTCCTTTCGTGTTAGGTAAAGGGTTAAGCTTCAAGTTCACACCAACGGCATGGGAACACCCAAAACAGTTTAACTCTTGCCTCGTCATGTCACCATGAGGCAAAGGCTTGCCACACTCCTACCGAAGCAGACGAGCGGGTTTAAATTTATATTTATTTATTTATTGGTGTTTAAGGCCATATACTTATGCAGAATGGCTAATCGTGACCGTGACAGTTTTTTTACGGGTTGGGGAAGCCGGAGTACCCGGAGAGAACCACCGAGCACCGACGAGCAACTGTCAGCTCCTCAACATTCAAGCTCTATTCAAGCAGGGTTACAACGGTTGAAGACATGTGCACCATCGACGTGTAGTACGCCTTAGTACACGGCGTCATCGTGCCCCTGTGTAGGCAACCGGGATAAAGTGCATTGCCCAAGGACACAACGAGGGTCGTCCCGGACGGGGATCGAACTCGGGACCTCTAGCATAGATGTCCAACAGTCCACCACTGAGCCACCGCGCTCCCACGGGTTTAAATTGACCTGGGCAAGTGATTACCAGGTGCCTCATACGCTATAAACCAGTCTAGCGGAAAATATTGCCATTCGATAAAAAATGTGTTGATAATTTCCAGGGTCAGATTCATTTCTGGGAAAGCTCTCCCTGAGAACGTACGAAGAAATCATATCAAGGCTTAGAATTATCAATAACAAAATGCAACATATTTTTTTTTTCTTTTGTGGTTATCCGACTGTCTACTTCAGCCGACAAATAGATGTCTGTAATAGTCCTACATTGTGCTTCTTGTGCAATTCTAACTTCAATAACAATTCTTCTGGGTAATCATACCTGGACTCTCACCGACGGAAGACATACTCTCCCGAAACCAATATTTTGCAATTCATTGTATGTCTAAATAGGCATTCCTAAACTTTTTCGTCATGAAAATTGACTTTCGAGAAGTTATCTCCTCTGACATTACTAGACACGCAAAGAAGGTTCTGTTTTATGGAGGTTTAACGGCCTTTTCGACAGCCAGGATTACCCCGGGCAGTTTTACGGATGGAGGAAGCCGTGGTACCAATGAGCAGCAGTGAGTGACGGTCAGACTCCCTATCGTACCAGCTCCGCGCAAACATCGTTAGCATTGGTTGCAGATGTGCACCTTCAATGTGCAGTACGCCTTAGTACACACGTGGACAATCAGGGTTATGTGCCTTGCCCAAGGACACAGCGCAGTTATCCCTGGAGAGGAACGAACCGTGAAGCCTTCAGTTTGAAGTCCAATGCCATAATCACCTAGCCACCGCTCTTCCCGACATGTCCAATTAAGAAGCATGTAATTGTTGAGGAAACAACCGTGTCACGTGATATCAGAAGAAAATAAAGACAAGTTTCTTTTTGTTACATTTAATAAACGGAAACAACAGACATACTAAAAGTAACAAAACGCAACTTTGCTTTTTATGACAAGCTAATTGGAAACAACCAATTCACACAGAATCGGTCATTGAGGATATCAGTATCACACCTCACAACACATAGTCTCTTGTTGTCCTTTGTTCATCGGGTGTGTGTTTACACTAATATGAAAGCTTTTATTCCTCCCAGGAGAAAAAATATAGCAATTCTGACGTCCTCGACTTTTATATTAAAGGAAACGACATTTTCTGTATTATATATCACAAAAAAAGTTACAGGAAACGCATTTTCTTATTTTTAACCCTTTACCTAATATGAAAAGCAAACGACACGTGCAAACAAAGTTCTTGAATAACTATTTTTTTCATTTTTTGTCCCACCCGTCTCAAAAACATAGGTTATGACCCCTCATTGGAACGATCTCGAAGAGCTCATTCCAAAGAGGGGTCATAACCTATGTTTTTGAGACAAAAAAATAAAAACTAATGAAAATTAATTGACGATTTTTTGTGAATAGCGCTGGCCGGTTTTGGCCGTTACGTTGGGTATTATTATTGTTATAAAAGCATTTGTATAGCGCCATTTTTACATTGAAGTATTCAAAGGCGCTTGAAATCACAAAACAGATTATCACACAATTGGACATATCACAGGTTGAAAGCAGTATCACACCTCACAACACTAAGTGTCATTGTTGCTCTTTGTTTTGCGAGTGTGTATTTACAGCAACATGAAAGTTTTTATTCCTCCCAGGAGGAAAAAAATAGTAATTCGGACCTCCTAGACTTTTATATTAAAGGAAAGCACATTTTCTGTATTATATGTCACGAAAAAAATTACAGAACATCAAAATATGGGGAAAACACGTTTTCTTATTTTTAAAAGTGGTTTTAACAGAGAATAATCAACAGTGCAAACTCATTTTGAAAAAATCTAAGAAGCCAGATTTGTATTTTTATATGAGTCTATAGGAGAATACCTGAAGTTTGCGAAACGATTCGCTCATTGATGATTCAAATTCGTTAACCCTTCGAAATTTCAATCTTTATATGAGATTACCTTACGCTTAGGACATTAAGGGGAGCTAACTTCCATGTAAATCTCTTCCAGTTTCAAAAATTGTCCGTCGTATCTCTGCGAATCTCAAATTTCGGATTGAATCTAATCCTTAAACAAATCGGAATTAATTTTGAATGGAATCGAATTTCATTTTTCGTATCGAATCCAATCTCTAATCGACTCTCCCGGCTCTCCAAGTAGTAAATATTGCACCTTCTCACAAACGTGAATATTGCCAGCCTCCACCACAAGTATTGTATTTAGGGGGCAACTCACTTGTTTGGGAAAGCCAAGTCAAACAAGCGGATTATTTCAGAACGGAATCAAAATAGTGTCTGAAGTGGTACCTTCTTGAACTTTCTTCTCTCACCAGGAGACTACTATAAAACTTTTAGAACTGTATTTCTAGAATTATATTTTCCAGTTATGACTTTAAATGGGATAAAATGAACCATAAGCATTTTAAACCAAAGAAGTTGTTACTTACCCAGACAAACAAAGGATAACCAGCAAAAGCATCTTGATATAGGATCCTGTACAAAATAAACAAGGGAAGTCTGTTCAGGCACCAATCTTTTAGAATCGGCTTGCAATATTGCTATTGGAATTTTCTAATTTAGCTATCTTAATGTCTACTTAAGATAATCAAGGTAATCAAATTATTGGCGGATATTTGCCTTCATCCAATATGAACCAATAGTTTGACACGCTGTACATTTATTTTATTCATCCCATTGCGTTTCTTTCTTTCTTTTTTTCTGTCCTTTTTCACTTGGTTAAAACAAGCAACATTTGCGATAACAAGTCGAAAACTTATTGTTTTCCAGTTTGGTGCGCCTCTAATCTTTATACAACTGGATTGCAGGAACGTCAACTGGTCTCATAGAGAAAAGCGTCCCACCTGCCGCCATCTTAGTGGGGTGCAATTGTCATGCAGGACAAACATTTTGGAGTTTGGGGGAGTGAATGTTGTTACACGCCGTGACATAGCGTAATAGTATTGATGTCATCAAACGTCATCATCGTTAATTGACTGGACGTTATCTTGAGAAGCCAGAGTTATGATGTTTTTCGCTCACGTTCCAACAGTCCAGTAATATAGAGTTCAGTGTAATGGAACATTGTGTCAAACGTTTTTGTGGAGGCGTAGCGACGTCACACCTCGGTAAACGGTTTTACAGATAAACATTCGACGAAAATAAATTACCCAATTACTGCAAACAAGCAAACATTTATCCAAGGCTTGTTATCACTGCAAAGGATGCCCGTTTATGGGATACATTCGATTATACACTGTTGCCCATGAGCTACATGAATCATCAACGAGCTCGTTCCAATAAGAGGTTATAAGCTATGTTTTTGACGCTAAAAATGAAAAATTAATGAAATTGAATGGCGTTTTTTGTGAATAGCATTGGTCGGTTTTGGCCGTTACGTCGGGTCAAGGGTTAAAGGATGGCTCAATGCAACGTACAGAGGATCTCTGATTACTCCTGATTTGATATGAAATTCTAAATCGAGTTCTCTAAAATAGGTTTGGAGAAGTTTTTCACTGTTCAGATCGATTTTAGTGAGCGAGGTTTATTTAAGCATTGCGTATCAAGTCGATACGTAATTGAAATTCTTTTCACAGGGGACTCTAGTCATTGAATTTATTTATTTATTTAATGGGGTTTAACAACACTTTCGACAGCCAAGGTCACCTCGTGCCCGACAGTTTTATTGTTGGAGGAAGCCGGAGTATCAGAGAGAACCACCGGGCAGCGGCAAGCAACTGTCAGGCTTCCCAACGTACTAACCCCACACAAGCATAGTTAGCATTGGTTGAAGACAAATGCACCATCAACGAGCAGTACGCCTTAGGACAAACTGTCCCCGTGCTCCTGCGAGGGCAATAGGGATTAAGTGCCTTGTCGAAGGAGACAACGCGTGTACCCCTGGTGAGGACTGAACCGTGCACCTTTCGGTTTGAAGTAACCGAATAACCACTTTGCAAGGGATAGTTATTCAATTAGCAGGTGTATTCAGTTAACCCTTTACCTAACGTAACGGCCAAAACCGGCCAGCGCTATTCTCAAAAATCGCCAATTAATTTTCATTATTTTTTTCATTTTTTGTCTCAAAAACATAGGTTTGACCCCTCGTTGGAACGAGCTCGTCGAGCTCGATCCAACGAGAGGTCATAACCTATGTTTTTGAGACAAAAAATGAAAAAAATTAGTTATTCAAGAATTATTTTTGCAAGTGTCGTCTGCTTTTCAGGTTAGGTAAAGGGTTAACAGGGAATGCTCATTTTCCTGTATTCTAGATGTAATCTGAGCATTTATTTTATTATATCTTGTTTGATAGAGCTCGGGGAGGTCTCTCAAACAAGATATAAAGTGCATTCCCGTATTGGATGTTCTGATAGATCTATAAATAACAGTAAACAATGGGAATTTGGTATTGTTGGGGTAATGCCTCGACATATAGGATTTTTAGCTCAACTTGTCGAAGTCAAGTTGAGCTATTTCCGTCAAAAAATGTTGCCGCTGGTAACGACCTTTGAACTTAGTTTAGCACGGTTGGTGTGTAAAGCTAAAATGTGTGTCATAGGCATTTCATCTATATTAGAATAGGTAATCATGGTATAAAATTCATTTCAGTTGTTGTAATTTAAATCACCGTGTCTTTTTGTATTACAGTGCACCCTTAGGCTGTCGATTACTCTGTCTTTTTTATCATTGCAGTCAAAGCAACAATGACGGCTGTGTTATTTTCAACATCGGAGAATACATGAAGTGTCGAATAGAGAGAAATCCAGTGAATTCTAGCTAACAAACTGCAATAATTACAGTTTAATTCACTCGTTGGACACGCCGTAAGTTTTGATTTGACAAATGCGGAGGACCCTGCGAAGCCTCGAGATTTGATTCAATTTCGAACCTTAAGTTCGTATTCGTTTCCATTCGAAGTCGTCTGAGCGATTCGTTTTCCTTTGAATCTTTTCATCGCAATTCCGCTTGGTCTCAATCACAAAACATAGAGCTGAGATAGAAATTGTACATAAATAATGTTCAAAATAAAGACCCAGTGTGAGGAGCGCATTGACTCAGTGGGTAGAGATGCCGGCTGCAAGCCGAGAGTCCCTCGGTTCGAATCCAATCAGCGGCAATCGCGTTGTGTCCTTGGGCAAGACACATCACCCCCATTGCCCAAGTGGGGGCATGGTGGCGTTGTATACAAAGGCGCACTGCACGTCAATGGTGCACTTGTCTTCAGCCAATGCTAGCCCTGCTTGTGTTGGCGAGTCCGACAGTTGCTCGTCGTTGCACGGTGGTTCTCTCAGGGTACTCCTGCCTCCTCCACCCGTAAAACTATCAGACACGAGGTGACCCTGGCTGTCGAAAGTGTCGTTAAAGCCCCATAAATAAATAAATAAATAAATAAATAAATAAATAAATAAATAAATAAATAAATAAAGGCCGAGTATAATTTTTGCAATATTAACTATAAAAAGCATCCATCCACGTTTCCAGTTTCACCAGTCACTACCACTGCTGAAAGCAACTTTAAAGTTCTCAAGCAGTATCGACGATGAGCTAACGGTTGCTAAAGGATAGACGCGTGACAGTGCCCGGTACAGAATTCTCGCCCCGTTTCTGTTTTTGAACAAAAATCCTTACTTGGTAATATAATAATAATAACACTTTGGCCAGCCGCTGATTTGTCGCGGTTCTCGGACGAGAAGGCCATGGTTACCCCTGTACTCCCAACTGCCTCCCTATTCCCACCCTTCTCCTCTCCTCCCAACACTCGGAGACGAACTGCTTGATGATATCCCTTGTCCCATTCTTCCCAATCTCTCCGATTAGCATATCAACCCTCTCCTTTGAGTCTCCCCCTAACCACATGTCCTTCATTCTCCCATCCCACTTCCCCATTATACTCCCAGTGAATCTCATTCTTTTAGGCTGATACTTTGGGCATTCTAGAAGAAAGTGTTCCAGGGTCTCCACCATGTCCAAGTTACACATCTGGCACTCCCTTTCACCGTCTTTCCCAATTTTTCCCCTCAGCTCCAGGGATCGCGACCTCAGCTTGAACAACAGTGACCCCCCCCCCCCCCCCAAAGGTGCCATCAAGGTACTCTTCAAAACCTGGCTTCTCTTTGTCACGCAGGCCACCCAAAGACCTCTTTGATTTGACCCCCTCTCGCCAATTACGGTTACAATCCTCCATGACCCTTTCTCTGACGATTTTTTTACCCTGGTTTGCCCCAACGTCCAGGTCCGAGATCTCCAATGAGTAGTTCTCTACTAGCTCCCTCATTTGGACCATCCACCCCGTTTTGATATTTGAGTTGAAAATTCTCAGGAACATTACTTTACACCATCGGCTGTCGGGGAGATTTACCAAATAATTAAGATAACCGAGCTTCAACAGGTCTATCCTGTCCTTGATCCTCATCCACCCAAGCTCACCCCTGATTGCTTCTAGCGCTGCGGCATTACTCGACCCCGTTATCCATCGGCCTGCATCGTTCTGCAGGATTTCCAAGCTCTTTACGGCCGTCTGGTTTAGGGGTACCACTTCCGTACCGTATGTTATACTTGGCAGCCCCACCATTTCCCAAATGGTTTTCCCCACGAAAACCTTATTGAAACTGTTTCTCCCTATAAGTTTCATTTGGTTAAGGATTCGCTTCCCCTTCAGAATCAATTTATTTGTGTGGTTCCGGTAGATGCCTCTTCCTGTAATGTTTATATTTACCCCCAAATACTCGTAATCACCCGTCTCTCCCACACTGAGAAGTTTGCTGCTCCCTTCCGGAATGCAGAACTCACCCACTCTCCACCTTCGAGTGGGGTCCACTTTGCGGCCCACAGGTATAACTTTGCTCTTGCTTTCATTAAGTTCGAGTCTCCATTTGCTCCCATATTTCCCAACAATTCCCAGCATTTTCGTTAGCCCCTTTTCGCTTTCTGACACTAGAACCATATCGTCTGCAAAAAATAGCCCTGGGATCTTCAAGTCACCAACTGCTACCCCCTCCTCGCTACGCAGGAGTTCATCTCCTAAACCTTTGATGTACAATGCAAACAGGATCGGCGAAAGGATACACCCCTGTTTTAGGCCTATCTCCATAGGCACACGTTTCGTTGTAATGTTTCCCAGGCTAAGTTCACTCTGTACATCTTTATATAATGCTTTCATAATTCCAACAAACTCGCCTCCTAAGCCCATAGCCTCCAGCTTGCGCCACATACCTTCCCTCCATACTCTATCGTATGCCTTCTTGATATCCAAAAAGGCCATAAACATCTTTTTCTTTTTTGGTTTCGCGGATTCTATCATTTGGGATAGTGTGAAAAGATGGTCAGTAACTCTCCTTCCCTTCCTGAAGCCATTCTGGATTTCTCCCAAAAAACCCTTCTCCTCAATTACTCCTCTAGTCTCCCATAAAGGACTTTACAGAACACCTTTCCAATGTTGCTACTGACAGAGATCCCTCGATAGTTATCCAAAACTTCTTTTTCCCCCTTTTTGTGAATAAATGTCACTTTGCTTTCCCTCCACTCCTTTGGGACCTCTTGTTTTTCTATGGCTAAATTGAATAGGGCAGTTAGGCTTTCCAAGAGTTCCTCTCCCCCTTTTTTGATAAACTCGTTAGGAATTTCGTCCACCCCTCCCGCTTTTCCATTCCTCAATTTTGAGATCACCCTTCGCACCTCCTCAGTTTTGATTTCGCTGCACACGACGAATGCATGCCTTGGTGATGTAGATGGAATATTTTATCAGTCGGGACTTCAAGACCCCTGTATTCTATTCGAGGTTCGATTCGATTTCCAATAAAAGACTCGATTCGAAAATATGTGATTCGAAGGTCCCAAATGCGCGAGGCAAAACAAAAACATTCATACGATAGGAAAATTATTCATTGAATTTTGAAAAAGGTTACCTCGACCAATCAAATGCAAGCAAATCAGATATTGTTAAAGAAAATTAAATTATAAAATAAATGACTTCAAACTCAAAGAAGATCAATTCACCTCTACTTTCGAAACAAGCTCATTCACAACGCCACAACATCCAGCTGACGTCTGATGCCACGTGTTGCAGTTGATATTACCCCTAATGGGTTGTGTGATCGTATGTGACAAAGAGGATTGTTTGGGATTTGCCAACATTGTATCGCATAATGCCCAGTTCACCACCACCACAATGAAGGAAAAGTCATAAATAACTTTAGCTCTGTTCAGTTGAGCTTTGGTCGAAGACAAGGAACATAGTTAGATATTCTTTGTTTGGGGTGTGCCCCTTCTGAATTTCCATCTCCCCCGCCCTCCACCTCCCAAACAGCTGTCCTTGAAAGTACTTGAATTGCCACAACTCCCTTGAAAAGTACTTGAAATCAATTTAGTTTCACGATAAACCGCTTCAGACTGGAGTGTCTAGACCACTGCAGTTTATTTCTTGAGTTTCAATCAGTAATCCTATATTATGCTGTGATGTAATATACTTTTGAAAAGGGCTTGGAAAATCATTTCCTATAGTGTGTTACATCACATCATCAGGAACGCCAGAAGTACAGGGGCAGACGGGACAGCTTCCCCCCTACTTTCGGACCACGGGAGAGAGAGGGGACAGACACTTCCCTTCCCAGGTAGGTTCGCCACTCATCAATTTTTTTCCATGTTTTATTCTCAAAGTGAAGCTAAAATATATACCCTAAATCCGTTCTGGGAACATTTAAAGTTCAATGGGGGAGTTTGTGAGGAGGTTCCCCCTCCTGGTGGTAGGAGGAAACCTCTCAAACTCTGCCATCTCGGGCCTAAGGCTTTCGAGACATGTATGCTTCGGCATGTCATGGCGGGACAGCTTGTGCGAGTAAATGCAGTTTTCCCGTGTTCCCCCTACCCTTAAGTGCTTTGGGTGTCCCTGCCGATCATTTCATTGTCATGTCATCATAACAGTAGGTTGTATCGTCATTACAAAGTAGATCATGGTTCTATAAGATTTAACAAATGAATAAAATAATAATTCGAGTCGAGATATTTATTATGATGGTAAACGAAAAATCGGTCACCGTATTTCTTTTTAGACGAGAGTCGGGCAAACGGAACGGATTTCGCTTAACCCTTTACCTAACGTAACGGCCAAAACCGGCCAGCGCTATTCTCAAAAATCGCCAATTAATTTTCATTATATTTTTCATTTTTTGTCTCAAAAACATGGGTTATGACCCCTCGTTGGAACGAGCTCGTCGAGCTCGTTCCAACGAGGGGTCATAACCTATGTTTCTGAGACAAAAAGTGAAAAACATTAGTTATTCAAGAATTATTTTTGCAAGTGTCGTCTGCTTTTCAGGTTAGGTAAAGGGTTAAATTTGTGCAGCCCCCACAGTCTTTGGAAATCATCGTCAAATTCCTTTGAAAAGTACTTGAATTTGATTTTCTTATACCAATGGTAACCCTGTATTATCCCTTTATATTCCATGGTAAATAGAAATTTACACTGGTTTCAAAATTGATGCACCCTGACACGAAGCTGAAGGGTGTGTCAACTTTAAAACAAGTGTAAAAATTATCACACATACTAGAATAAAACGGATATTGTGTACATGACTTCTCTCAAACAAAATTTAACAGGTTATATGTTCACGGTTTTTCATCGTGACATATATCAGAAATAATAAATTACTAATTGGCTCTTTGGAGAAATCAGTACATTCCTTTACAATGATGGGCAGAAGGACATACCACGGCGACTCATCAATTTGGGCTGCGGAATATTCCAGAACGGAATCAAAATGGTTTCAGAAGCGGGACCTCCTTAAACTCTTCTTCTGTCATCAGGTTTTCTGAAAAGGAGACCCGATGATAGAAGAAGAGGTTAAGGGCAGACTGTTGATGAGATATTGAGAATATCTTGAAGTTCCTAAATTTCCAGAATGGGCGCGACTCGAATGGATCATCGGGACGATTTCGAAACGAATCGAATTTCGAAGCTTTCCAGGAGCCCAGTCTTACTGCCATTCCAAGTACCGCGTTTCCAGATGGCACATATCTGCGCGACAAAATGTGCTGTTTACTATTAATGATTAACAATCCTCGGTGCATGCGCCCTTAAAACGGATGCAGAGAAAATATTAAGATTGTATTCCGCACGTCGGAGTCCACCTTATGAATTCTCCTCCTGTTCTTTCTCGGTTCGCTTTTGCCGTTAAAACATTCTTTGTTGCCTCTGACTGTGTTTAAAACCCTTGTGGTATCGCGTTCCATGTCGGCAACAACTATCGGGTTTACCGTAACACAAAAAGATACACGAGTCACATTTTCGCCAACGGTTTTCCTGATTCAAACTGTAAAACCACAATTGGCTGAAACCTTACTTTTGAAGCTTTAAAGACCAAGATACGCCACCGTAACATGAACTGGGTAAGCCAACATCAGTAATGTCACCATTTCTGTTCGGACTGTTGAGAAATTACAAACGCGATAGAGGGGACTGATTTATTAGTCTGTGTGAAACACACAGACTATTGTTTTTGTGCGGTTTCTTTTTCTTTTCTTCTTCGTCCTCTTCTTCTTCTTCCCCTGTCTTCTGTCTTCTCACTTACTTGTCGGAACGATAACCCCAAAACGAATTGTCCTATCTCGCTGATTTTGTGCATACTGGCAGGCAGTCACAAGTTCTCAGACACCTATGTTTTAGCTCACCAACTTTAGTTGTGTGAGCTTATGGCATGGCTCGATCGGTCGGCGTCGGTGTCGGCGTCAGTGTCCAATAATGTTAAAGCTTCTATGATTAGGCGTTTTGTTGGACAAGAGAATTTGAAGTGTTGGTCCCAAAGTTGGAGTCTGATACATAGGGGTAAATTACTAGATGAATTATGGGAAACAGTGGCTTCGAAAAATTGGCTATTTTTTAAAATGTAA
The DNA here is from genome assembly GCA_031216915.1 of Pictodentalium vernedei. Classification (NCBI taxonomy): domain Eukaryota; kingdom Metazoa; phylum Mollusca; class Scaphopoda; order Dentaliida; family Dentaliidae; genus Pictodentalium; species Pictodentalium vernedei. Next base: position 210,163,616 of record CM062291.1, on the reverse strand, counting down.
TTTTTACACGGGTTTGTTACCAGACAGGTAACTAAGAAATGAAACGGAAACATATAATATTTTGTTTGCATTTAAGAAACAGGGGATGCTCTGCTCCAGGGGTAGGTAGGTGGGGTCGGTGGGAAAATTCTGCTTTTGAGGCTGCTGGGTGGCTGAAAATGACTGGTTTCGGCATTTTTTCATGCAATTTTTCAGGTTGAAGTCTTGCCTTTGACAATAAATTATTCCACCCACATTCAGATTGTTTATTTCTACTCAGTCAGATAGTGTTATATGTTTTTGTGCATTTGGGAAATATAATACATGGTATGGGTTAGATAACTAAGTTACAGAATATTTGCATTTGAAGAAAGTGTATGGCATGTCATTTTAGGAAATGCCTGGAAAACTGTGGAGCGGAACCTTAAAGAGCATTTTGCCGTCGGTGTCAATTCTTGAACCATCAAGTTTCTTATTTGTGTTTGAGTTATAAATATTCCATTTTTCAAAAAAACTTTTCATTATTTCTGGTTTGTGTGCAATTGTTAGTGATAGTTAATATTCATCAAGTGATATCTCAGCACAACTGGGAGGAAATAAGTGGAAATTTGGAGAAATTTTTTGATGTAGCCTAATTTCGCACCCATTTTGAATTTTCATCAAGATTTCAAAAACATATTAAGGTAGTTCACTGCCTTTCCTAAGCACCAAGCCTTGTATTAATGATAAATATATGCAATTATGAACAGCCTGATTGTTATTATTGACCAGAGATTTGCAGTCATGGTGTCTACTTTTTCATTTTGGTCATTGGTGTCATGTCTGTATGTCATCCGTCCGTTAAGCTGTTTACACTTTCATATCTAGACAGCAACAAAGACTCCCGCCCCCAAAGCAATGGTTATTACTGCTTATTGTTTTATATTTTTATTGTATTTAACAATGCTATTGACAGGTCCTGGGTAGTCAGTGTGGCTGATGGTAATAACAAAAATGCTCTCTGAAGTGGCTCAGAGAAATGTGAGGGTTGAGGTGGTGTGGTGTGGTTGTGAAAACCAGGCAAAAACTGTCCGCAAAAGCTATTTGGCAGTCAGAAAGGCTATGCTGTATCTTTTTACTGGTTGAAAATAGAGACTTGTGGTTTTTGTTCATTCAACTCAGGATAGACTCCAGATTCTTTTGCCCGAGTGAAATCCCAGGGGAGATGACTCTTGTTTTCTCCTTTAGGTTCCGCTCTACAGTTTCGCACTTTTGCACAGGGGTGAAATTCTAAACATAGGGCATATGTTGAAACTAAGGCCATGTAAAATAGAGATATATTTTTAGTATCAGATACATGATTACATTAGGCTTTTTGTTGGACAAGCGAATTTGAAGTTTTGGTCCCAAAGTTGGAGTCTGATACATAGAGGTAAATTACTAGATGAATTATGAGAAACAGTGGCTTCGAAAAATTGGCTATTTTTTAAAATGTAATCTTTACACGGGTTTGTTACCAGACAGGTAACTAAAAAATGAAACGGAAACATATAATTGTTTTTTGCATTTTAGAAACAGGGGATGCTCTGCTCCAGGGGTTGGTAGGTGGGGTCGGTGTGAAAACTCTGCTTTTGAGGCTGCTGGGTGGCTGAAAATGACTGGTTTCGGCATTTTTTCATGCAATTTTTCAGGTTGAAGTCTTGCCTTTGAAAATAAATTATTCCACCCACATTCAGATTGTTTATTTCTACTTAGTCAGATAGTGTTATATGTCTTTTTGTGGATTTGGGAAATGTAATACATGGTATGGGTTAGATAACTAAGTTACAGAATATTTGCATTAGAAGAGAGTGCATGGCATGTCATTTTTGGAAATGCCTGGAAAACTGTGGAGCAGAACCTAAGCAACGTCGAGCCCGGTTAATCATTGGATGGGTGACCGTCTGAGCGATCAATTCGGACTCCCGCGTTATGTCCTTGGGCAAGGCACTTAACCCAGATTGTCCACATGGGGGCACGATGACGCCGTGTACGAAGGCGTACTGCACGTCGATGGTACGCATGTCTTCAACCAATCTAACCCTGCCTGTGCGGAGTTACGATGTTGAGAAGCTGGCGGCTGCTCGTCGTTGCTCAGTGGTACTCCGGCTTCCTCCACCCTAAAACTGTCACGGTCATGATTAGCCATTGTGCATAAGTATATGACCTTAAACACCAATAAATAAATAAATAAATAAATAAATAAATAAATAAATAAATAAATAAATAAATAAATAAATAAATAAATGAATAAATAAATAAATAATGAAAAAGGCTCACAAAAAGTGTCAATAAATCACTTGTTTTATTTTTTTTATTCTTTGTCAACAACTTGTAAACTTACGTTCTCAATTAAAATTGAAACTGGGCTTTGAATCTGAGGAAACCGGCAACGGACGGCATTAGCACTTCGAAGTTTCAAACAATAGCCAACTCGACAACAACCTAACTTCGAAAGTCACTTCATTATTTAATTATTTGTCATAGTTTCCAGCATTCTGCGACAATAGATTTAGTATGTGTGAAACACACAGACTATTGTTTTTGTACGGTTTCTTTTTTTTTCTTCTTCTTCTTATTCTCCTGTCTTCTGTCTTCTCCTCACTTTCTTGTCCGCGCGAACTCGAAGACGAATTGTCCAATTTTACTGATGTTTGGCATCCTGGTAGCCAGCCACAAGTTCCCGGCCACCTATGTTTTTTTCAGGTCGCTAGGGCCATTGAGTATGGGCCAATCGGCAGCGTGGTTTTCACACCCTCTAATTTCCTGTAACAGAAATTCTCTTGAAGCAATACTATGTTGTATTTATTCACACTGGGGACAATGTAAACAGAAGTGGAGGTAGCTGTCAAACATTAAATGTTATCCGCTGTTTCAATCAGATGTCAGTTCCTTAAACTAATTTGAGAGAAACCCTTTGCTTTACAGGGAAATAAAGTATAAATTAATCAGTTTAATGCTTTTAACCATCTCAAAGACTTCAATATGGGTTCCAAAGATTTTCATGTAATGTGAGAATAGGCATAACCCTCTCCACACTCACAATGCTGCTCTAAACATCATACAAATAAGTGTCAGAGCAAAAAATTTCCATTTCTGATTCCTTGATCGAACCCCTTGAATGCTGTGCACATATATGCTTTTTCTGGTTTCTTGGAAAGAATTATTTGACCCCCAGATATAAGCCTCCATAAATTCTCTTTCTATTTTGTTTATTTCTGATGCTTTAACCCCTTGAATTTACTGGACGCAGTAAATTATGTTTCTCTATTTTTTATTTGCTTGTGTTTCAGGGTAGAGCTGTCTGGTTACTCCCAGAAAGCGAGTCTACTCGTTCGTGATGGTAACCAGCAGGTCTCTGGCACAGACGGTTCCTGATAGTGGTGAGCAGGGAAGGTTGTAAAATTGGACAGGTAGGTGACACTTGAATAGAAACAGAACACCTGTTTGGCCATAGGGCTTGAGCATTTTGGATTTCAATAAATTCACTATTATTTCACCAGCTTGTACGATTTTAACAATGTTTGTCAGATTTAAATAAGAAGCAGTAACTTAGAAAAACGGGAAGTGGTAAGGAGGATAATTACCCCCCCCCCCCTCCCCCCCCCCTCAAATTTCCGAAACGTCTCGTGTATCCACACACCGTAATGTATCCATCACTGCCCGATGACATGTTTTACTCCCACCCCACCCCGAAGATATAAAATACATAGATTTCCATTCTACGCCACTGACGTGAATGCGTGCATAGTAGTACGGTATTTGTAAATAAAGGGAGTTTGGTGGTCCTTTGGTTAGGAAATTGGACTATAATCCGATGGGTCGACAGTTCTGACCTGACCAGCGCAATCTGCGTTGTGTCATTGGGCAATACACTTTATCCCGATATCCTGCGTGGGGGGTGGGGGGGTGGGGCACGACTGTGTACTAAGGCATACTGCACGTCGATGACACACTTGCCCTCAACCGTTTCCAACTCTTCTTGAGCCGAGGTAGTAAGTTCCAAAAGTCTCGCAGTTACGTGATGGTTCTCTCCGTGAGCCAATGCTTTTAACCTTTTACAATTGTATTTCTAAAATTATATTTTATAGTTATGACTTTAAATGGGTTAAAATATACCATTTTCATTTTCAAAGATCTGGCAATTATCTTTGAAAATGCTAATGATTCATTTTAGTCAGTTATATTAATAGTGCACACATAGGTTACAGGTACTTATTTATGATTTTAATTTTTCTGTATACCATGCAACAGAGTTTGGGGTGCCATCTGGCGGCGTGGCTCTCCTGCAGATAAATAATTCGGAATCATTGTAACTGATATTTAATTGTTTGTGGCTTATCAAAATATAGTATGTAAAATAGAGAAACAAAATTTACTGCGCATCCAGTAAATTCAAGTCTGTGTGAAAGGGGTTAAAGCATCAGCAATAAACAAAACAGAAAGAGAATTTATGGAGGCTTAGTATTGGTGGTAAAATATTTTTAAAGAAATCAGAAATAGATTTTCGTTAATAGTATTTAATGATATTCATACAGGAATTAGATAATTTTTTCCAAAAAACAGAAAAAGCATATATGTGCACAGCATTCAAAGGGTTCGATCAAGCAATCAGAAATGGACACATAACATAGTATTGCTTTCGGGATTTACTGCATTAGGAAACTGGAGGCTGTGAAAACCCTGTGGCTGACTGGGCCATACTCAAGGGCTCAGCGACCTGAAAAACATAGGTGGCCGAGAACTTGCGACTGCCTACCAGTATGCCAAACATCAGCAAAATGGGACAATTCGGTTTCGAGTTATCGTGCGGACAAGAAAGTGGGGAGAAGACAGAAGACAGGAGAATAAGAAACCGTACAAAAACAATAATCTGCGTGTTTCACACAGACTAAACATTTTGTCGCAGAATGCTGGAAACTATGACAAATAATTAAATAATGAAGTAACGTTTGAAGTCAGGGAGTTGTCGTCGAGTTATGTATTATTTGAAACTTCGAGGTGCTAATGCCGTCCGTTGCCAGTTTCGTCAGACTCAAAGCCCAGTTTCAATTTTAATTGAGAACGTACAATTTAAAGTTGTTGACAAAGAATAAAAAATAAAACTAGACTTTATGATTCTGGAGAATCATGGCTTTTCCAGATGAGATTCCATGATTTTTCATGCCCCCAGAGTGTCTGATGAATTGTTTTTAACTGTCTCACTGAAGTTCCTTTATGGATGTCATGAGAAAATCATCATTAATGGTGGAGAGGGTTAATATCAATATCGTCGTCCGACAAGTCAATGACTGACAAAAGGAGTTATGTTTGTTTGACACATACCCACTGAGTGCTGTGGCTATTTGAAAATGGTCCATTTTATCTCAAATGTTTCCAAAATATTGATGCCTGGCAGCCTGCAGAGAGTTAACAAGTGTTAACAGGAATACTTTTCCATGCAACCTGTAATGTCACACCAAGAACTGCGAATGATCATTTTTTCTTAAAAATCAACAAGATGTTTTCAGACAAATCCAGGGAAAACATGAATATTAAGCCAAGAAGCCAGAATGTGAAAACTTTCACAAATAGAAAATTTAATATCACAAGAGGTTGTTTGTGTCAACATCAATTAATTTATGAATTTTATCATAGTTTTGGAAGAAAGGGGGTGTACTGGGGTCTAGAGGATAAATTTGGTGCTATATTTTACCACATGAATATGTAGAAGAAAATTTTATATCATTTCTTAGGATAAAATGTCACTGTCTATTGATATTGGTGAATTATATATTGTGTTGACATTCATTTTGTTTTGTGTGTGTGGTGGGGGTAGGGTGGAAGGGGGGGGGGGGGTTGAACACCACTCTTTCTCTTGCCGTATGGTTAAATGAGACAGATTTTTCCCAAACGTATTGTGTGCTGATGCAGATTTTAGTTTTATTTTGGGACTGGGGTAGTTTTCAATGAAAGCAGTGAATTCTTGAATTCTCATGCAGAAACGACTCTTTTATCAAATGAAAGAGGTAAAATGTATCTTTGGAAGGATTAGAATGTAGGTTAAAACCCCCTCCCCCCTTAAACCCCCCCCCCCCAATCATTTTTACACACTTAGCAAAATCCCCCCCCCCCCCAGTTTTTGAAGGTAGTACAAAAATCTCCCCTTTATTTTAAGAGCAGTACAAAAATCCCCCCCCCCCCGTCCCCCCGGCCTTTTACACCAAAAGGTTAGAAGGCAGTCCAAGGTTAATTATAAAAAAGAGGATTTAAAAATTTATGCATTTAATTTGTAAATCACATAAACACTCATCACTATTTATTTACAAGAAAACATGTATCAATAACTGTTTATCAAGACAATTATTTATTTATTTATTTATTTATTTATTTATTTATTTATTTATTTATTTATTTATTTATTGGAGTTTAAGGACAGTTTCAACAGCCAGTGTCACCTCGCGTTGGACAGTTTTATGGGTGAACGGAGCTGGAGTGCACGGAGAGAACAACTGAGCGACGGCGAGTAAGTGTCCAACATACTAACTCTACACAAGCAATGTTAGCATTAACCCTTTACCTAACATGAAAAGCAGACGACACCTGCAAAAAAAATTCTTGAATAACTAATTTTTTTCATTTTATGTCTCAAAAACATAGGTTATGACCCCTCGTTGGAACGAGCTCGACGAGCTCGTTCCAACGAGGGGTCACAACCTATGTTTTTGAGACAAAAAATGAAAATATTTTGAAAATTAATTGGCGATTTGTGAGAATAGCGCTGGCCAGTTTTGGCCGTTACGTTGGGTAAAGGGTTAATTGATTGAATCAACAAGTGCTCTGCCTCGAGTGGTAAAAAGCTTTGGGGATTTTTGTATGGCTTTAAATATACTTCACACAAATTACGTGGGGCGGGGGGGGATTTTTGTTCACCAGAAATTATGGAGAGAGGAATTTCTGTTCACCTGAAAAAAACATGGGGGGATTTTTGCTCATTGTGTGAAAATGATTGCGGGGAGGAGGGGAGATTTTTGTCAGGGGAATTTTTTGTAGGTTACTGTTTGGAAGGATTGGGGTTGATTATAGGAAATACAAACATGTACATGTATTTTGGCTTCCAAAACTGATTTAATTATTATTTTTAGATATTACATGTATTTCACATTTAAATATTTATTCGGGAACCACAGACCGAACAATACTGTTTTATTTTTTGAAAAGTTATATTTTTGTCACAGTCAGCAATAAAGGCCATGTATTGCCAAAAATAAGGCATTTAAATGCATCTTGAGCAAGTGATGCCCCCAGAACTGAGTAGCACACTATAACCCCAAATACACATGTAATAGCCTATTTTACCATATTTACACATTTAATTGAACCATGCTTTCCCTCATAGTACTTGTGATAGAGGGGGATTCCAATTATATTCCAATCCTCTCCCAAATCACCATTCAAACACTCAGCCAGAAAACCTATATTTCTCTTGTATTCACTGGTGTAATAGAAGTTTTCTCCATATTATGATGTTAACCCTTTACCTTACATGAAAAACAGACGACACTTGCAAAACATTTTTTGAACAACTAATTTTTTTTCATTTTGTGTGTCAAAAATATAGCGATGACCCCATCACTGGAATGAGCTCAACGAGTTCATTCCAATGAGGGCCATGAGCTATGTTTTTGACGCAAAAATGCAAAAATAATGAACATTAAATGGCAATTTTGGTGAATGGTGCTAGCCAGTTTTGGCCGTTACGTTGATTAAATGGTTAAAAATGTTAAAAGACAATTGCAAATGTGAATGAATGGTTTAGGTGTAGAGCTACCAATATAGTTGTCTGATACTAATGTTGTGAAGTGCTTAGATGGTCATACTGTTGAAAAAAATCAGTGTTTAATGTTTTGTCAGTGCCATACCAATGACTCTAGGTGCCTTAACTGAGACACTGAGGCTTTTTTCACAAGAATGGCATTATAGCAAAATATTCATCGAACACAATGTGAAATATCTTCAGACGTCAGAAGCCAGAATGTGATTTAAAAACTATCACAAATGGGAAATTTAATATCACAAGAGGTTTGTTTTGTGTCAACATCATTTAATTTATTAATTTTATCCTAGTTTTTTTTTATAAAAAAAGGGGCATACTGGGGGGGGGACACCTTCAGGGCTATATTTTGCAATATCAGTATCACACTGCCCAATCGGTTCTCGGATTCTTTGAGCAATCAGAGGATTCTATGTTGATGTTAGTAAGTTTCAATGTTGGAATCGCGTCTTTTCACCCAGCAGATACGGTCGCAGAGCAGATTTCTAGTCACGCGAGTAAGATGGAGGGGGTATTTATCAACCCCTTTACATTTATCAAGTAGCAGGGTTATCGACTACGGCTGAGTTCATCTGGGGGAGACGTCACTTATGTTTTATGCAGGAAAATAGGCTACACAAACCTAGAGGGGTCTGGTAGAATTTCTATCTTATGGGCAATCAGGTGGATTTTTAACCAATTTGTAGGCATAGTTTTAGGAATCTGAGGTGACAGATTGGAAGCGAAATATATTGGGAACGAAAACAAATTAAGCTGGCTGGGCACCGTAAATCTTTTAAAATATGCACAATTTAGACGTCAGTGGGTATGGTACAGAACAAAAAGTGGTTCAGCAGATTATCTGTGGCCTGCATGAATGTTTCTGAGTGGTTCTGTGCTAAATATTTCGTTCATTTGGGTGTACAGTACGGTCCATGCGTTTTACCACAAAACGCCCGTCGCTGCGCCAGCGACCACAGAAACAATAAATACGTCACTTAAAGAAAGAAATGATTGTTTCTGTTGCAGAAAACATGTTATTATCGCACACGTAACAACATACATGTGTGCACCTGTTTAGTTTATCTTTCGTGTGAGAAATCAATTTCACGTTACTTTGTTTTGAATCCGACTGTTCGGCAAATGCATGTTCGGTATTTTGGGGAGACCGGTGTGTGTAGGCTCTGCCACTTGGTTTCGAAGACACGGGGTTAGCTCACTTTAGGCCAAGGCATCACCCTATTTCGCCATAATATTGTTAAATACGAAAATTTAGGCATAACTTTACTTGGAGGTCAAAACACAGCCTTCAAAATCAACAATGACCGACCCAAACAAGGATATTGGATATTAATCATCGCGTCATTTTCAATTGCAAGCCATTTCGTCTCTATTCAGTTCGACCAAGAAAATAGTCGTGCCACCGTGAAGAATATTCATATCACTGACCCGAGCCGATGCGAATGACTGCATTTGACATATTGAAGACTTGAAGTTCATATTCGACAATGGAGGGGGAGGGAGGTATATGTGTATTTGTGAGAAAGTTATTTACTAAACCGTCTCCAGTGACCGATATCAAAATTCAATGAAATATACCGAATAAGTTTCTCAATGACTAGCACAAAAGCAAAACGTAAATTAAAGAGGGTAGGCCACACAGTTTGGAATGTTCAAGGACTCACTCCAAAAATTAATGACCCCAATTTTGTGCGGCTTATTTACCGACACGAATTTATCACACTGACAGAAACCTGCCATCAAGATGAAACGGATATTGACATACCGGGCTACAAGTGTGTTGATTTGTGTCGAGTTGATGAACGGCACAAAAGAGGGGGGGGGGGTTAAAGGTATAAAGTACAGTGCAAAGAATAAACGGGGAGGTATTGGGTTTTATTTTGCCAATCAATATCATGCTTTTCTTAAACAAGTTTGTAAGATAGATGCCCTTGCCATTTGAATAGAATTCGATGGTGCAATGTTTAACATGTCTTGTGGAATTATATTTGTGTCAGTGTATATTCCACCAAGTAACTCAACTTATTGGAAAACAAAATATCCGGGCTCATCCATGGTGGAGATTTCAACTCCCGAACTGGGGGAAGGCCGGATTATGTTACAAATGACAATGACAAATATATACCACTACCAGGTAGTTATACAATAGATTTATCTAAAGACAGACAAAGTCTAGACAAAATAATAAATGGGTTTGGACAACTTCTGTCGTTATGTAGGGCAGCGAAACTTAGAATTGTTAATGGGCGTTGTCCGGGGGCGGCTTGGGAAACTTCACAAGCTATCAGTATAATGGTGCGAGCACAGTGGATTATGTCTTGATATCTGATCGATATCTCCCGATGTAAAATATTTTTGTGTTAAATCTCCAAATGAGTATTCGGAGCATAGCCAGTTAGCGTTACACGTTGCATTATACACTTATACGAATCCGAAATTTACTTTGAAATGGACAAAGGACAGCAATAGCAATAGAATCACTAAATAGTCCTGAAATACAGTCTAAAATTCAAAACTTCAAGAAGACTGACTCAGGTTGATACCAAATTGTAAAGGTAAACAAACACCTAAGCGCAAGTGGTTTGACTCAACCTGCAAATTCCTTAAACAAAAAATGAGCACAATTGTTAATGCTATGAAAAAAAGACCTGGTGACAAACCTTTGTTAACAAATTTTTTCACCACAAAGAAGGCGCACAAAAAAGAAACAAAACGCACACCCAGACTGTTTTACAAAAACATGTGCAATCAGCTCGACACATTAGAATCCTCGGACTCCAAGTCTTGCTGGAAAATAGCAAACTGTCTCAGATCAAAAGAAGCACCTTCAAATGAGCTTGGCCCCGACACAACTGTCAATTTCTTCAAACATTTGTCTTCAGAGGTTACAACCTTTCATGATTGACGATATTGTTAAATTGTTCAACCAAATATTAGACTCACACCATTATCCACTTAGCTGGAGGGAATCTATTATCACAGCAATTTATAAAAAAGGAAACAGATATATTCCTGACTACTACAGAGCCATCGCCCTAAGCTGTACATTGGGGGAGCTGTTCAACAAAATTATACACCGTAAAATTAATTATTTTTTAGAAGATAATAACTTGATTAGTGAAAATCAATTTGGATTTCGAGAAAAACGTAATACGAGCGACAGTGTGTTTAGTGTTTATTCTCAAGTCTGCAGTCAACAAATATAAGGAGCTAAAGAAACCCTTATACGTTGCGTTTGTGAACTTTAAGAAAGCGTTCGACACTGTGGATCGATCAATACTTTTTGAAAAACTAAAAAAAATTGGGAGTCACGGAATCTGTTTCACAAATAATAGAATCGCTCTATCGATCAAGTCACTACTGCATAAAAACAAAACGGGGTATTGGACCTCCCCTGTTGTCGGCAATTGGCGTGGGGAAGGGATGTACCATTTCACCGACTTTGTTCAAGATATTTATGGATAACATCAGTGGGTTTTTTTATAAAGACTGTGATCCAATAAACTTGAACAACCGTAAATTGAATCACTTACTATTTGCGGATGACTTAGTGCTGACCTCAGACTCACAAAGGGGACTACAGAACTGCCTGAACATACTAGAAGCGTATAGAAAGCAAAACAACTTGTTGATAAACATAGACAAGTCGAAATAATTGATTTTTAAGACCCGAAAAATAAAGAATATCCCAAAATTTTCAGTAAGGGGTAAAGAACTGTAATGTACCTCAAAATACACATACTTAGGGTTAACCCTTTCGGAAAATGGCTCCGGAAACATGCACAGTCTGAACTTAGTCTTAAGGGGCTCAAGGCTCTGTACAGTTTACACACCTCGTTCAAAAAGAAATGCACACCAACTGTGGTTGTCTTTTCTAAGCTGTTTGATAAACTAATTAAGCCTATATTATTATACAGCAGTGAAATATGGTTGACGGAGCTGAATATGAGGAACAGAGATACTGCACCGAGTGAAAGGACTCATATCAAGTTCTGCAAACTGATCTTAAATGTAGGTAAAACATTCCTCCAACCATGCAGTACGCGTGGAGCTAGGTCGGTATCCATTAACGTTAGATGTTTTAGTACGATTCGCAAATTATACTGGGGGTAAATTGCTTACTACTTCCCCGGGTACCATTCTGAATGATGCTTTTGTGGAAGCTAAGAAATGTAACTCCCTGACTCAATAAGTGAAAACGTCTGGCACGTAGTGTATACCCAAAACAACGAAATGTTTAACAAAAAACCACTGAGAACCCTCCATACAGGCCACAGAGAATCTGCTGAACCACTTTTGTTGTGTACCATATCCACTGACGTCTAAATTGTGCATATTTTGAAAGACATGGTGCCCAACTTAAATTGTTTTCATTCCCAATATATTTCACTTCCAATCTAGCACCTCAGATTCCTAAAATTATGCCTACAAATTGGTTAAAAATCCGCCTGATAGCCCATAAGACAGAAATTCTACCAGACCCCCCTTAGGTTTATGCAGCCTATTTTCCTGGTTAAAACATAAGTTGTGTCCCCTCCAGATGAACTGAACCTCAGTCGATAACCCTGGTACTTTAAATGCAAAGAGGTTGATATATAACCCCCCCCCCCCCCCCCCCCCCCCCCCCCATCTTACTCGCGTGACTAGTAATCTGCTCTGAGACCTATCTGCTGGGTGAAAACCCGCGATTCGCGATTTCAAACATAGAAACTTACGAACATCAACAGAGAATCCTCTGATTGCTGATAGAATCCTCGAACCGATTGGGGAGTGTGAGTATGTAGAAGAAAATTTGACATCAGTTGTTAGGATAAAATGGTACTGTCTATCGATATTGGTGGATTATATAGCTGCAACAGCTGCAACCCCATTTTTATTAACCTTTTACCTAACATGAAAAGCAGATGACACTTGCAAAAGAAATTCTTGAATAAGTAATATTTTTCATTTTTTGTCTCAAAAGCATAGGTTATGACCCCTCATTGGAACGAGCTCGACGAGCTCGTTCCAAAGAGGGGTCATAACCTATGCCTTTGAGACAAAAAATGAAAAAAATAATGAAAATTAATTTGGTTATTTTTGTTAACAGCGCTGGCCGGTTTTGGCCGTTATGTTTGGTAAAGGGTTAATCAGAATTGATATTCATATTGTTTCGTGGGGTTGCAACACAACTCTTTTTCTTGTCGTATGGTTAAATGAGACAGATTTTTCCACAAAGTATTGCATGCTGATGCCGATTTTTGTTTTATTTTGGGATTAGGTTTTCAAAAGAAGCTAATTCAAGCTATGAATTCTTACCTCTCAGATTACTCATTAGGTAACAGGGTAGAAAACTCTCTTGGCGGCAACAACAGTTTTTAAGCCATTTGATACAGTTTGGACACTTTTCTTTAAAAGAACAAATTTCACATGTTTTTTGACTCAGTAGAAGCCAAAAGTTGAATTCTCATGCAGAAATGACTATTTTGTCACACGAAAGAGGTAAAATGTATCTTTGATAGGGTTGGGGTTGATTAAGGAAATAAGTAATTTGGCTTCCTAACCTGATTTAATTATTATTTTGAGAGATTATTTCGCATTTAAAAGTTCATTGGGGGACCACACACCTTACAATACTTTTTTATTGTTTTGAAAAGTATGTTTTTGTCATCGTCTGCAATAAGGGCTATACATTGTATATTGCAAGCAAGTTCACATCTTGAGCAAGTGTAGCCTCTAGGGGGACACTACAGCCTCTAACAAATGCCAAATAACAACCTATTTTACCCTATCAACACATGTAATTAAACCATGGTTCCCCATCATAGTACAAGGGGCAGAGGGGGGGGGGGGGGTCCAATCTTCCAACCCACTTCCAAATCACCATTCAAACACACAGCCAGAAAACCTATTTACTGGTATTTAGATGTTTGTCATTAGCATGCTGTTAATCCGTTACTTAACATGAAAAGCTGATGATACCTACCCAAAAATTTATTGAATCACTAATTTTTTGTGTCAAAAACATGACTTTTGACCTCATTTCAATGATTTCAATGAGGGGTCATAAGCTATGTTTTTGAGACAAATAAAAACGAGAAAATAATGAACATGGAATGGCAATATTTGTGAATAGTGCCAGCAGCTTTTATAAAGGGTTAAAAATGTTAGAAAACAATTTCTTCATTGAAAGAGTATTTTGCTACCAATAAAGTAGTCTAGAACTAATATTGTCACAGTTCCCATGTTACAGCACAAAGCTACAGTAACAACTGTGAAATATTGTTCTCTCCTTGAATCGCGTCCCCACCCACCCACTCATACTGAAGCCTCAATTGATGAATAAAATTTGGAAAGACTGTACAGTATGTTTTTGGAAACTAAAGTCAATCTCACACATGATTTGCTTTGGTACTGCAGCACTCAGGGCCCATTGAGGGTTTTTTTTATCTGTTTGACAATCTTGTCCTGGTTCATCTCACTATATTTTCCATTGTATGTCAGTCTTTATTTCTGTGTAGACTTTCAATTTGTGTGTCTGCCTGCCTGCCTGCCTGCCTGCCTGCCTGTCCATCAGACAAAGTGTTAATTTGCTTTTCATTGCCTAGTTCTACATTTTCAATAACTGGCAGCTGACTAGTTTTCACACTCTACCCCCGTCCGCCCCCCCCCCCCCCCACACACACATACACAGAAATATATCAAACACTAAAAAGCACCATATTCGTGAAGCAATATCTGATTCATTCTCTTTGGAAACATATTTTCACAATTTCACTCTTTATATCAGAATGGGTGTTTGTGGGAATTAAATCCAAGGTTGTGAAAGTGCCCGAATGGATACTTGCAGCTCAAGCACAGCACTACAGAATCAATATTGGGTGGTTTTAGGCATTTTAACAGTGCTTAGAGATACCACTGGAGCAGTACTGGTCACACTGTTGGAAAAAGCAGTGTTTTATGCTTTGTCTGTGCCATACCAATGACTCCAGGTTCCTTATCTGAGAAAACTGGCTTTTTTTTTACAAAAATGGCAAATTATTGATCAAATACGTAATGTGAAATGTCTTCAGAAGCCAGAATGTGATTTAAAAACTATCACAAGTAGGATATTTAATATCACAATATGTTTATTTTGTGTCAACATTAATTAATTTATGAATAATTGATATCATAGTTATTGATGAAAAGGGGTATACCGGGGGGGGGGGGGGGGGGCAGGGAGCACATTCATTCAGGGCTATTGTTTACCACATCAGTATGTAGAAGAAAATTTGACATCAGTTGTTAGGATAAAATGGCACTGTCTATTGGTATTGGTGAATAATATAGCTGCAAAACCAATTTTAGAAACAAAATTGACGTTCACGTTTGTTTCGCGGGGGTGGGGGGAGTGGAACACCATTTCTCTAATCTATGGAGGCAATACCAGTTTTTAAAGGACATGCGACACAGTTTGGACTCTTTTTTAAAAAACGAATTTCCTCTGTTTTTGACTCGGCAAAAGCCAAAAGTTCAATTCTCAGGCATAAATGACTTTTTTATCACATGAAAGAGGTAGAATGTATCTTTGGAAGGATTGGGGTTGATTATAGGTATGACTGTAACCAATGAAGGATTGGGATTGATTATAGGTGTGACTGTACCAAGGAAGGATTGGGGTTGATTATAGGTAGGCCTATGGCTGTACCAAATATTTGAATCAGAGTTAATCTCTGAAACTAAGCAGCCCAGGGAAAATATATTGTTTGAATAAACGTTTGAAGCATTCCGCTGACATCTTGGATTAATGTTGAATGTTCATGATAAATAATTAATGTTTGGACCTTAAAAATACGATGAACTTTAGTTTGTTTTGTTAGAAATTCCCTTAACCCTTTACCTAACGTAACGGCCAAAACCGGCCAGCGCTATTCTCAAAAATCGCCAATTAATTTTCATTATTTTTTTTCATTTTTTGTCTCAAAAACATAGGTTTTGACCCCTCGTTGGAACGAGCTCGACGAGCTCGTTCCAACGAGGGGTCATAACCTATGTTTTTGAGACAAAAAATGAAAAAAACTAGTTATTCAAGAATTATTTTTGCAAGTGTCGTCTGCTTTTCAGGTTAGGTAAAGGGTTAAAAATATGTGAAAAAAATGACCAAGTCAGCCCAATAATTTTGCTGTCATATGTCGGACCGATCCCGCTTTCGAACTCGATTGTCATTGAGAAAATCTTCTCAGAAAACAATACAACAAAAGTGAATTGAATCGATTGACGTTTGTTTAAGTTATCGCGCTATCAAGTACAAAATTTCCAAAAAATGACCAAGTCAGCGCAATACTCCTGCAGCCGTACATCGGACCAAGTCCGTTTTCGAACTCGATCAAAACATTGTTTCTTGAAACCGATATGCCAAATATCAGTCAAATCGGTTGACGTTTGTTGAAGTTATCGCGCTATCAAGATTCAAATTAGTCGATTTTAGCAAACAATGACCAAGTCAGCCCAATAATTATGAGGCCATACATCCGACCGACCCCGTTTCCTTGAAACCCATGCGCTAAATATCAGATAAATCGGTTACCACATGTTGAAGATATCGTGATATCAACCTCAAAATTAGTCGAATTTAACAAAAAAATGATCAAGTCTGCCCAATAATTCTGCGACTGTGTATCGGACCGAGTCCGTTTTCGAACTCGACCAAGACATTGTTCCTTGAAACCCATGTGCCAGATATCTGGCAAATCGGTTGACGTTTGTTGAAGTGTCGCGCTATCAAGCTCAAAATTAGTAGATTTTAACAAAGGGCCATAACCCTTGTGAAAAAGCATGGACACGCCCTATTTTGCGTCATCCGTCCAGAAACAACTAAATATTTAGCAAAAAGGGCCGCTCTCCGGGCGACCGACCCTCGCCATACCAATAGTCAAGTTTTTGTTTGAAAACGCGACTAAAAATAGGAAACATCATGAAAAGAATTATATAAGTATGCCTAATGATATCACACAAAATATAGACAAATAAATAGCCGGTTTATACTTTTTTAAAGCTGGTATCAATTGCTTATCAAATAATATTACCGTCTTATTTTTGTTAACGATTCCTTCATTTTCCTATCGCCCCAAGAGATTCACCAACTTTAAATAGCAAACCCGGAGCAGACGAAAAGGATAAATTACCAAATAACGGTGTTATTTCCCAAATCCGGCGATGGAACGCCGGGAACGTTTTCACGGCGACATTTTTTTCTCGAGCCTGGCAAATAAATGACCGCATTGGTGTCATTAAATTGAGATACGTCGAATATCACATATAAATTTGCTATTACGCACCCTCACCTCTTATACATCCTGCAAGTATAAATATCTCGATATTAAAATTTCTTGCCTGATTTTTCCTATTTGGATTAATTTGGAGGGGGAGGGGGTATGACTGAATTTGTTTGTGGAGGAGGGCCTGTGCCCCCTCAGCCCCCCCCTCCCCTCCCATGGCTACGCGACTGGTGCCACCTTCCCCCACTTGAGCATTCGGGATTAAGTGCCTTGCCCAATGACACAACGCGGTTACCCCGGGTAGAGATCGAACCGTGAATCTCTCGGTTTGATGTTAGCAACAGATCATGTACCCGATCAACCCACATTGGCCGGATCTCATTTGACGTCATAGACACATGACCCAGTTGCGTCATTTTTGGTTGTCATGGTAGACTACATGAGCGCCATCTTGTGACATCATCTCCATAGTGATACGTCGTCTTAGTGTGCATGAGTAGCGCGTGTTGTGGAGGTGATATGTGTTTCCGCCGTCCATTTTGTCTATCGGAGGCTGCCATCTTGGTTTTTATGGTAGCACTTGGTTGGTTGATATGTGGCCCAAATTCGTCTAATAGGAAAGAAAGGGGGTATGTTTGGAGGGTGTGTTCGATTGAATAAGAGTAAATTTAATTACCACAAACAACCCGACAATCCCTCCAAATAATCCAAAACTATTGAAACGGACTTGGCAAAGCCACCATCTAGGGCTATATGACGGAGGGGTCTCCTGTGGATCAGTTCAAGTGAACTAGATGTTTGTGTTTTACATCGAATTACCACAATCAACCAGACAATCCATCTAAACCTCCAAAAACAACTTTTTTGGCACGGATTCCTCCATTTTGGGCTTAAAAGAGTAGCATGCAGTGCTTTAAGGTGCGTTTCCTTGTATGAGTAAATTTTATTGGTTCGAATACTTTGTAGAATTACCTAAATAAATCCAACAATTCTTTTAGTAGTGCGGATTTCCCTCTAAATCCTCGGTTTCTATCTGTTGTCCCCAAGAATTCTTCTTTTTGCCCAATAATAGATGCATTCATTTGTATAAGAGTAACTTTATTATTTCGGATTTGCACCATAGTCTCGGTTTTTTATCTATCTCGATCTATTATGTGGCTTATTCTTTTATTTCCTGACCTGTTTTGCCTTTTACTGCTCCCATTTCTGCCTGTGCCAAAAGTCTATTTTGTCTTAGCTGTCTCTGTTTTACCTCCCCTGTGTATAACGAAGTCCTCTATGATCCTCAATCCCAAAATACAATCAAGCAGGTATTTTTCAAACGACTCGAATCTTATCGATCAAATAAGTTTTCGAGCAGTTCCTGAAAAAGTCATTGCCCGAACAACTCAAAACCCATCGAGCAAATGAGTATCGAAAGAGCGATTCCTTTTACGACTCTTATGCTCATCTGGATACCTTTGGCATAATGATGTAGTACATTTTGGAGGATACCCACCTGAATATAATTTGGCTCCTAGAATCTGTCCAGTTCCTTGCAATCTAGACCTATCTCCAACACCACTATTGCTGACTTTTCCAATATTGCCATCGTCTCCGCTATGATTAGCGTTTACAGTAGTCACCAAATCCTGTAGTCTTCTTCCACCCTTGCAGCCTTGTACCATTACTAGCCCTAGTACATACTTGCTAACTATCTCAGATTGCTCAAACGACCAGAATCCCATCGAGCAAATGAGCCATGGGGTAATGGCCTGAACGAGTGACTCCACGTACGACTCTTTTGCTCATCACAGTATTGGAGGATACTTATGACATGATGATTCAGAGTTATAGGATTCTTTTGGTGGATACATTTTGGAGGTTACCAGCCTGGAGATAATTATGGTTCCTAATACCGGATCGGCTTCTGGTTTCTATAGCTGTAGGATCATCGTCTGTCCTATGATTAGCTTCTACTGTAGTCATCCAATCCTATAGTCTTCTTCCACCCTTACATCCTCACACCACTTCTAGCACTACTGCAGGCTTGCTACCTCAAGTTGCTGGAATGACTAGAATCCCATCGAGCAAATAAGCCATCGAGTAATTGCTCGAGCGTGTGACTACACATAAACTCTAGGTATTGGAGGATACTTATGATGGGATGATTCAGCATTGGATGATATTTTGGAGGATACCTGCCTGAAGATAATTATGGTTCCTAGTACCTGATCAGCTTCGAGTTTCTATAGCTCTAAGACCACTACTTAAGGAATAGTGCATGGCTTGGAGTTGACTACGTCCATATAGTGCCCAGTGAGGTGGTGTAGTTCCCGCCGCGAAGCGGAGGGAACTACACCACCTAACTGGGCACTATATGGGCGTAGTCAACGACAAGACATGCACTAATCCTTATATTATATCGAACACCCATCAAGAAAAACATCTGTCCGATTTGTTAATCTATTACCAAGGTAGCAGCCCTAACAACCAGCGTTATATAGAAAAAAATACCATGTAGTTTTTAAAAAACATTTTCTTCTTCCAAAGCACGGCTAACTTGGATTATTGATATGAGCAGAAGACAGATTTTGAATCGGTCGGCAAGGGTAAACAAAACATTTCTCCCAAACGGAACTGTGTATTCTAGAATCGCGCAACTCGCGAATGAAGACAAAAACTTTCGAAATTTGACAACGCAGTTTGATAATTTCCACACATTTGTCACACATATACACTACCGAATGGGTCAGAACGGGATACAAACTCCGAAGATTCAATTGAATTCCATTATTTATTCGTTAACTGCCCAAAACATACAATTAAATAGCGAAATAATATGAGCAGCGAAACAAACGATTTTTCATATCCGGACGCGTTCTCATGAACGTTGAACCCAGGTATGGATCATTCTCTTCGAAACGAGATAAGGATCATCTTCTCAAGAAATAAAATAAACGCCTCGGAAAATGTGACTTCAACAATGAAAAATCGATACATTTTTCCACAAAGATTTCTTTCCGGGTCGTTTTGTGGATGTTGTGCCTCTGTGAATCGATTTTTAAATTTAGCCTGATCAGTTTTATTCGCCCAGTATGAAAAGAAAACTGATATAGTAGTGTGCTAAAAATAGAAAACGTGTAGTGCCTGGGTGTAGTGCCTGGTCAGTTCTGTGGATGCAAACTACACGAAATAGAGTATCATCTTTCAGCCAGTCAGAATGCAAGGAAGTCACGTGAGATATAATATTTACCCATAATCACCATCATCTGTCCTACGATTAGCTTAAACAGAATTCACCCAATACTATAGTCTTCTACCACCCTTGCAGCCTTGGACCACTACTATTGATTTGTACCACTATTTCAGGCATGCTCTCGACTCTACCCTCAGTCAAGCCTTCACCAGGATCAATCAGATTGTTTCATTTTCCCTAACATGTACTATTGTATACAGAGTTAAAACCCTTATATAACATCTGTAGACATAGACAGGCTATTGAAGGAATTCCGTAAGTGGGGTTCCTAGCTGATTCCGCAAAGTGAGACGAGGAAACACGTATCACCTTAACAACATGCGTTGCGCATGTGCACTAGGACCACGCATCACAATGCTGATGACATCACAAGATGGCCGCTCACGAAGGCTACCACGACAAGCAAACAAGACGTAACTGGGTCACGTAGCTATGACATCAAATGAGATCCGTCCAATGTGGGTCGATCGGGTACATGATCTACTACTGATGTCGTCCTGTTATTCAAGATTTTGATCTCGAATCCTGTTTCGTATTTTAATATTTTTAAATTAAAACATGGTGTTTACAATGAATCTAAAATGGACCATACAATTACTAATAAAAATTACTTCATGGTCCTATTGTGGTTTCTCCATTGGTTTCACATGAGGAAAAAGTGAACTCGAATATTATGGTTCTATTTTCAGGTGCATGTTTTATCATTAATAGAGACAGACACGTGAGCATAATAATTCTCTGACATGATTCCAGTAACCACCTTGGTAAAACTTACCATTACCGCAGCTGAGTATGCGTAGTTTCAGTATAGTATGCACATGCGTGAATGATATTTTGCAGGTTAATAGAAATTGATTTTTTTATGCCCCCCGACTTAAGTCGGGTGGCATATAGTGATTGAAGTGTGCGTGTGTCCGTCCATCCGTGTGTCCGTGTGTGTGTGTGTCCGAGCCAATAACTCGAAAACGGTTAGGGCCACAGTCATCAAACTTCACACAATTATAAAGGATCATGGGAGGATGTGTCACACACCATAGCCGGGTTCGTACCTTCAAGGTCAAGGTCACATTTCAATATCACACTAAACATTGGTCAATATTCGTGTCTCAACCATAACTCAGAAACGAATCATAGTACAATTGTTAAACTTTTTACAAATGTTAAGGACAGTCAGAAGGTGTTTCGCGTATAATAGTTTCCGCCGCATCTGCAAGATGGAGGTCACAATTGACCTTCATATGTTCAGGGTCACAAATCGTGTCTCAAGCATAACTCCAAAACTATTACGGCTACAATCATCTAACATCGCTCAATTATAAAGGACAACGGGTGAATGTGTCACGCACCACAGCCAGGTCCGTAAGGTCAAGGTCACATTTCAAGGTCACACTGAACACGGTTAGGGCCACAGTCATCAAACTTCACACAATTATAAAGGACAATGGAAGGATGTGTCACACACCATAGCCGGGTTCGTACCTCCAAGATCAAGGTCACATTTCAAGGTCACACTAAAAATCGGTCAATATTCGTGTCTCAGCCATAACTCAGAAACGAATCATAGTACAATTGTTGAACTTTTTACAAATGTTAAGGACAGTCAGAAGGTGTGTCGCGTATAATAGTTTCCGCCGCATCTGCAAGGTGAAGGTCACAGGGGGGGGGGGGGGGGTGTTAGTAACATTTTTCTTGTTTATATAATATATGCCATGTACTTTGATTATTCAAATCTATAGACATATCTAGCGATAAGAAAATGTTATCATTTATCGTATCTCCATTCCATCTGTGAGCAAGCTTGTCACTTCCTTGCTACTACTAAGAGTTGTGGTCTCCGTGTTTCCGCATTGATTACCCTGTGCGTGTTTGTGGGATAGAATAGACCCCCGCATTCGACGTGAGAGTCCCCTAACTTTGCTTGAAAAGCCAGGCTGGTGAAGCTAAATGTTATAATGACAGATGTGGGGTTCCCGTATAGGAATCTGAGCCATTGTATAGCAGAATCTATTTTTGTCACATTCTGCTAATATTGAATACCCTCATCCGTATGTGGACGAGCTTGTCAGTTCCTTGCTAGAAGCTGCATATTGCAGAGTAGTAATTTATGGGGTCTTCTTGTGGATCTTTCTTCAGTTGGGAACTGTCGATATCATAATAACTGGTGTATAACAGGCCCACGCTGAAGATATGATTTGGGGAGCTATTGACCCCTGTTGAGTATTCACATGCCAGTTAGCCTGTCTTTGTTCCTTGATCGGTTATCACCTGCCCAGCTTTGGTAGTCAAGCTTTTGATGCACAGGCAGCTTTCCCGCTGGGTGTCTTGGATATAATAGGTATATCTGTGGTAGCCAGATTGTTAATTAATACATTGCAGCAATGGCCCGACTGTGCATATAGACTTCTCAATATAGTCGAACGACAATAGCAAATTCTAAAGAATTTGTTTCATCGGGATATTGCGATGTCTGTGTGGAAGAGCTTGCAAGTTCCTCGCCAGGGGTTGGTGTTTTTTATTGACCATCTTTTGGATCAGCTTGACCTTCATCTTGGGAGCTAACAACGTGATATAATAACCTTAGTTATTGAAATTGACGTACAATCCCGCTCATAATGTAACCTTTGCTTTTGAAAGTGTTGTTATACCCTAATGAACGCATTTGCCATTGAACTGTGATATTTTGTTAGTTTAAAAAATGAAGGTTTGTTTTACTATAGCTTGTCTCAAGTTTGATCCTTCCGCAATCCTTCTAAATTTCTCGATTGCCATATTTGTCGCCACATGAACATATGAACATACATATGTGGTTCTGTGTTTATTGCATGTCGCTGTACAAGTTTTGGCAATTTGTTATATATCACATAACCGTTGCTATTTCTGCGATATATACCATCTCTTTCCTGAAAAATTATTATTGGTAATCAAGTCTTTCTTCCAATTTGTGGTTATTTTAAGTTTTCATTTTTTTTTTTTTTTTGGTAATTCTAAGAAATAAAGTGTAGCCGAAAATGGTAAGTGAAAAATGAGGAAACCCTCTTTCGGTTTGCTTGATTCTGCCTACTTCTTCCTCTATTGCTAAATTTGTCAGTGTTTCAGACGAACTGTGCACGCCCAACGACAAATCTTGTTATCTGGCAGCGTTTTTGAAAACATTTTATCTGAAAAATGCGGTGGCGTTGCGAAACCGGTTCTCGTCAGATCACCGAAGTTAAGAAACGTCGAGCCCGGTTAGTCCTCTGATGGGTGACCATCTGAGCGATCGATTCGGACTCCCGTGTTTTGTCCTTGGGCAAGGCACTTAACCTCGGTTGTCCAGATGGGGGCACGATGACGTCGTGTACTAAGGCGTACTGCACGTCGATGGTGTGCATGTCTTCAACCAATCTAACCCTGCCTGGGCTGCAGCGCGGAGTTACGATGTTGGGGAGCTAGCAGCTGCTCGTCGTTACTCGGTGGTTCTCTCCGGGTACTCCGGCTTCCTGTCCCGTAAACTTGTCACGGTCATGATTAGCCATTGTGCATAAGTATGTGACCTTAAACACCAATAAATAAATATAAATAAATTTGAAAAAAGCGAAAAAAAAAGAAAGCGTTTCATGTTTCAAACGGACGCGTAGACAGGATTCTATAATAAGGAGTGCCCTAGCCAGTTGGGGTGGGACGTGGCATTTGGAAGACGGCTGTGGGTGATTCTAGGGTCTCTCCAAGTTCTAACTAGGGCCCTCGGTCGTGAGAGGGGCAGCGAAAAGTTTAGGGTGGGCCACCCCCCCCCCCCCCCCCCACACACACACACACACGCGCGCAAATCGGGGACACCACTTGGTTCACCCTGAATTTTGTTTTTTGGAGAGGCCTGTTTCTAGATTTATAATATCACTTACCCGTGTAGTGGTGGTACGTTCTCCCTCTTGCCAACTGTTACTGCACGAACTGAGCTGATAACACCACACGCAAGTCCTTTTATCAATGCAAAAATACAAATTGTGTTTTTCACACGATGATAACCACCCGTTGAATTCACGAACAGTAAACCCCCAGATGTACAGGTAGTGCAAAATAAATATACCTTATAAACCGAGTGACAATCCGTAAGTGAATTGAAGTCTCGAGTGCGAATCACGAGTGACTTTATTTATTTATTTATTTATTTATTTATTTATTTATTTATTTATTTATTTATTTATTTATTTATTTATTTTTTAAGGTTTAACGACCACTAACAGCCAATGTCATATCGTGTCGGTGACAGTTTTACTGGGGGAGGAAGCCGGAGTGCCCGGAGAGAACCACCGAGCAACGACCAGCAGCTGCCAGCTCTCCAACATCGTAACTCCGCACTGCAGCACAGGCAGGGTTAGATTGGTTGAAGACATGCGCACCATCGACGTGCAGTACTCCTCAGTGCGCGGCGTCATCGTGCTCGATGAAGGTCACATAACCAAAAAACAATTGAAATATTTAACAGCTAAGCTCAGTGCTCAATAAAGACAATTTTACATCCTACCAAAGATCCACAAGGACCGTTCTTCCTGGACGGATGACTTAACTCCACCCGGGTGGCCAATTGTATCAGATTGTAACTCAGAATCTTATGCGATCTCAGAACTAATTGATTATCATCTTAAACCTATAGCAAATAGACATCCGAGCTACCTAAAAAATACACAGGATTTCCTGTCTAAAATTTCGAAATTGAAAATATCGAAAAATGCTATCCTGGCTACTTCGGATATCGATAGTATGTACGAACGAAATGATTTCGCGTGCCGAAGGCGCGCAGGGACGGTATGGGGAACAAGCCCCTTTCGACCCTCGGTGACTGTATATGATTGGCTGTCACATGTCTAGGCGTGTTGAAGGAGGAAAAGGTTCCGGTACTCGGCAGGTGTCTCCTGTTGCGGTGTGGCGGTCTAGTTGACTGATGTCGGTTGAACCCTCGGGTGAGGACCAGTGTGGGAGGTTGGGTCCTCTCACAAAGGTACTACCTCTCCCCGAGGGTGCTGTCGATCTGGATTTTCGGGCAAGTATAGTCTGCCACTTCGGAGATGATTTTGAGTGATGGCCATCACTGGCAAGTATAATCTACCTCAGGCTGTCTCTGTTTCATAGGATGTTTTTGAAAGAAACAACAACGACCCCTTTCGGGGACCACCAGAAAGAAGACCCGAACTTCCCTGGTTCGGGGGCAGGCCTGCATTGTAGTCCTAATGGGTTGGGACAAAAGATGCGCAATGCGCTTACAAAAGGGGGCAGAGGCGGGACGCAGGGCCAACGCTCGCCTCCCATTAAAGTGGTCGACGACTTTTAGGGATGGAGTGGAGGATGTTCAGGAACCATGGGGGTTACTGTTTCCATAACGGTTAGACTGTCCATAGCGGTTATTGGGGTGCTGGTCTAAAATCATCTTCTGAGTACCTGCTTAAAAGAAGAAGGTAGAATTAGTATTCATTAGAGTATGTAAACTGTAAAGATAAAAGTAGCATATTTTGTTTAATTTTTAGATTTAGTCTTTAGTTGAGTCGGTGAAGGCAGCCCTTTATGGTAGAAGGCCACAGTTAAGCTGTTACTCTGCCTATTAGCTCACATTCTCGTTCCCTATTTGTCCTCAAGCATGTTTAGTTTTTAAATCTGATGTTATCTTAGTTGAGTCGGTGAAGGCAGCCCTTTCTGGTAGAAGGCCACAGTTAAGCTGTTAATCTGCCTGTTAACTCACCTTCTCATTCCCTATTTATTATTTAGTTTTTTACATTATTTAATCGTGATGTAATTTTAGTTGAGTCGGTGAAGGCAGCTCTTTCTGGTAGAAGGCCACAGTTAAGCTGTTAATCTGCCTGTTTATTCACCTTCTCGTTCCCTATTTATTATTTAATTGTTTTAACAATATTTAATCCTGATGTAATTTTAGATGAGTCGGTGAAGGCAGCCCTTTCTGGTAGAAGGCCACAGTTAAGCTGTTAATCTGCCTGTTAGTTCACCTTCTCGTTCCCCAGTTTTTTCGAGCGGTCGTAGTTTTGATTGCAATTTTTGGGCTATTGTCGGCTTTCGCAAATGACTCCAAGTTCGGAGATTAGTTCACTGTCGACTAGCCGGTCATGATTTTTCGCGGCTAGGGTGGCTAGGCGGTCTTTACTGGTGCGGATATCGGCCCTGTCGTGGAGTGTTTTGATGGGTTGTGTCCCATAGGGCGCGGAGGGCGACTCTAAGTGCGTGATTTTGGACCTTATAGAATTTTCCCATATTTGTTTGATTGAGGTCAGTTAGTATGATTGCACCGTATTCGAGAACTGGGCGCACAAAGGCTTTGTATAGTTTGAGTAGGGTTGACTGGTTGGCTCCCCATGAAGTTCCCTTAAGCATTTTCAGTAAGTTAATGCCTTTGGTGGCTTTTTTCGCCATGTCGTCGGTGTGTTTGTTGAATGACAGTTTTTGATCAATGGTGATGCCCAGGAATTTCGCTTCTTTGCATTCTGGAAGGGTGTTATCCATAAGTTTTAGGTCAAAAACACGTTTACTTGTCTTGCGAGTAAAGGTGATTCGTTGGGTTTTATTGGGGTTTAGCTTAATTCTCCATTTGGCACACCATTGTTCTAGTTCGTCGAGAGCGCTTTGTATGGGTTTTTGGAGCAGATTGGCCGTATTGTTAGAGTCTCAGAGGTCCTTATCATCCGCGAATTGGGAAACTTGAACGCGATCATCGGAGAAGCTAAGGTCATTTACGAAAAAGATGTACATGAGGGGGCTTAGGACGGATCCTTGTGGGTGCATGCTTCAAAGGGGACACTGTCAGACATTTCATTGTTCACTCTGACTTTAATTTCGCGATCATTTAAGAAAGAGGATAGTAATCTGAGCAGTTTCATGGGGAGTCTCATTTTTGATAATTTGTAGCGCATTCCATTGTGCCAAACAGAGTCGAATGCTTTTTCGACGTCTAACAGGACTGCCGCGCCTATTTGCTGATTGTTGATAGCGGTTTTCATTTGGGTGACTAGTCGGTAGACATGTTCGATGCCTTCTTTGCGGTTTCTATAGGCTATTTGCCATTTATTGAAAAAATCGATGTCTTCAAGGTGCCCCCTGAACCGATTGGTAAGGATTCGTACGAATGTCTTACCAATGCAACTGAGGAGGCTGATTGGGCGGTAGCTGACTGGATCGGAGGGGTCCTTGTCGGGTTTTGGTATCATGACACCAATGGCTTTTTTCCAGCATTTGGGAAAGTAGCCATGGGTGAGGCATGCGTTGAATAGTTTGTTTAGTTTTTCGATTAGGGAGTTTGGGCTTTGTTTTAGAATTGTGTAGGTTACATCGTCTTCGCCGGGTGAGGAGGAGTTTTTGCATTTTTTATGACGTTAATGATTTCGTCATTGTGATGGGGGTGACAAGGTCATCATCGTCCCCGTCTTCTGGCTCGTTATCGAAATTGGGGTCACGGTAGATATCAGGGTGTTCATTGATGAAGTCATCAATCGCGTTAATGACGGCGTCATCATTGCCCGTGCCTTGATACGGGCGATGCGTTTTTTCTTAGGAGGTCGGCAAAGATGTCGGCCTTCTCTTTGTCGGTGCGAGTGAAAGAGTCGTCTTCCTTCTTAAGAGGTTTTGCTGCGGCTTTTCCGCCCTTGTTTTTTATACCCCCACTTTCGAAGAAAATGGGGTTATACTGGATTACATGCGTCCGTGCGTGAGTCCGTCCGAAAGTATTCATAACTTAAGTAAATTATTATTTTTTATAATATTTGTTGGTCATAGGTATGCCCACACTAGTTATTTATTATTATTATTATTATTTTTTTATTATTAATTGTTCACTTAGAAATTGTGTCCGTCCGAGCCAAATTTTGTCTGTTCAGCCTGTATCTCGGGTATCGCATGTTCTATTGCAATGGAATTTGCCATGAACACTGCTTATGGTATAGGCTTTAAAAAAAAGGATTCAACGGTATTTCTCACATTCTCCTTTTTAGAGTTATCCCCCTTTTTGACTTGGAAATTGTCGGAAATAGACATTATTTTTCTGTTCAGCCGGTATCTCAGGTATGGATTATCGGATTTTGGTGAAACATGGCATGCAGTTTGCCTATGACAAAGGCTTCTGCTTCATTGCATAAAACTTCCAAACACCAAACAATGTACCATACCTTTTGACTTAGAAACTGTTGAAAACTTTCGAAGAAAATGGAAGGGGGGGGGGGGGGTATACTGGATTGCGTCCGTCCATCTGCGCATCTGTCCGTCAGTCCATACGAGAATATTCATAAATGATATTTGTTGGTCATAGGTATGCCCACACTAGGCGGTACACCACGTGGGGGTATACACCGGACGAAAGTCCAGCTCTTGTTTTGCCCAGTAAGAATTTTGAAAGAGTCTCAGAATTTTTTAGCATCTTGGGTCCCGTTTAGGTTGGATGTTGTCTTTTCCCAGCTGGCTTGTTTTTCAGCTTTGAGGGCTTCTTTGACTTCGCCGTGAAGGCGGTTGTATGTTTTTTGGAGGTCAGATTTCTTGCTGGGGTCAGATTCGGTTTTACGAGCACGAAGAGCTTTCCGTTTAGATTTGATTAGTGACAGAGTGTCGTCCGAGATAGTGTTTCTCCAGGGGCGTACTTCTTCTTTTGGGCATATTTCGTTTAAGGTTGAGTTAATGATTTTCTCAATGCTCTCACATTGGGTTCCCAGTTCCGCTGCATTGGATGGGGGTTGGGGGGAGGGGAGTTAGTGAGTTTGACATCGATGATGTCGCGGTAGAGGTTCCAATTAATTTTCCTGAAGTTTCTGCGAAGAGTGTGGGTGGTGGGGGGGGGGGGGGGTACCTGAGTGGGCCATTTCCTAACTGCAGAGAGGCTTGGACCGGGAGGTAGTCGCTGCCTAAGTCATCATCGCCGACCCAGTGGTCATCGATGTGGTTTATCAGGGAGTCACTGGCGATAATTAGATCGAGGATTTCGGATGAGAATAATGGGTTGTTACTGATATAAATTGCAGAGCTGACATTCATAACCACATGACGGTTATGTTTTTTCGTAATTTCTAGGAGGGCTTCACCGTTGGGGGTAGTTTTGTTGCAGCCAAAGTACAGGTGTTTGGCATTGAAGTCGCCAAGGAAAATGCAGTGTTTGTATTTCCTCGTAAAGAATTCAAAGACAGTGTCAGAAACAATTTTGCTTGGGTCGTTATAATAACAAACAATCGCGATGTTTTTATTGTCAACAGTGATTTCAGTAGCAATCACCTCTGTATCGAGGTGATTAGTTTTTATGGTTTTGGTTTTGATGTTCTGCTTTATCAGAAGAGCGACGCCGCCACCTGTGGTGATTAGTCGGTCTCTTCTAATAGTGCTGAACCCGCTTACTGAGACATTTTTGCTGGGTTGAAGCCAACTTTCGCAGATACAGATAATGTCTGTGTCTTCGAAATATCGGCTGATCTGAAGTTTTTTATTGTTAACGCTTCTAGCGTTCCACACGGCTATTTGTAACTTATTCATGATGGGGTTGTAATTTAATTACGGTGTTTTGTTAGAGGTTTTTTGGCGGCTTTATGGGTGGTGATTGCGGCTTTAATTAGGGAATCGGATATCTGTGTTTTGAAAAGCCCGGTCGCTGACCGGCTAACATTTTGACAGATATCAGATAGGCTGGTACTCACGTGTTTGTTTAATACGGTGAACAGTGCTCCCGCAGCTAATGAACAGATTGTGTGTGTGTGTGGGGGGGGGGGGGGGGGGGGGGGGGGGGCACTGTCGGGATTTTTTAAGTTAAGGTTTTTTAGCTCGATATTTTGTTTAACTTTTTTGTAGTGGGGACACCCGCGATAATTGCCCCTTTACAGTTTGGGCATAATGGAGAGTCTGATTTACATGCTTGTGTGAGGTGATTGCCTCCACATCTCATGCAGGTCAGATTCCCCCTGCATTTATTGGCTAAGTGCCCGAGTTTTTGGCACTTGTGGCACTGGATTGGTGGAGGGGTAGTTCTATACTCCTCCACCACATGTTTTCTGCCGTTAATAGTTACTCCATTCTTGGCTAGTTTTTCTTTAACTTCTTTGCTTGGGCAGTTCACCTTAAGTCTCCAAGTGCTTTTGCCCGTGGCCCTAGATGTAAACCTCTCCCATTCGCAGTTCGGCAATCCCCTAGATATGGCATCCTTGGGGGTTTTCGGGTGAACCCTAGTTACGACTATTATGAAGGGGACTGCCTTTTTGACGGGAGGGGAGGGAGTCGCTTTCCCTTGTCTCCTTTTTTTTGTTAGCGAACGATCTGCTGTTTTTTTTGACCGCCTCAGAAAAGTTTAGTTCCATAAGAGGAGTAGGCGTAGGTGATGTATTGAGACTGGGTTACTCGGAATCGGCTGACTTGGTGTCTTAGCTGCTGGACATGAGTAGTTGCTCGAGTTACTGGAATTATTGGAATTACTGGAGTTATTGGAATTGCTAGCGTTACCAGGTGCCTTTCCTGGGATGTTATTCTGGTCAGTCAGACTAGGGACTGAGATAGAGCCAGGAGGGCACGGACGAGGAATGAAACTCCGACACCTCTTGACTTTACGCTCAGTCAAGGTGTCAAAACCATCCTCGTTTGTGCTCTCCTGCAGCTCTATATCATAATCTGAATTATCTCTTTTTTGTTGTTTTCTTTCTTGTGGTGTCCTACCACATGTGTGGGCTTGAACTCTGGAGAGCGGGACCTCAGACATGCTGTTGCCACTGTCTTTAGAGTAGTCAGGGCTGAACAGCTGTGATAAAGGCTTGTCAGGGTTGAACTCCTTTGTGTTAAAAGGATCTTTAGGTTCATTGGGGGAAGGTGTTCTATTGATCCCGGTCCGCCTAGCATCCCGGGCGACCGCTGCATAGGATCTAGGACTTCCGCCCTTCTCCGACTTAGGGGTTGCTGGGGTTGCCGAGCCACCAGTTGCTTTGACTGCATTGTTATTGTTAAGACCAGAGCTACTTTGATCAGTTGTTATTGAACATGATGTTACTACCTTAGGTGATGCAGGATGGATTTCTGCCACTACCTGGTTTTCCTTTGAAGGAGAGCCAGGGGTTGGTGTACAGACCTGGGTACAGACCGGAGCGTTAGAGTTGGTGGCCAAGCTAGGCTGGCTAATATTGACAGCTGTGGTAGCTGTAGTAGCAGCTGTACGAGCAGAGGACTTTAGCCTTGCGACTTCTTCCTCCTTGGCAACTAACTGCTCTCTGAGAATGGCCATCTCCTTTCTAATCTCTTTTATCTCATCCACTAATGCCTGGATGTCGAGCCCCCCCCCCCCCCCCCCCCCATAGACCGAGTATTAAACCCACCTACCTTGCCAGTGGATGCTCTTCTAGCAGCTCTCTCTCTCTCTCTTTCTCTCCTATTCTTCCTTTCTTCTTTTCTCTTCTCTCTCTCTTCTTGTCTTTGATGAAAGCTGTGGAGACTGTGTGTGGATGAGACATTTTCCTTATTTATCAGTTAATCAGTAGCAAGTTCAGAGACAAGTTTACAGAAGCGTGTTAAAGTTTACTCTTTGTGGCTGAAATATGATCAGAATCACTTTTTCAGTGTTACTGTCTTGTCAAAGCGGTTGAACTGAACTGAACCAAGATGAATGACGACAGTATGTATACGAACATTGATATTGATAAAGGTGTTAAATCGATTAAAAATGCATTTGAAAAAATATCCGGATGCAAAACGCCCGGATGAACAAATTTCGGATCTTTTAGAGCTGAGCTTAAAAGGTAATGACTTTCAATTCAATGGAGAATATTTTCTACAATAATAATGGGTTGTCCTATGGGCAAAAGATTCAGTCCTAATTGTGCAAGCATTTATGTTGCAGAATGGGAGGAACATGTCTCAAGCAAATGTGCAAAGTATCCTCTCGTATATCTCAGATATTTAGATGACATTTTTATTATTTGGGAACTCTCAAAAGAAGATTTGGATGAATTTTTAGAAATTTTGAACGATCATGATCCAAACTTTAAACTAAAAGCTACTATCAGTGAAAATTCTGTTGATTTTCTCGATGTGACCGTGTATAAAGGCAAACAATTTCAGGCATCCGGTCAGCTAGATTATAAAGTATTTTTAAACCAACTGATTCACATCAATTGTTGCACACAAAATCATTTCACCCTCAACATACATTTAAAAGTATCATCAAATCACAGTCCATTCGTTTCCACCGCAATTCAAGTGATAAGGTAAATTTCAATGAGGCTTGTTCTACTCTATTTGGCGCCCTCAGATCGAGGGGCTACTCACAACGCTTTTCGCGTAGCCTAATAATAATAACACTTTGGCCAGCCGCTGATTTGTCGCGGTTCTCGGACGAGAAGGCCATGGTTACACCTGAACTCCCAACTGCCTCCCTGTTCCCACGCTTCTCCTCTCCTCCCAACACACGGAGATGAACTGCTTGATGACATCCCTTGCCTCATTCTTCCCAATCTCACCGATTAGCATATTAACCCTCTCCTTTGAGTCTCCCCCAACCACGTGTCCTTCATTCTCCCATCCCACTTCCCCATTATACTCCCACTGAATCTCATTCTTTTAGACTGATACTTTGGGCATTCTAGAAGAAAGTGTTCCAGGGTCTCCACCACGCCCAAGTTACACATCTGGAACTCCTTTTCACTGTTTTTCCCAATTTTTCCCCTCAGCTCCAGGGACCGCGACCTCAGCTTGAACAACAGTGACCCCCCAAAGGTGCCATCAAGGTACTCTTCAAAACCAGGCTACTCTTTATCACGCAGGCCACCCAAAGATTTCTTTGATTTGACCGCCTCACGCCAATTACGGTTACAATCCTCCATGACCCTTTCTCTGACGATCTTTTTGCCCTGGTTTGCCCCAACGTCAAGGTCCGAGATCTCCAATGAGTAGTTTTCTACTAGCTCCCTCACTTGGACCATCCACCCCGTCTTGATATTTGAGTTGAAAGTTCTCAGGAACATTACTTTACACCATCGGCTATCGGAGAGATTTACCAAATAATTAAGATAACCGAGTTTCAATAGGTCTATCCTGTCCTTGATCCTCATCCACCCAAGCTCATCCCCTGATCGCTTATAGCGCTGCGGCATTACTCGAGCCTGTTATCCATCGGCCTGCATCGTTCTGCAGGATTTCCAAGCTCTTTACGGCTGTGTTGTTTAGGGGTACAACTTCCGCACCGTATGTTATGCTTTGCAGACCCACCATTTCCCAAATAGTTTTCCCCACGAAAACCTTATTGAAACTCTTTCTCCCTATAAGTTTCATTTGGTTAAGGATTCGCTTCCCCTTCAGAATCAATTTATTTGTGTGGTTTCGGTAGATGCCTCTTCCTGTGATGTTTATATTTACCCCCAAATACTCGTAATTGCTAGTCTCTCCTACACTAAGAAGTCTACTGCTACCTTCCGGAATGCAGAACTCCCCCACTCTCCACCTTCGAGTGGGCTCCACTTTGCGGCCCACGGGTATAACTTTGCTCTTGCTTTCATTAAGTTCGAGTCTCCATTTGCTCCCATATTTCCCAATAATTCCCAGCATCTTCGCTAGCCCCTCTTCGCTTTCTGACACTAGCACCATATCGTCTGCAAAAATAGCCCTGGGATCTTCAAGTCACCAACTGCAACCCCCTCGTCGCTATGCAGGAGTTCATCTCCTAAACCTTTGATGTACAATGCAAAAAGAATTGACGAAAGGATACACCCCTGTTTTAGGCCTATCTCCATAGGCACACGTTTTGTTGTAATGTTTCCCAGTTCACTCTGTACATCTTTATATAATGCTTTCATAATCCCAACAAACTCGCCCCCAAGCCCAGAACCTCCAGCTTGCGCCACATACCCTCCCTCCATACTCTATCATATGCCTTTTTAACATCCAAAAAGGCCATGAACATCTTTTTCTTTTTTGCTTTCGCGGATTCTATCATTTGGGATAGCGTGAAAAGATGGTCAGTGACTCTCCTTCCCTTCCTGAAGCCATTCTGGATTTCTCCCAAAAAACCCTTCTCTTCGATCACCTCCTCTAATCTCCCATACAGGACTTTACAAAAGACTTTTCCAATGTTGCTGCTGACAGAGATCTCTCGATAGTTATCCAAGACGTCTTTTTCCCCCTTTTTGTGAATAAATGTCACTTTGCTTTCCCTCCACTCCTTTGGGACATCTTGTTTTTCTATGGCTAAATTGAATAGGGCAGTTAGGCTTTCTAAGAGTTCCTCTCCCCCTTTTTTGATAAACTCGTTAGGAATTTCGTCCACCCCTTCCGCTTTTCCATTCCTTAATTTCGAGATTACCGTTCACACCTCCTCAGTTTTGATTTCGCTGCACACGAAGTTCGATAAACCAAACCTCCTTGAAGCTTCCTTTGCTTTTCTCTAGGTTTTTGGCCCTCATCGTCACTGTAATCAAGTTGTGATCACTATCCAACTCCATTTTTCCCTCATCGTCCACTTCTACCCCTATCACCTCCCTCCATAAAGTCATATCTGTGAGAATGTAGTCAATTATTGATTTTCTGTCGTTTCTCTCCCAGGTCCATTTCCCCTTACATCTAGCGTCCCTGTTCAGAATCTTCAGGCCGAGCTCATTTGTGAAGTTCAACAGCTTCCTTCCATTCCTGTTGACTTTCTTGTCCCCACCCTCTATGTCTTCTTCCTTATCACCTATGTGTCCATTAAAGTCGCCCATCAGAATTATATCGAGCCCCCTGTTTTCTAGTTCAGTGATATTGGACCTTAGTGTTGAGTACATCGAGTCATTCCACTCGGGTTTACTTCCCTCCACCGCACAGTACACAATCCCAAGGGCAATACGTTTGTTTCTCAGACTGATCTTTACCCATCCAATTTCTTTTGACACCTCAGCCGAGGTGATATCTTCCAGATCTGTGATCAGCGACGGTTTTAAATCCTCTTTAATGTACGTGCCTACCCCTCCCCCCTTTTCTGCCCCTCCGTTCGCCCTACACCTATCCACACACATCCGCTTACTTGGTCTACCCGTTCCTCGTGTCTTACCCACGTCTCGCTTAAGCCCATGACATCAAACTCCTCTGCTTCGATCAATGTAGTAATTTCACTTACTTTCCGGTGGAGACCCTGGATGTTGCAATAACCCACTTTCAGGGTACCGAGGTTCATTGGCTTCCGCCTACTGGGCCCATTGTTTTCTGGCGCTAGTCCTAGTAAACTTATTCTGTCCCCCTCGCTCTTGATTACCCCACCTATGTCCACTCTAGTTATACTTGCCTCTGACCTCCCACCCCGCTCCTCTCCAAAAAAGGCTCTGCTACCCGTAGAATTTTATCCCCCAATACCCGTTTCCCCCACCCTGCTAAGATGCAGCCCGTCACACCCGTACATGCTCCCATTGCCTGAAATCTCTAACTCTGAAAAAGCTCGAAAGTCCAGCAGAAACTACTGACGTCGAACCACTGAAAATTGAACACAACAGACCGTTGCAGAATGGTAGTGGCGTGGTATTTAATTGCCTCGTTGTAGATTGCATACGTTTATGCCTGATCAGCAAGAGGAATTTTCCTCCAAACAAACGAAAAATCATTATCAGATCCGTAACCCCTCCATTGTGATTCACCAAATATTATTTACTTTATCACTTGTAACCGCTGTCGGAAGCAGTATGTGGGTCAAAGTCAAAATCCTTTCCGAGAACGTGCTACTAGACACATGCAGGATATAAAACATAATGCTGATGCCCCAGTAGCACAACATTTTAACCTTCCTGGTCATTCTTTGGACGATTTCGAAATCCATCCTATTGAACAACCACTAATTAAAGACACATTAGAAGAAACGGATGTATTTAGAAAAAAATCTGAAGCTTTTTGGATCAATACGCTTCAAACCCTCTGGCCATTTGGTATGAACATATCAGAGGGAGAATGCCAAAGGAAGTCCATCATTCATTTCACTTTAAAAAATGTTAAAACATGAATTCAATTTAACCAATTCTAAATTAAATGAACCTGTGAATCTTCGACCTGTCATCGCCTATAAGAAAAACAAAAGCTTGTGTAACATCCTTGTAAGGACTAAATTAGAGCCCATCAATGAATAACATCAATTATTGCCAGTCAGTTTAACCAGTTCCTAAGCTCATCACTTGATTTAAATCAGTTTTGTGTATTTTTTGTCATGTTTGAAACCCATCAAGGTTCTGTAATGAAAACATTTTTTCGGCGGCATATTAAAAGAAAAAAACGTTTCAGTAGGAGACACACACACACACAGACACACTCACACACAGACACCCACACGCGCACGGACATGTATATAAAGTCATACACGGGTTAGACTGTGAGCATAAGAAATAAGAAGCTCCAGCAGCTGAAGTAACTCGGGGATGACTGGCACCATTTTAAAACTTTGTACTACTATCCACCAGACAATGGAAGAAATTTCTTTTTGTAATCTTTTTTATATTCATCTTTCTTCTCTCTTCGACCCTTCGTCTTTCTAACTTTTGTGTCTTCTATCCTCTTTACTCATCCCGCCTTTCGTTTGTAGATTTGCAGGTACAGTCACGTGTTTCCAATACACGCCCAGCTGAATCAACATGGCGGTCAAAATAATGTCCATGAACTGTCATTTATTTAAGAGAATAAAATTCCTCAGTATACTGTCTTCAGGATGTCCACTTTACTCCGGATATAGAAATTCGAATAAGAGATGAATGGGGGTTTGAGTGCCCATTCAGTTCCTATACAAGTTCTTCGAGAGGGGTGGCAATACTTTTCAATAACAATTTCGATTTCAAACTCCATAAGTATAAATTGGATCACGACGAGAATTATCTAATAATTGAGATCGAAGTTGAAGAACGTGTTTTTGTGATAGCGAATACAAATGGTCCTAAGCAAGATTGCCCAAACTTTTACAGGAAGTTAATGGAGCTCATTGAATCTATTAATTCCTCCTGCCTGTATATATTATGCGAGGAATTTAATTTAGTTATGGATCCTGTTCAAGATACTTCAAACTACCTCCATATAAATAATCCATCTGCAAGACAAAAGTTATTAGAAATCATTAGTCATCTTGATCTACAAGATATTTGGCGTGTGAACAGCCCAGATAAGCAAAGGTTTACTTGGCGCAGAAAGAACCCGATAGAACAAGCCCGCCCTTGACTTCTTCTTAATTTCCAGTCATACCTCGTCATGTCGTGCCCTGAGTTCCAATGTGTTCTATGTACCTACTGGCACATAGAACACATTGGAACTCAGGGGACGATGTGTTGATAACTGTAATATACATCCGGATTATACAAGTGACCATTCAACTATTGACTTGGAACTTAAATTTAATAACTTTCGACATGGGCCTGGGTTTTGGAAGTTTAACAACTCACTCCTTGGCAATAAAGATTATGCAAACTCTATAAAAGAAACTATTTTGGACACAACTGGGCAGTACAAAACCAGAAATTTCCAAGATCCTGAATATACATTCGAAATAAACGATCAGTTATTTTTTGAAACTCTGTTAATGGAGATAAGAAGTAAAACGATACAGTTTACCAAAAAACTAAAAGAAAAAAGTATAAATTAGAGAAAGAATTAGAACAAAAAAATACAGCCCTGGAAGACACGAATGACAAGCCATTCCGGGGAACTGGAGAGGGCTAAACAACATTAATAGATATCAGACAGGAAAAGATAGAGGGGATGGTAATAATGTCTAGAGCTCGATAGGTAGCTCGGTGGGTAGCTGAAGGAGAAAATGCCACTAAATACTTTCTAAATTTAGAAAAACGTAATTACACTAATAAAATGGTCTCAAAATTAGGAGATGATGACGGAAATAAGATTCTAGATCAAAGCAAGATACTTGCTGAAACAGTAAAATTTTACGCAAACCTATACAAAGAAAGAGACGATAATATTTCTACGAACACCCCCAATAATAATAATAATAATAATAATAATAATAATAATAATAATAATAATAATATTAATAATAATAATAATAGTTTCTCCTCCTTTGAGTCGGATAGTGAAACAAAAACGTTAAGCGTCACAGAAGTCGAAAACTTAGAAAGAGCAGTAACGTATGCGGAAGTTCTTAGCTATCTGAAAAAAATGAAAAATAATAAAATCCCCTGGTCAGACGGTTTCACAACGGAATTCTTCAAATTTTTCTGGAGAGACAAAGGTAAATTCCTTGTTCGTTCACTCAAATATGGTGGGGCGCGGTGGCTCAGTAGGTAGAGGTGCAGGCTGCAAGCCGAGAGGTCCTCGGTTCGAATCCCACCTGCGGCAACCGCGTTGTGTCCTTGAGCAAGACACTTAACCCCAATTACCCACGTGGGGGCACGGTGGCGCTGTGTACTAAGGCGTACTGCACGTCGATGGTGCACTTGTCTTCAACCAATGCTAACCCTGCTTGTGTGGAGTTAGTATGTTGGGGAGTGACAGTTGCTCGCCGTTGCTCGGAGGTTCTCTTCGGGTACTCCGTCTTCCTCCACCCGTAAAACTGTCATGGTCATGATTAGCCATTGTGCAGAAATATGTGACCTTAAACACCAATAAATAAATAAATAAATACTCAAATATGGTTTACAAAGATTACTCTTATCGGTCACACAACGTCATGGAGTAATAACACTGTTACCGAAGGACAAGAAACCCCGAGAGTTTTTGAAAAACTGGAGACCAATTACCTTGTTAAATATTTCTTATAAGATCTTATCTGGTTGTCTAGCGGAACGTGTGAAAGGTCTATTACCCAAACTTTTCCACATTGACCAGAAGGGGTTCATTAAAGGTAGATTTATTGGCGAAAATATTAGACTTATCTATGATGTTATTTATTCTACGGAAATTCTAAAAAAAACTGGCTTACTCGTTCTTATAGACTTTGAAAAAGCCTTTGATTCCGTATTGTGGTCGTATTGTCTCAAAACTATTGGATTACTTTAAATTTGGGCCAATTTTCAAAAGATATATTTTAACATTGTATAATGGTTTACGCATGTGAATGAGGAAATTTCGCCTCAAATCAAACTTGAGAGAGGCTGCCGACAGGGATATCCCATTTCGCCATATATTTTTTTATTATGTGCAGAACTCCTGGCTTCCAAAATAAGATCGTATAGGGATATACGAGGAATCAATATTGGGGAAATAGAATTTAAAATCACTCAATACGCGGACGATACATCTCTGTTTCATGATGGCTCTCCCAGGTCTCTGGACTCGGCGATGGACATGCTGCACAGATTTGAAAAAGTGTCGGGATTACGAATTAACTGTAACAAACAAAACGCAAGCAGTATGGATTGGTACCAAGAAAGACTGCACTGAATAAATATGTGATAGGTAGAAATTGAAGTGGAACCCTAATCCTTCAGAGTTTTAGGGGAAAATCTTTCCCTCGACCTTAAGGATATGACAGAAGATAACTAATTATCCAAAATGAGTGGTATAAAGAAAACCTTATCGGCTTGGACAAAACGGAACATAGATGTTTTAGGAAAAATCACAGTAGTTAAATCGCTTGCTCTTTCAAAATTAGTACATTTGTTCTTAAGTCTCCCCAACCCTACGAGTTAATTTAGTAAGGAATTAACGGGTGTCGTATATCAATTCATATGGAGTGGCCATGATCGTAAAACTCTAGTTCAGGAGTACGAGAGAGGTGGGGTTAAAATGGTTGATATACCATTATTTATACACTCTTTGAAAATATCATGGGACAAACGTATTGTTTCTGAGAACACGCCTCTACAAGGGTTGTTGACAACTCTAACGCTTTCTGTAGATAAAAACTGGTTTTTATCGACTCCCCAAATTATCAAAAAGTACGTTAATTCCACAAAAAAAACCAGTTTTGGAGGGATGTATTTGAAGCTTCGCACTTGTTTTGCAAAGAGCTAAAGGTAGAAAGCAGCGATAATTATCTATCGTCGAGTATTTGGAATAACGAAAATATCAAGATTTTTTAACAAACCAGTCTATTTCAAAAAATGGGAAGATAACGGGGTTACATTTATTAACGATCTTTTGGATAAAAAGGGGATTTTTTTATCTTGTGAAAAAATCAAAGACATCTATAAAATAGAGACAGATTTTATTACTTTTTCTGGAATTAAGAAAGCTGTCATTGTTATGTTTGATAACAGTTGTTAAAAAGGTTGGAAGGAGACAGATGAAGTAATTGTCTTTTCAACAACATTTATTTCTGTTTTCATCGGCAACCGGCTCTCACATAAAAACAACAATAAACACGCCATGAAAAACCTAATTCTCTCCCCTGATCTACTCCACACACGCACGATGGGCTGGCCGCTAGAAACTGTACCATACAACTCGAACCAGCTAACACTGCATCTCCCCTCCTACATTTCGGAGATCAATTTTTTAACTGACTTAACAACTCTACCTGATGTAGAAAGTCTCTGTTGCTCAATGTTACCAGATTGAGTGGAAAACTCTTTATCACCCCGTTTCACCTGCTCCCTCACAGTTACATCTTCACCCCCCCCCCCCCCCCCCCCCACCCCAACATCGGGCAACAATCCTGTTGTTGCTCCAGGTTGTATCCGAGAAGATGAACTGGAGTTGCCAACAGAAATCTCAAAATCTTGACCTTGTGGATCCTGATATTGTGGCACAGTACATGCCACTAAACTTTGCCTGTTTCTACGAACATCACCATTACTGGTTTTCACAATATATGAATTAGGCGTATTGTAACTTTGAGCAACAGAACCAAATCTTGACATAATTATCTCTGATATACACACTGTCTCCTGCAGAAAGTTTTGTAGAGTCAGAAGCATTATGATGCTTGTCATAGTTGACTTTAATTTTCATTTTATCCCTCAATTCACATTTCCGTAACTTAGCCAAACCAGTCCAGCGGGGTGCTAAAACTGATTTTGCCACCGGCAATGTGGATCGATGTTGTCTACCAAACAGTATTTCCGAGGGACTGAACCCATTATCCAGTGGAGTTGCTTTATACTCTAATAGTGCCAAATATGCATCTTTACTCTTGTGCAATACATTTTTCACGGTTCGAACAGCTCGTTCAACTTCCCCATTACTTTGGGGATATTTGGGGCTGCTAGTCGCATGACGAAAGTCATACTGCTGTAAAACCTTAGTAAACTCATAAGATGAGTATTGCGGGCCATTATCGGACCGAAAGATTTCTGGGACGCCATGCCTAGAAAATATAGACTTTAAATGTTCAATCACACAGTAACTTGTAGAAATCTCTAGCTTAGCTATCTCGATATATCGAGATAAATAGTCAATGACCAACAGATAATTATTTCCTTTGAAATAAAATAAATCAGAGCCAACTATTTGCCTCTTTTGCATCTCAGATATTATCATTGGTTACACCTTAACGGGTTTGTGTTTTGCGCAAATATTACATTTATCCACCATTTCTGCGACTTGTTTACTGATACCCGGCCACCACACGGACATTTTAGCCCTCTCTCTGCATTTCACAATGTCCTGGTGTCCAACGTAAATCAGGCTGAGCATCATGTCTTGTATGGAGTTAGGGACAAAAAATCTTGTACCGTTCATTAAAATGTCATTGTTAACAGTTAGACTACCTCTATGAGGATAAAATTTCTTTATCTCTCCCACCAATTTACTCTTATGAGGCCACCCATTCAAAATAAATTCCACCAAGGACACACATAATTTGTCAGTTTTCTGTGCATGGCTAATTTGCTCAAATCGAGATTTTGTTGCTGTAAGAAAATCAATGATCATGCCCACAAAACATTCAGATTCCTCAGTGAAGGTCTTGTTGGCATTTCCATCACTTGTACCAGTACTCTCTAATGGTGCTCTTGAAAGAGCATCGGCAATTATCAAGTTTTTGCCTGGCATGTGTGATATGGTATACTGGTATCTCAATAACCTTAGCCTAAAACTTTGTATTCTAGGAGGTAGATCTGCGATGGCTTTACTACCCAATAATGGGATGAGCGGGTTGTGATCGGAATGAATGTGAAATTTTATTCCGAGAATAAAATCTGAAAATTTCTCACACGCCCACACAATGCCTAATGCCTCCTTCTCTATCTGAGCATAACGTTGCTCCGTTTGCGACAAAGATCTTGACGCAAACATAACTGGTTTCCATTCACCATTGGGTTGTTTTTGTCCGAGTATGGCCCCCAGGCCATACCTTGACGCATCAGCAGATACAAAAGTTTCGTGATTGGGATTATATTGTGCCAAAACTGGATTCTTACAGATTTCTTGCTTAAGTTCAGCAAAAGAACTTTCCTGAGCTTGCGACCATGCCCAACCGTTTCGTTTGCTTAACAGCTCACGCAAGGATATCGTCATGGTAGCAAGCTGGCTGGAAATTTTTCCAAGTTGATTTACCATACCTAAGAATCTTCGGACGTCGGACACATTTTCAGGCGTTGGCATATTTAGTATTGCCTTACACTTATCTGGATCTGCTGTCACCCCTTCAGAGCTTATGATATGACCCAAACATTTAACTTCAGACTTTGAAAACTCACACTTGTCTGAATTTAAAGTTAATCCTGTAGATTCACACTTCCGAAGCACACTGTCTAATCTACTATCATGTTCAGACTGGTCCTTACCAAAAATTAAAATGTCGTCCATGTGACAAACTACTCCTGGAAGGTTCCCCAAGATCTGACAGATCCTTTTCTTAAAATGCTCCGGTGCTGAGCAGATTCCGAAAGGGACTCTGTTAAAACAGAACTTACCTGATGGGCTAATAAATGTAGTTAACAATTTTGACTCCCCCGAGAGTGGGATCTGATAAAACCCAAAATTAGCATCAATTTTGCTAAACACTTTGGCATTTTGAATTTTTCCTAAAGTTTGTTCCACTGTAGGCAATGTAAATTTCTCATTAAGAATATTTGTATTTAGTTGAGTGTAATCTACGCAGCTTCTGACCCTGCCACCCCCTGGTTTGGGAACTACCACTATGGGAGCACACCAATCAGTGGGCTCTTCTACGGGACTGATAACCCCTAGGTCCCGTAATCGTTCTAACTCCTCATTAGCCATGTTGAAATACGGAATAGGTACACGACGCGGTG
Source organism: Pictodentalium vernedei (assembly GCA_031216915.1). Lineage (NCBI taxonomy): Eukaryota > Metazoa > Mollusca > Scaphopoda > Dentaliida > Dentaliidae > Pictodentalium > Pictodentalium vernedei. The sequence continues at coordinate 210,120,260 of CM062291.1, read as the reverse complement.
CATGTATTGAATATGGAGTAGGGTTATCCTGGAGTCGAATTTTGTATTCTTGTTGCACACAGCCAACCCTTTAAATAGATTGGGATACTTGTCCCCAAACTTTTTAGTTTCAATCTCATTAGCAAACTGAATTAAATTCAGACTCTCAATTGCTGGTTTACCCAACCGTGCCTGTGCTAAACCTTTTACCACATATAAGTCTTGTCTACTCTTATTTTCCCCAACTGCCAGGGGAATAGTTAAATTTCCCTAAAACACAAAGAGAGTTTTTGCACGAAGGACCATAAAGTATTTTGTCCGGCTTATGAAGCTTAGTGAATTTCTCAGAGTTAATTTTGTTGTATAAATCAACAGGTAAAACTGACACATCGGCACCTGTGTCAATTTTAAAGTCCACCGAAACACCATTAATTTCTGTCGTTCGTATATGTGCTTCTTTTGAAGGATCCGTATACTTTGGATGTGATAGCAGACAACCCAAATAAGCGTAGTCTGTTTCTTGGTTTACACAGTTCACTTTAGCCGATCTACACACTTTATTCCAATGTCCTTTTCGGCCACATTTCCGACAAGTGGATGTGCGTGGGGGCACAGTTTAAAATCGAGAGCCTCTCTGCCACATCTATAGCAAGTTTTCTTGTCCGAGGAAGCCTCTGAAGATTTATGTAGTTTAGTACCGGTATGGTTCGAATTATGGTGGGTCGAATTATGCTGCGGTTTTGAAGCGTACGATTTTAGTTTGTTTTTGTGATGCGATGCTTTCACCCTATCAACATGTACCTGCCACTAGATGTAGATTCTGTTTTGAAATCAGTTCTTAAAATTTATTGTTGCTGTTTAACAGCTGCTGAATGTTTGACCATTTGTACACATTTAGTATATGTTAATTCTGGGTCGAGTTGCAGTCGTTCAGAAAGTTTTACATCACGTTTCCCCACAACAATTCGATCGCGAATAAATTCTTCTCGCAAATTATCAAAATTACAGTGTTCACTTAATGAATGTAGAGACTGAATGAAAGAATCACAACTTTCACCAGATTCTTGAACCCTACGGTTGAATTTTGCTCTCCCGAAGATCGTATTCTTACGAATGACGAAATGATCTGTAAACTTCTCCAAAACAACTCTGTAGTCCGTTTTGGCAGTTTCATTCACAAAAGCAAAGGTAGAAACTATTTCGTCAACTTGGTCCCCCATACGATATATTAAAGTGTCAGTCTGCTTACTATCGGACCCTTTATCCACAGGAACTCGGCACAAGCTGGGAAGTCGAAAGAAAAATGATATTTGATACCATTTTTGAATCTATGCTGACGTGCCCCTGTAATGGTATATAAATATTAACAAGGTAAACAACTCGCTTTTCGAAAACGATAGCACTCATCTTCATTATACCCCACTCAAATTTGATTCACACAACGTATCCAACAATACCCAGTATCAATGGAAAGGGGAATGAATAAGCTTTACAGTGGTGTATTACATGACCGTTGGGTGTTCTTGGGCTGTTCATGATAACTGGGAGAAGTCGCAGAAAAGGCCGAAAAACATTTAGTCGGACAAGATAGTGTACAGTGGAATGAGGTTTACGAGCGACAATTATCCGATTTATTATAAATAATTCGAGGTCCCATTGTCTGTGGAGGGCAGATTCAAATATTAACCTTATACCTTTATCGATTACTAATCTCGGATCCACATTTATTCATTTCTGGAGTTCACATTTAACGTTTATACACTTTTTAGCTGTAACTTTGACATCTTTTCCCAAGATGACCTGAGTTGACGGCGTCCTTAGATACGCGACTTGCGCAAAAACTTTCCCCATTCTCCCATTGGCTTATTTTCATCGATGATGTTCTCGGCATAAATAGTAGCCAATGGGATGTCATTGTGCTTCGATGGATGCCGTTAGCTTGTTTAGTTTCCAAGAGAAGGCTAAAAAAATGTATAAACGGCAAATGTGATCGCCAGAAATGAATAAATGTGGATCCGAGATTAGTAATTGATAAAGGTATACGGTTAATATTTGAATCTGCCCTCCATAGACAATGGGACCTCGAATTATTTATAATAAATCAAATAATTGTCGCTCGTAAACCTCATTCCACTGTGCACTGTCTTGTCCGACTAAATGTTTTTCGGCTTTTTCTGCGACTTCTCCCAGTTATCATGAACAACCCAAGAACACCCAACGGTCGTGTAATACACCACTGTAAAGCTTATTCATTCCCCTTGCCATTGATACCGGATACTGTTGGATACGTTGTGTGAATCAAATTTGAAGGGGGGGGGGGGACGAAAATGAGTGCTATCGTTTTCGAAAAGCGAGTTGTTTACCTTGTTAATATTTATATACCATTACAGGGGCACGTCAGCACAGATTCAAAAATGGTATCAAATATCATTTTTCTTTCGATTTCCCAGCCTGTGCCGAGTACCTGTGTCTTTATCCAGACCTGAAACGGCCACAAACCGTTCCAATCGCCTTTTCCACTTGGCCAATCAGGTGGATTGGCAAAATTAAACGACTCCGGAGTGTCAACTTTAAAGTTACTTTTAACCGAATGGTCACTCATTATTTCAACTAAGTATGGTGAATTTAAACACTGACGCAGTGACAGTTCATGGACAACGTGGTACGTCGCTTGTTGTACTGCACGAATTTTCAAGTTCAAAATGAGGTCACTGAAACACGGCGATGTCGAAGACGCGAATGACGAACACTATGTTGCTGAATATGACAGCCAAAAGCACATTGGTGCGCAATTCTGACACCATGTTATGTTTGATAACAGTTGTTAAAAAGGTTGGAAGGAGACACATGAAGTAATTGTCTTTTCAACAACATTTATTCCTGTTTTCATCGGCAACCGGTTCTCACATAAAAGGTTATGAACCACTAAATAAGTGAGCATGTGACTTGGAGCATTTGACACCCCAATGTTTTGAGTAGGATTAAATAGGACTGATCAGCCGATTGGTTAAATATATTTTGACTTTGAAACCATTAATTAAAATTTGATTCGTCCACTTTAGAAAGGATTAATAAGTTTGTTTGTAATTTGGTGCTTGAATGTGTGAGAATCTCTCAAAAACATGAGGCATGGGGAAAAAAGTGTGAAGGTCATTCAGTGCAAGACCATACGGTAGTTGTGAAAATTCGAAATTTAAACTGAAATTTGATGTGGCAACATATATTTTTTTCCAGTTTAATTTTTTCAAGAGATGATGTACTTTGTAGATATATAGGTATTCTTTTTCAAAACAACTTGGTGTGTTGTACAGAGAGTGGAAGGTTAACACTGTGGTCAATGGGGTTTATTTAGGCGTTCATAACCTAAAGGAGTATTTCCTTGTTACTGTTGTTGAGGGTTATTTCAAGATATTTCTTTGTTTTCGGATATCCCGGTCTTGTAAATTTTTCAATTCAAGCACTCTGGGTTTGTAATATGGTTGAAAGTTTTGGGAAATTGCTATTTTGGAGGTGTGGGGTGCCCAATTTTCACGACACAGTGCCTGTTTTGCTTTTCTGGCATGCATAAAATGCTTGCTGAACAAACAGGTGACCTGAGATAGGAGGAAAGATTGTTTGGCTGGTTAGTTGTTGAATTTCCAGTTGTTCGGGGCAACTGCAAGGTAGAACAGCTGAAATAATGGTGACAAACACAACCATTTCTGCAGAATGAATCTGTTTAACCCTATACCGGTTGGAGTTTAAATACACTGTATTGCTACCTTGAAGCACAATTAATAAAATTTGTCATGTTTTTCCACATGCCACCTAAGCTCCCATCCCACATCTAATTACTACAAGTCTCTTTTCTTTCATTCTGACATTTAACCCCCCCCCCCCCCCCCCCACCCCTCTATCCATATAAATGTGCTGAATATGTGATTTTTAACATGCCAAGGCCTCTGACACTGCACAGAATGGAGACTATTCTTGTTTTGGGGACCTCAGTTAGTGAATCAAATGTGAAATAACCCGTTTCATCCTATGGAATGAATTAAATGTTGTGTTAATGGGGTGTACAGAAGGTTTTCACTCCATGTGAGCAGTTTTTGTATGGAGTTACTTGAATTTTTCATGATGTGACAGCTGAATTTCCTTTCTATTTGATAGGAACTGAAAGTGGATTACCTCCCTTTGATTGATGGACAATTGGAAGCTTATTCCAGTTATTTCTGAGCAAACACCCTCCGCCTTGAAGTGTTTTGAATATCAGATTCCAATCGCTATTCTAGAAGGGTTTTCTTGATTTGAAAATCATGACACCGCAGGTAACTTGAGCTTTCTTTAGTTTTTGCATTATTCACATTGTATAAAATTCTTTCCTCTTTTCATCTCAAGATTCAGTAGCAATGTTTTAGTCAATCCTCGCTGGGTCTACCATAAGTACGGTGTTCCTTACAAAGAGCGCATTCCCCAAAATATAAAAACATATGCTTGAAAATTGAATTTTGCTTCTTGTCCTTGTGATTGGTTTCTCAGCCATTATTTTTTTGGCCAAGTAGTCTCACTAAGATTTGCTTTCTGTTAATGTTATGCTGTAGCAGTCAATATGACATATTATATCATAAATAGGGTAAATAGATATACCTAACCACTCCTTAGATTAATGTTTCAGGTATATTCCAGTAAAAATATGTTGTTGAATCTTTCTGGAATCAGCACCTTTGTTGATTCTAAGAGGGTTCAACAACTATTTTTTTTTTTTGAAAAGGTGAAACAAGTGGAGATAGGCTGGGGTGGGGAAAGGGTTAGCAGTGACTAGACTGGGTCAATAGTTCTCATTTCCAGCGGGGGAGGGGTGGGGAGTGCTATGCCACTGTATGTATTTGTGTGACCTCTGAAGTATATCTGGAGTCATCTGTTAGATTTTATTATTCTGCTCATCCCTCCCCCCCCCCCTATTTGTTTCTGCTAATTTTGAATTCATTTCCTGGCACCCATGAGTATAATACAAGGAGTCATGTGGTTGACTTCCCTCAAAATTCCTGTGCTGTCAATAAAATATTTCATTTGAGCAGGGTGCATGTGGAGCTTTTTATGTCTTTGCAACACATTACCGAGGGAATTTTCCACTCGGAGGGGGCTCTTTCAGTGATAAGATAAAATAAATCTGTGATTTATTGATTTCTAAGATGCCTCTTATCTCTGTAAGTTATACATCTGGAAACACTATAAACTTCTGTCACTAAAACTATCATGAAAGGTCTCATAGGCATTAGGGGTTGGCTTTTTCACTGAATTGGTTGGTACGGTGTGGGTCAAATAGCAACCCTTGGTTGTTCCTTTGTTTCTGTTTTCCACTCAAATTATATGGTTATTTTGAGTCAAGGTGTACTTCTCTCACATGTGGTATTGCCCTGCAAGTATGTGCTATAGAGAAACATTTGAGGAAGGAAAAGTACATTTTTCATCTTTATTTTGAGAAGAATGAAGGGGTTAAAATATTCTTGTACTCAGTGTATTCTGAGAATAATTGGGCTTTCAGGTACACATGAGGCTGATTTATTAATGTATTAATACAAAATGATGTCAGTTTGAAGAATATTTTTTCAATGATTTTTTTACTATGTTTAATTATAATGAGTGAAATGGTGAAAATGTGTCAGGATTTTTTTTACTCAAAAAACAGGATGGGTTAGATGAAATGCTGTGAGGTCAGAGAAAAAAACAGCGAATTTAAAACAAAATGTTTGGAAGCAATTTGGAAGTATTTTATTTTGAATTTAAATCACAAATTACAGATATTGTAATCAACTTTGGTATCTCTTTAGGTTATAAATCACTAAATAAGTGAACATGTGACTTGGAGCATTTGACACCCCAATGTTGTGAGTAGGATTAAATAGGACTGATCAGCTGATTGGTTAAATATATTTTGACTTTGAAACCATTCATTAAAATTTTGATTCGTCCACTTTAGAAAGGATTAATAAGTTTGTTTGTAATTTGGTGCCGGAATGTGTGAGAATCTCTCAAAAATATGAGGCATGGGAAAAAAAGTGTGAAGGTCATTCAGTGCAAGACTATACGATGAATTTAAAGACAAAAGCGTGTTACTTACAACACTGTAAGTGGACAAAGAGTCTACTTATAGATCTGTATGCAATATACAGACTTCCGATTCCAGTGATATTATTGGCCGAGGGACGCTTGGGTGTTATGAATATATATTGTAAACCTGGTTACATAATTTTGGAATGTTCTCGATTCGACATGGGTAGTTTTGCTTGCTGGTGTAACAGATCGTGAGAGAAATGCGGGAACCGAGGCTCGAATGCTCGACCTCTGGCACACAAAGCGAACGATTTGTCACGAGACTAAGAGATCCAGACCAACCGAACTAGTTGGTAAATGGCCATTTTTCCTCGACCGCTACACTATTGTCACGTTCTTTGAGATTCACCTGCCGTGAATCTCAGCCTAGATTCCACCTCAGAGCGGTCGAAACATCCACCATGCTTCACCACACCGTCCACAATACCACCAACAGCTGAGGGCTGGTCACAGCACAAATGTAAAAGATCGAAAGAAAAGTGACGGAGCGGAAGCTCGAACAGTTGACCTCCAGCACACAAAGCGACCGATTTACCACGAGACTAAGAGATCCGGACCAAACAGGCTGGTTGCAAAATGGCCTGGTTTGAATGCTCTCTGAATACTATGCTTTATCTATCGTTGGTTCCTTTTTCTGTAATCTTGTGCTGTTTGGGCCTGCCATTTTGATTTCTTCGTTGGTACTCGATCGGTAGGCCTATAGGTGGCATATATATAGAATATACCCATAGCAGCTTGGTGTACCAAATGTTCACCGCGAGTGGTGAACATTTGATACACCAAGCTACTTTGGGTATATTTTATTTATACCATGATCGTCAGATTATTAAGAGTCGCTATTATTTTTTCTCGATTTTACTGAGCATCAGACGTACATACGTGCGAATCTGTTTTTTTTTTTGTTGTTTTTTTTGTTTTTTTTTTCGTTTACACGAGCATCGCTGGGCTGTACTTCCGCTGTGAATTTTATCTCCGAAACGAAATGGAAAATGAAACGGGGCCTTTTTCATTTTAATAGCATAATAACATACCATTTCGAGTCATGGATGCTTTATTAACATGAGACAATGCATGTTTGTTAAATTGTCTTATGGGGTAAACTCATTTAAAAACGTAATAAATAATTGGCGCTTTCATTTCACTCTTCGCGAGGCGACGTGCGATAAATTTAGACAAGTTTGCATTCAGGTCTACGTCACCAAAGGTCAGCTTGGATGTTGTTCTACTGTATGTGTAAATTTTGACTATTGAAATCCCATTGCCGGCGTGTTCACCACGGTTGGTGTGTAAAGCTAAAATTTATGTCATAGGCTTTTCATATATTGTAGAAGAGGTAATCATGGTATAAAGTTCTATAGGTCTAATTGCGAGGAATAGGGGAATGTTTGTTTTGACACAATAGGAGTATTTTCATATGAGGATAATATGACAGGGCCATCGAATGATTCCTCAACGAGGTCTCGCACTAAAGTCCTTCACGTCTTTATTCCGTTCCTTCAAATTCTTTCTGCGACACCTCTTGGAAAATACATTTAATGATTATTTGTTTATGTAAAAATTGTTTAATTAGGATCCACATGAAGCACAGATTCGTGAAAATTATTGCGTTACTGTCATTCTACGTGGTTTTCTTATACATCTTGTTTGTAATCCCACAAGATCAATAAACCAGTGGATTTTACATTTCATTTGAGAAAATGAAGTATCTACAGGAAAAAGTGAAAGAATACAAGGCGTTAGGGTAGCGCTTAACGCTATTTATGAGGTTTTGTTGGGCACTGACAAAACGTTTATTCAGAGTAATTTTAAAATAGTTTTCATCAATTCATGCCAAGGCTGATTTGATGAAAAGGTTTTGAAAAACTGACGTAAGAAATTATTGGTCAAAAGGTCTATACAATTTACAAGGAAAAATTTAGTTAAATATATTCAAATTTTACTTATTTTAATCCTTTCACTAACACGAAAGGCAGACGACACTTGCAAACAAAATTCTTGAATAACTCATTTTTTTCATTTTTTTGCATCAAAAACATAGCTTATGACCCCGTCGTTGAAACGACCTCATCGAGCTCGTTCCAATGAGGCCCATAAGTTATGTTTTTGACACAAAAAATGAAAAATATGGAGAACTGAATGGTGATTTTAAATTTGCTGCCCTGCGTCGGAATAAACGCCACCTGCATGGAAGGAGTTAAACAACCTTGTGGATAATCTCGCAAAAATGTCGTGGTAGTCTCTAAGCCACCTGATGAGTACCCTTGGGTAAGAACGAAATGAACAAAAAACATCACCATAGATCATCGCCGAAAACACCTATTTATCTATTCTTTATGCTGCCCGCGGGTAGTGGTTGTTCGTTTCCTTCGTTTTTCAAAGTTATCCAACATATTAAAGATTTGATCATCCCTCTTCTCAGTCAAAGCATTTGGTATTACAGCGAAAGGTGGCCACAAAGCGGTATGTTAACCGAGATTGAATATGGGGGTCTTCCTTGGGACCCGATAGTTTAGTCACGACCCAGGGATACAGAAAACTGGACTCGAACAAGGTAACGCCTAGGTTTCGGGAATAAATCAATCCGGCAAAAGTTTCCAGGTGAAACGAAAATATCCCTATACCACGTGGTCAGGTCTGTAGCTGTTTTTACCTACAACAAACATACTATATGTATCGAAAGTCCAGATAAAGTAGTCCCGCTGTACCCTAAATCACGCAGTCCAAACACTCAATGAATCCCATTCCGTTTTAGTCTCTATGAAATATGCCGAACGACTCCATCTGTACAGTGCAGTACTCTAAAATAGACCCCTGTCTGCTGCAAGCCATTCTGCCCTGTACAACCATGTGTGACCATAGAAAAACTGAGATGGCGCCTCCATCTAACAAAAGGGATGACGAAACAACTGGTCAGACGTGGACGCTCATCCCACCCATCATCTTGAAAATGCCGTCACAATCGAGTTACAATCACCACCCTCGGGATTCACCAACATGCACCGCATTGTGACGTCACTTGTAAGGTCCTCCAGAAGGTTTCTCATTCAAGCTCAGTTTCAGCATCCTATACTACTGTTAATGTAGTGATGGAAATCTGTCGCGGGCAATTTTTTGCGCGTCTACCTCTCGCCCAATTTTAATCCCAACGTGAGCCTATTTTCAGTCGCCTTCGACACCGCCGATATCTCGGACACTCCGACAACGCACTTCGCGAAGGGTAAAACAGAAATGGCATTAAGACTGCCTTTGATCTTGAACCCTCAAAAATGTAAACTTAATATGTCTTATCAGTCCGAGGCGGTTCGACTTGTTAATCTTTCCTCTTGGGTCATAAAAAAAACGTAGTGCTCTCCAAAATCATGTTATTAGGCTAAAGAAAATCAATCTTTTGATTCTCAGGCATCGGCGCGTTTGTTTTTTCTGCACGCGTACGTCATTTTTATTTCGGAGGCAAAATTCAAAATGTACAAAACTAGCATGTGCTTTTAACGGTATAACAAAGCGATTTGCGATGCGTTATATCGTATACATTGATACAGTATTGTAATTCTCTTCGCTAAATGCGACACGATTCTCATAAAAACAAAATAAATATTTATTTAACTGGTTGAGGACTAGATTTTTTTGGTGGTCTGGATTTGTTCATCAAAATTGTTCTATTACAAATTCTTGGAGAGTGCCAACAGGCACTCTCCAACAATTCGTAATAGAACAAATTTGTATAAACAAACTATTATTTACGCTTAACTGAATACGAAACATGGGTAAGGAAAATGTTACTTTTGCACTGGTACCCTCATTTTTTTTGAAAGACCTGATTTTGGCATCTAGCACTCAACCAGTTAAAAGAAACTCCTCATTATTTTTTATCTCCATTGTAGTTGTTCTACATTGATTTTGTGTTGTGTGATCGCTGTTACCCAAAACAAACTATCAGTGAAATCAATTGGGAGCTCTAGTATTTAAGTTTAGTCTCTCACAGCTGTATTTTAGGCATCGGCGACCATTCCATCAGGAATAAAACATAAAAATAAAAACCGTCCCCCTCATTCGCTTTTAAAACAAATGCCTGAGAATCAATTATTTATTTTTGTTTGGCCTTAATTGTTATATTATCTATCTACAATAATAATATTTCAGCTTTACATACAGAAATATATGTTCTTACGTGGAGAATTGTTTGAGTTTTTACAAACCCCTGTACCCCCGTATGGTTCTATTGAGCCAGAAGTTCTTGCTCACACTGGGTTAGAACCTATACAAAGGAGTTTTCATGTGCTCTAGAACCGGGCAATTTAATATGGAGCTATCCGTCTTGTTTGTGTAAATTGCCGAATTCACGCAACTTAACTCTTAATGACGGAGGCTGGTCGATAGTTATCAAACAAAGAGCCATACAATTGGCGGGGTGTGTTCCAAAGCATTACACAATCCCTTGATTTCAAGAATAAGCCATCTGTAATGCAGTAGCATTGCAGATGGCGCCTTGTTGTACTCAAGAGAAAATATATATTGCCCCTGTATCCCGATAAATTCTGTCTTTTGATTGGCAGGATGCCTTGGACAAAGAGCCGTGGCAAAGGGTGCACCCAAAATCCAAGGTATATGAGAGCGTGCAACATCCAGGGTACATGGGCACGCGAAACATCGGAGGTATATGGTTTAAATATCAGCTTTTCGCATTCATTCAATCGGTATAAAAATCGAACCAAAAAACCTGAAAATAGTCACAAATATTATCAGATTTCCGACAATTCGATCATATTTTGTCGTTATAAATTAAATAGTCGAATAATTAAAATGAAACAACTTGAGAAAAATAAAATAAGAGCAAATAATTCGTCCCCTGACTACCAATGTACCGGCACATAAAACACGTTGGAACTCAACAAACTTCTGTTCACTCGTTTCCTTAACGACACAGGGGATGTAACTCTATCTGTTGTCTTCTGCGTTTGTAAAAACAAAACAATTGCGGAGCGTGAGAAAGGCGTCCGCAAATTTATTAGTCTGTGTGAAACACACAGACTATTGTTTTTGCACGGTTTCTTTTTCTTTTTTTTTTCTTCTTTTTTTTTTTCTTCTTCTTCTTCTTCTTCTTCTTCTTCTTCTTCTCCTGTCTTCTGTCTTCTCATCACTTTTTTGTCCGCAAGATAACTCGAAAACGAATTGCCCTATCTCGTTGATTTTTGGCATGCTGATAGACAGCCAGAAGTTCTCGGCCACCTATGTTTTTCAGATTCCTGGGGGATCAGGGGTGCCTGTAGGGGTGTTTTGAAAGTGGGTCACGCCCATATCTCAGGTGTGGTATGACCTACAGACCTGGGACCAACACCAAATGAGTCGACACTCGATGGAGGTTCAAAATATGGGTCAAGGTCATGGAGGTCATCTAGGGGTCATTGAGTGCATTTTTCAGAATTGCTGGAAATCACATTTTTTGACCCCCTAAAGCATTCCTGACGGACACACATGCATTTTGACATGAAAAAAGTGGGCGTGGCCAAACTTTTTGAAAGTGGGTCACGCCCATATCTCAGGCATGGCATGACGTATGGACCTGGGACCAACACCAAATGAATCGAAACTTGATGGAGATTCAAAATATGTGTCAAGGTCACAAAGGTCACCTAGGGGTCATTGAGTGCATTTTTCAGAAATGCTGGAAATCACATTTTTTGACCCCTAAAGTATTCCTGACATACACACATGAATTTTTACATTAAAAAAAGTGGGCGTGGCCAAAAGTTTTGAAAGTGGGTCACTCCCATATCTCAGGCATGGTATGACCTACAGACCTGGGACCAACACCAAATGAGTCGACACTCGATGGAGGTTCAAAATATGGGTCAAGGTCACGGAGGTCAACTAGGGGTCATTGAGTGCATTTTTCAGAATTGCTGGAAATCACATTTTTTGACTCCCTAAACTATTTCTGATGACCACACATGCATTTTGACGTAACAAAAAATGGGCGTGGCCAAAATTTTTGAAAGTGGGTCATGCCCATATCTCAGGCGTGGTATGACGTATGGACCTGGGACCAACACCAAATGAGTTGACACTTGATGGAGATTCAAAATATGGGTCAAGGTCACAGAGGTAACCTAGGGGTCATTGAGTGCATTTTTTTCAGAATTGCTGGAAATCACATTTTTTGACCCTTAAAGTATTCCTGACATACACACATGCATTTTTACGTAAAAAAAGTGGGCGTGGCCAAATTTTTTTGAAAGTGGGTCACTCCCATATCTCAGGCATGGTATGACCTACAGACCTAGGACCAACACCAAATGAGTCGATGCTCGATGGAGGTTCAAAATATGGGTCAAGGTCACGGAGGTCAACTAGGGGTCATTGAGTGCATTTTTCAGAATTGCTGGAAATCACATTTTTTGACCCCCTAAACTATTTCTGATGTACACACGTGCATTTTGATGTAACAAAAAGTGGGCGTGGCCAAAATTTTTGACAGTGGGTCATGCCCATATCTCAGGCGTGGTATGACGTATGGAACTGGGACCAACACCAAATGAGTTGAAACTTGATGGAGATTCAAAATATGGGTCAAGGTCACAGAGGTCACCTAGGGGTCATTGAGTGCATTTTTTCAGAATTGCTGGAAATCACATTTTTTTACCCTTAAAGTATTCCTGACATACACACATGTATTTTTACGTAAAAAAAAGTGGGCGTGGCCAAAATTTTGAACACGGGTCACTCCCATATCTCAGCCATGGTATGACCTACAGACCTGGGACCAACACCAAATGAGTCGATACTCGATGGAGGTTCAAAATATGGGTCAAGGTCACGGAGGTGAACTAGGGGTCATTGAGTGCATTTTTCAGAATTGCTGGAAATCACATTTTTTCAGTGTGTCCCAGTAGGCTACAGGGTTTTCACAGCCTTCAATTTCCTGATACAGTAAATTCTCCCCAAGCAATACGATGTTATGTTCACACTGGAGACTATGTAAACACCAGTGGAGTAAGCTGTCAAAATGAAATCTGACCTTGTCATCATTATGATATGTTAGTTCCTGAAACTAAGTTGAGAGAAACCCTTTGCCTTGCAAGGAAATGAATTGTAAATTATTTAGTTCACTGCTTTTAATCCTCTCCAGACTTCTATGTGGATTGCACATATTTTATTTCAGGCAGAATAAAGTTAACCCTTTCCATAATATGCACTGAATAATTGTTGAAAACTATCTTATTCAGTTCAGTGCTTTTAACCCCTCTCAAGACTTCAATGTGGATTGCACATATTTTATTTCAGGCAGAATAAAGTTAACCCTTTCCATAAAACTGCACTGAATAATTGTTGAAACCTATCACAAAACTGTCAGGGTGCCGCTAACAATGCAATACTGGCATGGTCGACTGTACTGTTAACTGTGTTAGTGCTATGACTGTTTAAAACTAATTTGTTAGAGGAGTTCTATAGTCTTTCACTGCGCTCATCTCGGCCTCACCGAGAGTGCAGAAACCTTTGGTGTCAAAGTGCCATTAAGAGAATGTCTCTGATTTTGTGCCGTTCCATCCCTCCGGAGTGCAAAAGTAGGTACTGTCAGCTGAGAAACTTAATGTGTTTCACTTTATTTTCTTTACATTTAATTCTATGTGGAATGGGACACCTTTTCAGTGTGCCTTCCAAAGTAAGGGATTCTTAACCCTTTAGCGAACATAACAGCGAAAACCGGTCAACATTATTCACAGAAACGTCTATTCAGTTTTAATTACCTTTTCATTTTTGCTTGAAAAAACATAGCTTATGACCCTTTATTGGATTGAGCTCATTTTTTAAAGGATTATTTATTTATTGGCATTTAATGTCACATATTTCTGCACAGTGGCTAATCCTGACCACGACAGTTTTTTAGTTTTTTAGGTGGAGGATGTCGGAGTACCTGGGAAGAACCACCGGGCAACAATGAGCAACTGTCAGATCCCCCACATACTAACTCCACACAAGCAGGGTTAGCATTGGTTGAAGACGGGTGCACAATCGATGTGCAGTACGCTTTAGAACACATCGCCACCATGCACGCATGTGGGCAATAGGGTGAAGTGGCTTGCCCACGGACAGAGTGAGGACCTCATGTCTTGCAGCCTGCACCTCTGCCAGCTGAGCCAATGCGCCCCCATTTAAAGGATTAAAATGGAGTATTTAAAGGGAATATTTTAACCCTCTGAAGATCTTAGTATGGGGGCATTATTCAGAAAGACTGGGAAATGCATTTTATTACACCTTAATGCATTTCTAAAGTTTATGAATGTATTTCATCACTCAAATTAGTGGACAGAGACAAAAATATCCATTTCTGATTCGTGTATCAAACCCTTTGAATGCTGGTCATATATATGCCATTTCTGGTTTCTTATAAAAATGTTCTGATTCCTGTATGAATATCTTCTATCCCCTTCCTTTTGTCTTGACGATAACTCAAAAACAAATCATCTGTCCTGGGGGCGCGGTGGCTGAGTTGGTAGAGGTGCAGGCTGCAAGCCGAGAGGTCCTCGGTTCGAATCCCACCTGCGGCAACCACGTTGTGTCCTTGGGCAAGACAATTCACCCCCATTGCCCACGTGGGGGCACGGTGACGCTGTGTATTACGGCGTACTGCACGTCGATGGTGCACCTGTCTTCAACCAATGCTAACCCTGCTTGTGTGGAATTAGTATGTTGGGGAACTGACAGTTGCTCGCCGTTGCTTGGTGGTTCTCTCCGGGTACTACGGCTTCCTCCACCCGTAAAACTGTCGTGGTCCTGATTAGCCATTATGCAGAAATATGTGACCTTACACACCAATAAATAAATAAATAATCTGTCCTGGGGCTGTTTGGCATACTGGTATCCTGTCACAAGTACTGGCCCAGCTATGTTATCAGGGAACCTTTGGGAGTGGTCCATTGGGCCACAGAGTTTTTTATACCCCTTAATTTCTTTGTAACAGAAAAGCATCATAAAGAAATAGCTGTTTATATTTATATACACAAGAGAATAATGTAAACAATCAAATTAGAGAGAAGTTGCTATAGATGACAGCCTGACACATATTTACTCTTATCAGCTGTCAGATCAGAATTAAATTCCATCCCCAAACCAAGTTGAAAAAAAACCTTTGAGTGGCAAGAAAATTTGTTTATTATACAGATCTATCTTACAACACTTGATTAATTGTAGTTGAATAAATAACCCTTCACCTTTCATTGCATTTTTATTTTTTTTTTTCATTCTCAATCATAACTCAAGATCAACAGGTTTCGGGCCGAGTGATAAGCGGCTCTCTCGAAACACTTATCACAATTATGAATTAATGAAATGGAATATTTAAATGGTCTGTCTTTAACCCTCTTCATACTTCACCGCCCTCTTCATACTTCACCGCGAAGATCAAACAACATCATTTAACTTATGACGGTAGAACCTTTTGCACGCTTCCTGCCATATTGCCACTCTTTACGCAAATGCCATGATTCAAGATTCCACCATCTTATTTTATGTATGCCTTGTTTAGGGCACTATATGCTCCTAAGGATAGACCTTTAAACGAGCTCTTGGGGCTTTTAAGTTTTTTATGGCACTATCCCCAATATAGAGTCTATGCACCCTTTGTCGGCTCGATAACTCAAATACGAATCGTCCTATCTCTATTCGTTTTGGCATGCTGGTTACCAACAACCAGTTTGCACTCATCTTTGTTTTTTCAGCTAGTTTGAGGCCTTGTGTGTGTTACAGTAGGCTGACTGCCTTAGAGGCTTCTAAATCATAATAAATATTTGCTATCATCGCCCAAAAATGACAGGTCTGTAGTTGGTGGAGCCATTTCTTTAAAGTAGGTGTATACATGGGACTATACCGACTGATTTAAAAATTGTTGGAGGTTCAATATATGGTCCGCCTGAAAGAGGTCACCAAGGTCATCCAGTGCATATTATTCAGAAAGACTGGGGAATGCGTTTCATTACACCTTAATGCATTTCAAAAGTTCATGAACGTATTTCATCAATCAGCTTGGTGGGCAGAGCCAAAAATGTCCACTTCTGATTCGTGTATCGAACCCTTTGAATGCTGGTCACATATATGCCTTTTCTGGTTTCTTATAAAAAAAATTTCTGATTGCTGTATGAATATCTGTAAATACTATTAACGAAAATCCATTTCTGATTTGTTTGAAAATAATTTACTCCTGAAAATAAGCTTCCATAAATTCTCCTTCTGTATAGTTTATTCCTGATACTTTAACCCTTTTCACACAGACTTGAATTTACTGGGTGCAGTAAATTCTGTTTCTCTAGTTTCCACTATGTTTCTATTGTGTTTCAAACGGAACAAAAACGTTATCTCCGTCAACATGTATGGTACATGGAGATTTAACACCTGGATGTCTCATTTAAACACCTCGCATACAGCTCGACATCCAGGTATTAAATCTCCATATACCATACATGTTGACGGAGATAACTTACAATATATATAATTTCAAAACTATCTTAACTCATACCCAGTGTCGAGTGCCCTATTTTGATACCCCCCCCCCCCCCCTCCTTGTCTACCTATGTTTCTCCATACTGAGTTGTAAAATGCTACAGTCCTGATTTGTGTAATAGACGATGTAACAGGTAAATGAAACTATGTACTCGTGAAGTGGTTCGGTAATAATGTAACCTATAATGCTACTGTATCATGCTCAACACCGCGTAGACCATTTTGTTTATTATATACTAAATCCTTTACCTAACATGAAAAGCAGACGATACTTGCAAACAAAATTCTTGAATAACTATTTTTTTTTTTCATTTTGTTGTCTCAAAAATAGGTTATGACCCCTCATTGGAAACGAGCTCGTTCCAAAGAGGGGTCATAACCTATGTTTTTGAGACAAAAGATGAAAATATAATGAAAATTAATTGGCTTTTTTTTTATTATAGCGCTGGTCGATTTTGGCCCGTTACGTTGGGTAAAGTGTTAGCACGAAACTCGATCTGATACCACTATTTTGGATCCCCTCAATCCTAAATCGCACCCATTAACGAGGGCACTTTTTGATACTACCCCCTCCCCCCCCCCCCCCCCACACACACACACACACACATCTTCCTCGGATGCTTCCAGTGCCCCGATACCACTATTTTGGACCCCGTCAATCCGATTTGACGGAAAACGAGAGCCCTCCATCCGCTCTCGAACGAGACAAACGAACTATTACGTGTACTTTGCGAGTACGCCCCATTCCCACTCACCTCACTGGGTTCAGTGGGCTGGGCTCCCCACCCCACTGCTTGTTGACAGTGTTGATGACACCAAGTTTTACCGGTTTACGGTGAAGACTGGACACAATTTTTAATTAAAAGTGTACTGTGTAGACGTACCGTGTATACTATACAACATTTTGTGTAGGCAATTTTAAATAAGTTCTTTCTTTACATGTTTTTGATGTGAGTTTTTTATAGGGGGAAGGGGGCGCATATGTGAAGACAATTTGTTTTGTTACCGGTTCTTAATGTTATTCCAAGGTCAACAAATAAATATATCAAACTACATAGTGACACCCCTCCCCGAGCCTCTTCTTTCTTCCAACATCCAGAAACAAACGCTAATATCCGTACCCATTTCTTCCCGATTTCGTCGATAAGCATACTAACTAACACACTCTTTTGTTTCACCCAATAACCACAGACTCCAAGTTAACCATCTAATGTCAGACTGATATATTCTAAGAGAAAGTGTTCCAGGGTGTCTAGTTTACTCCCAAATGACACATTTGCCACTCCTTTTCGCCTCGTTTCCCAAATTCTCTCAAAGCTGTAACGACCTTGACCTCAGTTTCAACAACGGAAGTGACTTCAAGTTTGTCATCAGACTACCCGCCAAATCCTTGCTTCTCTTTATCACATTGATCACTCAAATATCCCTTTGATCTGACTCATTCTCGCCAATTTCGTTCACTCTGACGATTGTTTTACGCTGGTTTGTCCCACTTTCGAGATCTCTGTTGAATAGTTCTCTGTGAATAAGCCATTTTCGAAACTGCCATCTTGGCTTTTAATCTCTGTAAGGTCACAGGTCGCGAGGTGTAAACAAAGCGATTTCCATGTTCGTCGCGTTGAGTTTTGTCTCAGCCGGGACAACTAGTTTTGTGAAATATCAAGTTTAAATTCGTAGAACCAATGTCATCATTCGAATTAACTGAAGGGACAACCCTACACGACGTTTTTTTTACGGAGGCCAGTACTTGTTTTGAATGGTAACAAGGAAACACTCGTTGCACGCGTTTCTCGGCTTGGGGAATCCCTGAAAGTTGTCGAAACAGTGTCGACAGCCACAGAATCATGACACGGCGTGTATTCAAACGCCATTTAAGTCGATAGGAACTCAGTTCAAAATAATAAAAGTTCTCATACAATATTGCCACTGTCTTAAACAAATGGTAATCTTGGCTAAATGTTTTTTGGAATTCGCACTCATGGACGTAATGGGGTCCGAAGCACTTCACCTGCTCTTTTTCTCCGATTGCTTAAAACGTGTTTTCTCGAAATGTTTACACCTCGCGACCTATGACCTTGCATAGATTAAAAGCAAAAATGGCAGTTTCGAAAAAGGCTTATTCCCTCAATTGCCCAATCCACCCTGTGTAGACATTTATTCATGATTTCGAGACGTTACAACATTTTCGTCTAAAATATCGATTCTCACTTGATAGTAATCAAGTACTGTCTTAACCCTTTACCCTACGCAACGGACAAAACTGGTCGCGTTAGTCGCAAAAATCACCATTCAGTTTTCAGTTTTTTTCAGTTTTTGTCTCAAAAACACAACTTATGGTCCCTCATTGGAACGAGTTCGTTGAGATCGTTCCAATGAGGGGTCATAAGAAATGTTTTTGACGCAAAAAATGAAAAGAAATAGTTATTCAAGAATTTTATTTTCAAGTGTCGTTTGCCTTTCGTGTAAAGAGTTAACCCTTTACCCAACGAATCGCCCGTATCCGTCCGCGTAACATGCAAATTCAGCAGTTGAAAAAATATTATTTTTCAAACAATTTCAACAAAACCATATCATGTGACCCCTCGTTGGAACGAGCTCGTTCCAACGATGGGTCACATGATATGGTTTTGTTGAAATTTTTTGAAAAATTTAAAAAAATGATATTTAAAATAATAAATTTTGATATTGTCTGCGTTGGGTAAAGAGTTAAAAGACTAGATTTGATACTTGGACTTATGACACAGTCGATCGTATAAATGATGTCTTTTTATGTCCGAATTCGAGCGGTCAGGGGCCAAGTTGGGGTACCGGTACGGTATGTGTTAATTAAATAAGAAGTTTCGTTTCAACTTTTACATAAATAGTTTATTTATTCGCTAATAAATTTTCAAGAAGTCTTGTTTTTTTTAACAATAATCCCGACTGACTAATAATATTCCAACTTCATCATTAAGGCATGCCTTCAACTAAGGTGATGTTGGAATATTAGACAGTCGGGACTTTAGCCATCACGGGAACAAATCAAACTTTCATTCCATCAATCGGTCATCTTCGCAAAGTTCCTGATTCTGTTGCCAAGAACATGCGTGTTTCGATGCTAACTATCACAACTTATCTTTTACCATTTTATTCCATCGAATTCCGAATTGCAGTTTTGTTCTCAAGGCACTGTCAGTGTCTTCGACGCGCAAGAAAACCGAAGTAAAATTCAATTTGGTTTTTCAGTTATCTCCCCTCGATTGTGTCACTTAACCCACGATATCCCTGCTATGTTTGACTGAAATTGGGACTTCCGTAAATGAAAGTTATGATACATTTCGACATCAGGCCCGGATTGAATGGAAGTTAGGTTATTGTAAGAGGGGGATACCTGGTATATCAAGTCTTCACTTAACCGTTTACCCAACGTAACAACCAAAACCGGTCAGTGCTATTAAAAAAAACGCCATTCAATTTTCATTACTTTTTCATTTTTTGTCTCAAAAAATAGATTATGACCACTCACTTGTACGTATCGTTTGCCTTTCATGTTAGGTAAACGGTTAAAGGTTACTGTGACAATGGCATTGACAATGAATATGATTATGTATCTAGAAAACCTATTGTCTCTTTCTACCTCCGGTGAGACAATTAATTCCTTGCCGGTGCACGCCCAATAGCCCCACCGATACTACCAACTTAAACTCAGCATCCCAGCAAAAGTACAGGAATAACGGTTTCATTCAGGTCACAATCTATATTTAATAACCGAATCCCTAAAAACCTAATTTAGTATACTCAGAATGCTCTGAAAGTTTGTTTGTTTGTTGGGGTTTAAGGACACTTTCAGCAGCCAGGGTTATACCATGTCGAACTGTTTTACGGATGGAGGGAGCGGGAGAACCCTGAAAGAATCACCGAGCAGCAACAGCAGCAAGCAACTGTCAGACTCTCTAACAAACTAACTCTGCACAAGCAGAGGTAGCAGCGGTTTTAATGATTTTTCAATTTTGAAAATTTCATAGTCGAGTGTTGTGAGAGGTTGTGTTAAGTTAGAGATGGGCAGTGTACCGAAAAACAGAACCGATACCGATACCATGGGGATACCGAAAAACCGAACTGAACCACACGTTGAATACCAATGCCGTCTGAATTTTCGACCTTTCCTGTATTCGCCATTTTTAAGCCCAATTTGAGGCTTGATAACAAATGAAAGGCTCATTTTCATGACAGAAATGATTGATTTTCTTTTCAGTTTTGTTAACCCTCAATGGACTGGGCAACTGTCCTGAATTCCCACTCGACTACAACCTTACATGTCCAATTGCATAGCAGTGATTTTTAGTCAAGTCTTGGGTGCCTGTTAAGAAATCACTGTCCAGGTGTTTTGTCTGTTGTCAGCAAGACCTCCTAAAGTTTGCGTGGTCGGGGCACATGCTCTAGGATCATAAGCCTCAAATACGTCTGAGAACATTAACCCTTTACCCAACGAATCGCCCACATCCGTCCGCGTAATATGCAAATTCAGCAGTGGAAAAAATATTATTTTTCAAAAAAATTCAACAAAACCATATCATGTGACCCCTCGTTGGAACGAGCTCGTCGAGCTCGTTCCAACGAGGTTGTCACATGATATTGTTTTGTTGAAATTTTTTGAGAAATTTAAAAAAATGATATTCAAAATAATAAATTTTGATATCGTCTACGTTGGGTAAAGGGTTAAGGTGCATTCAGAAAAGTCAGAAAAGTACTGTGGATATGACATTTGGTCGTAAATGAATGCCACTGTTGAGCGCACTGGCACTGTCATTTATAGTATTCTGGTGGAATGATGCTACAACAGCTTATCCTGTTTTTCCTGATGTGAATTCCTCTTTGGTACGATCAGCAAATCTTGGTCAAGTCAGATACCGAATACCGAATCAATACTGAAGTGTACCCCACCCTCCTAAAAATACCGAAACCGATACCAAACTCAAAGTTCCAATACCGCCCATCGCCAGTTAAGGTAGTTGTCCCAAAGTACCCCTTAAGGCTTTAGTATTGATGAGGTGAGTGTTCGGGGTGCATCACCACAGTGATTAAGCTCGAGTTGTGAGGTTTTTGTTCAATTTTAATCTATAACATTTCAGTAAAAGTCAGTTTTTTGGAAATTGTACGAATTTGTATTTATGTCATATTGTAAGCATGTTAAGATGCTTTAACCCTTTACCTTACACGAAAAGCAGACGACACTTGCAAATAAAATTTTTGAATAACTAATTTTTAGCTCAACTTTGTCGAAGCCAAATTTGAGCTTATGCCATGGCCAGTTGTCCGTCTGTCCGTCTGTCCGTCCGTCCGTCCGTCAACAATTCAATACGGCTCGGGCTAGAGGCCGTATTTATGAACCGATCTTTACGAAACTTCTTGGGTATCTTTGTTATGACCGTGGGACCAGAACGAGTGTTTTTGGGTCCGATCCAAAATTCAAGTTGGCCGCTGGCAGCCATTTTGTACAAAAGTAGGTGCAATCAGATTTTTGCGCAGAACTTCCATATGAAAGTGCTGATTTGAATATTTTTTTGTATGAATGTTTAGTACCATAGGATACATCACATATAATGCAGTTTTTTTTTCTCGTGCGTAAATTATGCAAATTAGACTAACTTTGATGTTTTTTTTGGTGTTACTTTCAGCACTATAAGTGCAAATGCCAATACGGCTCGGGCTAGAGGCCGTATTTATGAACCGATCTTTACGAAACTTCTTGGGTACCTTTGGTATCACCGTGGGACGAGAACGAGTGTTTTGGGGTCTGGTCCGAAATTCAAGATGGCCGATGGCAGCCATTTTGTACAAAATTAGGTGCAATCAAATTTTTGCACAGAACTTCCATATGAAAGCGCTAATTTGAATAATGTTTTGTGTGAATGTTTAGTACGATGGGATACATCACATATAATACGGGTTTTTTTCTCGTGCAAAAATTATGCAAATTAGATGAACTTTGATTTTTTCAGTGCTACTTACACACAGTAAGTACACATGTCAATACGGCTCGGGCTAGAGTCTGTATTTATGAACTGATCTTCACGAAACATCTTGGGTACCTTTGTTATCACCTTGGGACAAGAACGAGTGTTTCTGGCTGCGGTCTAAAATTCAAAATGGCTGCCAGTGTCCATTTTGTACCGAAATTAGGTCTAATCAGTTTTTTGTACACAACTTCTATTCAGCTCAGGCTAGAGGCCATATTTATGAACCGATCTTTGCGAAACTTCTTGGGTACCTTTGTTATCACCGTGGGATGAGAACGAGTGTTTTTGGGTGTGGTCCGAAATTCAAGATGGCCACCAGCAGTCATTTTGTACCAAAATTAGTGCAATCAGTCTTTTGTACAGAACTTCTGTATGAAAGTTCTGATTTGAATAAATTTTTGTATGAATGTTTAGTAACATGGAATACATCACATATAGTACGGGTTTTTTTCTCGTGCCGAAATTATGCAAATTAGATGAACTTTGATTTATTCAGTGCTACTTATACACTGTGAGTGCACATGTCAATACGGCTCGGGCTAGAGGCTGTATTTATGAACCGATCTTCACAAAACTTCTTGGGTACCTTTGTTATCACCTTGGGACGAGAACTAATGTTTCTGGGTGCGGTCCAGGATTCAAGATGACTGCCAGTGGCCATTTTGTACCGAAATTAGGTCCAATCAATTTTTTTGTCTCAACTTCTTTACAGCTCGTATTTATGAACTGATCTTCACGAAACTTCTTGGGTACCTTTGTTTTCACCTTGGGACAGGAACGAGTGTGTTTTGGGGTGCCTTTGTTATCACTGTGCTATGAGAACAAATATTTTGGGGTTCAGTCACACCCACACTGGGACTCAAATATTTCTTTTCTAGTTTAGCATCTGACTGTCACTCACCTTTACAATACTTTACCTATACATTTGTTACAGGCTACAGTCAGTATTTATGTACAGACCGTTACAATACTTTATATGTACCTTTGTTATCAGGTCATTACCTAGATGTTTGTCATTGCTGTGTCACATACTATACATGTACATGCCTTAACAAGTTGTTATTGTTGACCTGGTCACAGCAAATACTAATTCCTGTCATATTCAAAGTTGAGCTACAGTGTCACTGACACTTTCATTTTGACTTTTTGCGTCAAAACCGTAGCTTATGATCCCTCTTTGGAACGAGCTTAACGAGCTCATTCCAATTAGGGGTCATAAGCTATGGTTTTGAGACAAAAAAATGAAAAAAATAATGAATATTGAATGGTGATTTTTGTGAATAGCGCTGGCCGTTTAAAAAAACTAAAAAAAAAAACTAAGTACTTAGATGCAACTATCTGATGAATAATTAAATAATTGAGTATTCCGTGTGTTCTGTACCGGCCTCGTATATACTTGGTTAACTAGTATTCCCTTTTGGGTCTGACGGTGGCCAAGTGGTGTGCGTGGTTCAGTATAGTTTCGCTAGGCGGTTGACGCCGAAGGAAACTCTCTCGGCATGGGTTCGAACCCCCGCCATGCCATTGTATGTTAAGTGGGTTTGCGTTCAAGTTTATTCATTTGTTGGTGATCATCTGGGTCGGATAAAATTTCACTCAAATGAATTTCATTCTTTAATTCTCAAGCAAGCTTCGTTTGTTTGCCAGTCTACATCACGGGCGTTAGAATATCGGCTCATTGGAAGGGTGTGTGCACGACAGTTTAATGACATGAACTGTTATTCTTTATTTCTTAATGAAAAATAAATCTACACCTCTTGTTGACTGCTTTCGCAATGTCGAAGCCTTTTCACATCATGGTGCGTTAGCGTATATCTGAAAAAGATGAAATCATATTTAGAGGTGATATTCACAATCCAAGCATCCAAGGCATTATACTTGAGGAATCCTCGGTGCTGATGATAGTTTGCGAACAATGTTTTCGTGAAACACGAGATAATGCACGATGCCTATTGCGATGTGCCGGTACCAAAGATACACTTTCACCTCCAGTATTATAAGTGTCGTATCATCTGAGAGTCTCTGTGCCCATCCTCCTCCCCTCCCTTAACATTTTTTTTTCTCAAAGAAACTGCTACACGATTACATAACGAGTTTAACCCTTTACCTAACGAATGGGCCGCCTCCGTCGGCGTAGTTTACAAATTAACCCTTTACCCAACATAACGGCCAAAAGCGACCAGCGCTATTCACGAAAATCGTCAATTATTTTTCATTATTTTTTTATATTTTTTTCTCAAAAACATAGATTATGACCCCTCGTCTAGCTCATTCCAAAGAGGGGTCATAACCTAGAGCTGGTTCCAAAGAGGGGTCATAATCTATGTTTTTGAGGCAAAAATTGTTTTAAAAGTAGTTATTCAAGAATTTTGTTTGCAAGTGTCGCATGTTTTTCTTGTTAGGTAAAGGGTTAAGCAGTTGAAAAACAAATTGTTTTAAAAGAATTTCACCAAAGCCATATTGTGTGACCCCTCATTGGAACGAGTTCTTTCCAATGAGGTGACATATAATATGGCTTTTTGAAATTTTTTGAAAAAATAATATTAAAAATCAATAATTAGAATTATATATTGGAATCCGGTGCTTTGGTTAAATGGTTAAAATTTGAGAGTGCCCAAATGTGCCAATACATGTACACCCATTCATGTAATATATTTTATGAATGTGTAAATAAATTTAGTTTCATTTGCCACTGAGTTCAACCTTTAGGCTGTGGGGACTATTTTCCTCCTTCAGTTTCCACCATCCTCTAACCATAACCTTCCGTGACAGTTTTACGGGTGAAGGAAGCCGGAGTGCCCGGAGAGAACCAACGAGCATCAACGAGCAACTGTCAGCTCCTCAACATTCTCTGATCAAGCTCCGCTCAAGCAAGGTTACAGCGGTTGAAGACATGTGCACCGTCGACGTACAATACGCCTTAGTACACGGCGCCGTCGTGCCCCCATGCAGGCAACCGGGATAAAGTGCCTTGCCCGAGGACACAGCGCGGGTCATTCTAGACGGGGATCGAACTCAGGTCCTCTAGCACAGAAGTCCAACAGTTTATCACTGCGCCACCGCGCTCCTACTCGCAGAGGAGTAGGCAGCGTGAGTGTGGGAGCGGGAGGGAAATTAACACTATTTCCTTACCTTTATCAGTTCCGGGTTCCATTCATCTCTTGTTATCAACAGGTCATCTAAAATAAAAAGAAAAACATGAGTGCATAGAACAGTCTTGACGAAGATTTAAAATGAACAGTTTGCACAAATCATGTATATTTTCAAATTTTAATTTTTAATTGTAGTTTTATGAATACCCTCTGCAAACAAACAACTGCCGCTTGTCAGATACTGCTGTCCATTGACCAAATACCATATAGTCACAAAAATGTTCAAGCAAATACAATTGAAATTTAAAATAACGCTGGTCCTGGTGTTTTCATAACCATTTACCACAAAAGACAATTAAATTATAAAATTTGGCTGATAATCTAACAATTCGTTGTTAGATTTGTTTTTCGATAAATTCGCCATGTAAAAATATTCCTGAATCATAGGTGAGAAGGACTCGGGAGGTCATTTGCCCCATTACCAGAGCCATTTGAACGTGCTGTTGGCCACTTTGAAAAACGGCACGCGTTAACCCTTTACCCAACGCAGACGATATCAAAATTTATTATTTTAAATATCATTTTTTGAAAAAATCCCAAGAATTTCAACAAAACCTTATCATGTGACCCCCATTGGAACGAGCTCGGCGAGATCGATCCAAAGAGGGGTCACATGATACGGTTTTGTTGAGATGTTTTGAAAAATAATATTTTACTGTTGCTGCTGAATTTGCATATTACGCTGGCGGATGTGGCTAATTCGTTGGGTAAAGGGTTAAATGAATAAGAAGTTGCGTGACAGGACTACTAGTACTAGGTCTAGATGTATATTTTATTTATCCACAAATTAATTTCTACGAAGTCTTAACTTTTTGAACTATAATCCCAACTGACTATAATATTTTATTTTCAGCATCAAGGAGTGGCGTAACCACGGGCGGAGATAACAGAATTTCCGCTGCCCAATTTCCGCTGCCCCTCCAAACATTGGCACAATGCAACTTTCACAAAACATAAACAGCCCTAAAATGTCTGCAATATAGGGTTATATACTCTTTAAACGCCTCCGATTTGCTCCTAGAGCACTGAATTTTAAAGAAATGGCCGTGGGGGAGGCACCTTTAAAGTTGGCGGACGGGGTAACAACCGGAGGGTCCTAGTTAAGACAACGGCCTTACAAATAACATGTCCTCCCAAACTGACTTACAAACAAAATGTCCTCTCACACTCTCTTTATAGAATCCGGACTGCGAGCCCGGTCTTAATAAATGCCTTCGCCGAAGTCATAGGTCTACCTTGATGATGTAGTTCAAATACCTTATATCAGGTAGTAGTACTCGAGACTTGAGCCATGACAGTCTGGACAAGTCCCCCCCCCCCCCCCCCCCAACACACACACACACACACACACATACAGCCATTAATTAGGCTAATGAACCGGTTCAAACGACATCCTTATTTGTAAGGTTTTATTGGTAAATTTTGTTTATTTTTTTAAAAAATTTATCAGTTTACGTTTCTGACAATTAAAAAGCTGTATTGTTTAAAGGGTTAACGTGTTGTCAGTGTACAGCAGGGGTTCAACCATGGTGGCCTCATGGGATCGTGGGACACTCATAGCACTACGGATTCTAGTAACCATTTTAGCGACAATCAGACTGGATTCTCCCAAATTTAGATGAAATATAAGCCCTGCGTTGGGGGGGGGGGGGGGGGGGGGGGGATAAAGGTATAAAGATACTGTCATCCTTGATTTAGATTTTTGTTGAAGTGAATTGAAAGCACTGCAGAGTATATTAAGGGGGATTACTCTATTGTAGATTTCCCTTGTATTGAGTTGAGAAAGAACCTTTTGAAGACTGTAAAGCAGATCAAGGGAGATTACTCTACTACTATATTTCTATCAACCGCCCCCCCCCCCCCCACCTCCCCCCCCCCCCCCCACCACCTCAAGACAAGAGAGCCAATTTCAATATGTTGCTGTGTATTTGTTAATTTGTTAAAACAAATAGATGTTGTTTTTTTTTTATCAATTCTTTATATTTTATCTGGATTCATTTGCAGATTCCCCATGGCCCCTTATAGTTGAGAGCGTCCTTTAAGGAAAGTTTTTTTTTTAATTTCCCTGCATTTGCACGGTGGTGTCGTCCGGACAAGCCTGTCTTTCTTCCTCAGTCTCCTGTTTTATCACTGTCCTGATAGAGCACAAGTTTGTGAAACACTGATAGTCTGTTTTATTTCAGCTACTTGCCAAGTTGTTATCCTCTGTCATGTCTCCCATTCGAATCTGGTAATCGATAGAGATGGACAATATACCGAAAAACCGAAACGATACCGATATCATGGAGATAACGAAAAACCGAACCGAACCCATTGTTGAATACCGAAACCGTCTGAATTTTCAAATTTTCCTACATTCGCTATTTAAAAGTCCCTTTTGTTGCTTCATAACAGTCAAAAGGTTCATTTTCAGAAAAGAAGTGACTGATTTTCTTTTAAGTTTTGTTAACCCTCAGTGGACTGGGCAACTGTCCTGAATTCCCCCTAGACTATAACCTGTACATGTCCAATTGCGTAGCAGTGATTTCTAGCCAACACCTGACTGGAAATCACTGCCCAGTGTTTAGCCTATTGTCAGCAGACAAATGGTTTGGTCAGGACACATGCTCTGAGATCGCAAAAGCCTGAAATAGGCCTTTAAACATTAATGTGCGTTTAGAACAAATTACAAATTTACTGTAGATATGATTTGTGATCATAAAGCTCGTCGAGCTCGTTCCAATGGGGGGGGGGGGGGGGGGGGTCATAACCTCTGTTTTTGAGACAAAAAATTAAAAAATAATGAAAATTAATTGGCAATTTTTGTGAATAGCGCTGGCCGTTACGTTGGGTAAAGGGTTAATGTGGATTATGGCTTTCTCCACCAGCATGCTTAACGACACTCATTCGTAACATCGACATTTTCATGCAGATCTTAGCCTGGTACCTAACACGAATATCTCTAGAGCTGAAATGGTTAACCGATTAATCGATTAACCAATGGTCAACGTCTTGATCGACCAAAAAAGTAATTGATCGATTAACTGTTTTTGTTGAGCTACTGTATTATATGGGTTAATAAAGGAACAAACTTGCCCCAAAACAGGGAAACATTGTCACACTGACTCACATTAATTATATGAGACAGAGTAAAGCATGTAAAGCATAGTTACATGCTGACATACTTGTCCACTTGCATGATCATTATACTGTATCAGTAGCTGGAAATTGTGATCTTTAACCCTCAGCGAGCTCGTTCCAATGAGTGGTCATAAGCTATGTTTTTTAGATAAAAATTTAAAACATAATAAAATTTGAATGGAGATTTTTGTATATAGCGCTGGCCCTTTTCCCGTTTATGTTGAGTAAAGGGTTAATGCTGTAAACCATTCAAAGTGTTCGTTGCACCGGGTGTTATAAGCTATGTTTTTTAAGGAAGACATGAAAAAATAACAAAATATTGAATGGCTGTTCTTGTAAATAATGTTTCCCGTTATTCCCGTTACGATAGATAAATTACAGTGAGAAGCATTCGAGGGCTGAAGCTTGCAAACTCTGAGGGACCCCCCCCCCCCCCCCCCCCCCGCCAGGGTACCCGAGAAGTAACGTCATGTCGCATTGAATTGTAGGTGCCGCATGTGTTGGCATGGTAGTGTATGTGAGCGGCCATATTGTGGCGCAGTTACCATGGTGATAATTCAGTTGATTTACTACTCATGTTGTTTTAGAAATATGCGATATTCGTCGTCCGTTTTGTTTACTGGCGGACATCATCTTGTTTCCATGGTGTCACGTGATTACTATGCGACTAGTAGTCCAAGAATATAGCCGGTGTGTTCTAAGGATTTGTTGGAAAGCTATAGAAACCAGAGAACTCTAATGTTGTGGGGTGTGTTTGGAGAGTAAGTTCCATTGCATGACTTATCTTTGCTGGCTCGAATTCTTTCAGGATACTTGGTTTCCACTTGTCTTGACAGATTCCAAACTCAATTCTCGAAATTTCCAGCTTCTCTTAACTATTTCTGACTTTCGACCTCACTTTTCAACCAAATTTGGGTAGGTCCAATCCAATTGTTTCATTCACGTAAACACACTCAGTCCAAACACAATTATATCACTTTGGCGACACTATTGATTGTTCATAAGTTGATTCAGCTCAAGAGCAATGAGAACAATTGCTCATAGGAGTGAATACTTTTATGACTCTTCAACTCCTTTCTGAAGCAGGAGTTCTATAGCCAGATTCAAAAAAGGAAGTCTGTGAACGGGATTCTACAAGCAGTATTTTATAGGAGTCTGCATAAACGATAGCTTCGACGTCCAATATTTTATCATTGTCAGTTCCGTGATTGTCCTAAGTACATATCACTGCACAACAGCCCTTATGGGTACTGGTTCATATTACTATTATACTACCTCTACTCCTAGAAGCCGAATGCAGACATGTTTGCTCTAGCAACTCGTTGCATCGTTGATCAGAAAGGCATGCTTAGTTGTGGGTATTGAAACGTGGATGGTGATTTCATGAAGTGAACTAAAGTGCATCGAAAGTAAATGCTCCAACGAGTAAGTAGTCTCGTGACTCTTTGACTCTTCTCGCACAAAAGCTATACCGAACCGACGTCCAATCGGTTGTAAAATGGGAAGCTGCAAGCGGAATTCTTAGAAACGTAAGTAATGGTTTCTTCACATGAGCTAAAATGCAACGAGAGCAATTGATCATAGGAGTAAATGCTCTTACGTCATCTCGGAAATTGAAAGCTCATAAAAACACTCCATGCACTATTCACTATCAGTGATGCTTGTAGTGAGATGAGCTCAAGAGCAAACAAAAAGCAATGGGAGCATGGCTTTTCAGCTCAGTTGGCTGAACTGGGATATTTATGTCACGGTGATCTACTGTTGGAAGATACCTTTTTGGAGAATAGATCTCTCTGAGTTGTACTCGTGCTCGTGCAGGGGTAGTAACATAAGTCTGGTCGTAGAATCCATCGGCTATATTGGAACCTATAGACTACAACTTGCAGATTCACTTTCACAGAATGCCTGTCTCATACACTCTCAAAACAGTTGGATTAAAAACGAATCCAAATCAACGGGGTTGAGTGACTATGAACCCAATTGGGTTCATAGTCACTCAACCCAGTTGATTTGGGTTGATTTTTAGTCCAACTGATTTTAGAGTGTATCTGGCTGAGTAATCCCTTATTCCGAACTGAATCGAAGTGTCGTAAGAGGGATACTCCCAGGAGCATTTTCTCTCATTGCTCTTCCGCTCAGTTGACAAGGGAGATAACTGTATTTGAACTGAAAGTGGTTGGGTCTTATGTGAATGTAGCAATCTGGCTGGGTCTACGAATACATCGTCGAGATCAAAGGTCGAAACAGTGTCAGAAACAGCTAGAAGTAGCTACGAATAGAAATATAGGGCGTGGAATTGGTCGGGAAGGTGGGAAACGAGGCCTCGAGAAGACAAACCAGCTAAGATACGCCTATCGAATCGAACCTACCCCCCCCCCACCCCCGAAACACAACCTCCAGTATATTAGATATCCTTGGGGTCCATAGTAACCACGTGCCATTCAAATAGCGACCATGTCTGATCTGTTTCTATACTTGAGTCATTGTCGGATTGTTTCCGGTAATAAGATATGCACCAATCGAATTCATGACATCCCTAGAATACACAGCCACTGTACTGTAGTACTAACAGACGCATAGTAACCGCGTTCCACCATATAAACAAAGGTAATGGATTACATGTATTACCCTTACAACACGCGTTGCTAAAGCCTTCTAACTGAACGCGTCATCGGTATAATGGGGTCACGACATAACCGCTCAAGAGCGCTGCCATAACAGCACGTGTGAGATCCACAATGAACCGCGAAATGACGTCACTTTCGGGGTCCCACATAACTGATAGGCTTCATCCTTGGCATACTACTTAAGCAAAAAATATATCTGAATCACTTACTATCGTAATCGACTCTATCGAAAAAGTCACTCACATCCAGGGAGGTAATCACGAAGTCCTTTTTATCATCAAGAACGGTAAACCAATAGTGAGCAATGGCGTGATCATCCTTTATTAGCTCTGCCCATTTCGCAATAAATTTATCTTCTTCAATTCCGATCACTGAAAAGTAACATTATTGTGTTGTGAAATTTGCGTTCGTGAAGTGTATATTTATATTCACAAAATTTTGTAACTTGATAGGTTACTTTTTTATTTTCTTTTTTTATTTTTTCCGTTTTCAATATCACCTTTAGTTTGCTAAACTCTGAAGCCGTTGGATATTTTTAAAATATTTTTCATCAATTCTAGTCATGGCTGCTTTGAAGCAGCCATGACTAGATTTGATGAAAAATGTATCCATATTTAACTCAAGAAATCATTGGTCAAAAGTTCATTTAATTTACAGGGGAGGGATTTGCTTATTGTGCCCAAATTATACTTATTTCAGTGGCAAGAGAAATCCTGTCTTGGGCAGGAATATCCGCCAGCAGCATGCAAGGAGTTAAACCAAACCTAAATGAGGTGGGGAAGTCGGACATAAAAAATGCTATTTTTCAGTTGCCATTGACAGCAAAAAAAAATATTTTGGTAGCCTCCACCTCATTTCAATGACAACAGTAAATTAGTTTTTCCCTCACTTCATTTCACCTCGTGTTGAGTCATGTGTGGTTTCTCCCCAATAATGTAACTGGAACGTTTTTTTTTGTTTTGTTTTCCGGTTCAGTTCCGGTTTTTGCGGCAAACCGACAGTTTCGGTTTTCCGGTTCGGCTGCGGAGTTTGTGGTAAACCAGCAAACCGAACCGCAAGGGCCCGTAAAAACCCACCGAATGGTTTTACTGTGTTTGTGCATAAACGCATCAAACTATATTTCTGGGAGGGAACTGGTCTAGTGGCCCATATGGTCTATCATCACTTAGTCCATCGGGCAAAGGGGCGTATACTCATTGCCACACTGTCACAGAGAACGCAACATATATAAGATGAACTTTATTAATTGTTACCGGAATTTAGTTTTTTTTCTGGCTCAAAAGACTTGGCCACTGACCCCTAGAACCCGTGAGAATGATTAACACTAACGCTGCTCAAATTTTATTAAACTTCCTCGCATATAGCGTACATGGAGGTCCTCCATATATGGCTAAAGTGGACATGGCAGTAAAAGGGTTAACCCTTTACCCACTGCAACTGCCAAAACCGGCCAGCGCTATTCTCAAAAATCGCCCATTAATTTTCATTATTTTTTTCATTTTTTGACTCAAAAACATAGGTTATAACCCCTCGTTGGAACGAGCTCGTTCTAACGAGGGGTCATAACCTATGTTTTAGAGACAAAAATGAAAAGAATTAGTTATTCAAGAATTATTTTTGCAAGTGTCGTCTGCTTTTCATGTTAGGTAAAAGGTTAAAGGTACGTAAGGCAGAATGCAACTTAGATATTTATAGACAAGACCTTTCTGTGTTGGGTGGTATCGTATAAACAATTGCGGGGCCTGAAGTGTTCTTTGTTGTATGTTTTACCACCTAGAAAAACTGGACCGCAACCGAAGTTTTTTCCTGAAACCGAACCGAAAGAAACCAAATTTTTACCACAGACAAGATCTACACATTAACTTTTAAAATTTGTGAACACGCAAACATGTCAACAAACAGGCATTTCACCAACATTTTTTTCTGCAACTGCAAACAATATTAGCTAGAGTTTGTCAGTGAATTCCACCTTCAACTGATCGGTGAATTTCTTTTTTCCAGCCATGGAATGGAATGTGTTAAATCTTAGTATAGTTCTGGATCACAAAAGCGGTTAGTCGGTTAACTCCTTACCCAACACACATAATATCAAAATTTGTTATTTTAAATCAGAGCTCTCAAGGAATGGTGAATGATCACTTGCCCGATAATCGCCTAAATTTCTGAAACGGTGAGTGATCGATCACTCGCCTCTTAACTGGTTGAGAGCTGGGGCCACAACAGTAGCTTTTGTCTTTAGCAGTTGTTTTACAGATGATTCAGCAATATTAAGTGCCTTTTGTTCATAAATATCAAATTGTTTCAGTTTACTGGAGAATACATATAAGCATTCTCCAGTAAATTGAAATAGTTTAATATTTATATACAAAATGCCGCACAATGTCCAAACTTGTTACATAGGTAATCTAACCCTCAACCAGTTAAGTGTCCATATATGTCAAAATCTTCTTATCATGCATAACAGTAAATTCAAAGAAATGAATATGCAGTTACTATCACTCACCATCACTCGCCTGATCTTAATTACAGGCGAGTGACATATCACTCGCCACCGATTTGCTCCTCGAGAGGTCTGTAAATTAATCTTAATCCAGATTTGACACTTCACGCAGATATAAACAAAAAAGAAATACTTTTTGGTTCAATGTCTCCGGTACTTCTCCCAAGCTTTTGGGATATATGTCTTCTCGACCACAAAAAAATTCTGGAGTCGAAAGAAAACTACCCCCACACGTTCATGTCTTCTACAAAGTATAAAATCGCACCGAAATATTGAGCTGCACTCACTTGACATGTATCCAATGGGCAAGGCAGAGACCAGTAGAAGAACATGGAGTTACATCAGCAAAATTTTTTAATGAAAAGATACCAACAAAATTCTGTCTGTACATATCTGGTAATAAATACAATCGGTGCATTGCTGTAATGATTTACAATTTATTACATGCCCATGCAGTCTCTCTTATGCAATACGGCGTGCAATACGGCTGTGCAATACGGAATTCCGAATTGCACACCAACCTGTTCCAACCGGGACTTTTTTATGCAGTGCGACTGCATAAAGTGCACGGTGTTTACCACCGTTGATAGAAAAGGAAATTAGGTCAGTAGGTGCTTGGGTCATGTAATAAATACAAAACCACATGTATGTTTCAATGAGTCGTTTTGTATTCAATTCGTCAGATGTGCGTATGTGCGTAGAAAGAAAACGTCTCGACCTTCTGTCTCGACGTTTTCTTCCTACGCACATCTGACACATTGAATACAAAACGACTCATTGAAACATACATGTAGTTTTGTCTATGTATTATACCTTTTTATGTGTACCCATACTATGTATGGTACACATAATGCCGGCATCCGGGTGGCCATCCGTCGTTCGTCCATCCTTTGTCCGTCCGTCCGCCCGTCTATCTGTCTGTCTGTCTCTCCATCTGTCCGTCCGGCGTCCGTATCCATTTGTTTGGCATTCGATAACTTGAAAAATATTGCTTGGATTGTCAAGTTACTTTATATTTGTGTTCAGGTTACTGATGTGCTGAGCTGTTTAGTTTTTGGTGTAAATCTGATAATTTGATCCTGAGATATTAACTCTTTATCCTTCAGATTGAGAATTCTTCCAATCCCTTTGGCATGAGATAACTCAAAAAATATCAATCCAGTTGTCATGTTACTTTATATATATCTTTAGGTTAATGATGTTCCGAACTGTATAGTTTTTTGGTGTAAATCTGTTATTTTGATCCTGAGATATTAACCCTTTATCCTTCAAATTGAAAATTCCTCCAATCCCTTTGGCATTCGATAACTTGAAAAATATTGCTTGGATTGTCTAGTTACTTTATATTTGTGTTCAGGTTACCGATTTGCCGAGCTGTATATTTTTTGGTGTAAATCTGATGATTTGATCCTGAGATATTAACCCTTTATCCTTCAAATTGAAAATTTCCCCAATCCCTTTGGCATTCGACAACTTGAAAAATATTGCTTGGATTGTCTAGTTACTTTATATTTGTGTTCAGGTTACTGATGTGCCGAGTTGTATAGTTCTTGGAGTAAATCTGTTATTTTGATCCTGAGATATTAACCCTTTATCCATCAAATTGAAAATTCCTCCAAACCCTTTGGCATTCGATAACTTGAAAAAGATTGCTTGGATTGTCAGGTTACTTTATATTTGTATTCAGGTTACTGATGTGCCGAGCTGTATAGTTTTTGGTGTAAATCTGATAATTTAATCCTGAGATATTAACCCTTTATCCTTCAAATTGAAAATTCCTCCAATCCCTTTGGCATTCGATAACTTGAAAAATATTGCTTGGATTGTCAAGTTACTTTATATTTGTGTTCAGGTTACTGATGTGCCGAGCTGTATATTTTTTGGTGTAAATCTGATGATTTGATCCTGAGATATTAACCCTTTATCCTTCAAATTGAAAATTTCTCCAATCCCTTTGGCATTCGATAACTTGAAAAATATTGCTTGGATTGTCAAGTTACTTTATAATTGTGTTCAGGTTACTGTTGTGCTGAGCTGTATAGTTTTTGGTGTAAATCTGATAATTTGATATGGAGATATTAACCCCCTTTATCCTTCAAATTGAAAATTCCTCCAATCCCTTTGTCATGAGATAACTCAAAAAATTTCCATCCGATTGTCATGTTACTTCGTATATGTGTTCAGGTTACTGATGTGCCGAGCTGTATAGTTTTTGGTGTAAATCCGATAATTTAATCCTGAGATATTAATCCTTTATCCTTCAAATTGAAAATTCCTCCAATCCCTTTGGCTTGAGAAAACTCAAAAAAGATCAATCCGATTGTCATGTTACTTCATATATGTATTAAGGTTACGGATGTGCTGAGCCCTATAGGTTTTGGTGTAAATCTGATAATTTGATCCTGTGATCTTAACCCTTTATCCTTCAAAATTGAGAACTTCTCCTATCCATTTCTTCGGCATGCGATAACTCAAAAAAATTTAATCCGATTATCAGGTTACTTTATATATGGATTCAGGTTACTGATGTGCTGTGCTGTGTAGTTTTTTATGTAAATCTAATAATTTGATCCGGAGATATTAACCCTTTATTCATCAAATTAGAACTCCTCCAATCCATTTCTATATGTACCCATACCATGTATGGTGTACATAATGTCGACATCCGTGGTGGCCCTCCGTCATACAGCTTTCTACTAGTTGCACGTATGGGTACACATCTGACGATTTCATCGGCCTATTTTTATTGTACGCTAAAAGCTAGATTATCGAAAAAATTACGGAAAGATAGAAATCGTATCCCCCATTGTGAAGATATAGAAATTTTCACTTTCACGGTATCCTTCAAAATGGCGGCTTTTAAAGCATCACTTCAAGATGAATACAAGTCAAATTATCACTGGAAATGATCAATTTGTTCTAAAAACGTATAAGGAAAGAAAATCTAGTGTTTTTGAGTGGATACCGATCACTTCCAGCAATAATTCAAAACGTATTCACCTTGAATTGATGCATGAAACCCGCCAGCTGAATCAGATCGCAAGACGCTACCTGTTCCAAGTATCGATCAAATCACTTCCGCGTATCAATGCGCTGTTTACTTTCACGCATCAATTCAAGGTTGCAACGAGTGGAATTATCGATAAGAATGTTCAGATTCTTATAAAAGGCATATATAAAAAAAAGAATCTAGTGTTTTTGAGTGAATACCGAAAATTATCTCATTCGTGGCCGAGACAAATGGTTAATTTTGCTTGCGCAAGCGCTCGCGAAGAATAAATATTTGTCTCGGTCACTCCTGAGATAATTTTCTGTATCCACTCAAAAATACTAGATATCCACTATGTATTTGCATACTGTTCTTTTGATGCCAATAAAAAAATTGTTATTTTAATTATTTTTTTCAAATTTTTCAAAATAATGTCAACAAAACCATATCAATACCCACATTGGAATAACTCCTCCAGCTTTTTCCAGTGTGGGGGCACACGATATGGTATAGCTGAAATGTTTGGAAATCTTTTTTTACATTACCTGCTCCATTTGTAAATTACGCAGGTGGCTGCGGATGTGAGTGAAAGGTTAACCCCCTGGACACTTATGTCATAATACTTACATTTCAAGTAGCAGATGTCCTAAGACTAAATTGAATAAATTCCTGGTTGCATTATGGGAAATATTGCTGCTTGAAATTTTAACCCTTTGAACCCTCGTTTCCTGGAATGGTATTGCCTTTGTGTACACTTACAGTGAGAGGGATCGGACCAATATCAATACACAGGGTGGATAAAATAATAACTGCAGTCTGCAGCCGTTTGGCTGCAGACTGGAGTTATTATTTTATCAATTATACTCCATGTATAGACCTTCTATAATAAGACAAAATGGGGCGACATTATGCCTAGGACCGAAAAATCGGTCTTACGAATTCAAAGAGTTAATATTTCGATATCAGGGAGTTAAATGGATTAATGCATATTGTACTTGAAAGGAAGAAAATCGTATATTGTCTTATTCACCTGCTTTATCACCAAAATGGAATCTGAAGAAATCTGCTACCTCCACTTTGTCCAGAGCGTGGTCCCCATTCATGTTGATAGCGTTCCACAGCAAATCGATATGATGCTCATACTGAGCAAGGCCGCCAATGCTGAAAGAAAAATATTTTTACTTTACCATTTCTAGCTCACAGTGCTCACTCTTGAAAATAGTGTAATTATACGAATTCTGCCTAACTGTACCATTAATACCCGTAAAACAATGTGGCAAAACAGTCGATTTTCGCAAGCCTCAAAATTTCGACGCAGCTTTGGTCTTTTTACTGTTTAACAAGAGCACTGTAAAAAATGGGACGCGTCACATGTTTAGTAATTAAACCGTGGTGTCTTTAAGTTATACGCATCGTGCTTATCTACCTGAGATGAATGCGTTTAAGTGGAAAGTGTTTAACACGGAATTTTTTTTCTGAATCTGCAACCGATTTAATTGTTGTTTCAAAGCTTATACAGTAGTTCTGTAGAAGTTAGTTATTAATTAAATAATTCCATTTTTTACGACAGAAATCTGCCAAATATGTATTTCATTTTCTCAACATCGCTGGGCGAGCTCATGGCCGTAATTTCTGGGGGGGGGGGGGGGGGAGGGGGGGCTCAAGCCCCCCTCCCCTCCCCCAATAATTTCTCACCCACCAACATTTTTCAAAGTACATTTATTTCGCTTAGTCTAAATTAATAACAGACCAGTACACGGTTTGACGTTTGGACGTTTTTGTGTGTAAACAAACCGGGTTGATTGTGTTTTACGTAACGTAACGGGAATCGGAAAGAACGCTACAAAATAACATGTCATAAGTTTCTTTAATCACGCCTAACCCTTTACCTAACGGAGTGACAAAAACAGACCAGCGCAATGCACGGAAATCGTCATTCAATCTTTTTTTATATTTTCATTTTTTTGCTTCCTAAACATAGGTTATGACCCCTCAATGGAATGACCCCCTCATTGGAATTTCTCACCCACCAACATTTTTCAAAGTACATTTATGATGAAATTGTTTTCGCTTAGTCTAAATTAATAACCAGTACACGGTTTGACGTTTGGACGTTTTTGCGAGTAAACAAACGGGGTTGATTGTGTTTTACGTAACGTAACGGGAATCGGAAAGAACGCTACAAAATAACATCTCAGAAGTTTCTTTAATCATGCCTAATCCTTTACCTAACGGAGTGACACAAACAGACCGGCGCAATGCACGGAAATAGTCATTCAATCTCTTTTTATATTTTCATTTTTTGCTTCCTAAACATAGGTTATGACCCCTCATTGGAACGAGCACGTCGTGCTCGTTCCAATGAGGGGTCATAACCTATGTTTTGGAAGCAAAAAATGAACATTTTCAGTTACACGAGAATTTTGTTTTACGAGTGTCGTCTGCTACTTGCGTTAGGTAAGGGATTAATTATCCTGCAGTTTCTTCCTTGCAACCGGTAAAGAGCAAATGCTGTTGTCGTCATGTTTCAGTAAGTTTATTCTCGTGATCGTGCATTATCTATGAATATAAGACGTCGTCCGTATCCGCGTCGGGTTTTTGAATATGTTGTTTACTCGCAGAATTTTTGGAGGAATGGCGTGACGTTACTATAAAAAGCAAACCGTGTAATGGTCAACTTCTCTGCGACGAATTTGCGTACTTCGCATGCTTTATGAAGAAGGGGAGGTAATCAAAAAAGTTTGTTTGCCTCATGTAAATCCCAATCAGAACACGAGGTGTCACAGTGGAAAGTTGACGTATTTTTGGTTGTTAATGTTTTTAGATGGATAGTAAAAAGTCAGAACGACCAATCACATGCTTCTTCGAAAAGAAGGCAAGGCAAGTCCATGGCAACGAAACAATAGAGCCACGATTTGATGATATTTTGTCAGCCCCATCAGATGAAATTGGATCAGCTTCAGCATATGCTGGAGAGGCATGTGAAAGTGAAGAAACACCAGTTGCGACTTCATCTCTTTATCCCAAAGTTCATTCAACAGCTGATATGGCGGAGAAACCGCACCAACCAAAGTTAATCAAGTTTCCTTCAAGAGAAGTGGGAAAGCAGAAACGGGCGTTTAACTCTAAATGGTTCGACCAGTTCAAATTCCTGCATTACCAGGAAGATAGCAATTCAGTGGTGTGCCATACCTGCGCTTTTTCATTCATCGAAACGGGCTTTACAAATTGGAAGAAAGCCATAGAAAAGTTTCATGTTCGCGCAACCAGTGCTACACATTTACACGCAACAGAGGTGCTCTCGATGCCATCTCATATCGACGAAATTCTATCACAAACTGCTGCAGCCCCAAAACGAGAGAACTCACGGTGTTTGATGAAAGTACTGGAAAACGTTGTCTTCCTTGGCAGGCAGGGGCTTGCACTTCGCGGAGATGGTGATGATAAAACTGGAAACTTTTGCCAACTTATTTTGTTGCGAGCAAAGGATGACCCCCGCATTATTGAAGTGGATCAATAATACCTATGATCGTCACATGACACCACATGTACAAAACGAAATTCTGAAGCTTCTTGCCCTGAAACTCCTTCGTGAGATTGCTACTGATATTTCTTCGAGTGGGTGCTGCAGTATACTTGCGGATGAAGCCACAGACGTAAGCAACATACAACAGCTAGTGATATGCATCAGATGGGTGACTAAAAATTGTCGTTGAGGAAGATTTTATCGGTCTTATGCCACTTGACAAAGCAAATACGACAAACATTGCTACTGCAATAAAAGATGTAATTCTGCGGCTTGGTCTTTCTCTGCCCAACTAGATGGACCGTTAGAGCAAAGGCGCTTCAATCCATCGCGAACAATTGCAGACCAATTCTTGAAATCCTTGCTTGGTGTGATGATTCACGGAACACTGCAGATTCTGAAATACGAGCAGGGGCAGGTGGACTGGAAACGAAAATGAGTTCTTTCAATTTTATGTATGGATTGCATTTGTCTATGCTTGTCCTCAACCATTCTGACAACCTCAGTGCAACCTTACAAAGTCCAAACATATGTGCTGCTGATGCATAGAGAACTGCCAAGTTGGTCATAGAGACATTGCGTAGAATACGCAGTGAAGAACATGCTCAAAGTTGTTTTGAAAGGGTTAAAAAAGAAGCTTTACGTTTGGGGCTTGATGAGCCAGAGTCTTCTTTACCTCGTCGCAAGAAAGCACCACGTCGGCTCGATGAGGGAGCAGCTCCTCATTATCACGAAATAGCTGCAAGTCACTATCGTGCTCAATACTATGCTGCCATTGACACTGTTGTCTCAACAATAGAAGATCGATTCGATCAGCCCGACTACCAGATTTATGTAAATCTGGAGAAAACACTTTTAAACGGTGCAATCGGTAGAGATTTTTAGGAGAATATGGCTATGTTAAAAAATATGTATGAGGATGACTTTGATTTTCTACAGTTGAAGGTCCAGCTTGAAAGTCTAGCATGTTCATTCAAAGACAAATCTTCTGATAGCAACTTGATGGAAGTTGTTCATCATCTACGTACGCTTAGCAAAGGACAATGTATGCTTCTGGACCAAGTTTTCAAGCTTGCCCAATACTGTCTCGTCATGCCAGCGTCTAATGCTACGAGTGAGCGTGCTTTCAGTGCCATGAGACGCATAAAGACATATTTGCGCAATATCATGAGCCAAAACCGACTAAATCATACCATGTGTCTCAGTGTGCGCTCTGAAAAATTAGATGACATTAACTTGAAATTGGTTCTGAACGATTGTATTGACAATTCGGACAGAAGAAAGGTGATTTTTGCCCGATTGTAAGGTTCCGTATCACACATTAAACTGGAGTTTCTGACAAATGTCTTTGTTCTGAGATGTTTTTTTCTATTGACTCGTGTACTTTTTGTTTCTATTTCCATGAACTTTGCTATTTCTTTCTCATTTAAAGTGCATAAGGCGGTTGATCGTGGTAGAAAAAGACCCTTAGTTACGTTACTAATTTTACATTTTGCTGCTATTTCTTCTTAGGCCTTTGCTATCATAGATATTTTTCTGGATATCACAAGGTAACTAGGAAAACATTCTTAAAAGAAAAAAAGATCAAGTGTAAGGCTGTAAATATGCATAAAATCTATCGGCTCCTGGAGGTTCGCTCCAGATTCCACTTTGAGCCCAAGTGGAATCCGGGGTAAAGCCCCAGGGGCCTTACAGCATCCCAAAGACCCCAGCTGTTAACATTTTTCACAACCTTAATCAACCATGGGCGCAGGTCATGGGGGGGGGGGGGGCCCACCCCCCTCCAAAAAAAATTCTAGAGGGGCGTCGTGTGTTGTACTCCCACATCAAAGGTCCTATCCCCACCCTACTCTAAAATTCGCTCCAGCTGGAATAAAAGATGTCAGTATTATGATAGTTAAGTAATACTGGCAATTTTTGTTAGTCCCAGCGTTTTAGAGCAATAACATATTAATTTTTCTTTTCATACATCTGTCCAACCCCCGCCACATGATAACAACATGAATTAACCCCTCCCCCCCCCCCCTCCCCCATTTCTGAATGGAAATTACGGCCTTGGAGATGGAGAGGACCTGGGACCACCTAAATCAACTACTCAAACCAAACGAGGCTTGCAAGTGACAGTTTCAGTCACAGGCGGAGGTGCTTGATTTTTAGCCCTAGGTGGTATGGGTGGGGAAAGGGAGGGTAGGGAACGGCACAATACATAATTGTCCGAAAATTGGACAATTTCTCGAACTCTGCCGAAGTTTGATCCGAATTTTGACTTTCTCAGCTTTTGTCGTCATAGATATTGACTCTTGGGAAAGTTATCTCCCCTTGTAAATAATGGAGTCTGGCTGTAATCCAATTAACATTGAACCTCTGAAAGGTGTGAACGAAATCTTGATCGCCAGGGACAGTTGCTGGAAGCGGAGAAATCAGCTGAGAATGAACCGGCCAGCGCTATACACGAACATCGGCATTCAAATTTTTTTTATATTTTCATTTTTTGCTTCCAAAACAAAGGTTATGACCCCATCATTGGAACGAGCGCGTTGCGCTCGTTCAAATGAGGAGGTCATAACCCATGTTTTGAAAGCCAAAAAATTAATTTTTAGTTATACGAGGATTTTTTTTTACTGGTTGACCAGAAATTAATTAAGACGCTTAAGGGTTATCGCACCTTTTCATTTGTACTCACGCGGAAACCCATCTGACATTGTGGGCTGCGGTTTTAACTGTTTTTACGACAATAAATTTTTTCTTGGTTTTAACATCAAAGGGAAAAAATGGGCTGATGTCAGCTTGCATATTTTTATATGGTTAGATAGGACAATATCTATATTATATGCCGGTATGCGCACAGCCAGGCCTGCAACCAGGTCGAGCATCGGGGGGGGGGGGGGGGGAGAAGGTGAGGCGGGCCATGTAGGGGGGACCACCTCCCCAACCTGGACATAATCCCATCATTTTTCCATCCAGAATCATTTTATCCCCCTCCACCCACCCCCACCCCAAGTGACTAAAGTTTACTAATTTGGATACATCTTGCCAAGCACATGTGCACCGGGCCGACCATGGTTCGGCCCGGCATGGAAAATTGTTTAAATTTGGCATTAAAAGGATCAATTCCTACTTCAACATACCCCAAAAAGTTTTATTTCTTCTGCTCAAATAACAAGATTCATTATTTGATTTTTTTTTTATTTCTGCCCACTAAGTTTTGAATTACCATCCTGAATCATTTCACGCCCCCCACCCCTTCCCCCTCATAGTTACCAAGTTCCACTAATTTGGATACACCGTGCACATGTGCGCAGGGTCGACCATAAGGAAAATGTTTTAATTTGGCATTAAAAGTAGCAATTTCCTGTCGTTTACCCCCCCCCCCCCAAACCGCCCCCACCCCCACAATAGTGACTAAGTTCCACTAATTTGGATACACCGTGCCAAGCACATGTGTGCGGGTCGACCATGGTTCAACCCGGCATGGAAAAATTTTAAAATTTGGCATTAAAAGGAGCAATTTCCTGTCTTATGAAGAATCAATTTCTGCTTCAACATACCCCTAA
This sequence comes from Pictodentalium vernedei, assembly GCA_031216915.1. Lineage (NCBI taxonomy): Eukaryota > Metazoa > Mollusca > Scaphopoda > Dentaliida > Dentaliidae > Pictodentalium > Pictodentalium vernedei. The sequence continues at coordinate 210,076,227 of CM062291.1, read as the reverse complement.
AAGTTTTATTTTTTCTGCTCAAATAACAAGATTCATTATTTGCAAATTTTTTTTTCTGTCCACTAACTTTTGAAGAACCATTCAGAATCATTTTATCCCCCGCCCCACCCCACCCCTCCACCTCCTCAAAGTGACTAAATTCCACTAATTTGGATACTCTTTGCCAAGCACATGTACCCCAGGTCGACCATGGTTCCACCCGGCGTGTAAAAAATATGAAACTTGGCATTAAAAGGAGCAATTTCCTGTCTTTGTCCCATGGAAAGCCTCTGTTTGCGAGAGCATTTCTCCTACTTTCAATTACCAGTAACCACTCATCACTTGAAATTAAACCTGCTATTGAAGACAGATTATCTCTTCTGTTAATTAGTTAATGTTTCGTATTGTCATAGTTGTGTATAATCTGTGTGTTGAATAAACACCTCAAATATAACAATAGAGACTCAGTCATGGGATTATATTCAATGGAATTACAGGTGTAAATTGACAGCTCTGAGTTAATTCACTGGAAGATAAAATGGATCAAAATGGTGAAAATTGAAAAACAATGTCTGAAATTTTTCTAGGGGTGGGGGGGGGGGGGGCGAAAATGTTTCCAGGGGAGCGCACCCGTGGTTGCAGACCTGCGCACAGCATTGCTAATATGAAGCAAAAAATATATTAACCGCTAAAAGTTGACGAAAATACAATTTTCTATCATTTTACATGAAATTAGAAGGAAATAACAGTAGCATTTTAAATCAACGTGGGAAAAAATTGGTCGAATGAAATCGTTCGCTATTATCACCAACTGAGAGAATATATATTGTTCTTAAAGGATTGACGCGCACAGCGAATATAACTTTCATAGGTTTTATATAATTTTGAGAAATATAAAAATTCCCCATTCAATTAGTGTTAATTTTTGCCAGCCAATTTTTAGCAATCAGGGGAGATAACCTTTTCGTAAGTCGATGTGAATCACGAGAAAAGTTGACCATGGCCGACTGTTGGCTTCCATTGGGGGAGGGGCGGGGGGGATGGGTTGCTCCCACCCTTCTTCGGACCGTACATATATTTCCGGTCAAAGAAGCCATGATGAGAAAAACTTCATATTGCATTATATTGGGGGCAATTGCGCCCCAAATTTCTTGGATGAATGGAATAACTTATGCATGTGACGTGTTTAAAACCTAAACGCATACCTTTAAAAGTTAAACACATACCTTTAAAGGTTACACATTTAGAAAACATTTATAAACATGTCTCGTGTTTACGTTAGTTAAACACATTCCTTTATAAGTTAAACATGTAAACACCTAGAATGTGTTTATTAAGTGTAACAGAAATGTGTTTAACTTTGTGTTTAGAAGTTAAAAATCTGTTTTAACAGTGAGAGTCGTTTGAAAATGCCATTTTAAAGAAAACAATATGCACAAAATTTGGTCCACTTCTAAAATTCAGCCCACAGTAAAGCCTCAAAGGCTCTATTTCAAGCTCAATGTAGCCTAGGTGTGTTGTGTGTGTGTTTCGAAGCACACAATCACGTTTTCGAGGAATTTAGAATGTTGGCTTCTGATTCCCCTGCCGGGAGTCAAACCCTCGACAACAACAACTCTACATGGAAATCAGGAGTCCAACACCTAAACCACTAGACCATTGCACACCGTGAAAAACGATGGCTGAAATCTAACTTTTTAGATGAAGTTCTCGTGATTACTTGGTTCACCTTCCTTTCGGCAGCAGCATGATGGTGTGGAACGCGCTGACTACAGTACGACGAAAGTGCTGTGGTTGGCCTCATACAAAGACTGGCAAAGGTCTGTGTGCGTTTTTCGAAGGACACAATCATGTTTTAGAGGAATTTAGAATGTTGGTTTCTGATCCCCTGCCGGGAGATTGAGTGAGAGGGGGCAGGTGGAACGAAGCTTGTTTCAGTCGACGAAGTTATCCGCACGAAGACCAATTCACAATGTCGTGAAACCAATAAAAGATACTTGCTAATATTTGTCAAGGCATTTACACATCCTTAACTCTTTACCTAACACAACCACAAAGCGACACCTTAAAAAGGTTTTTTTTGAATTACTAATAGATTTCATGTTTTGCCTCATAAATATTGCTTACCCACTCCCCTTCACCTCGGCGGAACGCTTTCCACGAGCCCAAAGCTGTCTGTCCACCAGTCTTACCTCTGTAAGGAATTCAACGCTGTTATGGCCTGGAACTCGACTAGCCCTTAAATAGTTCACCGCTTCTGCTTAACCTTTTACCTAACGTAACGGCCAAAACCGGCCAGCGCTATTCTCAAAAATCGCCAATTAATTTTCATTATTTTTTTCATTTTTTGTCTCAAAAATATAGGTGATGACCCCTCGTTGGAACGAGCTCGTCAAGCTCGTTCCAACGAGGGGTCATAACCTATGTTTTTGAGACAAAAAATGAAAAAAAATTAGTTATTCAAGAATTATTTTTGCAAGTGTCGTCTGATTTTCAGGTTTGGTAAAGGGTTAAATTCACTCACCTGTAATAACTGATCGTAAAGCATAATTCAGCACTGCAGTTGGCACCTGCATGTTCGCTTTCAATGCACGGGATATTGACACTGACTATCTCCCTAAAAAATTTCTGGGTGTGAAGCGAGATACTTATGAATATGAAGTAAATCAAAAGTTACAATATCTTTGTCCATTCTATAAGGTACGTTAGACAGTTCTTGTGATCGTGGATGATCACCATCTAGTGATCAGAAAACGCGGACACTCCAATGTATTTGTTTATTATTTATTTATAGCGATAGAAAACCCAAAGGATACAGCAGGGCAAGATGAGAAAAAACAATGAACGATAGTGTGTAGAAATGTTGCGATCATTACAAAATGACTCCACGAAGTGGTTCGTGATACGATAAGCATGATATAGGCCACATGTAGTACGATGATGTTACTATATCACTGCTGTCAGGGACGTCGGAACCGGAGGCAGGCACAGGGAGCACCCCTCTCCCACAACATTTTCCAGAAATAACCGAGAGAGATAGGGCGAGAGAGAAAGAGAGGGTTTATGCCAACATTATCTTATTAGAAATCAGCACGAAGGGGTTGCAAAGACTCCAGTCTTAAGAAGTGACCAAAGATTCTCTCGTTTGATTTGTCTCCACTGCGGCCTTTAACGTCTAGGAAAAGGCCCATCTTTGGCCCCATTTTTAACAAATTTCCCCATCGGGTAATTTGTTACATGTTGAGCCCAAAATGTGCATTTTTCCGAATGTAAAAGTGAGTCGAGTCTCAGAATATATCTTTGTGCATTGGTCCAAAAAGATGCCCCCGTGTCTGCATTTTTCGCTTATCTATCCTCTCTCCGCTTTGTTGGGAATACATACCGGATCTGCGGTTTGAAAATTGTGTTGGTTAAAAAGATGCATTTTCTTTTTGAATATGTGTGGGTGTTTCGTTTTTCCAATTAGACTTTTTTCAAGAGGGAAACCTGGAGTTCGAGACCTTGTCATTGTTTGGTATAGACCCGATGATAGAAGAAGAGATCAAGAGGAGACACTGTAAGGATTGGAGAACATTTCGAGGATTCGAAAATTTTCGAATCGGCGCGATTGAAATAGAATCGAATCGAATCATGGTGACTATTTCGAATCAAATCGAATTTCGAAGCTTCACATGCATGGCCCTAGCTTAACCCTTTACCCAACGTAACTGTAAAATCCGCCCAGCGCTATTCTAAAAAATCGCCAATTAATTTTCCTTATTTTTTTCATTTTTGTCCCAAAACCATAGGTTATGACCCCTCGTTGGAACGAGCTTATCGAGCTCGTTCCAATGAGGGGTCATAACCTATGGTTTTGAGACAAACAATGAAATAAAATATTTATTCAAGAATTTTTTTTTACGAGTGTCGTCTGCTTTTCATGTTAGGTAAAGGGTTAAGTACTCAGAATATGGAAGAATAACCATAACAAAATGAGCCAAGAAATATCCGGGTGAGTGCACATGAACCAGTTTTAGGAATTTCAGACATGAATTTATACTGAGTCAAAAAAGAATGTATAATTGACACAAATGTGAAAAATAGCATAAAAGGATGAAATATAATAGTTCTAATGTTGCATGTTTGTGGACAAGAAGTCGTGCAAAGAGTTTAATGACATTTTGTTGTTGTCCACCCAACCGTATACAATTTTGCTACGGATTTCAAAATAGTCGTGTTACCAGAGAATGTCAAATTGAATGAGTGACCGACGATTTTCTTTGTGTTATCTTGTGCTAGAGAGCCTGGGTTATTGAGAAAACACGCTAGTTTTTGTCTTCCGACATTTTAAAAAATGCCAAGGTTAACCTAAAATCAGAGGTTGACCATTATTGGTATTCATGAGGCTGGGATACCTCCAGACGAGCTCGCTGCTGAGTTCGGAGTCATTGTGGCCACAATTTACCGTCTCATTGGAAGGTATAGAATCACTGGATCTAATTCCGACCGACCGAGCTCAAGTCAACCAAGAATTACGACCCCCTCACAAGACCGACACATCAGGACGTCTCACTTGCGGGATCGCTTCCTTCCGGCGACGAGGACAGCAGCAATTACTCCTGGTAGAACTAACAACAGAATTAGTGCACAAACTGTCCGCAACAGACTCGCTGAAAACGGCAACCGAAGTAGGCGTCCATACCACGGACCAATCCTTACCCACGTCATCGTACCGTCAGAATGGGTACGTCAGCGTGTTCACTGGACTCAGAGGCGTTGGAGCACAGTTCTTTTTAGTGATGAATCACGATTTTGTCTACGGCGCGCTGATGGTAGGACAAGAGTGTATCGAGGACGAGGATACTGGTTTTATGATGCTTGGTGCGGGAATGCGACCGTTTCGGCGGGGGTAGTGTAATGATTTCGGCGGAATTTCCTTGCACCATCGCACGCAGTTGATCTTCATCGATGGTAATCTGAATGGACAGCGATATAGGAACGAAATTCTTAACGCTGTTGTTGTCCCGTTGTTCAACGCTAACGTCGGATTGCAGTTATTTCAGCAAGACAATACCCGATGTCACGTGATGCGTATCTGTCGTGACTTTCTTGAGGAGCAGAACATCGAACTTCTTCCGTGGCCGCCATTTTCGCCAGATTTGTCGCCAATCGAGCACCTTTGGGATCAATTGGACCATCGGGTACGACTTCATTATCTTCGGACGCTAGGCGATTTAAGTAATGTTCCAAGGCAGGGGTGAAGCGCATTATCACAGGGTGACATCCAGAGACTTATCAGGTCCATGCGCCGTCAATGTCTGGCCATTCAAGAGGCAAACTGTGGACATACACGCTATCGACTGCATGTGTGAACTTTTCATTTCACCCCATGTCTGAATGCGACGTCCTGACGTGACGCTGGCAACAGTAAGAACATGAAATTATGCAAATTCATAGAGCTGGACTCGAAATATGAATTTATAATAATTTTGGGGGATTAAAGTCGATAATACTAAAAAGATTGCTCTTCAACATTTATTATACTTTCTTTTTTGACTCAGTATAGATCTCCACCCCATATAAAAAAGTCATGGGCGCAAATGTGAGCTTGGTGAAGGGGAGGGGACATATTGACGATGATGCGAGCTCCGTGGCAGCAGTGTATAGTAGTGGTAGGGTCTTGGTAGATGTGGGTGTGGGGAGAGGTGCTCTAGAGCAATCTGAAAATTTTAAAAGATATTCTGTGACTCCTTGAATCTGAGACACAATTTACTTTAAACTGCTTAAGTACTTATTAGTGATTATTTTCTGTAATCAAAAATGTTCACCAATTGTTGTTTTAATACAATTTAGTGGAGAGTGCCTTCATGCTCTTGTCGATAAAGTTGATTTAGCTGAAAATGTGAAAACTCTTTTGTTGCACCATTACATTTTATATGCTCCTGTAGCTCTGTACTAGTAAGGACCGGGGCTATAGCACTCTCGCCGACATAAGGGGCTGGGAGGTAATGGTTTCCCACAAAGCTTCTGACGTCGGTTTGCTTGTTTTGGGATTACCTCAAGATGGGAGCTATTAATTTTCTGTCAAAAGACGATGCCGCTGGCAACAGCCTTCGATGAACTTAGTGCAGTTATGCATCAATACTTCCCTTTGGCACACCCTGCAGGGAACATTTATGATCAAATCGCTTTGAAACTTGGTGTGCTCGTTTGGGGTGACCTCTAGATGGGGGCTATCGTTTTTCTTACATTTCTATCAAAAAATGTTGCTGCTGGCGACGACCTTTGAACTTAGTTTAGTCAATATTTCCTTGGCACACCCTTCAGGAAACATTTATGATTGGATTGCATTGAAACCTGATATGCTTGTTTGGGGTTACCTCCAGACGGGAGCTATCGATTTTCTTCGATTTCCGTCAAAAAATGTTAACGTTGGCAACGACCTTTGAACACAGTTTAGTCAGGCCTCAATATTTCCCTTTGGTACATCCTTCAGGGCACATTTATGGTCGGATCACTTTGAAACTTGGTATGTGTGTGCGGGGTGACCTCTAGATGTGAGCGCATTTGTGCATTAAAATCTTCCTGAGGCATGTCTCAAAAGGCACATTCATTATTAGGTTGTTTTGAAACTTTGTATACTTATTCATGGTGACAAAGATAGGAACTATCGATTTTCTTTTCATTTCCATCAAAAACTGTTACTGTTAGCAGCAATCTTTGAATGTATTGCATTTATGCATCAACATTCTTCTTTGACACGGCCTTGAGGGCACATTTATCGTAAGATTGTTTTTGACCTTGGTGTGCTTATTAGGTGAGACCTCTAGATAAGAGCTTTTGATTAGCATTTATTTCTGTGAAAAAGTTGCCGTTTACAATAACCTCCGAGCTAAATGCATTTGTGTATCAGCATTCTTTCTTTAGCCAGTCTTACAGTTTAAATTTAAAAATTCATGGATTGCTCTGACGTTGTGCACACACTTATGTTGAAGTTTCGTCAAATAACTTTGGAACCAATTATCTTCAATTTTGCTATTTCGCTTATAACTTAACCAAGTTCAAGTTTGTCAAGTTGTACTACAGTGTCATTGACACATTCGTTTAACTATAAGCTCGATTTATTAATGTTTCAAATACACCTTCAATGTAGGCCTTCGACGAAAACATGCCTTGATATCCTAACGGGCCCGGGCGATCCGATTGTCACACGACCGAGATTCTGATGACATGCGCATGGTCATGATAATTCATTTACATTTATCTAACAATCCTGTAGTAACACAAAGTCCCTTTCCCACATTTTTCAATTTACATAGATTTTCAGGAACTATATTTTAATGCGCAATAACAATGCATATATGTGATAGTGCTGTGTTGTACAAATCAGGCATGAATTATACAATCTGAAGCTATCCGACCTTTTCTGTATCTTTATGTTGCAGTGCACTTGGACTCGTCGATCTACCGTACCAGTAGCAACTGGTGATGACAATTTTCGGCTGGTGGTTTCACGAAGGTTCACGGAAGGGGGGGGGGGGCGCCCGATAACGACCAACTTTGGGCCTCGTATCAGTTGAAATTGGTTAAACACATGTGTTCAAATGCGACATAGGTTTATGGGAGACATACACAAAAATTACCATATAATCTTTTATCAATGCGCCAATACAGTGGAGGGAGGAGATGGGGTAATGGGCATGTACCCTTTAGAGTTTTAATGGGGTGCCTCCCCTACATCAACACACCCTCCCATCAGTTTATAAAGTGGTAACCCTTCATTCAACAAATTTTAATTACTCATTCAACTTCAAAACTTTCTTTTTATTCTGATATGTAGCTGACGTCTCTCATTAGAAAGAGTTAGGGGCACGGTGACGTCGCAGTAACTGGTTCTCGTCAGATCACCGAAGTTAAGCAACTTCGAGCCCGGTTAGTTCCTGGATGGGTGACCGTCTGAGCGATCGATTCGAACTCCCGCGTTGTGTCATTGGGCAAGGCACTTGACCCCCGATTGTCCACATGGGGGCACGATGCCACCGTGTACTAAGGAGTACTGCACGTCGATGGTGCTCATGTCTTCAACCAATCTAACCCTGCCTGTGCTGCAGTGCGGAGTTACGATGTTGGGAAGCTGGCAGCTGCTCGTCGTTGCTCGCTGTTTCTCTCCGGGTACTCCGGCTTCCTCCACCCGTAAAACTGTCACCAACACGATATCACCTTGGCTATTAAAGTGTCGTTAAACCCTAATAAATAATAAATAAAATTAGAAAGAGTTGGTTGCTGGAATGAAGGCTGAGAAGATGCTTGAGGAAAAAAAGTGAAAATTTGTTTTACTATTTCAGTAAATTCGGAATATGATGTCGCCAGGCTTGAGCTGATTCGTTGGGAGTGTGGCGTAGCGGGGGTGGGGGAATTCTAAAGAGCCCACATACCCCTAAATATTACAGCCAGCCCCCCCCCCCCCAAATGGGAAAATTAAAGCATAGAGGGTCCCAGATTCCCTGTCATGGCATTAAATTTTCTAAATTTTCATGGTAGGCCCCCACCCCACCCCCATCAATGGGAGTGGGATTCGGTAGGCCTGAAGTGGGAGATGGGGATGGCCCTCCCATTGGTGGGGGTTCGGGAGTTCCCCGAACCCCAGCAATGGGAGGGCCATACCCAACCCTACCTCAGGCCTACGGTCTTCGGATATGCCCGTGGCATATATTGACCCCCCCCCCCCCCCCCCCCTTTAAAAAAATATGGTCCCCCTCAATAGGAAATCCTAGCTACGGCCTGCGTTGGGTATTCGGTTGAAGAATCTGACAACAATTTGAGTAGGATATTGATCTTAAAATCCGGGTACACGCCGTTGAGCTTAGTTCGCTGTTTCTCCTCTCACGACATAAAATTGATAATTTTTTTGTCGTGGACATGAACCCGGATTTCAATATAATATGCTGCTCACCCCTCTCTTTCAAAATGGGCTAGATAGGTTATAAAATAAAAATATTTACATCTTGTTCTACATTCTGACGTTTTCAGTTATTTTTGTCGTTCGGGGAAAACGTCCCTCCTTGATGTTCGTAATAAATGTTATTAACTGCTAGTAAACAGTCATTCAAACAATTTTGTGACATCCGGTATACTGCAGGCGAACACTTGAACGCAACATTAATTTTGACGGTGTTGTTTTGATATTAAAAGTTCACGTTTCACAGCATATTTATGACAAATGTAAAGTCTGTATACAACACAAATAGTTACCTCAGAAAACTGAGTGCAAGCAGGATCGTTATCATCATGCGCTGTCTGAAAAGTTAAATAAAACTGTTTCAATAAAACTGAAAACTCGAAATGCGAAATAATTGGACGTTTATTTATAGTTTCACTAGATTCCTTCAGTAGAATTCGTTACAAAACCAAAATAAAAAAACATCTACTCAAGCAAAATTCATTAAAAAAACAGAATTAAAAAAAACCACACGAACTAAGTGCACCTCTGCCCACCTGGCTTGTAATTTTTCCAGGCGGGACATTTTTGTCTGGATTGTGGTCTTAAATATCATATATTTTCGTTCATGTCAGTAACCATATACTTTCTTAACCCTTTACCCAGTGTAAATCCAAAACCGGCCAGCGCGGTTCACAAAAATACTATTAAGTTTTCATTATATTTTCATTTTTGTCTCAAAAACATAGCTTATGACACCTCGTTGGGACAAGCGCTTTGAGCTCGTTCCAATGAGGGGGTCATCAGCTGTGCTTTTGATGCAAAAAATGAAAAAATAGTTATTCAAGAGTTTTGATTAAAGTGCCGTCTGCCTTTCGTGTTTATGAAAGGGTTAAGAGACTAGATTTGATACTTGGGCTTGCCACACACAGTCGACGGTCATGCAAAATCTGGTGGTGCCCGATTCAGGCTGTTGGAGTGGGTGGGAGAAGGGGGGGGGCAGCTTGACCAACTGAGTAGGGGGCGTGCTCATTAAATAAGAAGTAGGGAAACCTATACGTCACGATTATTTTCTGAAGTTATCAACAAGTTATCAACAAGTAAATGTCCAGTTTTGAACTGTCATTTCGACTGCCTAACATTTTAGTTGCATCACCAGCGTGTGCCTTCGACTAAGGCATTCCTTGACGAAGTGGAAAGAATATTTTGTTAGTCGCGGCTGGAAACCATCACGGTCAGGACAAATTACTTGACTTGCCCCCCCCCCCCCCCTTCCCCAATTTGCCATTTTCCCGCCGCCCCCACATACGTACTTTGTTAACTTTTCGTTTTCTTGATGAACTCTCAAACAAAGGATTTCTATATAAACAAATCCTACTACGCATAGGTCTTTTACTGTGCAGTGGCGTAGCCGAGGGAGGGGAGGAGGGCAAAACCCCCACGCCCCGCCCTAAATATCCTGAATTCTACGATTCGCATGGGGCGTCAACAAATAAAGTTACAGATGACCTATTTTTCAAAATTTCTCTAGGTCGGCCAGAAAAATATTATCCCGCGGCCCCACCAACGCAAGAGGGGCACCACCTTGATACCTTTCCCCTGGTCAAGATTTCAATCTCCGTGATATGCAGACGGTATAAAAATGCTGCCCCTCACCCGATGATATAGATACATGTTTCAGGGCCGGGAAGTGGGTAGGGTAGTAATCCCTTGGCCCATGACTTGGGGGGTGCAGGGTGACCCAGGTGTCCAGGATTCTTGGGTCAAGTCCGGATTCCCCAAAGTTCTGACTCTTGTTCCAAGCCTGGGCCCCTCGATCCCCGAACAAGAATCAGCAAGATAACTTGCCCGTCGTATTGGAATACCAGTTGCCACTCATGTAAATACGGAATGGGAGTGCCCCGCGGAGAAGCTCAATCTGTTAATCCTTTACCTAACATGAAAAGCAGACAACAAATTATTTAATATCTATTCTTTATCATTTTTTGCGTCAAAAAATAGCTTATGACCACTCATTGGAACGATCTCATATGCTATGTTTTTTAGGCAAAAAGAAATGAAAAAATAATGAAAATCGAATGGCAATTGTTGTGTATAGCGCTGGCCGGATTTTGCCGGTACGTTGGGTAAAAGGTTAATAGACTGTTATCTATATACATATAACCAGACCCGGTGTTATCACTTCAAGAAGTCTTCGAAAGGGGCCGTTACAGAATTAACCCTGAGCCCGAATTTCCTCTCCCGGGCCTGACCTGGTTACGTGCCTGTCGTTGTGTATTCACCTTTTCAACGCCAAGTTCCAATATGAGATCGTGGCTACAGAAATTTGGACACTACAGTTTTAGAAAGGTTCACAAATGTTCTCCAAAATATAGTAAAAGAGGGAAACAGTGATAATTAAATCGTTCCTACCAGCACGTGGTATTAAATTATTGTTGGTCTTTCTTAACTGATTTTTGAGAGGTCCTGCGAATTCACCATTACTAATCGAAGTTCCATATTCGGCTCTTCAATTTCGACTCGAATATGTGTTTGAATCGAATTGTCTTTCGAATCAGTTCGAATAGAAAATATTCGCGGGAGCCCAATTTTGTTGTTTTTTGAATGAAGTGTTTGCATATCGACCGCCAAATCTTCTTTTTCGCAAAAATGTATATACATATAGGGTTGCAGTGGCGGCGGAGCCGGGAGAGGGGGGGGGGGGGGACAAAGAATCCCACTTTCGGTCGCTTCGGTCCGTTTCTTCTACTTCAACTATCTTCCAACCCGAACGCCAGGTTGAAGTAGAAGAAAAGGACAAGGAAGTGGCCACACGGTGGCATATTCATCTAAACGAGAGACAATAGCGAGTCTTGGTACATTTACCGATATACGAGTGTAACCTTTCTCACAGTGGGTCGAACCATGAATGGTAGCATTGTAAATTTGTGCCCCTCCACTTTTATCGAGCTTCCGCTGCCCCTGTAGGGTTGCCATCGTCAAGGAAAAAAATAGTTTACAATCAATTTAGATAAGTCACCAGATAAAACTCCATTTTAAAACTCAGTTTCCTAACCTTGGAGGGGTTATGCTATACCGAACCCCAAAGCTAGATCCGGCTCCCTCGTATAGGCCTAATATTTGCCCTCGTCGTCTAAATTTTCCACTACACCCCCTAAGATGCTTCAAACGTCCATTTTAAAAAAATAAAATGTTCTGTTGGGTAAGGAGAATCCAGACTTAAGACGTGAGTCGAGACCGAAATTTGTGATTTTCAGCGTCACCGCTGGGCACGAAAGTAGCGAATTTCGTTCTGAAGAATTATGATGTCGCTCTTCCACCAGAAAATAACCAGAACTGGCATGTGTGGGGTTGGGAGTTTTTCGGGTGCATCGAGCTTAAAATAACGAGGGTAATATTCTTTTCATTGTGGACAAAGCATATTACCCAACCAGATGAGGAGTTCAACATGTCTTTTGTTCTAATGGGCGACCCTCCGTGTCCTGTGAAAAAATGGATTCTAAACCAATATAAACCAAATCAACTGGGTTGAGTGAATATGAGTCCAATTGGGTTCATATTCATTCAACCCAGTTGATTTTAGTTAATATTTAATCCAACTGATTTAAGAGTGTTATTGAAACATTTTTGTGTTTTTATTGATTTTGTTTCCATTGGACACAGAACAAAAATTTAATTACAACAAAACAACACCAAACGGGCAATCAAATTCTCTGCACATTTAAACGGGGTCTTCCCGTTTCGCCGATGTGATTCTAATGGGGTAGGTGTCAGTAATCCGCAGATCAAAGAAGTGCCGCGATAATTTGTTAATTTGGATGTTGGGAGATAATTTTTATCAATTTAACCCATGTACCACAGGGAAACTCACAAGTAACGACGAATTGATTGAATGTAATGTAATTTTTTTATTGATTTATCAACGCAATAAACGAGCAAGTATAATATAATAATATGAACATTTAAAGACATAAAGCACATTTTTTAAAAACCCGAATTTCGACTGAATGTAAAGTAATTTTTTTATTGATTTATCAACGCAATAAACGAGCAAGTATAATATAATAATATGAACATTTAAAGACATAAAGCACATTTTTTAAAAACCCGAATTTCGACTGAATGTAATGTAATTTTTTTTATTGATTTATCAACGCAATAAACGAGCAAGTATAATATAATAATATGAACATTTAAAGACATAAAGCACATTTTTTAAAAACCCGAATTTCGACTGAATGTAATGTAATTTTTTTATTGATTTATCAACGCAATAAACGAGCAAGTATAATATAATAATATGAACATTTAAAGGCATAAAGCATATTTTTTAAAAACCCGAATTTCGACTGACTCTGTCTAAAAATAACAATAAACGAGCAAGTATAATATAATAATATGAACATTTAAAGGCATAAAGCACATTTTTTAAAAACCCGAATTTCGACATTTTGCATTTTGTGCAGCAGTTTCGAAATCAGTAAAGATTGTTGCTGGTTGTAGGTGAATGTCTAAAGATGAAGCCTTCTGGCGTATGGTGCTGAAGAATTTTATATAAGTTGACTTGGTTTTATTAGGCAGCAAGCCATAGACAAAACACACCGGGACAAAACACCCTCGGGACGAAACACCCTAGGACAAAACACCCTTTGAGAAAAGTACTTCCGGACAAAACACCCTCAGTGGTGTGTTTTACTTTTTTATTTTTTATTTTCAAGTTTATCATTTCAAAATTGTATTGCCCACGTTTTCCAACAACAATAGCTTGTGGTGTGCTTGCATGTGTGAATAAAAATTCACTTTGATATATCTCTGTTGACACTACTACAGACTGTAACAAAGGAGATTTCTTGTTTATGAAAAACAAATAAATTCTTTGATGATCACCACTATGGGTGATTGATCTTGACTTTGTTTTTTCTACTGTTTCTTCTACAAGCCGTTTTCTTAGTTATTGAAACAAACAAGTTCTTTGGTGATCACTTGTTAATGTCCTCAGAGTAGAGTTGTTTTTACAAGATATACAATACTTTATATATATATATGAGACACATGACTAGGGAGACAGTATCAAATGTGTTCCAATCATGGAGTTTATCACTAACAATAAAGGTGGTAAAAAGTTGGTTTATGATGGTTATATGTATACCAAAAAAGCAGGTTCTAAGACATCGATTCGTTGGAATTGTTCAAACAGAACTGCACTCCATTGCAATGCCATTGCCACTACTGATGTTGAGGTGAGCTGATTTCTAATAATTTATTTTAAACATGATAATTTTTATCCTTCTCAGCTGGTTGAGTGCTGGAAGTCACTATCAGGGCTTTATAAAAAATAACAGTGTCTTCCTTAAATCTTAAAAGTATTTGAATTTCTCTATTAGTATAACTGGATCTGTGGAATATTTGAAATATTTAATATCTTTTATTTTCAATTTATTTTTTGCCATAAGTAGACTGGTCTACACAGTTAGGCCTGTATGCATTGCGCTCGTTCCAGTGGGAGGCCTCAACCTATGTTTATGGAGCAAGATGTGAATATATTCGAAAATAAATGGCAATCTTTTCAAATAGCGATGGCCGGTTTTGCAGTTGAGTTGGGTAAAGTATTTAAATGTTATGGTCGTTTTATACCATGTTGTTTAAAAATGGAAAAATTCACGTGTACCTAAAAACTTTCATTTCTTGCGCCCCGGACATGGGGTGTGACCTCTCAATGGAACGAGCGCACTGAGAAGCCTCAACCTATGTTCATGGAATATACGTCTTACATATTTAGTTTCAAATTATTATTATTATTCATTAATATCCTTAAGAAAGCATAAACACAAGATGAGACTCTTTATTATTATAATCTCTTGTCACTCGATCGTTTTATATTTTACATTTCTGACCAAACTCCATTTTTTCTCTCCAACAGATGTCCAGCATCACATCAACGATGTAAATTGCTCTCCTCAAAATTCCAGCCCACGGAGGGTGTTTTCCTCAACCCAAAGTTGGAGGGTGTTTTGTCTGAGGGTGTTTTGTCAGAGGGTGTTTTGTCCTGAGGGTGTTTTGTCCATAGTGCACATTCATCAAGGGTGTTTTGTCCAGTGTGCATTTTTCGAGGGTGTTTTGTCAGAGGGTGTTTTGTCCTTAGGGTGTTTTGTCCGGACACCATGGCAACATCTTATTGTCGACGAAAGCATGGATGGTATACAGCTGATAAAAGAGTTTCGGTGATTTCTCAAATGTCCCATCACAGAAAAACGAAGTCGCTTCGTCGAGGAGGTGTAAGTTTGACGCTGTGCTGAAAATGAGGCAGTTGACGTCGCTTGGATCTGACAGTAAAAACTGATCTCCTGCAGTTGTTTCCATGTAACTATCAGGTAAGCTGATTGCTGAGCGAGTTTTCGGAAGAGCCGGTATGGTTTTCGCACGAGACCTGTATAATGCTGATTTGATGCTATAGAATGTAGGAACTTTAGCAATGATGAGTGGGTCGGTATCCGATCTGAGAGAACCAAGCTCCTCTTGGTAAAGTGCGCTCACTGATTTGCTGTCGTGTCGAACGGTTTTCTTTAAATCTGCTAGGAAAGCATCGGCTACAATCTGCTCCATATCTGGTGGATGATTATGCTGCCCCATCGGCGAACTGATAAAATCGTTTTATCGTGTTGATAGTTGACCGACATCCTAAAGAATCTTTTTTAACGCAGTTCCAATGTATATTTGGTTGATTCTGAGACTTCACACGAAATTTATAACCACCATAAACTAAGTGTCTACCACCTCTCTTATTAGGGATGAAAGAAACATTTACTTGTTCACTTGCCATGATGAATTGAAGGAAATGTTGTTGATGTACAGCATGAAGGGTCATATTATATACTATTGAGATGTTTGAAGCTGTTTAGTTGTTTACAGTTGATCAATGTTAACTGATTGTTAATCACTTTGGGACCATGAACTCAGCCGGTGAAGAAGAGTTAATATCAATCAGTGGGATTAACAACTTGTTCACACCTCCACCGGCGATTAGTTTTGGTTTGTTTATTTAACCTCATCGGCGAAACGGGAATAAACCATTTAAACGATCTAAAATAATATTCCATATTTTGCCAAAAAAACTTGTGTCCTTAAATCAGATCAAGTCTAACGAATGCTCTGCAATTAAAACGGTAGCCGTTCAGAACACAGTTGTTTTGATAGAATTTTACGAAATTCAAAAACGATTTGCCGGATTCATCACGCATTGTGATGCTGTGTGAACATCGGCAGAGGTTGCCTTGCACTGCATGTTTACCAAGTCTGTGCCTTTTGAATTTCAGATGACTTTGTCTGTCTAGGAACTCTCACTTTAACCAAAATCAACTGCATCATTTTGAACCGATGTTCTCTGTCTTCCTCTTTTTGACTCACCTCTATTTCTAGCTTCTGTTTTTTTCTATTTCCAACCGTTTCATTTCAACATCTGCTTTCATTTTCTGAAATTCAAGCCGAATACTCACATGTCTACTCTCATTATATGTAAATTTTACAGACTAGACCCTATATACATACGCGTGTTACAAATTGCGTTCACATGACGAAATTTGCATATGTGTGTAAAAATACATAATATGTAATTTTACTCATATGTACAAATCTCTCCATGTTAACAGTAGAGCTGGAACGGTTAATCGATTAATCGATTAATCAATGATCTTGATCGATCCAAAAAGTAATTGATCGATTAACCGTTACTTTTGAACTACTGTATTATATGGGCTAACAAAGGAACACACTTGCTCCAAAACAGGCAAACATTGTCACACTGACTCACATCAATTATATGAGACAGAGTAAAGCATGCACGTTACTTGCTGACATACTTGTTTACTTGCATGGTCATCATACTGTATCAGTGGCTGGAAATGGTCAATCTTAACCCTTTACCCATTGCAGGTAGAAGACGATTCATGAATTATTAACAAATTTTCACTTTTTTTCTCAACAACATAGCTTATGACCCCTCATTGGAACGAGCTGAATGTGCGGAACAGATTTTCATTTACCGCATGGTTTAGTGTTGCTGTAGATGGGAATTACATAGAACAGGCGTGTAATAAATGCTTTGGATCTACATTTTGAAAAATAGTAAATGTTTGGAAGGCAATTTCATGAATAGCAAGAGACGATTATGGAGATGGCGTAGCCATGGAGGAAGACTGGGGAGTCACCCACCCGCACCCCCACCCTTTCAAAAACATCGCAATGACCTATCCTAAATTCTATTATCTGTAAGGTACGTCAACCAATGAAATAATAGCTGACATATCACGCTTGGTGAAAAGTTTACATTCTGTTGAGCCTCAAAATTCCTCCCAATAGCGCCATTTGGGTTTATTTCTCACACATTGCTTTAAAACTAGTACCCCATCCACCCCCTCGTCACATCAATGCGAGAAGGACACCATCTTCATAAGTTTTTCCAAATCAAGATTTCGATCTTCGAATATGCTTGAGGTGTAAAAATGTTTGTATTCTCCTCCCCCAAAACGATCCATCCCCTTAATATAGACACCTGTTTACTCGTCTGGATTATTGCCACTGCGCTAGTTAGAGGGCTAACAGACTTGTGGTGACCTTAACGTAAAAGATGTGTCACATTTTGGTGACGTATACGTCCTTCCCGGTAAAGACCATCCGCGCTAAAAAGTTACTTTTGGACTTCAACGGACAGCCCCAAGCACAGTTTGTGATAGACTGCCAGACAGCACAGAGTTACTAAAAACTTACTGATAAATTCTAATACTTCCAAATGTTAATGGTAAGAGTTGATAGATTCTGTACGTTAAAAGTTAAACCACTCCTGTATTGCATAAATATTCGTGATAGTAGCACATGTTTACTCTCAAAGTTTCCTTATCATGGCAAATGTCCACGCAGACAGTCGACAGAACAGTTCGAGTCAAAGCAGATACTTTATTTACCATGACAGAAGAATAAAGCTGCATGTTTGTATGGGGAACACAGAGGTCACCAGGGGCGCCGGAAGCACTTCAGGGCAGAGGGGGGCAGACTCCGAGAAGAGCGCATTTACTCACCCTAGCAGCCCCTCCATGATATGCCCAAGCATGCATGTCTCGAAGGACGAAGGCCCGAGATGGGGGAGTTTGAAAGGAGGCGCCATTGGTGTGGGGGGGGGGGGGGGGGGGGGGACTCCCCCATTGAGCTCCCCGAACGGATTTGCGGTGTATTTTCCCTTTACTTCGAGAATAAATCATTGAAAAAAAATGAATGAAGAACCTGGAAAGGGCATTGTCAGCACCCTCTCGACCGAAGTCCGAATGCAGGATGGGCAGCTGCCTCCTCTGCTCCTGTGCTTCCGGCGTTCCTGGCTGTCACACTATGTATACTGTTCCCTCGACGTGAAGAGATTTCCTGTAACAGTGTCCGGTGATTTCGTTGCAGAAAAAAACAATGACAGATAAAACATGCTCAACAATGCTTCACTGAATTGCCCTACAAGCTTTAATGAAGTTGAAAAAGTGGTTAAACATGCGAAAAATGGTAAAGCAATCGGTTGTGATAATGCCCCGTATGAAGCCTTAAAATCTCAACATGTAATTGAAGTGTTGAATAAATTATTTCTGTTAATTTTTTAAACTGGGTTAATATCATCAGCCTGGAAAAATTCTCTTTGTTTGTCCTCTACTGAAAAGGAGTATTTCTGATCTTTGGAAACCCCACAATTATCTCGTTGGTTACAACTTGTAGTAAATTGTTCACTGGCATAATAAATAATAGACTGGTAAGTTACATTGAAGAAAATGGGTTAATTGTAGATGACCAGTGCGGTTTTTGGCCAAAACGGCCTTGCATGAACAATATTTTATAAACTCACATCACTGATTAAAGGTCAGCACGAAATTTTTTGCCGCATTAGTAGATTTTCGGAAAGCTTTTGATCAAATTGATCGGGATATGTTGCTCTGCAAACTTTTGAAGCTTGGTATTGACAGAAAAATGTCCAGATCTATTAAAAATATACTACTCAAAGATTGCTAAGCACCAAGTACATCCACCTACCTGTTTTACGTTTCTGTTGAAATATTGTAATGAAAAGTGTATATATTTTTTATTTAACTATATCTTTAATGATTTAAGCACAGAAATTAAGATTTTTTTGTGTTTGACATTATTTCTTAGCTTTTGAATACGATGACCATGGAAAATGGATATTATTGGTAAAAGAGGAAATTTTTCAAATTTGCCAAAAAGTTGACGGAGCGAACTGATATGGGTTCAATATTGAGTATGAGACCCATTACTGTTAATTACAGCTTGACAACGCCTTCTCATGCTCCCAATCAGGTTCCTGGTGGTCCTTTGTGGGATGTTGTTCCATTCTTGGACCAGCATGGCACCAAGCTCATGGACACTTCTTGGCTGGATTGGACGGCTGAAGTTGCAAGCTGCATCTTATTCCAGACATTTTCGATTGGAATGAGGTCAGGGGATCTTGCTGGCCAGTCCATACGCTCAGACCCTCCCTCTGTCGGTACTCCCCGGCAGCATGGGCAACATGAGGACGGGCATTATCATCCATCAGAATGAATCTATCACCCACTGGACCTGCATAAAATCTGTCTTGGGCATCCAGGATCTCATCAATATACCACCGTGTAGTCAATACACTACGGTCAAGGTCACATAGCTCTGTACGTCCATCCCAGCAAATGCCGCTCCAGACCATGGTGACCATCCACCATAGCGGTCATGCTCAGCAATGTTGGCTGCATGGAATCGCTCTCCTGGTCATCCCCATACCCTAGAACGCCTATCTGTGTAGTCTAGACAGTACCTTGACTCCTCTGTTAAAAGGACAGGTCGCCAATCTTCTCCGGTCCATCCAACTTGGTCCATCTCCCATTCATATCGTGCCTGGCGGTGGTTCTGGGACAGCGGAATGCGAATACATGGTTTTCTCGATCGGAGACCACCTTCCGTGCAACCTTGCCCGGATAGTCTGCGTCGAAACATTTACCCCGGATGCATTCTGAAGGTAACTGCGAAGCTGGATTGCTGTGGCAAAGCGGTTCCTACGAGCCTGAATGATCAAAAACCGGTCTTCAGCTGCAGATGTTGCCCTGTCTCTGCCACCACCATGCCGTCTTACTGGTGTGCCATACTGCTGAAATCTTGTCCAGGCTCTGGTGATCACCGTATGGTGCACACCAAGGGCTTCACCAACCTGATGATGGGCAGCCCCTTGCTCCACCATCCCAACAGCCCGCCACATTTCTGCTTCAGACAAATGTCATCTTAAATTTGCATTTGCCATATTCAATCATTAAATCACAAGGGTTTCTGTTGAAATAAAGATTGAATACCCTACACCTGTCATGGACGTGTAGACAGTGCACGAAAACATCATGAAAATCGAGGGGTACATGCTTTCCATGACTGTCACGAAAAGTCTGCCTGTCAAGAGAGCGAATGTAAACTCTTGGGGCCATCTCATTTTGTAGATAAATATAAGTATCTCGGTGTTGTACTACACGAATGTCTGCCCCGTTTTAGATTATGCATAAGATGTATGGGGCTTTAAGGTGCTGTACAGGTAATGAAATTGTTTGTTTATTTTGAAATTTCCACCCCTGTTATTCCCTAAATTCAAATTAAATATACCCAAATTATACATCAGAATGAAGGTTGAGATGTATAGAACACGAAACACGTGTGTAATCAACTCATCAGGTTGACAGCAGGCATCACTGGTTCCTGGAAGTCTGCTATCGTACTCGTACCAGAACTGATAATACAATAATATTTCCCGAGAACAACTCGTAGCCAAATGTGCTTCACACATCCAAGAACAAAGCTAGGGCATCAAAATCCTTCAAACACAGCGACGGAGCTGCAGGGGGTAAATTCCAAAATTGACGGCGTTGTTTACATATATTCTTACTTTCCATTTCCGGCCAACGTCACTGGACGGAAAAAGCATCGAAAAACAACGCCGACTAAAATCAACTAATGAGAAAGATCGCCTTAATACTGCATACTATTATTATATAGAGACTGCACAGTTGCCATATTCTATGCAAGGTATCATGACACCAGGTGAAATTTCTTAGAATTACAATTTTGTTTTTTGATGGAAATTCGTGGTATCGAGTGATTTGCACATGTCCGTCGAACATGGATTCCATCTTCAATAGATAATGCAGACAGTGTTGTCCTTTTCCCAAATGCACCTCAATCGCTGCATCCCAAAGCGTTTTGAATGCCCAGCTTTGTTCTTGGATATGTGACGGAAATTTGGCCACAAGTTGTTCTTGGGAAATATGTATTATCAGTTTCGGTACGAATATGGTAGCAGACTTTCAGGGACCAGTGGTGCCTGTTGTTAACTCTATGAGTTAATTTCATACATTTTTCGTTTTCTATACATCCCAACCTTCATTTTGGTGTATAATGTGTGTATATTTAGTTTGAATTTAAGGAATATCAGGGGTGGAAATTTCAAAATAAACAAAATTTCATTACTTATATAGCACCTTAAAAAATATTCCAGTATTGATGCCATTCAAGATAGAGCATTGCGCTATTTCCTTGGTGTACATAGGTTTACCCCACTATTAGCTATCAATGGTGACATGGGACTTTCTTCTAGCCAAGAGCGACATTGGATTAATATGTTTAGGTTATGGAATAATCTAATCTATATGGACAACAGCAGGTTAGCGATATGAATGAATAAAAGCATTTAGTAAATTCGTACTTCTCATCAAAGCGTTTGAACAGTCTACAATATGTGCCAAAATTACGCACATATCGACTCTTTAAATAAACGTTTAATACAAAAGATTATGTCTTAATGAATCTTAACCCTTTACCTAACGTAACGGCCAAAACCGGCCAGCGCTATTCTCAAAAATCGCCAATTAATTTTCATTATTTGTTTCATTTTTGTCTCAAAAACATAGGTTATGACCCCTCGTTGCAACGAGCTCATCGAGCTCGTTCCAACGAGGGGTCATAACCTATGTTTTTGAGACAAAAAATGAAAAAAATTAGTTATTCAAGAATTATTTTTGCAAGTGTCGTTTGCTTTTCAGGTTAGGTAAAGGGTTAAGCGAAAACAATGTTCAATGTTTGCTCAGTTTCGTTGTGCTCCCAATTCGTATTGAACAGGAAGGTTTAGAAATGATAAAAATAGAGGAAAGATTATGTGTTATGTGTGGACTAAACGCCATAGAACGTTTTCCACGTGACCCACTTTCTTCTAAAATGCAAACTTTATAATTATATTAGGGAATGTTTTTTTTTTGGCAACTAACGAACATAAAAGAGAAATGACCCTCTTAGATGACACAGCAATCGCGATAGTTTGAACAAAGTACCCACGCCAGTGTGCAAATTTCCTTGCAATTGCTTATGATAGGTGGCAGGTGTATCTTTATAATTTAAGTTGATCGAATAACAGGGCATCGCTTCTCTACTGGCGTGGGCCAGGACTGACATACATTAAATTTGAAAATTGTCACTGAGAATGGTAAATTAAGTATTATGATTACTGGGGATGGCAACACTGTTTAATTCCGATGGGGAATCTGGGGTGTATAACATTGTTTAACTTCATATGGAGAACTTGGGATGCAAAGCAGTACGCGTTGTCTGATGTTGGTCAGTGGTGGCATTTGAATACTGTCATGCTTATGTGCTGAGATGGTGAATCTAGTACTCTGAATTTTTGGGACGGCTGCTTAATTCTCTGTGAGAAATTTTGGATGTGAGGTAGTGCCTTCTACTGGTGAAAGGCAGCACTGCCATGCGTATTAAATTTGAATATTTTCTTACATATATTGTGAATAGTAAACTCAGTATTCTGACTATTGGAGATGGCAACACTG
This sequence comes from Pictodentalium vernedei, assembly GCA_031216915.1. Taxonomy (NCBI): domain Eukaryota; kingdom Metazoa; phylum Mollusca; class Scaphopoda; order Dentaliida; family Dentaliidae; genus Pictodentalium; species Pictodentalium vernedei. The sequence goes on along the minus strand of CM062291.1, from coordinate 210,053,445 downwards.
TGCTAATAGGGGAGACTTGGCTTGAATGGCAGTGTTTGTTTGCTGAAGTAGGCCTTCACAGGTCTAAGTATTAAATTTGAATATTGCAATTCCTGCGTTGTGAATAGTAAATTTAGCATTACGATTATTAAGGATGAAAATATTGTTTATTTTCCTGTTGACGAGGGCCGGTGTAAAAGGAATGGAAGTCCATAGGAACGTTAGTCCCTCTGGACTATTATTCCGCGGAATTATAATCCTAGGTCTAACATTTCTAGGAATAATAGTCCGGCGGACTACTATTCCTAGAAATGTAAGACCTAGGACTATAATTCCGCGGAATAATAGTCCAGAGGGACTAATTTTCCTACGGACTTTCATTCCTGTTACACCGGAACATACAGACACATGAGTGCTAGCTTGCCCTGTCTCTCCTGCCTGTGGGACAGAGAGCACCCAGGCACTCACGTGACGGTGTGGCGATGTTATTCATATGTTGTGAAAGGTAGTCTTACTGTTGCGGCTGTTAGGGATAAAAATACTGTTTAATTCCCTTTGGGATACCCAACATGCCTGACGTTGTTTGTTTGCCGGGGTGTGTTGGTCCTGACATATGTATTAAGTCTACTAGTGTTATTGTACATATATTGTGCAAAGTGTTGTGGTCCCTCATGATCGGAGTGCTGAGTTTGCCTTTCACAATGGTAAACTCAGTAGTTTAACCATGAGGGACGACAACACTTTTTTATTTCTATTGGAGATCGGAAGGGTAATGTAGTGCTCGTCTACTGACGTTGGCCAGTGCTGGCATGCGTATAAAATCTGAATATTTTCTTCAATATGCTGTGAACTCTAGGTTTTGTATTCAGATTATTGTCACTTTATTTGACGCTTTTCACACAAGCAGTCGCCACCAATGGAGTTAAATTCTCCCTTACGTTTGTCTCAAAACAATGTTCATACAGGCAAAGCCTACTCTGCCTATGTATGGCTTGCCTTTTAAAACAGGTAATGCCGTTTACCTAAATGCAAATTAGCTCCATGAGCTCGTACTTCGTGTTAATGATTCTATTCTCATATATGTGGCCACCGATTTGGCCCGTGACTGTTCCTAGTCTAATTATATGAGCTCTGTGGCTCCCCTACACAACAACGTGCCTATACTTTCGCACCGATGCGGCACCTTCTCTAACCTATAGCATGGGACCTCCCCATCTTCTCGCAACGACCCAAAGCCTAAACACCTCCAGACTGGAATTGGTTGGAATGATTTTTTCGAGAAACTCCCCGATGTTTATTTAGATAGCCAGAACATTAATTCTCAGTTTAATCGCTTCTCTTGAACTTTGCCGCTCAGATCTATCTTAATTTAATACTCGCTTTTAAGTTCCTTTGAAAGACTCGTGTTTTGGTATCTTTTGACATTTCGGAGACAGGATAGATGCGTAATATGGGTGTATGTCCAGAATATGTGCGATGCACTGTTTTCTACAACAACCACCCATTAACTGGCCATAATTACCCAGATAACAATTACAGGGGAACATTCCTTGAATAGTTATCAGATAGTCAGTGTGACGTTCAACAAATTTGCCATAATGGGCATTAAATTTTATGCTTAATTACCAGAGTTTGAGTTATGGATGGCCTGTTTAAGTGACAAATCGGTCTTCGGGGTCCGTTATATACCTATCTTTACGCTTTACATTTCACCCAGGCAGAAATATTATCGAAAATATTTACACTTTGAAACAAGGAAATCGAAACTTTCAGCTATCACCTTGACACAAATCTGGGATATATGGCAACGCTCTCCCACTGATATGCTAACTGTTGTAGATTCATTTTGGAGTGGTCACCAAAGGTACTATTTGCGGACGGGTGGGCGGGCGGTCGGTCGGGCGTGCGTGCGTGCGGCCGCGATTTGGGCTGTCTTACAGGCGGGCGGATGTTTTCGGGCGGGTGAGCGAGAAAGCGTGTGAGTGGATGGGTGGGTGGGTGGGTTAGGGTGGGGTCCGTGGGTGAGCGAGCGGGTAAGCGAGCAAGTTAACGAACATGCACTTTTGGTACTTAGGGTGGGGGGTGGTGGATGAGCGAGCGGGTAAGTGGGCAAGTTAACGAGCATGCACTTTTGTTACTCATTTTTATTTGAGATGACATATAGGCCTGAATGGCCAGGTGCTTTTGTACATTTGATTTAGATAATGTATTTTATTGACAGTCATGCACATGTCACTTAAATAAAGATATACTACTACTCCTTCTACTGCTAAATGCTACCTGTTTAATGTCAAAACTGTTGTTAAAATCTATTCCATTTTATCTGACAATTGTTATATTTAAAGGAGTTTAAAAAGTTTAGTGGAAAATAATTCACAAAATTGTGACAACGGCGAAAATTGACATTTTTTTCAACTCGACACCTTTTTCATGGGAGGCTCCATGGTGGGTCGAGGGAAGCCCACACCCCATCGGGAAGGGTTACGTCACCCCGCCCCGTTGAGGAAACTGCCTCCTTTAATGCGGGCCTGTTGGAGAATACCCGAAGCACACATTCCTCTGCCCCACCACTGCCTTTTTTATCCCAAAACAAATGTTAAAAAATAATATGGATATTCATAAACGTGGCTCAGTTATTTCACCATTTGTGCAAGTTTCGTCGAAATCCGCTTCATAAATTTCTGAAAATTTTAAGTTTTCATTCCGCCGGGCGTTTAACGTGTGTATGATGATTCGTGGTAAGCGGAAATTTTGGTGTACTGTGAAACTTGGTATTCGCCTCCAGTGTTTCCGGGTCGCTGTTGCCTTATTATTACGTTTGTTTCGAAAAAATAACTGACTAGAAACGCATGTGGCGGAGGAATACGAAAAATATTGGTACCATATATTTCTTACGTGGACGTTACTCCAGAGAGTTTCGTCAGTAGTATGTCTCGCACGTTTCAGGGGTTAGTTGGGGGACCTCGGTGGGGGACATCGGAAGTGACGTCATGTGAAGTGACCTAGTGGCGCCATGTTGTGTTGTCATGATAACCCGCGTGAGCGGCCATGTTGTGACGTCATCTCCATAGTGATACGTGTTGTTAGTGCGCATGCGCAGCACGTGTTGTTAGGGTGATACATGTTTCCGTCGTCCATTTTGTATACTGGAGGCCGCCATCTTGGTTTCTATGGTAGCACGTGATTGCTATGTTATCAATGGCTTCTAACAAGACGGGTATGTTCGGGGGGTGTTCCTTTGTATAAGAGTAAATCTGATTACCACAAACAACCCGACAATCCTTCCAAATCACCAAAATCCACCCAAAATCACCGAAATTGACTTTATTTCCCCAATTTATCGGCTTAGCACGTAGTGCTATAGTGCTAAGGGGGTACCGGGGTGCGTTCGATTGAACAGGAGTAATGTTCTGGCTTAGAATTCTCCCAGAATCCCTTTTTGGATCCCTATCCCATGACGTTTTTCCCATTAAAGACACGTTCCTTTGGTCATTACCCAGAATTCGCTGCTTCTATCTATATATGCAATAGTTTACGTCTATCTGGCCATGTTCCTTTGTTCTAGAATATACTCCAGTAACGTAGAAGAGCCTATTAGCTGGAACAGCTTTGCTTATTATCACTATATTTAGCTATTCTAGTCTATTCTTGTTAGTTCTGACCCTATTCCGTGTACTCTTGTTGTTTCATTTATCTAGATCATTTATATAAATTATAACTAACCAATCAGATTGCTTGATTTCCCATAACCTGTACTTAATCGTATAGAGTTATCTCCCCTTATTACAACGAAGTTGTATCAGATTCTCATCACATCTATATCCAATGGCAATATCTCCCGGTACCCCAGTTTCGGCACCCCTTTTTTGAAAAACATATGACCTTCGGCACCCCTTTTTTGTCATATGTGCTTATGTGAAAAAGCACAATGTGACACAATGTGTCCTAGCACATAGGCACATGATTTATGTGCCGATATATGCTTATGTGAAAAGGCACAATGTGACACAATGTGCCCTATCACATAGTCACATACGGGTATTTGAGGATACCTTTTGCCTAGTATTGTATTATTTGAGGATACCTATCTAGGATACCTTCTGGAGAATCCCTTTTTGTCATATGTGCTTATGTGAAAAAGCACAATGCGACACAATGTGACCTAGCACATAAGCACATGCTTTATGTGCCGATATGTGCTTATGTGAAAAGGCACAATGTGACACAATGTGCCCTATCACATAGGCACATACGACCAGAATGGGATTCCATAGCCACAGGTGTTTTCCAAAAGGGATTCTTTAAAATGGATTCCATAAAATGGAATTCCTATCCGACTTCGTAAAATGGGATTCCGTGTTTTATCATCGATACTCGAGGGTATGGAACGGGACTAATAAAGCCTAATTCATCAACTGCAACAAGGTCGAATGGAACACAACATAAGCTTTGACTTAATCCTAACACCCAATATATACAATAAAATTTTTAATCTGAATGGACTGTAACCCCTAAATACTACATGCAACAACCTAACAGACGCAACATGAACGAATATCGAACTAGTTGGAAACAACTGAACAGAGACAACCAACCACTACAAAATAACAGATGTACAGAACGAAGATCCAACACAACCAAGATCGAAGTGAACAGAACAAATTGAAGAAAATCGAACTGATCTGATCGAATATAAGCAAACTCGAAGTGAATTGACCATAAGAAATGAACAAAGATCCAACACATCTAAGATCGAAGTGAACATAACAAAGTGAACGAAGATCCAACTGATCTGATTGAACTACAACCCCTAAATATAACCCAATGTTAACCCTCTTGAACTGTTTGAAATGAACTACAACCCTAATGGAGGTATATATAATTAACCCTCTTGAACTGTTTGAATGAACTATAACCCCTAAATATATCCCAATGTTAACACCCTTGAACTTTTTGAATTTTTTGAATGAACTTTTTACATCTAATATAAATAAACACCCTTTGAACTGAACGACATTTAACTGAATAAATTTCAAACTCAATGAACTACAACCCATTGAACTAAATTCTTCTAACAGGGAAGGGGAATACCCTCGAGTATCGATGATAAAACACAGAATCCCATTTTACGGAGTCGGATAGGAATTCCATTTTATGGAATCCATTTTAAAGAATCCCTTTTGGAAAACACCTGTGGCTATGGAATCCCATTTTGGTCGTATGTGATAGGGACATTGTGCCTTTTCACATAAGCACATATCGGCACATAAAGCATGTGCTTATGTGCTAGGTCACATTGTGTCACATTGTGCTTTTTCACATAAGCACATATGACAAAAAGGGATTGTCCAGAAGGTATCCTAGAGAGGTATCCTCAAATAATACAATACTAGGCTATACTTATCCTCAAATACCCGTTTGTGACTATGTGATAAGGCACATTGTGTCACATTGTGCCTTTTCACATAAGCACATATCGGCACATAAACCATGTGCCTTTGTGCTAGGACACATTGTGTCACATTGTGCTTTTTCACATAAGCACATATGACAAAAAAGGGATTCTCTAGTAGGTATCTTAGATAGGTATCCTCAAATAATACAATACTAGGCTATAGGTATCCTCAAATACCTGTATGTGACTATGTGATAGGGCACATTGTGTCACATTGTGCCTTTTCACATAAGCACATATCGGCACATAAATCATGTGCCTATGTGCTAGGGCACATTGTGTCACATTGTGCTTTTTCACATAAGCACATATGACAAAAAAGGGGTGCCGAAGGTCATATGTTTTTCAAAAAAGGGGTGCCGAAACTGGGGTGCCCGGAGATATTACCATTGGATATAGATGTGATGAGAATCTGATACAACTTCGTTGTAATAAGGAGAGATAACTCTATACGATTAAGTACAGGTTATGGGAAATCAAGCAATCTGTTTGGTTTGTTATAATTTATATAAATGATCGAGATAAATGAAACAACAAGAGTACACGGAATAGGGTCAGAACTAACAAGAATAGACTAGAATAGCTAAATATAGTAATAGTAAGCAAAGTTGTTCCAACTAATAGGCTCTTCTACGTTACTGGAGTATACTATAGAACAAAGGAACATGGCCAGATAGACGTGAACTATTGCATACATAGATAGAAGCAGAGAATTCTGGGTAATGACAAAAGGAACGTGTCTTTTAATGGGAAAAACGTCATGGGATAGGGATCCAAAAAGGGATTCTGGGAGAATTCTAAGCCAGAACATTACTCCTGTTCAATCGAATGCACCCCCGGTACCCCCTTAGTACTATAGCACTACGTGCTAAGCCGATAAATTGGGGAAATAAAGTCAATTTCGGTGATTTTGGGTGGATTTTGGTGATTTGGAAGGATTGTCGGGTTGTTTGTGGTAATCAGATTTACTCTTCTACAAAGGAACACCCCCCCCGAACATACCCCTGTCTTGTTAGAAGCCATTGGTAACATAGCAATCACGTGCTACCATAGAAACCAAGATGGCGGCCTCCAGTATACAAAATGTACGACGGAAACACGTATCACCCTAACACGTGCTGCGCATGCGCACTAACGACACGTATCACTATGGAGATGACGTCACAACATGGCCGCTCACGCGGGTTACCATGGCAACACAACATGTCGCCACTAGGTCACGTGACATGACGTCACTTCCGAGGTCCCCCACCGAGGTCCCCCAACTAACCCCTGAAACGTGCGAGCTATACTACTCTCGTCATTGTAGTCAAAACAGAGAGTGACTGCTTCTTCCGCGCCCTTCCGTTTGGGGAACAAATTATCACCATTTTCTGTGCCCCTCACCATGTCTTTGCAAGCAAACTGGAGTCACGATTTTACAATTTACTGTTCCTGAAGTAATCCGACGAGAAGACTGACAATTAGACAATTAAGCACTGTGCGCATATTATACAATAAAATGATGTTATTGAAATTAAAATGTTTTATTCGGTCTCAATAAATATTTAATTTAAATGATTTGTTCTGTTATTAAGCTGAAGAGGGCGTTATTTTTCCAAGTCTAGTGAAAGTGTGCTTTGAAGGCAAGAACTTTGGCTGACACCGGGATGTTAACATTATTATCTTGAAATGATGATTTGGAAATTACTCGACCCACACGGGAATACATGAATGCCAGTCGTTTGATGCGGAGTGTTTTGGTTTAGTCAGCGATAAATCTTGTAATGTTTTCAATGCCTTCTTTTCCCAGACCGCTGTTCCTGTGCTTCGGTTTTTGATATTTAGCATCTTTGTAAGGAAGGTATACAAGTTTGTTCAATTCAAGCTCCATGGGTTTACTAATGCGTGCCATGGGGGCCATCAAACGCTGGGTGATGAAGACAATATTCCTCCGAAGTACTGTCCTTAAATGCTTTAACGTTTGAAAAATATATATTTTATGCCAAGATCGATTCGAAATGCATATGTATATAAATTAGTAAAGGTCTATGGTCTAGCTTTTAAACACGGGAATCTCAATTAATGGAAGATCCGTGAAGATTCGAAGGTTGAATTTAATTTGTTCGCTTATGTCAAGCTGGAATTCCACCAGGCATAGTCCTAGCACTGTGCCACTGGACTGAAAACTGTAAACCTTTTACGGGAGTCGATCCTGTGTCTACGGCATCCAATCGCCCAGCCATAAATGCTCTGCCACCATACTAGCTTAACCAACGGCAACCCCCCAAAAGGTTGCAAATTGACTCAGCCAGTATGTTAGTTCACATTTACAACCCGACTCGAGACCGATATTCGAGAATATACAATTACTGAATTGTTGGAATTGTTTTCCAAATTAGTGATGTACCGATGATAAAAGGGAGTTTTGAACCGATGACCGATGTTTGAGACCACAATCGACCGATGCCGATACCGATGAATGTTCAAGTAAATTGATCGAGTGACTGATCATCACTGAGAGTCTCAAACACCTGGGATAATGCAGTGGATAAGCGAAAGTGTGAAGTGGCAGTTGCCACCGAATAGTTTTTATACCATGATTACCTCTTCTACTATATATGAAAAGCCTATGACATAAATTGTTCCTTTATACACCAACCGTGGTGAACACGCCAGCTATGGGATTCCAATAGATGAAATTTACACCTACAGTGGAACTACATCCAAGTTGAACTTTTGTGACGTCGACCTGAATGCAAACTTGTCTAAATTTATCGCACGCCGCCTCGCGAAGAATGAAATGAAAGTGGCAATTATTTATTACGTTTTTAAATGTGTTTACCCCATAAAATGTCAAAAATTAACAAACATGCATTTCTTCGTGTTAATAAAGCACCCTTGACTCGAAACAGTATGTTGTTGTGTTATTAAGATTAAAAAGTCCCTGCTTCTTTTTCTATCTCGTTTTGGCGATAAAATTGACAGCGGAAGTACCGCCCATCGATCTTTATGTAAATAAAAGCAAAATCGAAATCAGACCTAAAAACACGAACTGCGTGTACAATATCAGCAAGGAAATCGACACCGACAGGCGTAGATGTTTGCACGGTAATTGTTGGATGTGCCCTACTCTGGATTCCTCGCTGACCGACACCGAATACACTTCGCAATCCCATTGTGCTGGATTTCGTTGAAACATTTCAAGAATCTGTGAAACAGAAGTTGTTGTTGGGCAACGTTTATCTTATTTTCGACAGGTACAACAAGTTCATCACGAAAAGTTGTATAAGGGCTCACAGGAGTGCTGAAAGCTGTTGCCGAGAATTCAGGTTGCGTGCAACATCAGAATTGCCGTCTTGGGAACTTATTATGCTGATCATCACTGAGAATAAAAGGCAGCTCATCAGGATAATTTGTCACCAGTTCAAGTCAAATAAGAGTTTAGGCGGTGAAAGTACTAAGTGACGCGACATACAAACCAGTCACGAAGAAGCTGATAATATCGTTCAACAGGCAGTGAAACTTGCTATGGATGACAAAAAGCAGATTGTCGTTCTTGCAGACGACACAGATGTGCCTACCCTACTTTTGCACCACAATCTGGAACATAATATAACATCTCCCATGTTTATGAAGTCACCCATTGGGGATAGGTCTGTGATAGATTTTGGTGCCACTGTTGAGAAGCATCGGGACGTTATCCCAAGTATCCTTGTCGCGCATGCTATACCTGGGTGTGATACCGTCGCCGGTTGCTTTGGAATGGATGACGGTCGTGTACTTAAAGTTTTGTAAGAGGAGAGGGTTGGATATCGCTAGAGTCAGTTGGAAAAATTGATGCTCCTTGGGACGACGTGTTGCGTGAAGTTACACAGTTCATGGCTGACTGTTATGGGTGTCCTACATACAAATCAATATTCTGATGCAAGAGTCCTTAGTTGGACACCCAAAGTAGGACGACCAGGAGCAGAAAAAATCCCTAAACTATGTACCCTCCCCAAAAGTACTGAGTCGATTGCTGAGGATGTCAAACAAGACAACATACCAGCGTGCATTTGGAAACATGCACTGCATTCGGACCCACCCAAAATGGAACCTACAAATTATGGATTTGTTAGAGACGAGAAGACGAAGTCACTTCTCCCATTGACTCTGCCTCACAACGTATCGCTAGCACCTGACAATATACTAAAACTGATTCGATGCTCGTGTTCCAGCAAACAACTAGATTCAGATTCAGATTCTTTATTCACGATACACATACATGTAAAATGGTTACAAATAAACATATTGCACAAATGTAATGAGTAGTATGCCGTGGGAAGTGGCATAGCCAGATTGGCTGTCAACATGCCACCCCTGGAAGATGGGGTAATTGCAACAGACTGTGACAAAATGAATGAACTTAGAACCAATTATGTGAAACATGATGGAGAATGACGATCGAATCATTTCTTTTCTGGGATTGGATGTTTGGTGCTTCATATACGCCAGCGGAAAGATGGTGCTTCAAGGTTGACAAGAAGCAAACTGCTTATAGGACTCCCCCTCACTACTCATCATAACACCTATGCAAAACGTCAAGGCGCAGCTGTGGTGCCTCAAGGTTTTATGTACTTGCCAAGCAACAATTGAGTACTATAACGAACAGACGAGTGGGGCTACCGGTGAGTCTCCTAAAGATGAAGACTAATCATTGCCTAAATTTTTAGAAAATACCATATTGGACATTACATTTGGCCGCCTTTTTTGTTATATTATTGGATACTTACCAATTTTGGAAACTACCTGGTGGTCTATATAATCTTTCTTATCATACCATATACCAGGACTCTCTGTTTCTAATATTTTTTATATCGATACTGTCAGTGATAATTTACGGCGATATATTAGTACCAATTCCGAACATCATACCTGAACCGGTAGAGCTTGTACAATTGTACGGAAATGCCAAACCATTACTGTCATGAGATTGTCCGTCACAAACACTGGTCACTACGACCATCATTGCACAAGTAATCTGTAACAAATTGGTGAAATTAGGTCTCGTTACAGTTATTCGGGTGAAAACGTTGGTTTTTCACGAAATGAATGGCTCCTTATTAACACGGCCGAGGACATTTTGCAGTTAAATTACATCCCCTATTCACAATACTCACAATGTATACAGTTTCTGAATGCTCTGAATATGGCCTTTTCTGGAGACAACTGCACAAAATAACAATCTTAAAATATAACTCTAATACACTCAAATGAATGGCACAGTTGATGGCAAAAAAATGGCTCAAAATGGTCAAACTTTTCTCATTTTGCGGATAAATTTCCAATTTTCGTGCATCGATCGTGATAAACCTATGTTATAGGAATTCTTCATTCCTCCATTGAGGATTTTACAGCATAAGATGATCATTCTGACAAATAAAAAATATATGGGGTTCTTGTTCATTTTTTCAGGCTTCCTCAAAGCAAATTTACACAAAAATCGACTCAATTGTAACCTTCAAATTGTTAGGTCCCAAACAGGTCTGGATTAGTCGTTGAACACTCCTGTGTGACCTTGACCCCCAACTGAAATGCACTTGACAGTACACAGTTTGAATCAAGACCATCAACAGATTAGCTTGGCCATATCACCATTACTTTTTACTAAATCCACACCACCACAAAATAAAACCATGGCTCAAAATAGTCATTTCTCCGAGGATATTCAATAACCTCGGATATGACCTTTAATAGGAAACGAGACCTTAATGAAATCAAATCGATTTTTCTGATTTTTGTCGCCATTTTTTCCGCCATGTTGGATTTAGACAGTCTGTTTTCGCACAATATTAAAGAAGTGTATCAGTTAAATAAGAAAGGTGTGTGGGAGATGCAAGTTTGTTTCAATTAGCACTCCAAGATGGTTAAAATCCTCCTGTTTTTAAAAATGGTCGCCATTTTGACCACCATTTTTAAAAAGCGAAATATCACAAATTCCCCAAGGCAGACCAAAGGCCAGCCGATTGGTTCTTCAAATGTGTGTTGTGGACAACCATAATTCGCTCAGAAAATTATTTTAGACGCTAACCCTTTACCTAACATGAAAAGCAGACGACACTTGCAAAAAAAATTCTTGAATAACTTATTTTTTTCATTTTTTGTCTCAAAAACATAGGTTATGACCCCTCATTGGAACGAGCTCGGCGAGCCCGTTCCAATGAGGGGTCATAACCTATGTTTTTGAGACAAAAAATGAAAAATATAATGAAAATTAATAGGCGATTTTTGAGAATAGCGCTGGCCGGTTTTGACCGTTACGTTGGGTAAAGGGCTAAACACGCAGCGGCGACTTGGCTGCCGGACTACGTTGCGCTTTCAATGTCAAGCCGAATGGGGAGATTTTAATAAGTAAATACGATTGTAATAATTAAATCAACCCGACTTGCGTATGCATATCCATTTTTGTTTTTGTGTGTGGGAGGTGAAGGGGGGCATCGGCATTGCCGATGATTTGACTTAAGTGTTGAAGCGATACCGACAGGTCGTTATCGGCCGACAGCCGGTGATCGGTACATCACAAATATGAATGTATAATTTTGGGGTATGTTGATAGCCAGGCAAGCTATTAATCAGATCGACAGTTTATCCATCCAACGACAGGTGTGCCGGTGCAACAGGTGACCACCCTGAACTTCGCGGAGATGCATATTTGGCGTAATGAATCGGCTATATTAAGATTGCAGAAAACGCGAATTAAGCAGCTTGATGTCTCGCAATGATAAATTCAATAGAACTCAAAGAGCTCTTTAATAACTATTCCATTCTTTAAAGAGGGACCACTCAACTGACTTGATTCTTGAGATTTCCTTTATAGTATTTAACGATTATGAAAACATTGGGTTGTGAGTATCCGTTTGAAGCAAATCTAGGAACGCCAGTCAGGGGCTGTTTTGACTGTGAATGTCGCAATGGGTTGTTGGGTTGAGTGAACCTAAAAGTAGTTTTATATGCGAGAGACCGCTGGGGCAGTAGAATAAGTTATTAGGCTGAGTGAAGTAAGCGTTGAGAGGACTTTGAGAGACATATAGCACAGAAGTAAAGTTAATTGTAGGGAGCTATATATTGCTCGTAGATTCGACTCAGCTTTAGGCTTAAGATAGGGTGAGTGGAAGCTAGGCAAATCTTATGCAAGAACATTGTATGTTTAAACGGTTAATGGAACGAGACTTTGAAGTGCATCCGAAAGTGCATGGTAGGGTGACGATATAGTGTTGTGTTATAGTTAGTAAAGTACACGTCAGATGAGTTCAATATGCAGTGATAGTGAAACAGGAGAACAATAAGCAAAAGTGGAAGCTGCTACGTGCAGTATCTTGATACTTTGATACTTTGAAAGATTGCATAGACAATAAGTTGTGGAGCGGAGCGGAGCGACGGCAGGAGACACTATGAACAAGAGAAGGTCAGGGACCCAACAGAGAATTTGAACATTCGGGCTTGGGATAAATTCCTGTTGATTTGTGTTATGTATAATTATATTTTCATGAACCATTCCTGAGGTGGGCATGTGAGTAAATCTTGTTTTATTACCATTAAATTATATTCCAATGATACCCGTCGGTTATCGTTTGTAAATATCAAGTCAGTGGCACCTCTAGTTGGTACACCTACCCCCAAAAAACCACGACGTGGTGAGAAGTATACTACTCAAAGTTTGCTAAGCACCACATATTTGACACATCATTGTGAAATTTGCTTGTGACATATTTGCGATATTTTTGGTGGATATGATTGAGGAATGTATTGAGATGGTCCCCAGTGTTTACATTAGCTCTCTTGACAGGCACATTTTTTGTGACAGTCATGGAAAGCATGTACCCCTCGATTTTCATGATGTTTTCGTGTACTGTCGACATATACATGAGATGTGTAGGGTATTCAGTCTCCATTTCAACACAAACCCTTGTGATTTAATGATTGAATATGGCGAATGCAAATGTAACCCAGCTTCGCAGTGACCTTCAGAATGCATCCGGGATAAATGTTTTGACGCAGACTATCCGGGCAAGGTTACACGAAGGTGGTCTCCGACCGAGAAGACCATGTATTCGCATTCCGCTGTCCCAGAACCACCACCAGACACGATAAGAATGGGTCAACGACCATGTTGGATGTACCAGAGAAGATTGGCGACCTGTCCTTTTTACAGATGAGTCAATGTACTGCCTCGACTACACAGATGGGCGTTCTAGGGTATGGAGAAGTCCAGGAGAGCGATTCCATGCAGCCAACATTGCTGGACATGACCGCTATGGTGGAGGATCAATAATGGTCTGGGGCGGCATCAGCTGGGATGGACGTTCAGAGCGCTGTGTGCTTGACCAGCATTTCGCTGTTCAAGAACCACCACCAGACACAATATGAATGGACCATGTTGGATGTATCAGAGAAGATTGGCGACCTGTCCTTTTTACAGATGAGTCAAGGTACTGCCTCGACTACACAGATAGGCGTTCTAGGGTGTGGAGAAGTCCAGGAGAGCGATTCCATGGAGCCAACATTGCTGGACATGACCGCTATGGTGGAGGGTCAATAATGGTCTGGGCGGCATCAGCTGGGATGGCCGTACAGAGCTCTGTGTCATTGACCATGGTACATTGACTGCACAGTGGTATATTGATGAGATCCTGGATGCCCACGTCAGATTGTATGCAGGTGCAGTGGGTGATAGATTCACTCTCATGGACGATAATGCCCGTCCTCATGTTGCCTATGCTGTCCGGGAGTACCGACAGGGAGGAGGGGATTGAGCGTATGGATTGACCAGCAAGATCCCCTGACCTCAATCCAATCGAACATGTCTGGAATGAGTTGCAGCTTGCAATTTCAGCCCGACAAGTCAAGCCAAGAAGTGTCCAGGAGCTTGGTGACATAATGGCCCAAGAATGGAACAACATCCCACAAAGGACCACCAGGAACCTGATTGGGAGCATGAGAAGGCGTTGTCAAGCTGTGATTAACAGTAATTGGTCTCATATTCAATATTGAACCCATATCAGTTCACCCCGTCAACTTTTTGGCAAATTTGAAAAATTGCCTCTTTTACCAATAATATCCATTTTCCATGGTTATCGTATTCAAAAGCTAAAAAATAATGTCAAACACAAACAAAATCTTAATTTCTGTACTTAAATCATTAAAGATATAATTAAATAAAAAATATATACACTTTTCATAACAATATTTCAAATAAAACGTAAAACAGGTAGTTAGATATACTTGGTGCTTAGCAAACTTTGAGTAGTATATATTCACCCAAAGGCTACGAGTTACTCTCTGTGTACGGCCTAGCTCTAAGATGACCATAAATTTCTCATCACCACCCCAACACGTTGACAATATATACGCCTGGAACTTAATTAAGCAGCCCCTGTCTTTTTCGCAGTGGCATTAATAGACACTGTCATTACTTTCATGCTATCTCTCAGATGGCCAAAATTGATTGTTTGCGGAAAAAATGGTCCACTAACAAATGAAAGAAAACGCAATAATGAAAATATGCAGTAATTTAATGGCGCTAATTAAACATACCTGTCACTAATGTTTTGATAGGAAAATGTACTCTCGACAAGTATGGTGCTGGAACGGTCCATGTGAAACAATTCCGGTAATTACTGACAAAAAAATGTAACATGTGAGTTCATGAACACAATAGCAGTGTCTGACGTCAGTAGCGAGTGTATCCAACACATGCCGGGTGACAGACTGAATCCTCCGCCTAATGCTACCATAAGCCTTCTAAGGCTGTCCAGGGGCAACTCCTGGCGCTCCTCATGCAATGCAGCTTCCAAATTGGCCAAATTCTGTACAGGCGGATCCCTTTCTTGCACCTGACGTCCCAGAAAGTCCCAGATGTGTTCTAGATGAAATGTACTGTAACAGCAACTTCACTGTCATGAAACATTTCCGGGGGGGGGGGGTGCTTAATTAAGATCCAGGTGTATATATATGAACTTTGTAAGGATGATTTGCACATTTGTTCAGGTCGAATGCCTGGGATTGATTTAAGGCCCTTGTTTGCTTTAGCACTATGAGTAATCGAGGTAAGATTAAAACAACACCAATACACAGCTCCAAATGCTCCCTTCTTTGATATGTGGCATCTTTGTAAAGACAATTCACAAGTTTGTTTAAACCCCTGCGGACATATTGAGGGGTATCACAGGGTCCCCAGGTTTTAACACAGCGGGAAATGGGGAAAACGAAAACATTTCTAAAAATATTCTCCAAACCACTGCTCCAAATATTTCCATGTTAGTTATATAACATATCTATTAGGGTGAGTTGTAAGTTTGTTCACGTAGAGACCCTTCCGTCCTATTTGTGATATTGCTAGGGTGTTGGAAGACATTTTAACACATGATGATGCAAAGGAGGTGGAGCCAGGGAACACAGAGGGAACGTGCCCCTCCACTTTTTCCACGGATATGTTTCGCAGTTACACAATGAGTTAAAATGAGCGCATGCAAACGTGTCAATATACAGGCATTTCAGTAACATTATTTGCAAATCCAAACAATATTTAGCCAAAGAATCACACTTTCGGTCGGTTCGGTCCGTTTTTTCTACTTCAGCTATCTTTCAACCCGAAGGCTGGCCTTCGGGGTGGAAGATGGTTGAGGTAGAAGAAACGGACAAGACAGTGACCACACAGCGGCGTATTCATCTAAACAAGACTCTATAGCGTGCCATGGTACATTTACCGATAATACGATTATAACCTTTCTCACACTGGGTCGAACCATGGTTGCATTGTAAATTTGTGCGCCTCCGCGTTTATCGAGCTTCCACCGCCCCTATAAGATGATGGACGCAATTGTCACAATTCTACTGATCAATTAATTTCGCGTTTGACAAATCACGGCTTAGCAATACAGGTTTGTTTAAAAAAAAAAACACTTTGGGTTCACATTTAGGCGTGTGCTTATCATATATCCAGCAATTTATGAAACGGATTTCGAATAAATTTTCACAAGTGGCATTGAAATAACTGTTGTAAGTCCATATTATTTTTTAACATTTGTTTTTGCTTAAAAAAGGTGCCGATTTGCCAGAGTTAGAAAAAATATTAGGGATCTGCGAACCCCCGATCTCGGCTCGAATAGAATTTCGAATCGAATCTCCGCTAAGGTTTCGAATCGAATCGAATCTCGAATACTGATACAAGTCAGTCAGTAGAGTGATACTATGATGGGTAGATATACTCCGGCGTTAGTGTGGCGGTATAAATTAGACGGGCCCAAAACTGTTGAAATCATGGCGAAAAACCGTGAAAATGGTGAAATTACAATGTAATCTGTTGCTTTTGGAGACAGAAAGTTTTCTGCTTGAGCCTCGTGGATTCGTGCAGGGCAGAATTCGACTTTGTTGACTCGTTACGCTCGAGGCCGGTCATCGCACACTGCATGCGATGCATGACGAACGTGCATTTCGCGAGACAAAGTTCAAGGCGCGAAGCACAGTCACGTGCATTTACGAGTGTTCCGAGTAGGCCGTATCATGAAAGCGGCGCGTATTTCAAACGTACTGACATTATTCATGCCCAATAAGACGATCGTACACGCCTTTTAAATGGAAGTGGACTTGGGTTCGAAAAAGGTCGAATCTCGGTGATTGGTTTCGAGCCGAATTGAATCATCGCCGCGGTTTTTAGCCGAATCGAATCCCGAACCGTTCGCAGGTCCCTAAAAGCTATATCTGTTTTCTCTGTTTGTCGCGGGTTTATGATTTATTTTTTCAATACCGGAAATGGGTCACCTTCTTTATTGGGCCAGGAGAATACACCATGTCGTGTTTCTTCTTCATCCATTGAAATGCCAGATTATTCAGGATTATTGACTCATTTTTCCAGATTGCTATAACAGTCTGGCAATTGTGAAGCAATAGTCTGGTGTCATTAAGGGTAAATTTTTTTGTTCCAGGCGGTTCTGTATATAATCCTGGTTATTGAAAATTCTACTATCTGAGACAACCTACAAATGCATGCAAGAAAGCAGTGGGTAAGTGCAAAATGATAAAATATGTGTCTTGTGGAAAGGGGAATATTACGTTATTTCCCACTAACTAACTAACTATAATTAATAATAACCTAATTCCGCATTTTGTTCTGATAACCCGGAATAACGCGAAACTGAAAATTAACTAACCATGGCCTAATCTTTTAACATATTTGAATATTACCATTTTCACACAATTTAGGATGGATTTTAAAAACATTTATGCCATTAGAAAGGTAGAATTTAGTATTGTCGAACATGTGTCTTTCACTGTTTTTTTCTGCAATAAAATCACCGGAAACTTTTACTGGAAATCACTGCGTCGAGGATAGGCCTACCGTTTACACGGGTGGATGTAGTCGAATTGTCTGTACCAGATTCCGTTACTGTCGATAAAAGCTATACATGTATCTGCATCATTAAAATTTTGAAACACGATGGGACATGTCCCTCATGGTATTTATTGCTCCGTGTTCCCATGCAGTGTCATACAATAGAATTTCAATGATAAAATAGTTTGCGAAGTTTGCTAATTCCGAGGTCAGACGCGATGCCTAGAGGCGGTGGAAGCTCGCGGGAAGTGGGAGAGTTTGTGTGTGTGTGGAGGGGTGGGGGAGGGGTCGAGATTTGCACAAATATACAAGATAGCGCTGGGACGTTTTTCGGTTGTCCCGTTCGGTTCCGGTTTTGCGGCAAACCGGAAAACCGAAACGAAAGGTCCAGCAAAAACCGCCCGAACGGTTTTACTGTGTTCCAGCATAGACTGATCAAACTATCTTTCTGGGAGGGAAATGGACTAGTGGCCCATATGCCCATATGGACTATCGTCACTAAGTCTATCGGGCACATACGCATATACGTCGTGTTCCCACTGTCACATTTCTCCCTTATTGACTCGTCCACTGAACGAGTCAATAAGAGAGGAAATGTGACACTGAGAATACATCATAGATTAGATGAACTTTTTTAATTGCTACCGAATTTAGGTTTTTTTCTGTAAGCTTGGCATCTTACCCCCTAGAATCCCTAAGAATGATTAAGGGGAAGTTAGGGTGAACCCAACTGAGATGCATATACAGACACGGACGGACATGTACTAAAGCACGAAACGTCAACTAAATACTTGGGCTGCACCCTATCCAACGACCTGACCTGGAACGAACACATAAACAATATAACCAACAAGGCTAACAGAAGCCTCGGTTTCCTCCATCGAAACCTTAACATCAAATCAAAGAAAATAAAAGAACAAGCATATAAATCCCTCATCAGACCCCAGCTAGAATACGCCACCACAGTCTGGGACCCATACCACAAAAATCTAATTGAAAAAGTGGAAAAGGTGCAAAGAAGATCAGCACGCTACGTTACAGGACGGATCAGAAATACCTCCAGCATCAGCAGATTGATCCAAGACCTAAAATGGAAAAATCTAGAAACGAGAAGAAGAGAGACCAGACTCATCATGTTATACAAGATCAGTAACAGCTTAGTAGCAATTGACAGAGAACAATACCTGTCCAGGCCGTCAAGACCATCACGTCACACCCAAGCCCACTCCTTTGCATTACCAACAGCAACAAAGGACGTGCGAAAATGGTCCTTCTTTGTAAACACCATCAAAGATTGGAATAAACTTCCACCCACCATAGCCTCCGCCAGTTCACTTGAGTCCTTCAAGGCCCAAGTGACATCTTTGCAAAACTATTAAACCTGTAAATTGTTTTTAACCTGTTTTTAACTTAATGCGCACACACAAATGCCAGAATATTCAACATGTTGAATGAGGGCATTGCATGGAAGAAGGCTGTTTGTGGTGTGTGTTGTGTCGTGTAAACTATTGTGGAGCCTGAAGTACTAGGGCTTATATGTTTTTACACATAGAAAAACTGAATCGAAATCTAGTTTTTTTTTTCCTGAAACCGAATCTGAAGAATCAAAACCGCCCAGCTATAACCCAAGGCCAAGGCGTGGCCCACCTACCATGTACCATGGTTTGACCCGCAGAGGAAAAACTGAAAGATGGATCCACAGAAATGCCATTTCTTTGATTATCAGGTCTTGTCGAGCGCAACGGAAGGTGTTAAAAGCTCTGTGGGGTAGGGGGAGGAAACACCGATACATCTTACTGCAGGGGCGGCTCCAGAATTCTGGATTTGGGGCGCCACACTTCAGTCCTGTATCATGATGCGAAGCATCATGCGACGCGCGTAGTGGTGAGTTGCGGCGAGCGGGAGAAGGGTATCCCACTGTCGTCGGCGGGGGCGTGTGCCCTTTTGGGTCCTCCACTGGGAGATTGTAGAAAAAAGTTTGGCACAGGACCACAGTGTTTTCGTATATGACCACAATGCTTTTCAGCCAAACTATTCACGAAGCTGTATATGGGCCCATTCAAATTTGGAAAAATGGGAAGCCAGCTTATAACGGCCCACAAAAGACCCAGGATGCTGCCGGGTGCACCTCCACCTCTGGATGCGGCCTTGAAGTACTGTATGTATTTTAGAAAAAGCTATCAAAGTTCTGTCAATATATATCATGTTATGTGTTATAATCGTACCCGTCAGCACATCAGCGGCGTAGTCACGGGGAATTGGCGGAGTGGGAGTGCTGGACTCCTTCACTCACATTTCCTAAAAAATGTCAACCTTATATACATTGATGCCTTAAAGTCCTAAAACTGGTTCATGTACACTGACCCGGATATTTCTTGGGTCATTTTGTTATGGTTATTCTTCCATATTCTGAGTACTTAAGCTAGGGTCATGCGAAGCTTCGAAATTCGATTCGATTCGAAATAGTCACCATGATTCTATTCGATCCGATTGCAATCGCGCTGATTCGAAAATTTTCGAATCGTCGAGATGTTTTCAAAATCTTATACAAAGTGTCTCATCTTGATCTCTTCTTCGATCACCAGGTGTCCTGTACAGGAGGGTGTGTGGGTTGGGGGGGGGGGGGGTTGTTGTCCTGTGCAGGAGACATGAAGAGTCTAAGAATGTTCCACATTCGAAATTATATTCATTCCGTTCTGGAATATTCAGATATTTGATTGAATTGCACGAGTCGCAGTTGTACACAATATTTACGCCTGTAAAGGTGGTTTTACGCGGTCAAGAAATTGCACCAATAAGTTGCATCAAAATATTCCGCAAATATTTTTGTTCTGTTCACACACAAAAATTGTAGGCACAGTATTGCACTTGCAACCACATTGATTGACTGAGAAGAAAAGTTTCAGTTGAAATATTATTATGAACTTCCACAAAATAAATTGCACGCAAGAAATTGCAGGAAATATGCTCGTGTAAAACCACTTTAATAAGGTGTGATATCTGCAACTTGATAAGCGGTGAGATTCGATTCGAGGTTCGATTCTATTCGAAATCCTATGCCTGATTCGATTCGAGATTAGATTTGACCCAAAAGTTAAGGTTCCTAGGGCCCTAACTTGAGCCATCAAACAGTACTCCGGGGGCACCAATTGGCATGAGAATTTTCTTTTTCTCCAGGGAAGACTCTTGAACTTCAGCTTTTAGGAATATGCAGCCTTAATGCAACATGGTGTGAATGAATGAAAACAAGTTGGGTGATAAAGAGCAGAAAAATATTTTGCGCACCCCTCTCCCTGCGCACACGGTATTTGACCTAGCCATGCCCCTGCAGAAAATGTACGAATGCCCACTTGTCTCTCCTTCTATATTTATTCCTCAGTGATCTTCCAACTTCGGGCTGGGAAATGGTTGAAGTAGTAGAAATAGACCGGGTTCGGTCTATTTCTACTACTTCATTCATTTTCAAACCCGAAGTTGGAAGATGGTTGGTGTGGAAGAAATAGATTGAATTGGCCGAAAGTGGAATTTATTGACCAAATGCAACTAAACTTCTTTGTATTTTTAGATGATAAATACAAGACTACCTGCACATTGATACCTTTGCAAATTGTAAAGTTCAACGTGTAATTATAAAGCATGTGTGTACAAGAAAGTGTGGTGACGCGTGTTCTCTGTACGCGCCGGAACCTCCACTGCCACCCTCGTCCCCGGAGATGTGGTGATAATGCGATTGTTATTTGGTATTGATACGATCGATATGGCTACACACTTGTCCAGAAGATCTGACAAGAAAATACCCTAAATCTAATTGCAATACAATAAAGTTTTCTTGGCTATCAGTTGTGGTTGTACGTTGTCAACAATTTCTTAGAATGACTCTTTGATTGGGCTAGGGAAAGGCTTCATTTTTTTAGAAAAAGTGTCATTTTTGTAAAAAAAAACTGGAGAAATCTAGAATCGCCTTGTATTGCTCATGAATAAATACTAACAGTCGAATTCATGACGTAAAAAATCCATTCGTTTGTATCCTTGATGACTGACAAACGTAATCAAATAATTTTGAACCAGTGAGGAAAACTGAAGGACGTTTGGGACCATGGAATCTGATTTTTTTTTAGGTACAGGTATAACTGCAATGCGTTTGATGAGTGATATTTATACACCCGACATCATTTTTACTTTTATAATTCGACCAATGGGATCGCTGTGCCTCAGTAGTTACGGCATTGAACATCAAACGGAAAGGTCCACGGTTCAGTCTCCTCCAGGGGTAACTGTGTTGTGTCCTTGGTCAAGGAACTTCATTCCGACGTCGATGGTGCATTTGTCTTTTACCAATGCTAACCCTCCTTGTGTGGAGTTAGTACGTTGGGAGCCTGACTGTAGCTCGCCGTTGCTCGGTGGTTCTCTCCGGGTACTCCGGCTTCCTCCACCCGTAAAACTAACTGTTCGACACGAGGTGACCCTGGCTGTCGACAGTGCCATTAAACTTCAATAAATAAATAAATAAATGAATAAATGAAATAAATCCGATCCATGTCGAAACAGGTCAATTGATAACACTGGTGGGTGGTTGGCAACTTCTTTTCCATTTTTGCTTGAGCTGGGGACAGTCAAAATGAAAGTGTCAATGACACTGCAGCTCAACTTGACAAGCTTGAACTTTGTAAGTTATAAATGAAAAGGCAAAATTGAAGATCAGAGTAATCCATCAATTTTTAAATGTAAACTGTAAGACTGGCTAAAGGAAGAATGTTGATATACACAAATGCAGTATGTTCAGAGGTTACTGTAAATGGCAACTTTTTTCACAGAAATGAATGCTAATCAATAGTTCTTATTGAAAGGTCTTGTCTAATGAGCACACCAAGTTAAACAAGCATACCAGGTTTCAAAGCAATCCAATCATAATTGTGCCCTGTAGGGTGTGCCAAAGGGAAATATTAAGGTCTGACTAAACTAAGTTATAAGAACGTTGGCAGCGGCAACATTTTTCGACGGAAATGGAAGAAAATCGACAGCTCCCATCTAGTGGTCTCCCCAAACAAGCATACCAGGTTTCAAAGCAATCGGATCATAAATATTCCCTGTAGGGTGTGCCAAAGGGAAATATTGAGGTCTGACTAAACTAAGTTCTAAGAACGTCGATCTTGGCAACATTTTTTGACGGAAATGGAAGAAAATCAATAGCTCCCATCTAGAGGTCACCCCAAACAAGAGTGCCAGGTTTCAAAGCAATCCGATCATAAATGTGCCCTGTAGGGTGTGCCAAAGAGAAATATCGAGGTCTTCTGACTAAACTATGTTCTAAGAACGTTGGCCGTGGCAATATTTTTTGACGAAAATGGAAAAAAATCGATAGTTCCCATCTAGAGGTCACCCCAAACAAGCATACCAGGTTTCAAAGCAATCCAATCATAAATGTGCCCTGTAGTGTGTGCCAAAGGGAAACAGTGAGGTCTGACTAAACTAAGTTCTAAGAACATTGGCCGTGGCAACATTTTTTGACGGAAATGGAAGAAAATCAATAGCTCCCATCTAGAGGTCACCCCAAACAAGCATGCCAGGTTTCAAAGCAATCTGATCATAAATGTGCCCTGTAGGGTGTGCCAAAGAGAAATATCGAGGTCTTCTGACTAAACTATGTTCTAAGAACGTTGGCCGCGGCAACATTTTTGACGAAAATGGAAAAAAATCGATAGCTCCCATATAGAGGTCACCCCAAACCAGCATACCAGGTTTCAAAGCAATTCAATCATAAATGTGCCCGTAGGGTGTGCCAAAGGGAAATAGTGAGGTCTGACTAAACTAAGTTCTAAGAACATTGGCCGTGGCAACATTTTTTTGACGGAAATTAAAGAAAATCGATAGCTTCCATCTAGAGGTCACCATAAATAAGCATACCAGGTTTCAAAGCAATCCAATCATAAATGTGCCCTGTAGGGTGTGCCAAAGGGAAATATTGTGGTTTAACTAAACTAAGTTCTAAGAATGTTGACCGTGGCAACATTTTTTGACGGAAATTGAAGAAAATCGATAGCTCCCATCTAGAGGTCACCCCAAACAAGCATACCAGGTTTCAAAGCAATCCGATCATAAATGTGCCCTGTAGGGTGTGCCAAAGGGAAACAGTGAGGTCTGACTAAACTAAGTTCTAAGAACATTGTCCGTGGCAACATTTTTTGACGGAAATGGAAGAAAATCAATAGCTCCCATCTAGAGGTCACCCCAAACAAGCATGCCAGGTTTCAAAGCAATCAATCCGATCATAAATGTGCTCTGTAGGGTGTGCCAAAGAGAAATATCGAGGTCTTCTGACTAAACTATGTTCTAAGAACGTTGGCCGACAACATTTTTGACGAAAATGGAAAAAAATCGATAGCTCCCATATAGAGGTCACCCCAAACAAGCATACCAGGTTTCAAAGCAATCCAATCATAAATGTGCCCTGTAGGGTGTGCCAAAGGGAAATAGTGAGGTCTGACTAAACTAAGTTCTAAGAACATTGGCCGTGGCAACATTTTTTTGACGGAAATTGAAGAAAATCGATAGCTCCCATTTAGAGGTCACCCTAAATAAGCATACCAGGTTTCAAAGCAATCCGATCATAAATGTGCCCTGTAGGGTGTGCCAAAGGGAAATATTGTGGTTTGACTAAACTAAGTTCTAAGAATGTTGACCGCGGCAACATTTTTTGACGGAAATTGAAGAAAATCGACAGCTCCCATCTAGAGGTCACCCCAAACAAGCATGCCAGGTTTCAAAGCAATCCGATCATAAATGTGCCCTGCAGTGTGTGCCAAAGGGAAATATTGAGGTCTTCCGACTAAACTAAGTTCTAAGAACGTTGACCGCGGCAACATTTTTTGACGGAAATTGAGGAAAATCGATAGCTCCCATCTAGAGGTCTCTCCAAACAAGCATACCCGGTTTCAAAGCAATCCGATCATAAATGTGCCCTGTAGGGTGTGCCAAAGGGAAATATTGAGGTCTGACTAAACTAAGTTCTAAGAATGTTGGCCGTGGCAACATTTTTTGACGGAAATTGAAGAAAATCGATAGCTCCCATCTAGAGGTCACCCCAAACAAGCATACCAGGTTTCAAAGCAATCCAATCATAAATGTGTCCTGTAGGGTGTGCCAAACGGAAATATTGTGGTTTGACCAAACTAAGTTCTAAGAACGTTGGCCGCGGCAACATTTTTTGACGGAAAATGAAGAAAATCGATAGCTCCCATTTAGAGGTCACCCCAAACAAGCATACCAAGTTTCAAAGTGATCTGATCATAAATGCGACCTGTGAGATGTGCCAAAGGAAATTGTGGACGTACGTACTAACGTACTAACATACTAACGTACGTACGCACGTACGTACGTCGACGGACGAGAAGTGATGGCAATAGCTCAGCTTGACTTTGTCAAGTTGAGCTAAAAACTGCATGACTCCACAATAAAACTGGTGAAATTTGGAATTCCGCCTTTTGCTTTAAAATTAATCACAGAGAGCCAAGAGACTGTCGTTATGACCAGCGCGTTTTGGTACTTTTGGTGATTTAAATCATAAACCGCCATGTTTGAAATGAAATGTGAAAGTTTTCCATCACATATTATGAAATTCCACCTGAATATACGAGAGCGAGATTTTGCCTGACAGTCCCATAATCAAAATTGACCATTTTGTAAGCGAAACATGAAAATCAACCAGGGTTGGTTTAGTTAGGAAGCAGTATTCTGCAAGCCTATCAACATTCTCTACTTCACTAGCATTCGACCTGTTCTTCAAGTGAGACAGAATCCAAGATCAGAGAACAAGCGATTAATTTCTTCCCGTTCAATATACCCTACAGATCGACATAAACTCGTATTCATCTTATGTATATATATATATGCGCTCGAAGATAATAAAACTAAGAAATGCACAGCGATAGTCGTTATAACATCCTCCAACAAGTTCAAAATATAATATGCAGACTGTAAGAAAACATTCTCTAACCCTTTACCTAACATGAAAAGCAGGGGACAATTGCAAAAAGAATTCTTGAATAGCTCATTTTTTCCATTTTCTTTGTCTCAAAAACATATGTTATGACCCCCTCATTGGAACGAACTCGACGAGCTCGTTCCAACGATGGGGTCATAACCTATGTTTTTGAAGCCAAAAATGAAAAAATAATGAAAATTAATAGGCGATTTTTGAGAATAGAGCTGGCCAGTTATGGCCGTTACGTTGGGTAAAGGATTAATCATCAAGATTAGTCACACCTACTGACTATACCACCGTAAACAATAGCTGGCGGCGTATCGAGACAACACAACCACCCACCCCACCCCACCCCGTAAAGCTGCCATGATGGTCTATAATTCATCCCTGTATCATTAAGTATTTATTAGTCGCGTGGATGAATTGTTAAAAATCAAACCAATTGAAATTCACAAATTTCCTTCTCTTTTAGGTGTTTACGTACATTCTCGGCAACATACTAGAATGGCCCATTGATTGTTGTGGGCTTCTTTTGGGAGGGGGGGGGGGGTCATTTTTGGAAGAAACTGATGAAATCTGGAATCCCCTTGTATTACTCCTGAATGAACACTAACAGCAGAATTAATGACGTAAAAATCCTTATGCGTGTGTCCTTGGTGACTGAGAAAGGTAATCCAATACTTTTGAAACCAATTTTTTTCATTTTGGGGGTTAAAATGAGGTAAATTGAATTATTGAAGAAAGTTTGGGACCAGAGAATCTGAATCTCGCGTGCGATAGATATGACCTCAGTGCGTTTGATGAGTGATATTTAAAGACCCAACATCATTTTTAGCTCAACTTTGGCGAAGCCAAACTTGAGGTATTGTCATGGCCCGTCGTCTGTCTATCCGTCTGTCCGTCCGTCGCGCCGTCAACACGGCTCGGGCTAGCGGCCGTATTTATGAACCGATCTTTAGAAACTTCTTGGGTATCTTTGTTATCACCGTGGGAATGTTTAGTACCATGGGATACATCACATATAATACGGAATTTATGAACCAATCTTTACGAAACTTCTTGGATATCTTTGTTATCACCATGGGACGAGAACGAGTGTTTTGGGGTCCAGTCCGAAATTGAAGATGGCCACCAGCAGCCATTTTGTACAAAATTTTGTGCAATCAGTTTTTTGCTCAAAACTTCTATATGAAAGCTCTGATTTGAATAAATTTTTGTGTGAATGTTTACTAACATGGGATGCGTCACATATAATACTTATGTCCTATTCTTTAGCCCATTGCAGTCACCTTGTAATTGATTGACTGTGGTTGAATACTGATTCCTGTCCTATTCATTATTGTTGACATGGTCACAGCAAATACTAATTCCTGTCATATTCAAAGTTGAGCTACAGTGTCATTGACACTTTCATTACTATTATAATCTGATCCATGTTTAATCTGGCCAGTATATAACACTGTGGTGGGAGATTGTCCTCGTATTGGGGTGAAAATAACTGATTCCATGAGAAAACTGCTGGAGTCTGGAATCCCCTTATATCATTCTTGAATAAATACTAACAACCGAATTTGCAGCCTAAAAGTCCATTCGAATGTGTCCTTGATGGCTGAGCATATAAAACATAAAATATATTAATAAAAAAATTTACCGATAAGGCCAAACTTTAGTTTGAAATCGTGATTTTTTAAATTTTACTTCTCTATACAGTGTCTGCCAATTACAAGTTCTTTGTAAACATCCGGTTTGTCATGCTCTGCAGAAACTAACTCGATATAGACGGCATTTGATTTTCAAAAAAATTTTCAGAATTAGAATTTAAAACACATATATTTTATATTTCTTCATCAAATTGTAGACTGCTCATTTTGCCTTGCTTGTCAAAATCTGTTCACACGTCTTTGATTTATTACAATGTATGGGAACTTTCCCAGAAATTGTAACAAGACAGATCCATTTCAGTAACCATCATTCGCAATCCCTCACCGGGGACCAATACTACAGAACGTTTACAATTGTATTTACTAGAATTGTATTTTCTAGTTATGACTTTAAATGGGTTGAAATGAACCATTAACAAATTGTCATATATTTTAAAATGCTGATGATTCATTTTAGTCAGTTATATTAATAGGTAGTCAATACAAGACTAGAAAATACAATTGTAAAAGTGTTATAGTATTGGCCCCCACTATTGATATAGACAATAACTCAATTATCACTGACTGCTAAATAACTGTAGACTCTCGGCATTTCGAGACTACCAACACACCCACCCAACTTGCGGGGTACGGTATCACATAAAAGGGTGACCAGTTAACTCGTTTCCTAACGTTTTGTAAAAACTCTCGGAGTACATCGCACAGCAACTGCCGATCGATTTCTGGATTTCTGGCGTTTGTTTTTTTTAATTTTTGCTCTTATCGACTAGCTGTCGCTAATGTCGTCAGATCTTTTTTTCGTTTTTTTTTGTTTGGTTTTAAAAATTATAAATACCCTGCTGATAGGGTTAAATGGGAGATAATCTATAAAAGTTGAAACGGCGGAAGGTAAACGGACTCTGTTGACAAGACTCACGTATTTTCACAACCTCGATCCTGAATTGAAAATGCTGGCCCTGAAGACTACAGACCCAACAGAATCTTTTAAAGTGATGAGCTTGGACTTCACAGGCTTGAATGCTGTATCAAAATTATGGCGTGAAGTGTACACGGTAGAGTTGGCAATATAAAAATGAATCGTCTAAAGGCGTTTTGGTGATAAATAGAGATTCTTACCATTACGTGGATGTACAAAATATGTATCCGCGTCGAGCTCCGGGTTCTTAGGGCAGATCACGACGAGTCGAAGACGAGTCGTGATCTACCCTTAGAACCCGGGGCGAGACTCGGATACATATTTTGTACATCCACATAATGGTAATAATCATTTTATCTTACAATATATTGGGGATAAGGCAAGAATGTAGACGAATATATAACGAACTATTTATTCGTGCGGATGAACGAAAAGAAAAAAAAATGGAACTCACGCGAAAGGAACGTGCTTGTATCCGACCCCCGATACAAACATCTGTATCAGGGGGTTGGATACACGACCGTTGCGGAGTTAATACAGACAAAATACATGTTGATTGTAAGATAAACAGAGATTATTACCATTATGTGGATGTACAAAATATGTATCCGAGTCTCGCTTCGAGTTCTAAGGGCAGATCACGACGAGTCGAAGACGAATCATGATCTACCCTTAGAACCCGGAGCGAGACTCGGATACATATTTTGTACATCCACATAATGGTAATAATCATTTTATCTTACAATTATATTGGGGATAAGTCAAGAATGTAGACGAATATATAACGAACTATTTATTCGTACGGATGAACAAAAAGAAAAAAATGGAACTCACGCGAAAGGAACGTGCTTGTATCCGACCCCCGATACAAACATCAAACTTTTCACATAAGCACATATCGGCACATAAAGTATGTGCCTTTGTGCTAGGGCACATTGTGTCACATTGTGCTTTTTCACATAAGCATATATGACAAAAAAGGGATTCTCCAGAAGGTATCCTAGATAGGTATCCTCGAATACCAGCCTATAGGTATCCTCAAATACCCGTATGTGCCTATGTGCTAGGGCACATTGTGTCACATTGTGCCTTTTCACATAAGCACATATCGGCACATAAATCATGTGCCTATGTGCTAGGGCACATTGTGTCACATTGTGCTTTTTCACATAAGCACATATGACAAAAAGGGGTGCCGAAGGTCATATGTTTTTCAAAAAGGGGTGCCGAAATTGGGGTGCCCGGGATATTGCCATTGGATATAGATGTGATGAGAATCGGATACAACTTCGTTGTAATAAGGGGAGATAACCCTATACGATTAAGTACAGGGTATGGGAAATCAAGCAATCTGATTGGTTAGTTGTAATTTATATAAATGATCTAGATAAATGAAACAACAAGAGTACACGGAATAGGGTCAGAACTAACAAGAATAGACTAGAATAGCTAAATATAGTAATAATAAGCAAAGCTGTTCCACTTAATAGGCTCTTCTATGCTACTGGAGGAGAACACTCTAGAACAAAAGATAGACGAAAAGTATTGCATGTATAGATAGAAGCAGAGAATTCTGGGTATTGACCAAAGGAACGTGTCTTTTAATGGGAAAAACGTTATGGGATAGGGATCCTAAAAGGGATTCTGGGAGAATTCTAAGCCAGAACATTACTCCTGTTCAATCGAACGCACCCCGTTAGTACTATAGCACTACGTGCTAAGCCGATAAATTGGGGAAATAAAGTCAATTTCGGTGATTTGGGATAGATTTTGGTGATTTGGAGGGATTGTCGGGTTGTTTTTGGTAATTTGGTTTACTCCGATTCAATCGAACACACTCTCCGAACATACCTCGTCCAATTGCAGAAAAATTGGGTAACATAGCAATCACGTGCTACCATAGAAACCAAGATGGCGGCCTTCAGTATACAAAATGGACGACGGAAACACGTGTCACCCTGACAACACGCGCTGCGCATGCTCACTCACACCACGTATCACTATGGAGATGACGTCACAACATGGCCGCTCACGCGGGTTACCATGACAATACAACATGGCGCCACTGGGTCACGTGACTATGACGTCACATGAGATCCGGCAACCTAGACCTCAAAACCACATTACATACTACTATTAATTATTTACAAAAATGTGGTGTGCGTTGTATGTATGTAATCGTAACTCCGACGAGATGGTTTGCGCTGCGATGCTGAAATTTGGTTGCAGGGGACATCTTACGAAAACATATTAGGGGCATGCATTGGTGAAGAAAAATGGACCCTTCAGAATTTTTAATTTGGAAATTAAAACTGTAACCTTGAAAGTTTAAATTTTGACTTTAAAAGTTAATATTTTACCTTTGAAAGTTAAATTTTAAATCTTAACTTTTGAAGGGCCCATGTTTTTCACCCGTGTTCCTAATACGCTTCCGTACATCTCGAAGAATTATGGGCGCAATATATTGTTTCATTGAAGAAGGAAATGCGGTACAATTATGCTTATGCGTTCTATAATTTTCGGGCGGTCGAAAGGAGAAGATTCCCAACGATGAGGGTGCATTTAACGGGAAAATTTCAATCTTGGGCGAAAATAGAAATGGATCTCTCCGTAGGCCAACTATTATATTTTCACACCATACTGCTACCACCAGAGAATTAGACTGAGTGTATGTGAGCAGGGTGGGGTGGGGGAGTGTGAAGCGAGGATGGGGAGGGGGCTCTCGGTTCAAATGCAGTCACCTGAAACTTTTATTTCTCTCTTGGCTTTCCGCCATTGTAATATGATTGCTAATTAAATGGAAGAGGTACACAGACTCTTTACAATTAAGATGTGACCGATGAGATAGAGGGTTATAACTGGTCGAGAGCCCAGCCCGAACCGAGGATCTCAAAATTCTCCGACACAGTTGGGCGAGAGTTAAAATTCCCCGGCAGTCTTTTCGTGTTGTTGACCGCCGGTACAAACTTGAAGCCTAATCCAATATACTTCGTTAACTGGTAGAGTGCCAACTTTTTCTTGGATGCCAAAATTTGTTCAAATGTCCTTACCTTTTATAATTTATCGAAGAGTTTCTATAGGCAATCTCCCATAAATTGTAACAAAGCAAATCCATATAGGTGAAATAAATTCACTTTAAAGATAATGCGAATCACATCGACAGGATATAAATCTTTAAGCTGTGGTACATCTACTTACAACTTGAGCCCAAATTTGGGCTCTCTGTACCCAGCCAGTTGAACAATAATAACTTTGACGAAACAGGTCGGAAATGTTTATTTATTATTAGTATTTTAAAGAATTAGTTTCGTTTAACGAAAGTAATTCTTTAAAGTAATAATAATACACGAAATTATTTCGCATACAGGATTATCTCATTGCCATATCCTTATATATCGAGCGATTTTGTGCAAAGGATATTTGAGACATAACGGTAATTTTGCAAAGTGAAAATTGTAGTTTCTCCGTATGGTCACGTTTTCAGATTAATAGCTTTCGAGAAAAAAAATTGGCGTTCGAGCGACCAACAATTTCTTCGAAATTCAACAAACTTTTCCGACAAATAGCGCTATGGGCGTGACGACACCCCCCCCCCCCCCACCCCCACTCTAGCTTAGACCCATTCGAGTGCTCTTATCCTCAGCCCTTTAAAGATGGCGATTACTGATTGGTGGTTGAGATCAATTTCTGCGTGTATGACTATAATCTGACTCTGTGCAACACGGATATATAAATTCAAGGCAAGCCAATCGTTTCTATCCATGTCGACTACTTTTGAGGATTTCCATAGCAGATTTTGATTATCGGGTCCCGGGTAGTATATCACGTATCAGGACTTGCCTTTTTGACAGGAAAGAACCGGGGGAGGGGAGGGTACTGATATCAGACCGAGGTGCATTGTGGGTGGCGTGAGTTGTCATGGTAGCCCGCGACAGCAGACGTGTCGTGACATCATTACCCTGGTGATACGTATTGTTAACGGGCTTGTATGCCACGTCTTATGGTAACGGTTATTCCGTCGTGGATTTCGTAGAATGAAGACCGCCGTCTTAGTTTCTATGGTAGCAGGTGATTGTTATAGAACCTAACGGTGTCTAAAACTCAACTTGGATAGAGTGGAGCGTGTATTCTGAAGATGTGTATGATTGTATCGGTGTGTTTAGTTACCAAAAAGGACCTGACGACACTGAACATTACCGAAACAGACCTACCCAGAACTCCATCTTGCTTTGGTAAGGATACTGTAGAGAAAAAGCTTTCGTGTGTTTTGTCGCGAGTGAAGTCTCGAGCTGTTATCAAACTATATCTACGCATCGTGTAACAAAATACGTTCTTGAGAAAGGAAAGCAAAAGTATGAGGAATATTTCTATGAAAATATATATGACAAAAAACAAGGTAAAAACAAGCTGAGAACATATCGTACAATTAAAAATGAGTATATTCTAGAACCATATCTAGTACACACGACATCCTGGGAGGCACAAAAAATATTTACTCGACTTCGAATCAGTAATCACAATCTGATGATAGAAAGAAGACATGTACAGCCCCCGATTCCGATTAATGGACGAAAATGCCCGAAGTGTGGTTCCGAGGCAACTGAAGATGAATATCATTTCAGCATGGAGTGTGATCACTATAGTCAATTACGGGAGGGACTCTTCGACTTGGTAACACATGAAATTGGTCACTTGAAAAATGACGATGAGTCAATAATGTTCAAAATCATCATGCAAAACAACATCCCCAGGTCCAGGTTATGCAATCCTATCTGCAACATTATCCGACGATTCTTCATGCTACGGGAGGGCGACGCCCCGGGAAACTGAGCTCCAATGAAGAAACGCCTAAGAATGTGATAAGGATGCACACAGTGAAGACATCATTTATATATATATATAATCATACGCGCATATACACGCTAACACACACGCAGGCATGCACACGCACGTACGCACACGCACACACACATTTACCCTTACACTCACATGTATGTGAGTGTATGTGTGAGGGTGTGTGTGTGGGGGGGGGGGGGTAGGAGTGTACGTGTATAGATGTGTATGTATGCATATGCGTGCATGGGTATATACATGTGTTCATTATCTATTTCTCATTATATATTATAAAAGGACTAGCGGTATGACAGGATATTCTATTGCTAATGATGCTGTATCAAATGTTCTTAATCATACTAATATTGTACTATTATACATGCAATCTGCCCCAGTGCGGGTGATTTATTGCAATAAAGTTCTATTCTATTCTATTCACTAACACAGCCAATTTTACTGAATGCATGTAACTGACCCATGAAGCTAGCTGTGTTCTCACTGTAGGTTTTCATCGTACGATTTTTTCAGTAAACTTGAAACTAAATCAAATTTTACAAACATGAGTGACAAACAAAAATGCATGTGTATAATGAGTAACAAGAGAAGAGATACATGCAACGTCATATGCAATATGGTTAGATCATTTCTTCGAAAAAGAAAAAGAAATGATTGACCTAATAAGTGTTCATTGTATACATGTATAGAGTAATATAAACTGAAATGTATGGTTATCTTTATATTGTTTATTGTTTTTTTTTTACTGGCATCTGTCTCATGTGGACGTTATTGTCATTAAACTGTCTATCTATCTATGCAGTTTTACTGGAGGACAGTATTTAACCCTTTAGAAAACGCATCGCCCGCATCCGCCCGCGTAATATGCAAATTCAGCAGCTGAAAAAATATTATTTTTCGAAAAATTTCAACAAAACCATATCATGTGACCCCTCTTTGGAACGAGCTCGTCGAGCGTGTTCCAAAGAGGGGACACATGATATGGTTTTGTTGAAATTTTTGGAAAAAAAAATTAAAAATGATAATTAAAATAATAAATTTTGATATCGTCTGCGTTGGGTAAAGGGTTAACCAGTGGACTGAGGTATCATAAGTTATCGGATACTGTCCATGGTTTATGTATTATTTACTGCATTTTCGGTCTTGGGTCGAGGAAAAGGAGTTAGTTATTCCTTTATCTAACGCAATGGCCATAACTCCATAACCGACCAGTGTTATTCAGAAAAATCCCTTTTCCATTTTCTTTTTTTTTCAATTTCTCCCTACAAACGTTGTTTATATCCCTTATTGAGGTGAACTTGTTGAGTTCATTCCAATTATGGGCGATAATCTGTGTTTTTGAGGCAAATTAAAAAGATTATTTTCAGTTACTCGTGAAATTGTTTCTAACTGTAATCTGGTATACGTGTTGGATAAATATATATCCTATTGGAGGGGCATGAAACGATGATCGTCAGGAATGTCGGGTCACTGTAATAATAACACTTTTGCGGGCCGCTGACTTGTCGCAGTTCTCAGGTGAGAAGGCCTTGATTAGCCCTGTTCTCCCAAATGCCTCCTTATCCCCACTCCTCCCAACACTCTGAGACGAACTGCTTGATGACATCTCTTATCCCATTCTTTCCAATCTCTACGATAAGCACACTAACCCTCATCTTTGTGTCACCCACTAATCACATATCTTTCATTCTCCCATCCCACTTCCCCATCATAATTCCAGCGAATCTTATTCTATTAGACTGATATTTTGGACATTCTAATAGAAAGTGTCTCCACTATGCCTATTTAACCCTTTGAACCCTGGTGGTATCTTCCATGTCAGTTCTGTGGCAGGAGTTGGAAGGGTCCGTTTTCATTATTTGGGTGGAGACCAATTAATACTTTCAACGTGCAGCCTTATGGCTGCACGTTGCAAATATTGATTGGTGTGCAGACCTTTAAATTGCCCTAAATTCACACCATTTACAGGTGTGCTCAAATAAAGAATGTGTGAAGATGTCAAGAAAGATATATACATTCTCTGTGCCTCCCCTGCATTTGAAAATAACTTCCATCATAATTTGACCATGGGAACACATAGAAAGGCATAGTAATAAAACATAACAGGATAAGGCTGTTATGTCTGGTTTAAATGTGCCCAAAATTAGGGCAAAAGGGTCTGCCCAAAATAAATTAATTTAAAGGCCTGGGTCTGCCCTGCCACATTCACGTAGCTGTCATTCTACGTCTGCAACACCTCTTCCATTGAAGCCAGTGCCGGATTAAGGCATGGGCTTTATGGGCTGCAGCCCAGGGGCCTCTGCCAGCTGAGGGCCTCCAGAGATTAAGTGAAATTAATTTACTGTGAAAAGTTACTTCATTTGTAAATGCAGCATGAAAGTACAAGTATGCTGAATTATCTCTTTAAAAAGGGCTCAATTTATATACTGTATAATATACTGGAATTTTTTTCTTGCCCATTTTTTCCAACTCGTTGGCACTGGCAATCCTGATTACGAGTTACCAAATAAATATAATATTTCAAAAACTTATTTTAGTTTTGAAAATATCACGATATCTCTTCTCTTTTTGTTGTGTTACACTTGCACCCATCTATGCGGGCCTAATATTGACAGTATGTTGTAAAAGTTGAATAAACTGATTTCAAGAATCCGAAATTCGATTTGCGTGTTTTTGTTAATTATCACTGGAGGCCTTACAGTTACAGTATCTGTAGCCCGGGAGGGGGAGAGCGAGGAGGGGAGGGGACTACAAAATCGTAATGCGGCCCTGATTGACGCTAGAAACAATTACACGCGATTACGCATTAGCAACCATGAACTGTGGATCGAATTGGGAAGGCTTTTACAACCTTCTCGTCCGATGGTACACAGAATATGTGAAGCTTGTACAATGAGGGAGGTGGAATCGGAATGGCATTTCGTAATGGAATGTCCGCCTTATGCACTATTGAGAAAAACAATTATTTCGCGCAATTTCTGATGAATAAAATGATATCCCTTTAATGGATACAATGGACAAATTTAAAGTAATAATGACTAATGATAATCCAGTGGAGGGACTTATCTGTAATATGATTCATTTATGTCATTTGGAATTAGTGTGTTGTATGATTCTGATTATGTTGATTCTGTGTGGACATAGCAATCTGTCTTTATTATGGTGGATTTGCTGAATAAATCTTAGCTGTCTTATTTTATCTATCCTATACTCAATGAAATTATGACGTATCATGTTCCTGCGTCGGAAAAGCGGCCTCTCGGGTTCAAAGTGTAAAAAATGAAATATCGATCTTAATCTACTTTAGACTCTTGGTTGTATATTTCCAGGCCGGAGTGGTTGGTGTATATGTATTCTTATTATTTACATATCCTACACAAAATAGTTAATGGAAAAGATCACCAACCAGAGCTGTAAAAAGAGCGTGTCAGTAAAGTATTTGAAAAAGTAGTATTTAATCATGTTTTTCATTTTCTTAAAAATAATCATCTGCTGACAGATTTGCAGTCCGGATTTATACAAGGTTATTCGAGCATATATCAATTAATTGATATTGACAATTTCATATATATAGCTCTAGATCAGCATAACGATGTTCGCCTGGTTTTTCTGTGATATAAGTAAAGCATTTGACAGAGGTTGGCATAAAGGCCTAGTGCACAAACTACAGAGCATTGCCATACGAGTCAGTCCCCTGTCGTGGTTTGAAAACTATCTTCAAAATAGAACACAGTAAGTGGTAGTTAATGGACAAACGTCATGTGTAAAATGTATTCCCGAGGGGTTCCACAAGGGTCCGTGTTAAGACCTTTGCTTTTTAACACCTATAATCAACGACATTGTTAATGATATTACCTCGAATATCCGCCTGTATCCTGATGACACCTCCCTATATCTTACTGTCGTAGACCCCACACTGGTATCTGACATATTGAACCAAGATTTGAATAAAATAAGCTTGTGGTCAAAACGCTGGCAAGTTCTATTCAGTCCAGAAAAAAACGTTGCTATGAGTATCAGCCGCAGACACACAGTTTGTGTGCATCTAACACTGTTCCTACTGGATACCCCCATATCTGAAACTAACACATATAAACATCTAGGTCTCCATTTTCATAGTTCAGGTACTTGGGATATACATATTGATAATTTGGTGTCTAAAGTAAGCCCCATTGTGAATGGTCTCCGGAGCCTTAAATATGGGATATCCAGATCAGCATGAGAAACGTTATACAAGTCGTTTATTCTCCCACTTTTTGATTACGCTGATGTTATCTGGGATAATTGTTCGGCAAGAAAACTAGACCAAATTGAAGACCTACAACTAGATGCATTGCGGACTATTTGTAGTGCTACAAGGTGGGGGGGGGGGGGGGGGGCAAATCATCTACTTTTATACCAGGAAACTGGTTTTATTGCCCTGGAGGAGCGTAGACGCCGTCACAAACTAACTACATTTTTCAAAATGAAAAACGGTTATATCCCCCCCCCCCCCCCCACCCCCGATATTTATTCGATGTTGCTGCTGAATCAAGTTTCCAATCTCACGCAATATCCACTTAGGTCATTAGATTCCCTCCGTGAAATATTCTGCCGTTCCACGAGCCATTATTGTTTATTTCTGCCATCCACTGTGAGATCATGGAATGCTCTGGATCCCACCATTCGTAATTGTATCACTTTATCCTCTTTCAAAAAGGCGTTATCGAGAAGGCACAATTGCGTTCCATGGTACTACAGGGCTGGCAGTAGGGTATGTCAAATCGTATGTAGCAAACTGAGGTTGGGATCCAGTGACCCGATGGCCCACAAATTTGAAAGGTTTCTTACAGATAACCCCGGGTGTAGTTGTGGTTATATATATGAGACACCGGAACACTTCTTTTTGCAGTCTTCTAACTTCATTAACCAGAGAGGTTTATTGTTTCAGAATCTCGGCGACATAAATGTGTTCATCACTGATCTTCTTTTTGGCAATGCAGAAATGACCAGTGAAGAAATGAAATCTTTATGAATAGTGTGCATACCTTCATTAATGCCACCAAGCGTTTCGACGAGCAATAATAATATATATGTGTGTGTATATGTGTTGTGTATACTATTGAAGACGCTGTCGTTCCACCGTGGTCTCATGTTGCAGCTAAGTGCTTAACAACCACTTAAGGTCGTAAGGTTTTGTATCAATATGCATACTGATTTCTTTGTCAGTGATATACCAGCCATCTTCCTTTGCACCTGCACCATTTAAATAATGAATTGTTTATTGATGTAGAGTGGCGGTATTTATAGGCATAGCCTGTTTGCCAAACCCTTTTCTGTATATAGAAATAAAATATTTATTAAAAAAAGAGCGTTTTTGGAAGAAAAAATGTGAAGCCTACATTCTCGATGTTTAAACTTTACCCTTACACGGCTAGAATATGACACGTGTGAGAAAAAAGTTGAACAAGTAAAACTCCATGGTTTTGCCTAAAACATACCTTATAATATCTCACTGGAACGAGGTCGATGCAGCATGTTTTGCAAGGTGTGTACAGGAAGGAAGCAATAGGGGTAATCCCCCCTCCCCCACTACACATACACAGACAAAACTTAAAAAATCTTCACTCAACTCGTGATAAACATTCGCCCAAACGTGGACCTAAATACCATAACAATAATTTATGTTATGGCCTTTGGGTCCATGTTTGGACTAGATTAGCATGATTTAAGCCACCCCTCCCCCTCCCCCTGCAATACTATAGAAAAACAGTTGGATTTTATTTCAATAAAACAGATTTATTTACTCATTTAAGTTCCCTAAAAAGAGCATTGGAACCCCCAGATCCACTCTCATGGGTTGTTTCCGGCACGCGTGGTATGTTATCTCTTTGTCGCCTTACATTTCATTAGTTGGCGCCCCATGTAGACAGCAGAATTCAGGATATTTAGGAGGTGCGTCGGGATTTTCGGTGGGCCATGGCACCCCAATCAACCTCTTTGGCAAATGCGTAGTCACACGCCACATGGGGGTCTGGGGTGGACTTGCCCCCCTAAACATTTTCGCCCCCCCCCCCCCCCCGCCCCAAGAGAACATTGACACCCCCCCCCCCCCCCTCAAATCCTGGCTAAAATTTCCTATAGTTGGAAATTCGGAGGGCAAGTCATGAGTAGTTGAAAATTCCATCGTTCTGGATTTTAGAGCTTCGGCGATGCTGATGTCTCCTTTACTTCCCATAATTCCAACTCGGTTGCAAATCGGCAAAAATTCTAACTGTTTCTATTTAAAACTATACAGTGTACGCAATATCGAGCTTCGTAAGTATGCATAATGTTAATCAGTACGAGATTTCTATAGTACGTTTACTTATCGTAATCAAAAAAAAAAGCCCCAAAATGCACTTCAAGAAAATCACATCATGTAAAATCGTTATCCTGACTTAATTCCATCATTCACATGCAGTTACAAAATGATGAAACATCGAAAATTGATCATTCCTGCATAAGATCTGATTTAATGTTAGGAGAGGGTGAATAGTTCAAAGTTCTAAGCTTCAGCATTTGCTTTGCACATATTCAACTCCCAGTATAATACCAAATAATAATAACCTGATAATTCTATCATAAATGCGTTGGCATTTTAATTACTAGAATCAATTTTATGCCTCCTTTCATGGCTCCATTTTCAAAATCTTTCTCGGTAGTGAATTTCCAACTAGGGGAGGGGCCAGGAGGGGTTCCCCTCCTAGTCCCTCCCCAATTGGAAATTTACCCCCCCCCCCCCCACCACCACCACCACACACACCCAATCGGAAACCTCTAGCCACGTCCCTGTGTATTTGAGTTGAAATTCACTACCGTATTCAAATAAAAACAAACAAACAGAGTAGGTGAAAGTAAACAGAAATAATCATA
This sequence comes from Pictodentalium vernedei, assembly GCA_031216915.1. Lineage (NCBI taxonomy): Eukaryota > Metazoa > Mollusca > Scaphopoda > Dentaliida > Dentaliidae > Pictodentalium > Pictodentalium vernedei. The sequence goes on along the minus strand of CM062291.1, from coordinate 210,013,359 downwards.
AATAGATATTATCATAACAGTGTGTTGATCCGTGTCGTAGTATCACGTCGAGTTGAGGTGGCCAGATTTTCGGATCACACGAGCTGCCGCAGGCAGCGAGTGTGATCCGAAAATCTGGCCACCTCAACGAGACGTGATGCGACGACACGGATCAACACACTGTTATGATGATATGTTTATCATATGACATTGTTTCGATGTCAAATTCACCCAAATTTGCCATTTTAATTAATATGCGGTGAAAAGCCGGTTACAAAATAGCAGACGAAACAACAACGACTTCCCTATAGTTACGAAAACTGTTCACGGAAACTCTCGGATATTTCCGTGGGAGTGTGATATGGATTTTTGATTTCCGTAAGAGTGTGATATGGTCTTTTGATCCGGAAAAATCTCACCCGGTGTGATACAACAGTTTGGAAAACATCGTCAAACAGTAGTGATATTTACGGTAAAAATGTCATAGTCATGTGATAAAATAATGAATCGAACTAAATGAAAGTGAGAGGTATGCGAAGAAAGATTGATCAATTGCATTCAAGTAAAAAAAAATAGAAAAACAAGCAATGTGTGAAAGGAAGTTCTCTTAATTTGGTCAGTGTTCCATACCTGTTATCATTCATGAAAATACACAAATACAGGCTTCCTGTGGATGATAAATCATTTGCCACCCCTTGTATAGCTGTACTGCATAACAATTATCGGTATTAAAATCACACTTTACCCCTTACCTATCGTAACGATCCTAACCGGCCAGCGTTATTCACAAAAATCACCATTCATTTCTCATTAATTTTTCATTTTGTGTCTCAAAAACATAGCTTGTGGCCCCTCATTGGAACGAGCTAGCTCGTTCTAATGAGAGGTCATAAGCTATGTTTTCAACGCAAAAATGTAAGAAAATAGTTATTCAAAAATTTTGTTTGCAGGTGTCGTCTGCCTTTCGTGTTTGTTGCCAGGGGTTAAAGTGACCTAAAATTGAGGCATGTTATATTTGAGCTGCATACATCTGCATTTGAGTTGATACTCAATTTGACCAAGTTGGCCGAGTAGGAAAATAACGAGTGACAACATAAGCCATAGGGCAATAAGCTGGGCCCAGCACCGGGTCTATTTATTTTTTTTTAAATAAAATTTATTGACACTTTTGCAGAGCTAGTAATTATATGGTTTTTCATTATTACCACTTTAACGGGCGTTCTCTAGTACATTAACAAAGTTTAATAGGGCATTACAAGAACGTAACGCTCTACTTCAAAACGTCACGTGGCGTGTCAGGACATTAATGAATTAAAAGTCTCATTAACAGCCCGACACGTCACTTGACTTTTGTTCCTCACTGTCGTACAGTCGGAAATAGAAACGATCTCAGGAAATGGTTTCAACTAGTAAACAATGTGATTTTTATTTCAGATTTAACCCTTTACCTAACACGAAAGGCAGACGACACTTGCAAATAAAATTCTTGAATAACTAATTTTTTGAGTCAAAATCATGCTTATGACCTCTCATTGGAACGAGCTCAACGAGATCGTTCCAATGAGGAGTCATAAGCTATGTTTTTTTTTTAGACAAAAAAGTGAAATAAATAATAAAAATTGGATGGTGATTTTTGTGAATAGCGCTGATCGGTCTTGGCCGTTACGTTGGGTAAAGGGTTAAATATGTAAAATGTCCAGCAAAGCTAACCCTATAAGAACAAGTAGCTGTGTATAGTAAGTAAGTCTCTATACATTTTAAACCTTTATTTCTGACTTAAAAACAGTAAATATCTGGCATGTTTTTAAGTTTTAGAACAGTTGCAATTGAAAGCGTACCGGTGCTGATCACATGATAATAATATGAGACCAGATTTTTCGACAACAGACGATACTATCATCTGTCAAAATTGAAAACGTTAAAAAGGTCATGTATAGGTACAAGAGTCAAAACTTTTTCAGAATCCCAGTGGTAATAATAGTAATAACATGACTTTGTTGAGCCTTGTGGATTATTAACGGCCCAACAGGTGTGAATAACAGCCTTTCAGCTTATTAACGGTCCTCGACTTCGTCTCGGGCCTTTTATAAGCTGTCGAGCTGTTATTCACACCTGTGGGGCCGTTAATAAAGCGCAATGCCCCCCCCCCCCCCCCCCAAAGTCATGTTATTGTTATATTCACAAGTTTGCACAATTCAACTTCTTTGATACTTGTGAATGTTGACAAGTCGTGGCACAGGTGAGCTTTATATTTATTTTATTTGTGATATTTGGTCTAGCACCCTTGTAAGTCTGTCATCAAATCTGAATGAGAAAACAGCAAGCAGTGTGTCATCAAATCTGAATGAGAAAACAGCAAGCAGTGTTCATCCCAGAGCCTAATCCTCATAAGCCTAATTGCCCTATTCAATCTAGCCATAGAAAATCAAGAGGTCCCAAAGGTGTGGAGAGAAAGTAAAGTGACATTTATTCACAAAAAGGGGGAAAAAGACGTTTTGGATAACTATCGAGGGATCTCTGTCAGTAGCAACATTGGAAAGGTTTTCTGTAAAGTCCTGTATGGGAGACTAGAGGAGGTGATTGAGAAGGGTTTTTTGGGAGAAATCCAGAATGGCTTCAGTAAGGGATGGAGAGTTACTGACAATCTTTTCACACTATCCCAAATGATAGAATCCGCGAAAGCAAAAAAGAAAAAGATGTTTATGGCCTTTTTGGATATCAAAAAGGCATACGACAGAGTATGGAGGGAAGGTATGTGGCGCAAGCTGGAGGCTATGGGCTTAGGAGGCGAGTTTGTTGGAATGATGAAAGCATTACATAAGGATGTACAGAGTGAACTTAGCCTGGGAAACATTACAACGAAACGTGTGCCTATGGAGATAGGCCTAAAACAGGGGTGTATCCTTTCGCCGATCCTGTTTGCATTGTACATCAAAGGTTTAGATGATGAACTCCTGCGTAGCGAGGAGGGGGTAGCAGTTGGGGACTTGAAGATCCAGGGCTATTTTTGGCAGACGATATGGTTCTAGTGTCAGAAAGCGAAAAGGGGCTAATGAAAATGCTGGGAATTGTTGGGAAATATGGGAGCAAATGGAGACTCGAACTTAATGAAAGCAAGAGCAAAATTATACCTGTGGGCCGCAAAGTGGACCCCACTCGAAGGTGGAGAGTGGGTGAGTTCTGCATTCCGGAAGGGAGCAGCAAACTTCTCAGTGTGGGAGAGACAGGTGATTACGAGTATTTGGGGGTAAATATAAACATTACAGGAAGAGGCATCTACCGGTACCACACAAATAAATTGATTCTGAAGGGGAAGCGAATCCTTAACCAAATGAAACTTATAGGGAGAAACAGTTTCAATAAGGTTTTCGTGGGGAAAACCATTTGGGAAATGGTGGGGCTGCCAAGTATAACATACGGTACGGAAGTGGTACCCCTAAACCAGACGGTCGTAAAGAGCTTGGAAATCCTGCAGAACGATGCAGGCCGATGGATAACGAGGTCGAGTAATGCCGCAGCGCTAGAAGCAATCAGGGGTGAGCTTGGGTGGATGAGGATCAAGGACAGGATAGACCTGTTGAAGCTCGGTTATCTTAATTATTTGGTAAATCTCCCCGACAGCCGATGGTGTAAAGCAATGTTCCTGAGAATTTTCAACTCAAATATCAAAACGGGGTGGATGGTCCAAGTGAGGGAGCTAGTAGAGAACTACTCATTGGAGATCTCGGACCTGGACGTTGGGGCAAACCAGGGTAAAAAAATCGTCAGAGAAAGGGTCATGGAGGACTGTAACCGTAATTGGCGAGAGGGGGTCAAATCAAAGAGGTCTTTGGGTGGCCTGCGTGATAAAGAGAAGCCAGGTTTTGAAGAGTACCTTGATGGCACCTTTGGGGGGTCACTGTTGTTCAAGCTGAGGTCGCGATCCCTGGAGCTGAGGGGGAAAATTGGGAAAGACGGTGAAAGGGAGTGCCAGATGTGTAACTTGGACATGGTGGAGACCCTGGAACACTTTCTTCTAGAATGCCCAAAGTATCATCCTAAAAGAATGAGATTCACTGGGAGTATAATGGGGAAGTGGGATGGGAGAATGAAGGACATGTGGTTAGGGGGAGACTCAAAGGAGAGGGTTAATATGCTAATCGGAGAGATTGAGAAGAATGGGACAAGGGATATCATCAAGCAGTTCGTCTCCGAGTGTTGGGAGGAGAGGAGAAGCGTGGGAATAGGGAGGCAGTTGGGAGTACAGGGGTAACCATGGCCTTCTCGTCCGAGAACCGCGACAAATCAGCGGCTGGCCAAAGTGTTATTATATTATTATTACTCAGTATAGCAGTGCGTTGCTTTTTCACAACATCAGCAACACACTACAGCATGGAATTTGTAAAAAAGCACCATTTTATTTCACAAATACACAGCTGATAATTAGGAAACCCAGCGGAATGTTTCACTACCGCATTGAAAATATATATATATATATGGTGCGGGGGGGGGGGGGGCGTTTTCAGTGGATTTGGAGGGAGGTGTTGGTTGGTGGTCAGGTGTCTGAAAAATGTTTTTTTCCAGACACCCCCCCCCCCCCATCCCCCGGCTAAAAGCATCAAAAATCGAATTATATTTTAAAACTTGCCACACTGGGAATGCGGGCATTCCCTCTTTCCCCGTGGGCGTTCCACTTGTGGGTTCACCGAGAACTGTCGCATTTTTCATTCGCCACCTTTAGGCCTAATCCAGAAGAGCTTCTACAGTGCCTACTTCCGGTGGGCCTAACATTGTCACCTTAATGGGCATACGAGGGTTAGACTATCTTTAGGCATGTTGATTCCTGCACCATTCGATTCATTCCGTGCAAAAAGGTGCGTGAGAATTCGTTATATGGGCATATTAGACCCATAAGGTAACATACCCCGAACAGCTTTCAACACCCACCCTCCCAGTGGTGAAAAAGTAGAGATTCGTGGTTCGAAGCTATCTATGCCAAAGCCATAATAGTGAGATAGGCGGAGAAGGAGGCGTGTACAGTGCGGCAAAAAGGGATATAGAGAGCTCTGAAATGAAGAGCTCCAGATGTGAAGTTTTTAAAAAAGATGAGTAAATCACGAAATCAAATTTTCTTCCACTCATGTTTTCACCAGAGATGCTGAAAAATCGTGGTGTAGAAGCAGTGCAAAGTCACCGAGGCAACTTGAGAAGAAGACTTTGTTTTTAATAATAATAATAACACTCTGGTCGGCCGCTGATTTGTCGCGTTTCTCAAGTGAGAAGGCCTTGATTAGCCCTGGGTCTCCAAATGTCTCCTTATCCCCACGCCTCCCCCCCCCCCCCCCAACACTCTGAGACGAACTGCCTGATGATATCCCGTACCCCATTCTTCCCAGTCTCTCAGAAAAGAATACTAGCCCTTTCCATTGCGTCGCCTACCAACCATATGTCATTCATTCTCCCATCCCACTTCCCCATCATACTCCCGGTGAATCTTATTCTGTTAGACTGGTATTTTGGACATTCCAATAAAAAGTGTTCCAGGGTCTCCACTTCGCCTAAATTACACACATTTTGCACTCCTTTTCATTGACTTTCCCAGTTTTCCCCCAAGTTCCAGCGACCACGACCTCATCTTGAACAACATGCAGTGACACCCCTCTCCCCCCCCCCCCCCCCACCCCCAAATGTTTCATCAGGGTACTTTTCAAAACCTGGCTTCTCTTTACGGAGTAGGCCACCCAAAGATCTCTTTGCTTTGACACCCCGTCCCTCTCGCTAATTCATGTCAGGCCTACAGTCCGCCATTACTCTTTCTCTGACGATTTTCTTACTCTGGGTTGTGCCCACTTCTAAGTCTGAGATCTCAATCCACCCTTTCTTTGTTTGAATTCCAAATATTCTGGAACATTAGTTTCCACCATCGGCTGTCGGGGAGATTTATCAAATAGTTCAGATAGAGTTTCATTAAGTTTATCCTGTCCTCAATAGTAGTATAGCACGTATGAATCGTGCCTGATTACCCGGACTTTTGGGGGAGCAGCTAGTGTTAAATTCCCATAGGAACCGGACTTTTGGGGGAGCAACTTTGGGGGAGCAAAAGTACGGCTTCTTGCGGCTAGATCCACCAAATGGTGTAGGTACTGTATATATAGTATGCTATGGCATGTATAGTGATGTATGTACGCATGGGGCTATAGGTATATATTATAGGTAAGTGGTGGAAAGATGATGGGAAAATTGGGTTTTCTTGAAAGTTTTTTTCCGCGAAACGGTTAACGTTGCTATTGACGTCGTGACGTCATGATACGCGCGCGACGTCATAGAGATGCTGACCGCTGTTGTTGTCCACTATACAATATGACATAACGTTATTCGGGTCAGGGGTGTCGGGCTTCTCGTATGGGGTGGCGGCGACATAGTAGTAGTGGCAGGGTATTTAATGACTGTATTCGCATAGCAAAATGCTAGTCAAAAATGGCCAAATGCTAACCATTTTTCTTTCATTTTGGCCTTATATTCATTATTTATCATCACTTTTTGAAACCAAGATGGAAACTGCTAATCAAATTTTTAAAAACAAAAAATACCCTGAGTGGTATATATGCATGTAGGTCCCAAGTTAGCCCTTAGTACTATTAATCCACCTTATGCTTCATATTATCCTATGTCTGCTATAGCTAAGTCAAGCAGTAGGGTGGGTGGGTGGTAGTGTGGTATTGCGAGATAGTCATTGGTGGTTTAGATTGGCAGTACAGGATGAATGATCTGTTGTTCTTTAACCCCCCCCCCCCCCTCCCCCTTTAGTACTATTAACCTACCGAATCCTTTGTATTATCTTATGGCTGGTATTGGTAGTTCAGTGTTAGGCCAGGCAGTATTATACTAGGTTGTTTAGAACGGGTGGCATAGGATGCATTGTATATACCCCTGTAGGTCCAGCCCTCGATATTATTAACCAGCCGATTGCTTTGTACTATTCAATGACTGGTATAGGGAGTACGTTATGGCATGTCAAGTGGTATTGTGGGGTGGGGTGGGGGTAATGCCTGGCAGTATAGAACAGCAGTATAGTATGGACGATATATACCTCTGTGGGCCCATGCAGGGCCCATGTTAGCCCTTAGTACTATTAATCCACCTGATGCTTCATGTTATCCTATGACTGGTATAGGTAGTATGCAATGCTAGGCATAGAGGTATTGTGGGTAGGGGTACTGTCTGATAGTTTAGAACGGCACTATAGTATGGCGGTATATACACCTATAGGCCCCTGTTAGTGCTTGGTACTATTAACCAACCGATTGCTTTGTTTTATTATATGGCTGGTATATGTAGTACGTTATGGTAGACCTAGTGATTTTGTGGGGGTGGGGTAATGCTTGGTAGTTTAGAACGGTTGTATAACATAGGCTATGCAGATCCCTGTAGGTCTCTTGCTGGCCCTTGGTACTACTGATCCACCAGGAGCTTCATATTATTGAGCGGTATTCTGGGGTGGGGCCAATGCCTGGTAATACAGAACGGCAGCAGAGTATGGTTGGTATATTCCCCTGTAGGTTCCATCCTAACCGTTAATAGTATTAACCTACCAAATGCTTTGTATCATCCTGTTACAGGTAAGGTGGTACGTAATAGCAGTAGTTCTGACCCTATTCCAAGTACTCTTGCTGTTTCATATATCTAGATCATTTATAACCAATCAGATTGCTTGATTTCCCATAACCTGTATGCAGGGTTATCTCCCTTCTGTATAACAAAAGACTATATCCAATCGCCATATCCCATGGAATCCCATAATTTTGCAAAACACCTGTGGCTATGGAATCCCTTTTTTGTCGTATGAGGCCATGAGGGCTATGTAAAAGCCCTCAGTGAGTCCTCATTTATTATCCCTCGTACCCTCATTGAACTTTGAGGTTATGAGGACCTTGAAAATTCCCTCAATGAGGTATAATTTACTACGACTCTTATCCTCATTTCAGTATTTAACAGGTATATCTTGTGGAATCCCATTTTGGAAAACGTCTGTGACTGTGGAATCTCTTTTTGGAACTAGAGATGGGTTTCAGTACTATAGCTCGCACGTTTCAGGGGTTAGTTGGATGACCCCGGAAGTGACGTCATGTCACGTGACCCAGTGGCGCCATGTTGTATTGTCATGGTAACCCGCGTGAGCGGCCATTTTGTGACGTCATCTCCATAGTGATACGTGGTGTGAGTGCGCATGCGCAGCGCGTGTTGTTAGGGTGATACGTGTTTCCGTCGTCCATTTTGTATACAGGAGGCCGCCATCTTGGTTTCTATGGTAGCACGTGATTGCTATGTTACCCAATTTTTCTGCAATAAGACGGGGTATGTTCGGAGGGTATGTTCGATTGAATCGGAGTAAAATTAATTACCACAAACAACCCGACAATCCTTCCAAATCACCAAAATCCACCCAAAATCACCGAAATTGACTGTATTGCCCCAATTTATCGGCTCAGCACGTAGTGCTATAGTACCGAGGGGTCCTGTGGGGGTGTGTTCCTTTGTAGAAGAGTAATTTTCTGGTTCGGATTTTCCCAGAATCCTCGTTTAATTATCCAAATAACCCATGAAACGTGCGAGCTATACTACTGAAACCCATCTCTAATTCCAAAAAGGGATTCCACAGTCACAGACGTTTTCCAAAATGGGATTCCATAAGATATACCTGTTAAATACTGAAATGAGGATAAGAGTCGTAGTAAATTGTACCTCATTGAGGGAATTTTCAAGGTCCTCATAACCTCAAAATTCAATGAGGGTATGAGGGATAATAAATGAGGACTCATTGAGGGCTTTTACATAGCCCTCATGGCCTCATACGACAAAAAAGGGATTCCATAGCCACAGGTGTTTTGCAAAATTATGGGATTCCATGGGATATGGCGATTGGATATAGTCTTTTGTTATACAGAAGGGAGATAACCCTGCATACAGGTTATGGGAAATCAAGCAGTCTGATTGGTTATAAATGATCTAGATATATGAAACAACAAGAGTACTTGGAATATGGTCAGAACTACTGCTATTACGTACCACCTTACCTGTAACAGGATGATACAAAGCATTTGGTAGGTTAATACTATCAACGGTTAGGATGGAACCTACAGGGGAATATACCAACCATACTCTGCTGCCGTTCTGTATTACCAGGCATTGGCCCCACCCCAGAATACCGCTCAATAATATGAAGCTCCTGGTGGATCAGTAGTACCAAGGGCCGACAAGAGACCTACAGGGATATGCATAGCCTATGTTATACAACCGTTCTAAAATATCAAGCATTACCCCACCCCCACAAAATCACTAGGTCTACCATAACGTACTACATATACCAGCCATATAATAAAACAAAGCAATCGGTTGGTTAATAGTACCAAGCACTAACAGGGGCCTATAGGTGTATATACCGCCAAACTATAGTGCCGTTCTAAACTACCAGACAGTACCCCTACCCACAATACCTCTATGCCTAGCATTGCATACTACCTATACCAGTCATAGGATAACATGAAGCATCAGGTGGATTAATAGTACTAAGGGCTAACATGGGCCCACAGAGGTATATATCGTCCATACTATACTGCTGTTCTATACTTCCAGGCATTACCCCCACCCCCACCCCACAATACCACTTGACCTGCCATAACGTACTCCCTATACCAGTCATTGAATAGTACAAAGCAATCGGTTGGTTAATAATATCGAGGACTGGACCTACAGGGGAATATACAATGCATCCTATGCCACCCGTTCTAAACAACCTAGTATAATACTGCCTGGCCTAACACTGAACTACCAATACCAGCCATAAGATAATACAAAGGATTCGGTAGGTTAATAGTACTAAAGGGGGGGGGGGGGGGTTAAAGACCAACAGATCATTCATCCTGTACTGCCAATCTAAACCACCAATGACTATCTCGCAATACCACACTACCACCCACCCACCCTACTGCTTGACTTAGCTATAGCAGACATAGGATAATATGAAGCATAAGGTGGATTAATAGTACTAAGGGCTAACTTGGGACCTACATGCATATATACCACTACTACTATGTCGCCGCCACCCCATACGAGAAGCCCGACACCCCTGACCCGAATAACGTTATGTCATATTGTATAGTGGACAACAACAGTGGTCAGCATCTCTATGACGTCGCGCGCGTATCATGACGTCACGACGTCAATAGCAACGTCAACCGTTTCGCGGAAAAAAACTTTCAAGAAAACCCAATTTTCCCATCATCTTTCCACCACTTACCCATAATATATACCTATAGCCCCATGCGTACATATATCACTATACATGCCATAGCATACTATATATACAGTACCTACAACATTTGGTGGATCTAGCTGCAAGAAGCCGTACTTTTGCTCCCCCAAAGTTGCTCCCCCGAAAGTCCGGTTCCTATGGGAATTTAACACTAGCTGCTCCCCCAAAAGTCCGGGTAATCAGGCACGATTCATACGTGCTATACCACTCTCGGTCCTCAACCGCCCAAGGTCACCCCTATTGGTTCTATTGCTGCGGTATTACTCGACCCCGTTATCCATCGGCCTGCATCGTTATGCGGGGTTTCCAAGCTCTTTAAGGTCATTTGGTTTAGCCTAAAGGTATCACTTCCGTTGGTTAAGTTATACTTGGTACACTCACCATTTCCCGAGCTGTTTTTTCCACGAAAACCTTATTGAAGCTGTTTCTCCCTATTTAAGTTTCGTTTGATTTAGGATTCGCTTCTCCTTCACAGTTAGCTTATTCGTGTGGTTTCGGTAGACGCCTCTTACCGTGATGTTTATATTTACCCCCAATTACTCGTAGTCACATGTCTCTCCCACACTAAGAAATTTTCTGCTACCTTCCGGAATACAGAACTCCCCACGCTCCACATTCGAGTGGGGTTCCACTCTGCGACCCACGGGTATAATTTTGCTTTTGCTTTCATTTAATTCGAGTCTCCATTTGTTCCCATACCCTCCAACAAATGTTTTCCGAGAAGTTCCTTCATGAACATCTCTGACAAGCCTACCTATGGGGGGGGGTAACCATCAACCCTCTTTCTCTGGTGCTTTGATTCGACAAGTGATCGGACGATATCACGGGATGGGCCTATGACACTGGTAATTTGATAGCGTTGCTACATAGGCCTATCACAACAACTAAAACCAGATTCAGCGCTAAGCAGTTATTCTCGGATGGCCGTCTTGCCACCTCGGCGGTCCTTAGGAAGGCAAGGTATAAGTGTCCAACGTTAATTCACCAATCAGAATAAACAGTCTACCCGTTAGGACCCCCACCACCACCAACCACTGCTCAAGTTTCTCAAGTGGTTTTCACATTGGTTGTGATCACAAATTTGTCCTTTTAGAATGAAACTCCACTTCACGAATTAGCCAATAGCACAATACAGCAGGCCGAAATGTATAGTTATCTCTTTGCGGAAGTTTGCCCGCTGAGTAGGGCCTATTTTAAAAATATTTTTCATCAAAATCAAATTTAGTGATTTGTGTTTTGAGGAAAAAATCATCTAAATTTAACTCAAGAAATTATTGGTCAAAACGTAAGTTCATTTTACATGGGTGTATGTGTGTGTGTGTGGGGGGGGGGGGGGGATGCACAGATTAAACTACTGATTGTCGTGGCAAGAGATTTCCTATCATGGGCAGGACAATCTGCTAGTACTAGTAGCATGCAAGGAGTAAAGTCATTGTTGACGGGGCAGAGCCGCGGAAGAGCGAGATCTGGGAAAAAAAAAACATTCAACACAGCAATGAGAAGGGGTCCATGATGAACACCAACAAACAGCTTGGTGGTTGCCGCGTGGTAGGCCTACATCGGTTTTTAAACCTCATCGCACAGAACGATACGCGGGGAACAAATCAACGCATCTGTTCGGGTGTTGTTCGTAAAAGACGTCTTTTTCTATTGTAATGGCACTGCTGAAACGCTTGACAGAAGGCCATTGAACGCAGTGGAGCTGAATAATCCCAGTCTACCTATTTTGTAAATGGTTTGTCCCGAAAAGAATAAATCGATTCCAAGGAAAAGAGGTTGTTTGTTTATTGGATTCCGCGTGTAGAACCCGGAACCACGTTGGAGAATATTGGGCACAGGAGTGTTCAGTACATGATATAAACCGCAGGAAAATTGTCAATGAAAAGGAATTGAACAGCCATCTCCGAATAGTGTAGGTATACGTTGACTTTATACATTTTCTTCAAGCGATTATTATTAATAGTGATAGTAATACCCCAATTCTTCTGTTTATCGAGACCCAGTTGCGTCACTGCAATCATCATCAGCGTTCCAGTTCTGACTTCTGAGTTAAAATTAATTTAATTGTGTGTAGGCTATACTTGTACGCCAAATTTGCCCACCACTTTAATAATTAATCTATCATTAGTTACAACTTTAAGTTGCATCATCAGTTTTAACATGTCGTAAGGCCTAAGCCGAGGGATCATTCATCATTTATTTTTTCATGCAATCATTCATAGCACATCTGGCGGCCACCACATTCGTGTTCTGAATGATGTTGGGTTGCATCATATTCATATATCGTATGAACTAGTAGGCAGGCCTGGCAATCCAGAAAATCAAGGAGTGCAAAACAGTTGCCCTCCTCAGATTGCCTGGGAGTGTAATTCACCTGAAATTTTCAATGCAAAAACTTGTATGCTATTTTGGTTATATTCACTTCAAAGTATTTGTAAATTGTATTGTGATTGAAAAATTGTACAATATTCAGCTACATAGTGGAAAAATTGGCACACACATAATTATTCAAAATGTTGCATTCAATTCTTATGTGACTGTCTTCTGCACTCAAAATGTATCGAAATGCAACACAGAATGGGCCATGAATTATTGCGAATCAATGCAACATTGACAAATTGTCCCCTGAGTTCCAATGTGTTCTCTGTGCCAGTAGGCACATTGGAACTCAGAGGACGAAATGATAATAGATTTTAAAGGCAGTCCCAAACAGGTCTGGCATTCCAGAAAATTAAGGGGTGCAAAAAAATTGACCTCCTCAATTTTTTCTAGGCGTGCAGTAGGTGTGCTACACTCCTGCACTCCTAAAGAATGCCAGGCCTGAGTAGGCAGAAATGATTGGGGCTGCATGATATTCAAAACTGAATACCAATATCGGTATTAAAAAAAAATACTGTGGTATACCGGTATATCGAAAACTGTTCAGATATATGAACACAAGTACCAGAATCGAGAATCAGGGCATCACAGTCGGAACGAATTAGCATGCCTTGACGATGCGGTTCAAAAAACCTTTACCCAACGCAGACAATATAAAAATTTATTATTTTCAAAATTAGTTTATCAGATTTTCCCCAAAGATTTCAACAACACTATATCATGTGACCCCGCACTGGAACGAGCTCATTCCAATGAGGGGTCACATGATATAGTTTTGTTGAAATTTTTTAAAATTATTTTTTCACATGCTGAATAAGTGAATTTGTATATTACAAGGGCACAAGCTGACAATTCCTTGGATAAAGGGATAATATTATTTATTCGGGGCTACAGTTTAAAAACTCAAGACATCTTGAAAATTAAATTGTGGGTAAATAAATAATGATGATAAACTGATATTTTGTAATTAAACCAGTATTCACTCGATATTGGTTTGAATACCAGGAAAGAAATACCGTGCAGCCCTAGTAATGATACAGTTAAAACTAAAAGTCCTGTCATGAAATGCGCACAAATAGCACGTTGATAGGCGCGTTAATGTATGCGTTATGGCCCAAGTAAAGCTATCAAATTCTGTACATATGGTCTGTGCACAAGCAATGTTTCAGCCAATGGACCTCCGGGTAACCCGGAGGTCCATTGGCAGAAACATTGCATGTGTTTGCTATGAGTAACCAGGAGAACCTGCCGTGCTTTGGATGCCACTCGATATGGCAATTGCGCGCAATTCCAACGCGCAATTAAGCCTAGATAAGCACACTATTCATGACAGGTCTTCTAGTTTTAACTGTAGGCCTACAGATACTTTGAAAAGGTGGATGAAGTTAATTAAATAGTGAAATGAAATGATCATATTTATACTTTTTCGCACTGGGAGTGGATTGCCTGCACTAGATTTCTCCAAACCAATGGCTTAATACCCCCCTCAACGCTGTGAAATTTTAGAATTTTTATTTCAGAATCCTGACGATGTGTCTGCTCCAAAGATATGCTAACTATTAAAAAACAAAATGCAAGAAATGCCAAAAGATTTCAGCTCAAGAAGCATTTTGTGCACGATCTTGAGCTGGAATTTTAGTAAAAAGCTCACTTTTTCTGAACATATATTTATATTTTATTTATTATTATTATTCTACCCTTTGCCTAATACAAAATTTTGACAAAAAATAATAAAAATTTTCCATTTTTTTTTCATCTCAAAAACAGCTTATGACATTCTAATTGGAGTGAGCTCAACAAGGCTGTTCTGATGAGGGGTATAAGTTATGTTTTGGGGGCCCAGGGCAAGAAAAAAATATAGAAAAAGAAAAAGAGAAACACTGTTACACATTTTCAGGGTATTTGATAAATAAATAAATAAATAATAATAATTTTCAGCCTAAAATCCACAAAATGTTAAAAAATTTATAGTAATTTATATATTTTTTATACTTACCAATGACCCAGACTTAGCTGGTGCTAACTCTAACAAAACCAGGGCCAAACACAAATTTTGCCCCCCAATCCCCAAAATTTGCATCCAAAACAAAAAGAAATCATGTCCTAAAGGACCTCCATACTACGCCTCCACAGCGCATGCGCAGTGACGCAGTCGCCCCGAAATTGGCGCCAAATATCATTCTTACTGGCAGTGCCTGGTCAGCGCTATGTACTCGGCGGGGAGGCAAGAGTTCCCAACTCCAGGGAGGGCCATCCCCGTCTGGGTCATTGGTAAGTATAAAAAATATATAAATTACTATAAATTTTTTAACATTTTTATACTGTACCAATGACCCAGACTTAGCTGAATAGTAAACAGGCTGGAGGGCCTAGGACATAGAGGAAAATCCAATAAGCTCAACTATATAGTAAAGAGGTAACCCCTTAAGGAGAAAAGGAGTATTAGGCTTTACATGTATCTTTCTTATTTAATATTAAATTAGAAAGATACACTACCCTTAATAATTGAGCACAATAACATTCATGTTCTCTATTAACATCCAGTATAACCCTTATACTAATTATTTTTAAAGCAAGCCAATAAATAAAGTAGTCCAGAGAATTGAGACTCTTTATAATCATTTAAAAGTGTCCGAGTATTGTATATTAAAGCCTGTTTGACACTTGACATATACAAATGCTTCACACCGAGCTACACTTTAAAAATAAGACATGAATGAATTTAAACATTAATATTACACTTTAAAACCATCCTGGAAGCGACTCAGAAATACTGACTTGGAGGAGGCATTCCCTTGCTTTTCACTATAAAGCAGGTGACCTAAGGGAACACCCGCCCCCCCCCCCCCCTTCCCCTTGCCCTGGGTCAAATAGCCCAGAGCGAAGAGGGCAGCCGGACAGAGTCACTGCCGGAATAGAAAGCCTGCATAACTATAGTTGCAACTGTTTAGTGGACGACATTCTGAGCAACAGATAACGGACCTAAACAATGCAGGTCTCCAGAAATGGACTCAATATTTCTGAGATAAAAATTCGTAAATGTGGATGGCTGAGACCAATAAGCAGCCTTCATTAAATCTGTAATAGCAACACTATTAGCATAAGCCCAGGAAGTAGAAAGAGCTTGTACTTCATGAGCAGAAATCTTAAGCACAGACTGCTGAGAAGAAGATAAATCTTCATAAGCAGTACGGATAGTTAACTGAATCCATCTAGCAATAGAATGGACTGAAATGTCCTTTCTATTAGGCATCAAAGACAGAAAGAAACGTTTCCGTCCCTTTCTGATAAACTGAGATCTCTGTTTATAGATACGTAGTGCTCTAACAGGACAGAGTAAAGGCCTACGCCCGTCTGAAGACGGAAGAGCCTTAATAACAGTAGGTTCCGGATATTTATTAGGAGCCTGATTCTTAGCTAAAAAACCCACATTAGTAGTGAAGGTGATAGTGTTCCCAACACTACGATAATGAGAATCATCCACCGATAGTGCATGAAGCTCACTGACTCTTCTGGCAGAAGAGAAAGCTAAGAGAAAAGCTGTCTTATAAGATAAGAATTTGAAATCTACTGTCCCAAGAGGTTCAAATGGCTTTTCCTTCAATTTAAGGAGAACCCAAGCTAAATTCCACTTAGGAATTAATCTAAGAGTTCTGGGTCTATTTATCGAAAAGATTCTAACCAACTTCGATAAAGAGACATTAGATCCAATTTGTAAACTATCATGATGTGCATAGGTATCAGATAACATAGATCTATAACCCTTTATAGTAACAGGCTGCAGTTTGATTTCGTCAAACAAGTATACTAGAAAGTTTGCAATGTCTGGTATAGAGGGATCAAATATATCTACAGAATGATCCCTACACCAACGACGAAAAACCTTCCACTTAGCCGCATAGTTTAGCGAAGAGGAGGTCCTCCTACAGTTAGAAATCGCGTCCACTGCTCGTCCTGTAAAGTGCTTGCCATGCAAGAAGGACCGCACAACGGAAAAACGTGAAGGTTGAGACCTTGCGGGTTGTGATGGAGTTGGCGCGATTTCCCCTGCGAAAGAAGATCCTCTCGTGGAGGAAGCTTCCGCGGTAGGTCCCACAACAGACACCTGAGTAGATTTATCCACGGTCTCTGTGGCGACAGAGATGCTACCAACAGAATCTTGCATTGAGATTGTTTTATCTTTAGCAATACTTGTTGAATTAACGGCGCTGGAGGATACGCATATCCTATCATTCCGTCCCAAGGGATCGACAGAGCGTCTACTGCAAATGCTCTTGGATCCGGACACGGAGACACATATACGTCTGCAACTGATTGTTGAGATGTGTCGCAAATAAGTCTATCATTGGCTGTTCCCATTGGTAGCAAATCTGATTGAATACTTGTTTGTTGAGAGTCCACTCCGACGGCAACAAGCGACCCTTTCGTGAAAGGGAGTCTGCTAGCACATTCAGACGACCCGGTATGTGACGGACCGAAAGAAGAACGTGATGTTCTAATGCAAACAGAAGGATTCTTTCCGTTAGATTGAACAACGGAACTGAATGAGTGCCTCCCTGATTCCGTATATACGCCACTACTGTCGTATTGTCGGATAGGATTTGGACATGAGCATCGTGAATAATGTCCATCCAGTGACGTAACGCAAGCCAAATTGACATCATTTCCTTGATGTTTATGTGCTTGCACAGGAATTGCGGATCCCAAAGACCCTGGCATCTCGAATCCGTTGGGATTAATGATGCACCCCAACCTGTTTGACTGGCATCCGTCATAACGGTAAAACTCGGATCCGGCAACTGCAGCGGAACTCCTTGAGTTAACCACTGAATGTTTGCCCAAGTCTGAATCTCTTGTTTCACTTGATCTGACAAGAGAACGTCTACATCGAGCGAATGAATTTTCACACTCCAATTCTGAGTCAGGAAAATTTGAAGAGGACGTGTGCGTAGCCGCCCCATCGGAATGAGGTCCGCGGCGGCTCCGCACAGACCTATCAGTCTCATAAATTCTCTCGCCGTGACTTTGTCTGCGTGCAGACAATAGCGAGCGTAACAACTGACTAATTTCGCTCTGGTTAACGGCAGACGAACGAGATTGTTGTGCGTCTCGAAGCTCATTCCCAGATGAGTGAATGACTTGGACGGCACCAGATCCGACTTCTCCTCGTTTACTATAAAACCGAGACATCGGAGCAATAGAAGAAGATTCTGAACATCGTTCTGAAGCGTTAACTCGTTGCCGTACCTCTGAAGAATGTCGTCCAGGTAGGCCGACGTTACCGCAGACGAACGAGCTCAGAAGTAGATCATTACCGAGTTCATTACCCGAGTGAAAGCCCAGGGTGCTAGATTCAATCCGAAGCACATCGCCCGGAATTGATACACCACTCCCAGGACTGCAAAGCGTAGATACTTTCGGAATGTCGGATGTACCATGACGTGGAAGTACGCATCTTTGAGATCTATAAAACTTCGGAGCGACGATCAGCTTGTTTATCCAGCTCAAATCTATGACTGGACGGAACGAGCCGTCTGGTTTCGGAACCAGAAACAGATGGCGGTAGAATCCCAGAGATTCCTGGTTTTCTACGACCTCTACCGCGTTCTTCATTAAAAGAGACTGCACCTCTGATAACAGAGCGTCTCTTTTCTGTGGATTTGACGGAAGATGAGTCCACTTTGGACTTCGAGTTAATGGAGGCTTTCGTTTGAAGGATATCTTTAGACCTTCCGAAGTCACTCCTCTCACCCAAGGGTCGTCCGTAATCGACGCCCACTCTTGTGAAAAACTCGACAACCTTCCGCCAACCGGAACGCGATAGAGGTTTAAGCCATCACCTCCTGGACCTGCGAGGCCTGCGGTAGGAGAAACCACGTCTTCCACGACCCGCACTTCGCCTCGTCGACCTCGGGGCGTCCGACCGATTGTCCCGGCCTGAAGGACGTCCCGAACGAGAGTCGCTATCCTGACGGTCTCTCGAATAAGACCAAGAGGACGCACCAGAACCTCTATAGGAACCTCTCTTGGGCGCATTAGACCCAGAAGTGCCTGTCTTATTCGTGTCTGCTGTATCCGACTTTTTAGGAGCCGATCTGAACAACAGAGAATCATTAGCTTTCTTTTTAATTTTATCATAAATAGCGGAAAGCTTGCCGTCAAAGAGAAGTTCTCCTGAGACCGAAGCGACTCTAAGAGAGTTCTTCACCTTAGAATCCACTAGTGTGGATGTAGCTAGGGCTGCGTCACGTCTAACTCCAGATTTGCCACTGAAAGGGCGGAGTTACACGTGGAATAAGCTACTGCCCTTGAAAGAAGTCTTAAAGAGGATTGTATATCCTGAAACTCTTCCCCTTGAAGGCGCAGTGATAACGCCTTAGTAAGGTGATCTGCGTAAGATAAGGCATCTAAATTGGCTCTGTTAGACGCAATAGCTGTTTCCAACACCGCGGTTGGAATAGAAGCTGACAACGGTAATGATAGCTCTAAGTCTTCCGTCTCGTCGTCCATACGCAGAGGAACTCTCGGTATACCCTGTCCTGCCGTATCGAATTTATTCCTTGCATTAATGAAAGGCAGGTTGAGAGTATTAGCGGACAAGAAACCTGCTTTCCCCGTCCTGGAAGCAAGTTTAAATATAGCGTCGTTCAATAATTCAAATGTTCTAGCAACATTATTGGACTGCGACGGAAACTCGGGAGCGATGTCCCTGAGCCGCTCAAAAAATTCAGAGTCCAATGACGCTATAATTCTCTTGTCCGGAAGCGCAGCAGTCTGGCCCGACGGAACAACTTGAGGGAGAAAGTGCCGGATGAAGTCCACGGCAGCTTTATGTTGTTCCGAAAGGGATAGCTCCAAGTCATCCGTATCCCTTTCACCATCCGGTCGGACCTCACAATGTTCCCGGTCGTCCGCCCCCGATGCTTCGGCGGAGCGTACCGACCCAGCGCCGTCGGATAATTCTTGATCCGACACCGTTTCTGTCGGCTGCTGGGATGCTGCGATAAGCTGTGCTATCTGCACAAGAATGTCCGGCGTCGAGACCTGCGGAGGCGCAGTCTCCCGCTGCTTCGCCGAGGGCAGCTCCGCATCAGATGGCTCCCGCATACTTTTCCTATGCGAACATCCGGAGTCCATCGGTCTCGAATCCCTGGCTGCCGGATGGTGTGACCTGGTCGCCGAAGAATCCTTCATCGGCGAAACTGGTAATATATCGGCGGTCACGCAGCCAAGGTGCGGTCGTGTGCGCTGACGAGAAGAGGAAGCCTTAACAGTCTCTGCGGACTGCTTATACAACGGAGCGTCCCGAGCGACGGACGTATGCTCCGCTAAAGACACATTTTGTACCACAACATCTGGTCCCAGATGTTGTTGTACGAGAGAGGGACCTCTCTCGCTCGCGGCCCGGCTGGACCTGGACGAGCTAGGAACCGGACTAAAAGGCTTCCTCCGTTCTCGCTTACTATCCGCCGTCACTGGGTGTGCATCTATTATGTTTATAGTGCTCGCATCACCCAAAATTTCCTCTTGGACCGCATCGGACGAACCCGGCTGCCGAACCATTCGGTGAATGGACGCTACACCGGGCGAGCTAGCGGACGACATTTGTCTAATCTCCATGAGCACTTTTGCCGCTAGCTCTGAATTCATTTGTGACGACGGACGCACACTTGAAGAAGATAACATGGAAACATCACCCTGTTCTGGTTCCTCTGAAATAGAAACTGAGAGAGTAGAGTGACCTTGTGGAGAAAGAGCCGGCATCGCTCTTTCTCCAGAAACAACATATCGTGACACACGTTTCCAATGTTTCTCATCCCAATGTTCACATATAGGACAGGGATTAATGCGAGAACACTGACTACAATTAATACAATGATCATGAAAGTCAGAGGAAGATTTCTTCCTATTACAATTTGAACAACATCCCTTCATTGTGAAAGAACAACAATAAGTCCTAGTTACTCGCAAAAACCCCTGACACAAAGATACATAATAACATGATCCATTAATAAATGAAAAAACAATTGCAAAACAAAATAATTTTGAAAAAATATTTTTTCAGAGAAGCCCAAGTTGCTGAAAAGTAACGTTGAGCCCCGATGGATCCGATGGCAAAGTGTGGTCAAAAATTTTAAATTTATATAAAATAATTAATGAGACACTTTCGGATAATATAAATGTATCTTATAATGAGATAAACTACCACAAAGGCAAACAGCCCCCCTCAAAAAAGGCTGTTGCCAATGAAAACAAACAGTGTAAACACACTAGAAAACATGACTCCAGGCACTGAAAAAACTGGCCCGGAATCAGTCATCAATTACACTCTATCTGATGCAAAACAGAGACTCCCAGGGGAGAATCTGTAGAACATCAGATGGAAGATGCAGAACACAAACGTTATACACCCATGGGTGAAAAGGTAACTATGGGGAAAATAACAGAAAACATTCTGTAACCAAGCAACTCTCCCAGGAAATTTTAGAAATGAAATTTCGCAAAAATATGCCAAAAGCATGGGAGAATTGCCAGGGGGGACTTTAGAAGGCTAGGGGAGAGGAAACACTGAATAAGCAGTGCAACAATTAGCAAGAATGACAACAAGAGGCCCATGCCTCGAAAATAGGCAACTTAACATAATTTCATCAAAAAATTTTAAGTACAGCCCTGATTATTTTTTGCCACTTCTTTTTCCTCTCCTCCTTCTATCCTCCTTAGAATCACATTTTCTCCAAAAATTACGTGTCTGGCATCCTTTAAACTGAGATTTACAAGCACAAAGATCAGTGAGATGTTGACTGATGAAGGGCCAAACAGAGAATGATATTTGGCTCCAATTTCGGGACGACTGCGTCACTGCGCATGCGCAGTGGAGGCGTAGTATGGAGGTCCTTTAGGACATGATTTCTTTTTGTTTTGGATGCAAATTTTGGGGATTGGGGGGCAAAATTTGTGTTTGGCCCTGGTTTTGTTAGAGTTAGCACCAGCTAAGTCTGGGTCATTGGTACAGTATAAAAATGTGCTCTTTGGCTTTGCATACAAAAAAAAGGAAATGATTTCTTATCTACATATTGGTGCAGAAAGCTTGTTTGTAGAGATGCCTTTTCAAACCAGCTTTGAATGACTCAGTTTCCTGTGGTAGTCTCAGGTAACTCGGTAAAAGGTTCCAGAAATTAGGGGCGGCGATCAAAAAGGCCCGGTCACCCGTGGATGCTAATTTTGAAACAGGTTGGACCAAGGTGTGCGAGTCCGAAGAACGGAGGTCTCTGGCAGGTGTGTAGTATGTGACCAGATCTGAGAGATATGATGGTGCCAGGTCATTAATACATTTATATGTCAGAAGGATTATTTTATATTGAATTCTTTGTTGGACAGGAAGCCAGTGGAGGTCAGCTAGGATAGGTGTTATGTGGCACGACTTCCTATTTCGAGTTACACACCTAGCAGCACAATTTTGGATATGCTGAAGCTTATCCAGTGACGCCTTTTTGCATCGGTATAGCAGTGAGTTGCAATAATCAAGATGACTAGTGACAAAAGTGTGGCCTAATTGTTCAGCTGTGTGTTTGTCTGTCAACATTCGCACCCTGCTGATATTTCTAAGATGGTAGAATGCAGCATGACACACCTGCTGGACGTGTTTGTCAGCTACCAACGACTCATCGATGAAATATCCCAGGTTACGAACGGTAGCCGATGGTATAATGCTATTTCCTTCTATTGATAACGGAAGTTTTGAAATTTTGCCTAATTGGTGAGGTAAGCCAATGTAAATAACCTCCGTTTTGTTGACATTTAACTTTAAAACGTTATTAGTCATCCAGTCTTTGATCTCCACCACACATTCCTCTAGTCGATGACATGCAAACGCTTCATTATCCGGTTTAAAATGGATGTATAGCTGGGTGTCATCAGCATAAAAGTGAAATTGTAGGCCATGGCTGTGGATGATATCACCCAGGGAAAGAACATAAATCACATACAATAAAGGGCCCAGAACAGACCCTTGGGGAACACCATACTGAAGATTGAACTCGGTGGAGGTTGACTTGTTAATGAGTATACTTTGGGTACGGCCTGTTAGGTAGGAAGAGAACCACTGTAGAGCTCTACCCGAAATTCCTATTCTGTGTTCTAACCTGTCTATGAGCATATTGTGGTCGATGGTGTCGAAGGCAGCACTCAGGTCGAGTAATACTAAGCAGGAGACAATATGTTTATCCATCGACATTAGAATGTCGTTCTGCACTCTGAGTAATGCAGTCTCTGTGCTGCACTTAGGTTTATAGGCGGACTGGAAAACCTCTGAAAGTTCATACTGGGAAAGATGACAATTCAGTTGAAGAGCAACCGCGCGTTCCACAACCTTAGATAAAAACGAAAGGTTGGAGACAGGGCGGTAATTCTTCAAAATTTCTGGGTCGAGCCTGGGTTCTTCAAGTAATGGGGTAACAAGTGCCTGCTTCATATTGGTGGGGAAGACACCCGATGTAAGAGATGAGTTAACAATTTCTAATATCCATGGTGCAATATCTGATAGGCAAGATTTCAACAGCCAGTTTGGGATTACATCTAATTTGCAGTGTTTGGTGGGGGCATTCGTTATTAAATTCTTGAGACTTACAAGTGTTATAGGCTGGAAGGAATCCAGACATACATTCGCATTGCAAAATGCTATACAAAAATGTCCAAATGCTAAACATTTTTCTTTCATATTGGCCTTATATTCATTATTTATCATCACTTTTTGAAACCAAGATGGAAACTGCTAATCAAATTTTTAAAAACAAAAAATACCCTGATTTTCACTTTAGTTTTGCAGCCACTGCTATCCGCCATAATTTAGATTCAGCAGCAACCCAACATTTCACATACTGCCTGTAAATAGTATGTATGTATATTTAAATGTATATTTCAAATTTAGTATATAACTTCTTAGTAATAATATCATGAATGTGATTGCAAACCACTCTGTTTAAGTATTTCCTCAGGAATTTTTGCCCTTGTTGGACTTAGAATAAATAGAATTTATTGTCCACTCATTACCATTTCTTGGCGGCCACCACATATATGTTCTGAATGATGTTGGGTTGCATCATTTATGAACTGTCTGATAAAGTAATGATGGGCCAACAGATACTTTGAAAGGTGGATGGAGTTAAACTACTAAATCATATTCATACTGGGAGTGGGATGCCGGCATGGTGGCATTGCGGTAACAGGTTCTCGTCAGATCACCGAAGTTAAGCAACATCGAGCCCGGTTAGTCCGTGGATGGGTGACCGTCTGAGCGATCGATTCAGACTCCCACGTTGTGTCCTTGGGCAAGGCACTTAACTCCGATTGTCCACATGGGGACACGATGACACTGTGTACTAAGGCGTACTGCACGTCGATGGTGCGCATGTCTTCAACCAATCTAGCCCTGTCTGTGCTGCAGTGCGGAGTTACGATGTTGGGGAGCTGGCAGCTGCTCGTCGTTGCTCTGTGGTTCTCTCTGGGTACTCTGGCTTCCTCCACCCATACATGTCACGGTCATGATTAGCCATTGTGCTTAAGTATGTGACCTTAAACACCAATAAATAAATAAATAGTGGAATGCCAGCACTAGATTTCTCCAAACAAGTGGTGTAGTGCCTCCCTCCTCCCCCCCCCTCCCCCCCCCCCCCCCCCTTAAAATTTGAGATTTTTTCTTCTAGAATCTGTTTACGCTATTCTGCAAATTTAACATACAGCTTTTCCAATTCTGGTGATAATACCATGAAGAGGTCTGTTAACCATTTGTGTCCAAATATTTCCTTGAAAGTTATTGCCCCTGTTGGACTTGTAATTTCTTATATCTTAAGTACATTGAGAGTGTATTATCACTAAATCACCCACATTGTGGAGGTTCAACCCAAGCAATAATTGCAAATTTGTGACAAAGCATAACAAGCACAAGCAAAGTTCCAGCCAATGGACCTCAGGCTAAACCCGGAGGTCCATTGGCTGAAACATTGCTTGTGTTTTTTGTCCACATGTACAGAATTTGAAACTGATACTTTGGGTGATAACTCCACTCCACAGGTGATTTAGTTGCAATCCACTCACCACATATACTCAGGCCTGGCAATCTCGAAAATCAAGGAGTGCAAAACAGTTGCCCTCCTCAGATTGCTTGGGAGTGCAATTGCACCAGAAATTTTCAATGCAAAAACTTGTATGATATTTTGGTTATATTCACTTCAAGGTATTAGTATTTTGACTGAAAAATTGTACTTCATTCAGCTACAAAGTGGGAAAAATTGGCACACACATCTCATTTTTGAAAATGATGCATTCAAATCATATGTGGCTGTCTCCTGCACTCGAAATGTATCAAAATGCAACACAGAATGGGTCACGGATTATTGCGAATCAATGCAACATTCATTGACAAATCGTGCCCCAAGTTCCAATGTGTTCTATGTGCTAGTAGTAGGCACATAGAACACATTGGAACTCAGTGGATGAAATGATAATAGATTTTAAAGGCAGTCTCAAACAGGTCTGCCATTCCCGAAAATCAAGGGGTGCAAAAAATTGCCCTCTTCAATTTTTTCTTGGCATGTGGTAGGGGTGCAACACTCCTGCACTCCTAAAGAATGCCAGGCCTGTATACTATATTGTATTGTATAAGTAGTTATCAAAACCATAAACATGTGAATA
Organism: Pictodentalium vernedei; assembly: GCA_031216915.1. Classification (NCBI taxonomy): domain Eukaryota; kingdom Metazoa; phylum Mollusca; class Scaphopoda; order Dentaliida; family Dentaliidae; genus Pictodentalium; species Pictodentalium vernedei. The sequence goes on along the minus strand of CM062291.1, from coordinate 209,988,020 downwards.
AACCATCTGTTGGTCAACATTTTTTAACACAAGTCATCTGTTTATTATACCCTGCAGCCTAGTGGCGGGAGATATAAGAATTTGTTCTGTCTGTCCTTTAGCCCATCCTTCAAGTACTCCATCATTCTGTCTGGCCATCACATCACCATTTTTAGCTCAACTTTTGCGAAGCCAAATTTGAGCTTTTGTCATGGCCCGTTGTCCGTCGTCCGTCTGTCCCGTCTGGCCGTCTGTCCGTACGTCAACAATTGGATACGGCTCGGGCTAGAGGCCGTATTTATGAACCGATCTTTACGAAACTTCTTGGGTACCTTTGTTATGACCGTGGGACGAGAACGAGTGTTTTTGGGTGCGGTCCAAAATTCAAGATGGCTGCCAGCCGCCATTTTGTACCGACGATGCAGAAATCTGTTTTTTGTACAGAACTTCCATATGAATGCTCTGATTTGAATAATTTTTTTGTATGAATGTTTAGTACCGTGGGATACATCACATATAATACGGGTTTTGTTCTTGTGCGTAAATTGTGCAAATTAGACTAATTTTGATGTTTTTTGGGGTTACTTTCAGCACTGTAAGTGCAAATGTCAATATGGCTCGGGCTAGAGGCCGTATTTATGAACCGATCTTTACGAAACTTCTTGGGTACCTTTGGTATCACCGTGGGACGAGAACGAGTGTTTTGGGGTCCGGTCCGAAATTCAAGATGGCCGATGGCAGCCATTTTGTACAAAATTAGGTGCAATCAGATTTTTGCACAGAACTTCCATATGAAAGCGCTGATTTTAATAATTTTTGTGTGAATGTTTAGTATCATTGGATACATCACATATAATACAGGTTTTTTTCTCATGCAGAAATTATGAAAATTAGATGAACTTTGATTTTTTCAGTGCGACTTACACACAGTAAGTACACATGTCAATACGGCTCGGGCTAGAGTCTGTATTTATGAACTGATCTTCACAAAATGTCTTGGGTACCTTTGTTATCACCTTGGGATGAGAACGAGTGTTTCTGGGTGCGGTCTAAAATTCAAGATGGCTGCCAGTGGCCATTTTGTACCAAAATTAGGTCTAATCAGTTTTTTGTACACAACTTCTATACAGCTCAGACTAGAGACCATATTTATGAACCAATCTTTACAAAACTTATTGGGTACCTTTGTTATCACCGTGGGATGAGAGCGAGTGTTTTTGGGTGTGGTCCGAAATTTAAGATGGCCACCAGCAGCCATTTTGTACCAAAATTAGTGCAATCAGTCTTTTGTACAGAACTTCTGTATGAAAGTTCTGATTTGAATAAATTTTTGTATGAATGTTTAGTAACATGGAATACATCACATGTTGTAAGGGGTTTTTTTTCGTGCACAAATTATGAAAATTAGATGAACTTTGATTTATTCAGTGCTACTTACACAATGTAAGCACACATGTCAATACGGCTCAGGGTAGAGGCTGTATTTATGAACCGATCTTCACAAAACTTCTTGGGTACTTTTGTTTTCACCTTGGGACAGGAACGAGTGTGTTTTGGGGTGCCAGTGGCCATTTTGTACCGAAATTAGGTCCAATCAGTTTTTTGTCACAAGTTCTATACAGCTCGCATTTATGAACTGATCTTCACAAAACTTCTTGGGTACTTTTGTTTTCACCTTGGGACAGGAACGAGTGTGTTTTGGGGTGCCTTTGTTATCACTGTGCTATGAGAACAAATATTTTGGGGTTCAGTCAGACCCACTCTGGGACTCAAAGATTTTTTTCTAGTTTAGCATCTGACTGTCACCCACCTTTACAATACTTTACCTATACATTTGTTGCAGGCAGCGGTCAGTATTTATGTACAGACCGTTACAATACTTTATATGTACCTTTGTTATCAGGTCATTACCTAGATGTTTGTCATTGCTGTGTCACATACTATACGTGTACATGTCTTTGTCTTGACAAGTTGAGCTACAGTGTCATTGACACTTTCATTTGTCATTCCATTTCAATTAAAACCATTCAAGATTGTTTCTTTTCCAAATTTAACATGTAGCTTTTGGGTGATAATATCATGAAGATAATGCAAACAAGCAGTGTCCAAGTATTTGTTCAAGAATTAATGCCCTTAATGGACTTTGAATTTCTTGTAATAACTTTACCATTTATTTTATCACATTTCAAAGAAATGCATTAAAGATTATTTTTTCGAAATTTAATATATTGCTTTCCGGTGATATTATCATGAAGGGGATTGCAAACCAGCTGTGTTCAAGTATTTTCTTGCCCTTTTTGGACTCGAGTGGCTGGGAATTGGCCATCCCAAGGCATTGCACTTGTTTATACAACCATAAGATTTTTGTAGGATGAAATGTTTTTTTGAACCCTCCGTTTGTTACCCCCTTACCACTTTCAGAAGGGAAGTGGGGGATGGGCTAATGGCCTGAGAGTCCTACATGTTGTTAGGACTAGTATATATATACGTGATAATAAGTATTGTTTCCCAAACTACTGTGTGACAACCACCACAGTTTCCAGGCATCGTATCATCTATTCCAAATTTTGATCCCAAGGCCTCAAAATAGTGGTTTTTGGTGTGGTATGGCCTTTGGGTCCTAGTTTGGACTATGGTACAAATCTTCATACAGTGGTCATCAAACGTGCTTTGTTTTGTTGTCTGCAACTAAGGTAAAGTTAAAAAACTTATTTTTTTATTTACAACTATAATATTTAGGCCCTATTTCCCTTTTTTAAATATGGCAGTTTTAGCCCTAACACAAAACCCTGTTTGGAAGAATTTTTCATTCCCAGAACACCTGACGAAATAGAGTTGACATCTTTAAAACACTTATTTACCCAAAAGAAATTTAGGTCACTGCATCTTTGGAACAGGCAATCAGCCTGAGACAGTCAAGAAAAATTACTTTTAAATTGAAAAAAATTGGAAACATATTTTTTCGCCATCGAACAGTTTCGAAAAATGAACCATTATTTCCTTTGTACTTCCTCATAGAGCATCTTACAGGTACATGTTTGTGACGGCCTGTTGAGGCAGCCAAGACTTGACTAGAAATCACTGCTAAGAAACTAGACATGTACCGGTACAGAATGTAGTCCAGTAGGAATTCAGGACAGGTGCCCAGACCCAGACCTTTTTAGGTTAACAAAACTGGAGAAATCCAGTCAATTCTTTCATAAAAATGAACCCTTCCACTGCTATCAAGCCTCAACAAGGTCTTGTAAATAGCAATGCAGGAAAATTTGAAAATATAGATGGTTTCAGTATTTAATAATTGGTTTGGATTGGTTTTTTCGGTATCCTAATTAGAGCTGAAATGGTTAAAGGCTTTTTTGATCGATTAATCGCATGGATTAACATTGGTTAACCGATTAATCACTTGCCCTAATAGGTAGCTAAATAATTGCTGTACCATTGATGATTTATATAATTAAAACTTTACTCAACGTAATGTTCAAAACTGGCCTGCGCCACATACAAAAATGTCTTTTCAAATATTATTATGTTTTCAATTTTTGTCTCAAAACATAGCTTATGACCCCTCATTGGAATGAGCTTGTTACAGAAATCTAGAACTCATATCCAAATATTCATACTCAAAAAAATTCAAGCTTCATAGTACATGGCGTCATCGTGCCCCCATGTAGGCAACCGGGATAAAGTGCCTTGCCCAAGGTCACAATGTGGGTACTCGAAAAAATTAACAAAAGAAATAAACCTAAGATGGGATATAATCAGTTCTCTGCTAACTGGGTTTTTGGGGTTTTTGGTTGTTTTTTTTTCTTTCTCCTGGGGTGCATTTCTTCCCCTCGGAGGAGCGAACACGACACGCTTGTTCCACTGGGAGGGGGGGTTATGTTGTTTCAGAGAGTGGTTTGCACATAACCATTACAGTGTGCAAGGGGTTAAGACTTATCCCGTAATTTTTTGTTTAATCTTTTCAAATAGACATAAAGGTGAAAAGTAAATGTGTGTAATTCACTAGTTGATGTACAGAATGGCTTGGTCGGTGCATTTCTGGTCGTGGTTACTGGATGAAGGCTAGATTATTTTGGTGGTCAGAACTTGGTGTTCAAAATTTGTTTATGACAAGTTATTGGGGAGTTTCCACAGGCACTCACCAGTAACTTGTAATAAAACAAATTATATAAACAAAATAATATTTGCGTTTGACTGACTACAAAACATAAGCAAGGAAAATGCTGGTTTTTGTTCCGGTCTTGTTTTGCAAAAGCCCTGATAGTGGCTTCTAGCACTCAACCAGTTAAATGAGATCCCCCCCCTCTACAAAAATCACATAACCAGTTTACAGCAGTCATTACAGACATTGTTACACGGCCGCAACTCAACCATTCCTACAATTTTGGCGAAATTGAGAGGTTGTGACAATGGTGTTTATACACAATGACAGAAATGCACCGACGTAATCATATATTTGTACTTGTATGTTCATATTATTGCATGTAGGACCCCGAATCACTAGCAAAACACACACGTTAGTACATGTATCTTGCAACATCATACTTTAGACACCCCTCTTCTCTATAGTGCTGCTACAAAGGAAACCCCATAATGGCCCATATCACTACAAAGGAATAAATAACTTTGCTATTTTTGTGTTATGTAAAATAACTTTCTGTGATATTTAACCATAGAAAAATGTACTTTTGCTTGTAAATAAGAACCTAAGATCTGAATAAAAAAAAATATCATCATCTAATCTGAGGCTCGCCCTTCTGGAAACAGGGTATCTTTTTAACCCTTTACCTAACATGAAAATCAGACGGCACTTGCAAAAAATTCTTGAATAACTAATTTTTTCATTTTTTGTCTCAAAAACATAGGTTATGACCCCTCGTTGGAACGAGCTCAACGAGCTCGATCCAACGAGGGGTCATAACCTATGTTTTTGAAACAAAAAATGAAAAAATAATGAAAATTAATTGGCGGTTTTTGAGAATAGCGCTGGCCTTTTTTTTGGCCGTTACATTGGGTAAAGGGTTAAAAAAAATACTCATGTTACAAATCCCCTTTAAAAAATAATTAGGACTCTTACAGTTAAATGAATAGTGTTGAATACTTGTGTTAACTGAATATTTTCCACTGGCAAAGGACTATTCAATTAATAGCGCTCCACTGTACCTCTTGGCCTTTTTGAAAATAAATTCACCTGGAACAGGTTATAAAAATTAATTTAAAAATACTTTACATTTTCCTTAGGTGGGTTTATTACCAGTTTCAACAGCCAGGGTCTCCTTGTGTCTGAGAGTTTTACTTGTGGAGGAAGCCTGAATATCTGATGAGAACCATCGAGAAGGGGTGAGCAACTGTCAGACTCCCCCAATGTACTAAATCCGCACAAGCAGGATTAGCATTGGTTGAAAACAAATGCACCATTAACGTGCAGTACACTTTGGTATACAGTGCCATCATGCCCCCTCCTTAGATGCTAGTGTCATTAAGCTGCATGAGAATCATGTCTGTTGATAATGTTAGTTGCTTTATTTTTCTCATTTTCCATTTACATTTTCAAAAGATTGCTTTCCAGATTTCTTGTTTTCAGTAATGCTGCTTTGACTTCCAAGTTTATAATAATAATAATTTATTCAGTGATTAACTCATTACCTAATGCAGATGATATCAAAATTTGTGATTTTAATAATTATTTTTTCAAATTTTTCAAAATATTTCAACAAAACCATATCATGTGACCCTTCATTGGAATGAGCTCGATGAGCTCGTTCCAGTGAGGGGTCGAATGATACAGTTTTGTTGTAATTTTCAGAAAATTAATATTTTTCAACTGCTGAATTTGCATATTATGTGGCTGGTTACAGCCGATTTATTTGGTAAAGGTTAATGACTGTTTTTAGTTTATTTCTTTCCCATAGTCATAGATTTCTATTTTTAACTTAAGTAGCATTTGTTTTTGTAGAGAAATTTGATTCTTCTGCACAGCACAAATAAAAATCCTTCCCCATGGAAGCCCCAAGAAGTGAAGTACCGTAGTGCTTGTTTACTGTGGTAAACAGTAAAATAGGACCTAGTAACTAATGCCTGGGATGGAAGTCCTCTAAAACAAGAAAATTAGGTATTAGCTGGACGTGACTTTATATCAATGTTTTTGGTCACGATACAGCATTGTGCAGAAATATGTGAACACCAATAAATAAAGATATAAATAAATAATTAAAAAATCCTTGCTGCAAAATATAATTATGCTGCTGGAAAGCCACATACAGTTAAAACTAGAATTCCTGTCATGAAATGCGCACAAATAGCACGTTGATATGCGCGTTATGGCCCAAGTAAAGCTACATGTATCAAATTCTGTACATATCGCCTGTGCACAAGCAATGTTTCAGCCAATGGACCTCCAGGGTAACCCGGAGGTCCATTGGCAGAAACATTGCATGTGTTTGCTATGAGTAACCAGGAGAACCTGCCGTGCTTTGGACGCCATTTGATATGGCAATTGCGCACAATTCCAATGCGCAATTAAGCCTAGATAAGCGCACTATTCGGACAGGACTTCTAGTTTTAACTGTACATGTATTTGATAACCAACAGCTGTGACATAACAGTTAACTTGTCACATAGTTATGACATCACTGCTTTGTTTAAAAGAAGTGATATATTTCGAAGAGTTGATAAGAGCATGCATGTATGCTGTATTCAACAAATATCACCCCAATCTCTGCAACACCTGGATGATGAAGGAGATGTTTCGAGAACAATGACAATGAATTAGGACCGTGTCAGCTCTGACATAAACAAAAACCTGTGAAAGCATTTCAATGATCTGTATTAAAGTATTTGAACCCATTCACGCACTTTTCTGAACTTCCTCGCCTGGTGATATTATACGTTTCACCCATAAAATAAAACCAAAAAGTATGACAAAAATGACGTTTTCCATATAACGATAGCAAGATTTTGCTGACTTAAAAAAAGGTATTGAAAAGAATGAAAAAAAAATGTCAAATTAAGTTAATTTAATCGAGACTTGATATTGAGTCTTTTTTGCTGAAAGTGCATCTTTTGTTTGTCTAAGAAAATAACTCTGTGACAAGTTGTTTACACCATATCTGTTTGTGATATAGACCATACAATCATTCGGGCATGTTCACTCGGGCACGGCTCTGGTGAACACCCTCGCAACAGTACAGTACATGGAGAGTTGATTGTAACAAAATCACCCGTGGAATGGAGTTATCACCCAAACTATAACTTTCAAATTCTGTCCATACGGACAAAAAACACAAGAAATGTTTCAGCCAATAGACCTCCGGGTTCAACCCGGAGGTCCATTGGCTGGAACTATTCTTGTACTCTTTATGCTTTGCAACAAATTTGCAATTATTGTTTGAGTGGAATGTCCACTCTGTGGGTGATTTGTTGATAATACACTCTACATGTACTGTATATTCAGTATCACTTGCTTTCTATGGTGTAACCTCTGCATGTACCACAACTTAATGTAATCAGAACATGAAATGTTATTACTTTATGATCATTAAAAGCACATTATCTGATCTACAATGTACCAAAGTTATATAAAATCCATATATTGTATATTCAGCAGATGTGTTTTTATTAATTAACTCTTTACCTAACAAATCGGCCATATCCACTCATATAATTTGCAAAGCGAGCAGTTGAAAAAACTATTTTTTTCAAAAAAGTTCAACAAATTCCTATCATATGCCCCCTCATTGGAGCGAGCTTGTCAAGCTTGTTCCAATGATGTGTCACATGGTATGGTATTTTAGACCATAAAATTTGAATGAAACGATTTTATCGTTCCACTGGTGGTTATCTAAATGAAAAAAACTGATAACTGAAAAGGTGTTCATCTGGAACTACAAACAGTTCGTCAAAACATTGTGTCTTATCACCTTATCTGATAAGATAGCACTGTTTTAAAATGTTCCTGTGGGAAGACCCCTCTTTTCAATGCTCAAACTCCCTGAGACCACTGAGGCCCCCTGTGTTTGCCGCAGATGCTTTCAAAATCTGAAATGTCATATAGTAGGATGGATGGGTCAAAATCCACCTACTGTATGACATTGCAGGTGGATTTTGACCCATCCATCCTACTGTAAAACAAAATAATAATTTTCGTGATAAAAGTATTCTTGACAGTGTTTCCACAAGCCCACCAATATCAAAATTGTGTTGGCCAAGCTTCCCAGGTACCATCTGGGGTCACAGATGTAAGGAAATAGCTAGTTTTAGGTCTATAATATCTTTAACATTTTCTCCTTCCAGACCTAAAGCATGGTCGATCAATAGGTCCTTTAACCCTCAACCATTGTACATAAACTAGAACAATTTGAAGGCCTTTGATAGAGTTTTATATTAGTTTTGGTAGACAGTATTTCTTCATGGGAATCATTTTGTTACAATTTATTGGACAGTGCCTTCAGGTTCTAGATAACAAATCCAGATGAACAACATATCATTTGCTTCAATCCTCAACCCAACACAAAAATTAAAAACCACTTGCAGAAAAGATTCTTGTATAATTAAAAACATATCTTATGACCTCCTCATTGGATCGAGCTCATCAAACATGGGTACTCTCTTGCAGATAATTATAGTTAACAATTACAGTAGAACCTGTCTTGAGAGACCGCCCTTTGGGCCACACAAAAGTGGTCTCTCAAGACAGGTGGTCTCTCATAACAGGTTTCAGATTTTCTCAAGTCAGGGAATAACCAACCACAAAATTCAGAAATGGAGAAGAATAGACTTTTGTAATTACTTTGTAGTTGTTCTTTTTTATGAAGTTTTTGTAACAAATTGAAATTGAAGATTTTCAACACTAATTTATTTTTATAATTTTTGTAACAGTCCATTTCAATTTGTTACAAAAAGACTTTCAACACAAATTTATTTTTATTCCTATCTGTCACATTTCAGGTATGTATGAAATTGTTTATTCAGTAATAATCCTAATCTTTTCACAGGGGTCTTATAAAAACATCCTCAATCTTTAATGAGTTAGCAATTGAAACCCAATTAAGAGCTTTTAATACTTTTAATTATGTTAGTATAACCACAATGGATTTTCCAATTCCAGAACAGGTAAAAAGTTTTTGTCATGGTTTCAGTCTTCAAATGGGCGGTCTCTCAAGACAGGTCCATTATGGCATAAAAATACAAGTTGGTACCAGGTCACAGTGGTCTCTCAAGACAGGTGGTCTCTCAAGACAGGTGGTCTCCCATAGCAGGTCCATTATAGAGTAAAACCAATCAGTGCCTGGCAGATGTGGTCTCTCAAGACAGGTGGTCTCTCAAGACAGTGGTCTCTCAAGACAGGTTTTACTGTAGCACATTTCGTAACTGCTGTCAGAACCAGGAATTGACTAACGCAAGTAATTCAGGGTTTCAAATTTGTCCAGATTTGTTTTTTTTATATGTCCGTTGAAAAATGGAACGTTACAATACATGTACGTGATTGGTCTGCCCATCTATCTGTCCATAACTTTTTTTTGTCTAACAGTTTATCATTCGTCTTTCAACTGATCTTTTCCAATCATGGCACGAATAATAACCACAATAAGAACCTGTGCACCTGCTATTTTGAGGGTTGTGAGGTTAACCCTTCCAAATTTATGGCCCTTTGGACTTAGAATTTTCACTGCTCTCTCTTAAGTCTGTTATCATTTTTTTGTTTGGTGGTTTTATCAGTCATGTTTACCCAGGGCCTGCATTCCATTCAGTTTTGCAAGAATCCAAATGAGAATCGTGCTACATGTATACCACACTATAGAATTTTCAAAAGATTGCAAAAGTCTTTACGAGAATCAGATTTATATGGATTCTTGCTGAATTTTAAGCTCTGTAAACGATCATCTTCAAACTTAGCATGAATAATAACCACAATAGGAACCTGTGCATTTGCACTTTGGAGACTCATCCACTTTACCTTTTCAGAGTTATGACCAGGTGGATTTTTCACTACTCTCAGAACAAAAAATGACTACAACATGAATTGCTCAACGGGTGTATTTAGCTATACCAGGCATTGCTCTTGTTAATTCTTGTGCACAAATAATTTAGAATTTGAGAGTTCTGCTATACCTCTGTGAATAAAATCAAAGCATATTCCACAGTTAAAAAGCAAGCCTCAAAATTTGTCGTGATTCACGAGAATCAGTTTCTATTCTTGCAAGCTCCTGTTGCAAGAATCAGTTTTCATTTCTTAAATATTTTGAATTTGAGAGTACTGTTATACCCCTGTGAGCGCAACATGTACATATGCCATAGTAAAATGCAAACATATTTAACCCTTTACCTAACATGAAAAGCAGATGACACTTGCAAAAAAAACTTCTTGAATAACTAATTTTTTGTCTCAAAAACATAGGTTATGACCCCTCTTTGTAACGAGCTCGATGAGCTCATTCCAAAGAGGGATCATAACCTATGTTTTTGAGAAAAAAATTAATGAAAATTAATTGCCGATTTTCAAGAATAGTGCCGGCCGGTTTTGGCCGTTACATTGGGTAAAGGGTTAAGAACCCAGTTTTCATTGTGTCAAATTTCTCATACATGTGCGTGTGGAACGCATGTTCCAACATAGAGGCTTTTGGTCATCTTGCTGATGGAAATAACAGTATTGTGGCAGTGGTGTCTAGTGAAGTCTAGGCTGCCTATATAGGCAACCAAGACTTCACTTTTCACCACTGCTAATTGTAGTTTTGTTACCTTATTATAAGCGGTCAAAGTCAGAGTATTCTCTTGGTTTTTTAAGTCACTTTTAGAACCTACAACAAGAATCAAATTAACATTTTGCATGAATAAAAGTTGATTTTCATTGTTTTCCTTTCAAGAATTATTTGCTCCAATCGATTTGGATCCCTGCATGAATTTTAAGCTCTGAAAAGAAACCTCATATTGATATATTTAATGGAGTGTAACCCTTAAGGGCCTCTAGTTCCACATTGGTGAGTTTCTTCTCTTCAATGCACATGCACAATAGCCACATCTTGAACAATGTTCCAACAATCAGGCTTTTGGTGCTCTTGCTGGTGAAAGTTACAGTACCTTGACAATAGTACAGACAGCCCAGAATCTTTGTCATTCTATGACCAGAAATCATATTTGTGACAAATAAAATTGGGGCACTCTAGACAAGCTTGTTGAGACCGAGTGTTTCTAGAGTGCGCAGTGTGTAAATCCAGTTTTTGTCTCGTCGTTTCCTTGTTTTAGTGCTCTTTTCTGAATCAGGATTTCCGTTAAGGATTTGTATAATGCGAATGCTCATATCGTCTGTATTGTGGTTTGTGGAATTATAATTGTCCAGGTGCTTTTTCTGGTGGAAGTTGCATTGAAGTTTTTCATAGAGGAGTGGGTCACCTGTACGGTTCCCGTGCTTTCCCCGAAGAAGTGTTGGAGTCTTAATCGCCTGATGAAGGTTTCATAACGTCCACAAGGGAGGTGAGGTCACATTTTGTGGGAGTGGGCTACTGTTCAGGCCTTTACTTAGTACACTTATCTCAGCTGTTGTGAGTTTGTGGCAAGAGAAATTATAAATTTCCATCATGAGGAGACTCTGGCTGTCGAAAGTGACATTGAACGCCAATAAATAAATTACAAATAAGTTCTTTCTTGTTTGGTATTTGTTTATTGCCGATAGTACATCTTTTTATGTACAACCTTTATAGCATGTTGAGTTCTCTGGCTAGTTTCAGTACTATTGCTAGTTTGTCTTCTTTCTGCCTTTTGTTACTTCCATTGTTACTTCCATTGGCTCGAGGATGGTAGTGCCTTTCTCTGTTCTCTGACTCTGCCTGTAGCCTCTTTGAGTATGGGCGATAGTTATCTTTATTGTGTCTTTGCATGTCAAAATCCTGTGCTGGGTTTCTTCTTTCTCTGCCCAAAAATTGAAGTCACCTCACGACTCGCCTGTTATTTTTATCTCATCTTGACAAAGTCAAGCTGAGCTAATCTCATCGCTCTCCGTCCATCGTCCGCCATCCGTCAACACCATGTTTTGCTCTTCTCCTCCAAAGCCACTGGGCCAATTCAAGTGAAAGTTTGTGTGAGTGATGGTCCCAAAGGGGCATTTCATTTTTGTTCATCTCAGCATGCCCAGCCCCATAGGGAGGGAGTGGGGGAAAATGCTCCAAAATATTTTTAAAATCTTCTTCTCAAGAACCAGTGTGTACAATGACTTGATATTTGCTATGGAGCTTCCATATGAGGTGTAGAATCAAGTTTGTTCAAACGAAGTTCGTGAAGTAATATTTGGCTTTGTAACAAATAGGAGGGATAAGATTTTTGGCCCCGCCCAAAATTTCTATTTTCTGAACCGATCGTCCGGTATGAACCAAATTTGGTTTGTGGTAGTATTGGGTCATAAGTACTTGACCCATGCAAGAAAAAAAAATTCCTGCATCCCCATGGGAACCCTGGGAGCTAAAAATAGAAATATTTTCAAACGCCTATATTTCCCAAACCCCACGGAACAGAGAGCTTTTATTTGGTATGAAGTATCCTTATGACCAGTAGAATTGAATGGTAAAAAAAAATTGCCATCAGTTATGTTAGGGTGTTCTGTAATGGGCATCGAAAAAATGCTGAGTCAGCATATTTGCAAAAATTTAAAAAAATCTTTTCTCCAGAACCATTCATCAGAATCTTTTGATATTTGGTGTACAGCATTCATAGGGGGGTCAGATAAAAGTTTGTTGAAATAAAGCTCATTGGTTCATATTTGGGCTCTCTACAGGAGCCCGAAGTTTTAACAAAGGGTAATATGGGGAATATTCTTTAAAAATCTTCTTCTTCAGAACCACCAGTCAGAATCTTTTAATATTTGGTATACATCATTGCTATGAGGGTCAAATTCTAGATTGTTCAAACCAAGTCCCTAGGTTATCTTTGTTCAATATGGAGGGTAATTTAAATAAATCTTCTTCTTCAGATCCATCAGTCAGAATGCTTTGATATTTGTTATGCAACATCTCTATGGGGATCAGATTCAATTTGTTCAAATCAGATCCCTAGGTATGTATTTGGGCTCACTATGGTAGCCCAAATTTTTACTTAGTGCAATATGAGGAAATTTCTTTAAAAATCTTCTTCTTCAGATCCACCAGTCGGAATGCTTTTATATTTGGTATACAACATCTCTAGGGGGTCAGATTCCAGGTTGTTCAATTCGAGTGCCTAGGTTAATATTTGGGCTCCATATGGGAACATGAAATTTAACTTAGTACAATATGAGGGAATTTCTTCAAAAATCTTCTTCTTCAGATTCACTTGTCAGAATGCTTTCACATTTGGTATACAACATCTCTAGGGGGGTCAGATTCAAGTTTGTTCAAATCGGATCCATAGGTTAATATTTGGGCTCGCTATGGTAGCCCAAATTTGAACTTAGTGCATTTTGAAGAAATTTCTTTACAATTTCTCTTCTTCAGATCCAACAGTTAGAATGCTTTCATATTCGGTACACAACATCTCTAGGGAAGTCAGATTTAACTGTGTTCAAATCAAGAGCCTGGGTTAATATTTGGGCTCTCTATGGGAGCTGGAATTGGCCATTTTGTTGAAGAATTAAAAATTTTGTATTCAGTACCCTCTAGAGGTACTAAGATTAATCCACATAGGTTGTATCAAGGGGCTTCATAGGGAAGCTCTACATTTTACTTATGATCAACTGAAGAAAAGGCATGATGCCCAGATTATTTTTGTCACTCCTGAGAGACTCAAGGCATTGACAGTGTAGCCTATGGAGATGGCTTGCTTAATGTAGACTCATTCTTGGACTCTGTTTAAATTGTGTTCTGTACAAAATGAGCGCTTCAGGCCCCGTGGGGCCTCTTGTTTATATCACCTGTCCTTTTAATTCTTGTTTTAATTGCTCTATGGCTGTATTCGCTTCTTCAATTTCTGTGGTAGAAGCTCACTTCTCCTATGCTGATTTGGCAGTGATTACGTTCTCCTTCTCTTTTTCTTTTCTGTTAGATAAGTAGTTTGCGTGTATCCTGCAGAGTCCATGGAGTGGAGTTTGTTAATAGGAACTCTTGTTTTCTCCTCTTCAGTTCCTCATTCCCATAGCAGGCCAGGCTTTTTCAGGAGAGCGATTTATTCACTCGCCTACTGCTCGCCTTAAAAAAATTGAGGAGGGCCAGCCTGCCCCTCTCACACCTCTGGGTTTTGCCAAGACCCGGAGGTGTGGGAGGAGCAGAGTAGCCATCTCACAGAGACCACCTTGTTAGCAGTGCCAAATAAAATGTACAAAGCCCACTAGGCAGAATTCATTAATAGTACAACTTCATTTTGCGAGTTTTAGCTTATGTAAGCTTGAGGAGAGCTAATCGCTCCCCTAGTCCATGTGAAGAGAGCAATTTTTAGTCCTCCTGCATTTTTAAGAATGCCAGGCCTGGCATAGATATTTTGTGATCCTTTGTATTACTGCATGTCATCGCTTTAGTAGAGTCTGTTCTGTGATGCACTTTTGTAGGAAGGCAAGATGTTGTTCAAGTCCAATGATGCTTGTTATGGCGTTCCGGTATTTCTGATAGGGCTGCCAGTTGTTTGCACTGCCTTGGATACAGGCCTGAAATACAGGCCTGAAAATAAGCAGTCTGACATTTGCAGTATGAGGTCCCCAGAGAATTGATTGTGACTGTTTCATGTACTTCTGATTCAGGTGAGTTTAGAAGTGAGTCGGTTCCGATGGACATACTGCAGGTACTGTCAGTAGTGCTCATTGATGTTGATGCCATTTCCTTCTTGGTAAAAATAACAATCATATTTAACCCTTTGAACCCGAGACGCCATTTTTTGGCCAGGAACTTGATGATAAGCTATATAATTTCATTAAGTTGGATGGGTGATAGGTGAGTGTGTGGAGTAGAACAAGCAATAGTTTCAACGTGCAGCCCCAAGACATATTACTTGGTCTACCCTCAAATAATGAATATGGACTCTTCCAATTGCTGCCATTGACCTGACTTGGAAGATACCAATCAGTTCTGATTCTTGCATGAATTCTAGCTCCTTGCATGCTGCTGGCAGATAGATGTTCCTACCAATCACGATTTCTCTTGCCACCGAAATAAGTACCATTTGGGCACTATTAACCAAATTTTCCCCTTATAAGCTGAATGGATTTTTCAACCAAATACTTCTAAAGTTAAATTTCGATGAATATTTCATCAAATCTAGTCGTGGCTGCCATGACTAAATTTGCTGAAAATATTTTGAAAATACTCAGCGGGTTAAGATTTATTTATTTATTGGGCTTTAATGACACTTTCAACAGCCTGGGTTACCTCATGTCAGGCTGTTTTACAGGTGGAGGTAGCCAGAGAGAATCACTGAGCAATGGTAAGCAACCATCAGACTCTCCAACATACTAACTCTGCACAAGCACTGTGCCCCCATGTCGGCAATCAGGATGAAATACCTTGCCCAGGGACACAACACTGTTACCCTGAGTGGGGATCAACCAATGGCCTAACAGTGTGATAGCTGTAGAGTATATGCTGTAATTGCTTTGGTACACACTTAATTTATTACTCTTAATTTCTGACATGCATTAATTTCAGATCCTTTTTCACAATGGTAAATCTGTTGGTGTTGACAGGCAGTCAAGTTACACTTTAATGAAACGTTTTGGCACTTTTTGTCAAATGTAATTGAACCTTAGCAGTATGAATGTACTTTTGAACATTCAGCTTAAAAAAAAACATTGGTGCGTGGCCTGGTATAGTGAGATGAAAATTGAAATGTTTTATGACACTTCATTTTTTTATGTTAGTTCATTTATGCTGTATTCATTATATTGTGCTTCAATCTGTATAGATGAGAAAATTTGATCACAAATATATAATCCATTAACCCTTTACCTAATATGAAAAGCAGACAACACTTGCAAAAAATTCTTGAATAACTAATTTTTTTCATTTTTGTCTCAAAAACATAGGTTATGACCCCTCATTTGAATGAGCTCAATGAGCTCATTCCAATGGGGGTCATAGTCTATGTTTTTGAGACACCAAATGAAAAAATAATGAAAATTAATTGACTATTTTTGAGAATTAGCGCTGTCTGGTTTTTGCCGTTACGTTGGATAAAGGGTTAAATAAGTGGTGCAACTTGTTTTTCTGTCACCTAAATTATTTGAGTGACAGTTCCAAAGGAGAGTTTTTCTGTGTGTTTGGTTTTTAATGCTTTACCCAATGCAGATGATATTAAAATTTATTATTTTTAATATTATTTTTTCAAATAGTTTCAACAAAACCATATTCTAATGAGAGGGTCACATGATTTTTGTATGTTATGTTTATGTATGTTTTATGTATGTTTTGTTGAAATTTATTGAAATATTTTTACAAAAAGTACCCGGTAATTGAAATACTAACTGAGATATCATGTGCAAAGAATAAGTGATTAAATCTTTACCTACCGAATCGCACGCATCCGTCCGCGTAATTTGCAAATTGAGCAGTTGAAAAAATTAATTTTTCAAAATATTTCAACAAAACCATATCATGTGACCCCTCATTGGAATTAGCTCGTTCGAATGAGGGGTCACATAATATGTTTATTTTAAAAACAGTAATTAAAGTAATAAATTTCAATATTCTCTATGTTGGGTAAAGGGTTAACTAGTTTAAACAATATATATTCTTAAACACCTATGTTACATGCATACATTTCATAGTTACAGGCCTTTAGCTTGCCCCAATTTCACACTGTTTACAGGTGTGCCCAAACTAGAGGTGTGAAGACATCAAGAAAAATATATAAATCCTCTGTGCTTCTTCTGCATTTGAGAATAAGTTCCATCATTATATGACCATAGAAACACAAAAAGATATAGTAAAAAAAACATAACTAGATAAGACTGTTATTTCTAGTTTTAATGTGCCCTAATTAGGGCAAAAGTGTGTGCCCAAAATAAATGAATTTAAAGGCCCAAGTTAACGAAAAAGATTTAACAATACAAATTACCGTCATACATAGTGTAACAGTTGTAACTCTTAACATGTTACTAGTGGTTATATTTATTTATTTATTTATTTATTGATGTTTAAGGTCACATATTTATGCCCAATGGCTAACTAGTGGTTAACTAGCATTTAAATTTTTGATTTCTTTTTCAGAGTCATCATAAAAATGCTTGTCTTTTCGGTTGAAACTCTTTGAGGTTGCCTAGAGCTTTTGGGATCCTCTGATAAACTTATTGAGCATGTACTTGTTCAACATTTCAAAAAGACAGCATACTTCACCAGTATAACTGTGTAGTCAGGGTTGGTGTGAATACATTGCAAATGTATTGAATCCGAATATGAATACATTGAAATTTTATGAATATGAATACAAATACACAAATTCCAAATGTATTTGAATACGAATACTTTAAAATTTATTCATGAATACAAATATGAATACTTAAATGCTTTTCATATTATTTCTTCCAAATGGATGATAGTAAATTAAATTTAAAAAAGCTAGACTATCTTCAAACATTGTCAATAAAATCATACAAATATCAGTGTCTGTTGAATGAGTTCTTTGAAACACTTTGTCAGATAAAGGGTTAACTAAGTTTACAGGGGATGTGATGGTGCCGTGGATACGGCATTGAACTTCAAACCGAAAGGTCCACTGTTCGATCCCAACTGCGTTGTGTTATTGTTAAGGCACTTAACCCTTTGAACTCTGGTGGTATCTTCCATGCCATTTCAATGGCAGCAATTAGAAGATTCCATATTCATTATTTTGGATAGCCTCGGGGGGCTGCATGTTGAAAATATTGATTGGTCTACCCCCCCACATTTTATGAACAGCCATCCTATTTTATGATGCTGAATTTTTCATCCAGTTAGATAGAAGGAAACTTGGCATGTTTTAACCCTTTACCCAATGCAGACTATATCAAAATTTATAATTTTAAATATCATTTTTTTAAACTTTTCAAAAAAATTCAACAAAACCATATCATATGACCCCTCGTTGGAATGAGCGCAACGAGCTCGTTCCAACGAGGGGTCACATGATATGGTTTTATTGAAATTTTTTGAAAAATAATATTTTTTCGACTGCTGAATTTGCATATTACTCGGGCAGATGCGGGCAATTCGTTGGGTAAAGGGTTAATTAAATTCACCATGATTGCCACTTTGGAGCCCACCTTACATTTTGTATGTTGGGGAGCCTGACAGTTGCTCTCCATTGCTCGGTGGTTCTCTCCGGGTACTCCGACTTCTTCCACCTGTAAAATTGTCCGACTCAAGGTGAGCCTGGATGTCAAAAGTGTTGTTAAACACCAATAAATAAATAAATAAACAAAAAATTTCCTCAAAAACTACCAGGCCAATTTAAGATATGTTATCGACGTACTAGGATGACTAGGGTTCTGATTTGTCTCTTTGTGTCTGGCCATCAATTCGCAGATTGGTTAGGAGCCCAAACTCTACAGGCATGCACAGTTTGACAAGTCCAATGGGTGTATTATACAATACCTGGCATGTACCTTTGGAAGACCTTTGTCACTCTGAAAAGCAAATTTACCAGCTCATCCACAGTCTGGCTCCATAAAAACATACTAAGGTGGATTCCTGTTAATTGAATAGCCAATTGATCTGTGAAAATTATTTAATGAACAGGAGTATTCAATTAATGGGATCTGGTCACTTTCTCTATTCTACCAATAAACAGCATTTATTTTATTGCATGCCTACATGTATGCTTTTATTTTCATAAATTACACGCTTTTTCTTAAAAAACCGAAGTGAATAATAAATTTTTGTATTGTCATTGATTGACCTTGAACAATACGGATCATGTGCGCAGACTGTTTAACTATTTCTTTTGTACATTTGGGTTATTTTTGGCCATAATTTGTGTTTTTAATATTTTTTTTTAGTAAACTGTAGGCTTTCAATAAATACAGAACAGCATACTTATTCGAACTGTAATTTTTTACTGCAATTGATCGATTTCGGCAGAGGGATAAAATATTGAACAAGAAGACGAAAGCTTCGAGTTCAATATTATCTCTTCACCAAAATCGATTAATAATTTTTAGTAACTGTAGGCATGCAATAAATACAGAACTGCATACACGTTCTTCGGATTCTCGTTCTATATTATCCCTCTGCCCAAATCGATCTCGTGCAATAGAATATATGACAGTTCAAATGCAAATGCAAATGCTGTTCTGTCTATGTATTATACATGTATCTTGTTTGACACAACTCAGCTGATTGAGAAAGAGACTGCTTTCGCAGTCACGGTGCTATTAACTCTTAACCCGCAGAGTATTTTCAAGATATTTTTCATCAAATCTTCATTTGATAAAAATTTAACTAAATTTAAGTCATGAAATTATTGAAGAAGTCCATGCAATTTACAGGGGGATTGTATATTTGATTCAATGTGCCCAAATTATACTTATTTAAGTTGCTTGAGAAATCCTGTCCCAGACAGAAATATCTGTCAGCAGTAAGGAGTCTATTCTAATGTACAACTCTTTATCAGTGATGGAAATCTGATGCAGGAATTTTTTTGTGCACATACCAGTCATACATTTTAATCCCATGTAAAGCCCCTTTTTGTGTGCCTTAAGTTTATGGCTTTGGACATTGCCAATATCTCGGACAATCTGACAGCCCCATTGCGAAAGTAAAATTACTTGTGTGATCAGTGCATGGGAGAGACATGGACTCTTGGGACATCAAAAAACTGCAAAATCTTGTTACTAACTGGTAAAGTGCTAAATTAATTTTGATCAGAAAAATTTATTCTCATGTCTTTGCCTTGTTACACTTTCTGAGAAAGTGCCGATGGGCACTCTCCCATAAATTGCAACAAGGCAAACCATTAAAGACTAAATAATTTCACTTCAAAGATTATATGCAACACATCCACAGGTGAAGAAGCTTTTAACTTGTGTAACCCACACTTCTGTGTAAGGCCCAAATTTGGGATTCCAGCACTCCACCAGTTAACCATCCGTCTGTGTGTCCATCCATCAATCCATCTGTCCATACACCTGTAACAACTTTGAACCTCCATATATCTTCAATGGATGTTGGATTTAAATGATCTTTAATGGTATGCTGATGGACCACCATGGAGGAAAGGATATTCACAAGTAACATGTTTTGTCCATTTTCTATGGGGTTAAGATTTTCAATGTTCTTTCCTGTTGAATACATAATTAGGTGATCTGTCAAAACTGATATGGAATTAGTTAACCCTTTACCCAACCTAACAGCCAAAACCGGCCAGCGCTATTCTAAAAAATCGCCAATTAATTTTCAAAATATTTTAATTTTTTTTGTCTCAAAAACATAGGTTATGACCCCTCGTTGGAACGAGCTCGTCGAGTTCGTTCCAACGAGGGGTCATAACCTATGTTTTTGAGACAAAAAATGAAAAAAATTAGTTATTCAAGAATTTTTTTTTGCAAGTGTCGTCTGCTTTTCATGTTAAGTAAAGGGTTAACTATTCTTATGAACTCCTTACACAGTATAATATATGTCTAGTTGATGTCACCTGGCTTTCACACTGAAGAAAGAATTTAATCAAAAATCTATCTATTTATCCTGGTTAAAAGTTCTGATTTTAAAAGTGTATTTTTTCAACTGCTCAGTTTTGTATGTTACTGGGCATTATTGAACATACAATCGCTCAGGCATGTTCAGTCGGGCACAGCCCTCGTAAACACCCTCACGATTGTATATTCAATATCACTTGCTTTCTATGGTGTAACAGTCTATGTGTACCACCACTTACTGTAATCACAACATGGAATGTTATTACTTTATGATCATTAAAAGTACATTATCTGATCTACAATGTACCAAAGTTATATAAAATCCATATATTGTATATTCAACAGAGGTGTCTTTATTAACCCTTTACTTAACAAATCAACCACATCCACTCACATAATTTACCCTCATTGGACCTCATTCTGCAGATGACGGTGTGCTTATTTTCAGGCTTGGTGGGCAGATGTGGCAGATTCATTAGGTAAATGGTGAAAAAGAAAACTAAACACAAAAATAGCTTAGATTCAATGTTCACCAATAGGGTTATTTATAAAACAGTTTGCGTCTAAATACTGGGTGTTTGAAGGGAGAGTATGGGAGGAATAAACTTGTGGGAATGGGGTTTTTGTAGGTCACCTCATTAGAGGACCATGGCAAATCATCAGAAGACCCAAGATTTACTATTATATATGGCTACAATAAGTACCGCATGATTGATATTACAGATTTTCATTCAACTTCATTTGAATAATATAAATTTGGGTTTTTTTTGTATGCAAAAAAATTACTTTTTAGCAAAGGAACAAAAAATCCCCAAAATAAATGACAAATAAATAAATTGTAAAAAGATAATTAAAATTACTTTTGTTATGAAATGTCATTAATTAATTGCATTTCAGTTACATATGATTGAAAGAAAGCTTCAGTTACAAATTCATCCACTAATTTTTACCAGAGTTACAGCCCTTGTTGGACTTCAAAATATGTCTGTACTGTATGTTTTGTGTCGTAATTCAACTATCAAAAGACGAACTTGAATGTCCTTTGGTATGATGATAGATCAGCAGGGGAGAAAATCCATCAACATTCGTGTAAGATGGGTCTGACATTTGCTAATTTTAAAAAGAGTTGCACATGTTGCATTTATTGGACTTTGAAATGTGGGGAGATTTCTTGTCAATAAAAATTCCAGTGGATAGCACACCAGGCTCCACATTGTCTACAAACTGAATATCTGGGGCATATAAACTGGTTGAGTGCTGGAAGTCCATATTTGGGCTTTACTGTAATGTGCAGATACTGCAACTCACAGACTTCAGACTGGGGACGTCCTTCATATTATTTTTGAATCTAAATTATTTAATTTTGATGACAAAAATAATTCAGCACTCTACCAGTTAACCCTTTACCCAACGTAACGGCCAAAACTAGCCAGGGCTATTCTAAAAAATCGCCAATTAATTTTCATTATTTTTTCATTTTTTGTCTCAAAAACATAGGTTATGACCCCCATTGGAATGAGCTCATCGAGCTCATTCCAATGAGGGGGTCATAACCTTTGTTTTTGAGGCAAAAAATGAAAACAAAATTAGTTCTTCAAGAATTTTTTTATGCAAGTGTTGTCTGCTTTTCATGTTACATGTAGGTAAACGGTTCACACACACTTTTTACATTGCTGTTGATTTTCTTTTTGTTTATATTTACTAATTTTTCGAACATCTGTTTATAAATTGGTTGTTTGTTTATTGGGGTTTAATGACACTTTCAACAACCAGAGTCAGAATTTTTTAATTGTTCATTTGTATTCACACATGTACATGTAAATTTTTGGTTCAGTATCTAAATAAATTTTGCATCAGATGATTTCATAGGGAGTCTGAAAGAAATGAGTGATAGGCTGTTTTGCTAACAAAATTAAGAATAAAAGGATACGTGTTAGTTGACTATTCTGTTGCAAAAATGAGTTCCATTATTTTCTTGTATTAATTCGATATTATGTTTTCTTATTGGAAACATGAAGTTTATTATCAACATGAAACCTGCTAACCATCTGGTATTGTTTATCTTGTTCTTACAGGTAATTAAATGTGTTTAACCCTTCAGACAATACCCAGGATATCACAATTTATTATATTAATTATTTGTTTTGAATTTTTTTAAAAAATGTCAAGAAAGCCATTTCTTATGCCGCCCACACTCATTAGAACAAGCTTGATCCACTGATGGGGCAAGAGATATGGTTTGGTTGAATTTCTTGAAAAATATTGGGTTTTCTTAACTGCTCACCAGGGCCGCCGAGAATGACAGTCATGGAATTCTGACGCAAGCGATTTTTAGCTTTCCTTAACTGCTCACGCAGTTTTAATCCAGCATAAGCCTTTTTTTGCTGACCTACTTTCAGCTATTTTCAATGGTGACAGACCATGAAACGTGTGTACAGAATATGTGTCGGCCACTACATGTACCAGTCCCCCTGAACTTCTTGATCGATCTGACCACATTCATTAACATTTTTATTTTTATTAATTCATTTAAAATTGATTGGCTTGAAAGCACTCGAAGGAGAAATTACCCAACCCGGTATTAACTAAGTCTTTAGAAGATCTTTGTGAAGCAAAAAAGTGAAAAAGATTTCAGGAGAGCAATTTGCTTGCCTATGTATGTTCCAGGTGAGCGATTTATTGCCACCCTGGATTTTTCAGAAATCCAAGCCTGGAATGAGGATGGGCCTCGGGGCAATGTGTAGAATGGGCATTACTTGCCCTGCAGGCACCACAGGCACAAAGCACTAAACAGAGTGGAGGATCCTCCCCACCAAAATTTTTTTTGTCTCCCACTTTTTAAAAAAAAATCGCGACATCGACACCGTAGCTGCGACGGGTGGTGCAATCTCACAAAATTCTAAGTTCATCAAGGGCCATAATTCCAAGGAAAATATTTGGAACAACACACCTATTGAATAGTGGCTAGACATCAATAAGATACACTTACATGACAAATATAAAGTCATTCCATCAAGTATTTCAAAAGTTATTGAGTTTTGAAACTAGTTGGTCACAGACAAACTCGTTGGTCACAGACAGACCGACCGACCTACCGACCCATTGACAGACCGACATTGCCACTTATAGAGCTGCTAGTCGCAGCTAAAAAATCGCGACATTGACGCCGTAGCTGCGACGGGTGGTGCAATCTCACAAAATTCTAAGTTCATCAAGGGCCATAATTCCAAGGAAAATATTTGGAACAACACACCTATTGAATAGTGGCTAGACATCAATAAGATACACTTACATGACAAATATAAAGTCATTCCATCAAGTATTTCAAAAGTTATTGAGTTTTGAAACTAGTTGGTCACAGACAAACTCGTTGGTCACAGACAGACCGACCGACCGACCGACCGACCCATTGACAGACAGACCGACATTGCCACTTATAGAGCTGCTAGTCGCAGCTAAAAAATGGGAGATATTAAATTTGGGGTGTCCTTCAGTGTTTTTCCAGACTCGAACTTTTCTTACAGGTACCGGATTTCGATGAAATTTGGGTAGTAGATCACTTTCATCAATTGTGGGTCCAAGTTCGAATACGGACATTTTCTGCCCATATTTAATTAGGTTGCTGAAATTTGATTGGCTGATGGTTTCCAGACTCTAACTTTCCTTAAAATCAACTGATTTCGATGAAATTTCATATATTGATTACTTTTATCAATACCTAGGTCAAGTTCGAATGTGGGAAATTTTGTACTGAAAATCTGTCTGTCTGCCTCTCCATCTGCCCTGTGCATCAACGCACCTCGGACTAAAAGCTGTATGAACCGATCTTCACGAAACTTTTTGGGTATCTTTGTTATCATTGTGAGACCAGAATATGTGTTTTGGGGTTTGCTCCAAAATTCAAGATGTCCACCAGCAGCCATTTTGTTCCAAAATTGGGGGTAATCAGTTTTTTGTATATAATTTCTATATGAAAGTTCAGATTTGAATAAATTTTTGTATGAATGTTTAGTAACATGCAATACATTACATATGATATGGGTTGTGTTCTCATGCAAAAATTATGCAAATTAGGGAAACTTTGATTTATTCAGTGCTACTATTAATACACAGTAAGTGTACACCCTCCGTGTTTTTCGTTTCCAGACGCTAACTTTCCTTACAGTCAGTTGATTTCAATGAAATTTGAGTAGTAGATCACTTTCATCAGTTGTGGGTCCAAGATCGAACAGGGGCATTTTCCGCGCATATTTAATTAGGTTGCTTAAATTTGAATGGCTGATTTCCACGCATATTTAATTAGGTTGCTTAAATTTGATTGGCTGATGGTTTCCAGGCTCTAACTTTCCTTAGAGTCAACCGATTTCAATAAAATTTCATATATGGATTACTTTTCACATCAGTTTAATGTAATATGTTTTATCATACAGTCTTAATTTTTAGTGATTCTCACAGTTATACTCCACATCACTTCACTGGCTTTGACAATGACCTCCATGAAAATAAATCTGATAACCACTGTCTGAAGCACTGTCTGTTCTGTCTCTTCAAAATAACTTCCACTTGCAACTCAACTATATTACACTGGATGCATTAATTCCCCTTGAAACTGCTGCCCAGCGGGAGACATGAATTCACTGAATTTGTTTGTTTAAATTAGTGCTAGGAGAAGCATTATTCTACATTTTCTTGAAAATATCTACTCAATTATTTTTTAACAATTTGTGTAATTTATTACATGTATTTCTGTGTGTGTGGTGCATTTTTTCTCCAAAGATAATCGTGACCACTATGATGCAGGAAAGATCAGTGGAAAACAAAAAAACTGGAACAAGTGTTTTTTATTACATGAATGGAACCTGATCAGTAATGCAACTACATACTCTTGCCACTTCCACCAGTGTTGGAAGCCCATTTCCAAAGCCTTCCCATGACTTTCAGCTTTTTAAAACACCCAAAATCCTGAGGCAGTTGCCCCCCCTTACCCGCTCCCCTTCTCGGCACTAGAGCTGCTCACTTTGTACATGTAAATTATGTCGTTGGATGCACCCAATTCGTTAAGTAAAGGGTTAATTTTTCTGTGTGTAATCCATTGTTAGTTAGAATCTGTATCATGCATTCATAAAGGAATGTGATTGGGTAGCATAAATAGACTACTGTGATGATGATGTATGGGGTATCTTGTTCGCTTCTAATCTCTTTCTGTCCATCTTTGCCTGAATAATAGCATTTCACTCCGCCAGTTTCTTTAGAATGAAAAGGAAACCACCAATAAAGATATCTGCAATGCACACATTATAGTTGATTATTATATTTGCTAACTCATGGAATCCAAATCTGCCCACATTCTAACTTCAGAAGAATTGGAAAATAACTTGGAAATTGACAACAGATTTCTTGTTAACCTTTTACCAGATGGCAACATCCAATCAGAGCTGTTCACAAAAATTTAACATTGAAATTTAATTTTAATAAATTTTTGCTTCCAAATCATAGATAATGACCTCCTCATTGTGTGTCATAAGCTATGTATTTACAACACTGGCAATTAGCATTGGGTGTTGAAATTTAATTTTAATATATTTTTTTCAATTTTTGCTTCCAAATCATAGATAATGACCTCCTCATTGTGTGTCATAAGCTATGTGTTTACAACACTGTCAATTAGCATTGGGTGTTGGCTGTCCTGAGCAAAAGCCAAGGAAAAATAAATTTTCCTCGTCAAGAAAACTGCCATCGAAAAGAAAAGGAAAATTTCATCATAGATGTAAAGTGAACATTTCTTTGTAATTTAAAATATCATCATAGCTGTTAAGTGAACAATTTTTAGCTCAACTTTGACGTAATCAAATTTGAGGTTATGCCTTGCCCGCCGTCTGTTTGTCCATCCGTCAACAATTCAATACGGCTCGGGCTAGAGTCCGTATTTATGAACCAGTCTTCCCAAAACTTCTTTGGTGCCTTTGTTATGACCGTGGGACGAGAATGAGTGTTTTTGGGTGTGGTCTGAAATTCAAGATGGTCACCAGCAGCCATTTTGTACCAAAATTTGTGTAATCAGTTTTTTGTTCAGAACTTTTGTATGAAAGTTCTGATTTGAATAAATGTTTGTATGAATGTTTACTAACATGGAATACATCACATATAATACAGGTTTTTTTCTCATATAGAAATTATGCAAATTAGGTGAACTTTGATTTATTCAGTGCTGCCAATACACAATAAGTACACATGTCAATACGGCTCGGGCTAGGGATCTTCACGAAACTTCTTGGGTACCTTTGTTATCACCTTGGGACGAGAACAAGTGTTTTTTGGTGCGGTCCAAAATTCAAGATGGCTGCCACTGGCCATTTATACTAAAATTTGGTGCAATCAGTTTTTTGTACAGAACTTCAAGGACTACGTTTGTTATCATCATTGGATGGTAGCGAGTGCTTTTGGGCTTGGGCAAAATTTCAAACTGCCTGTCGGCTGCCATATTTACAGGATTTATTGTGTGCATTACATTTTTTGAACAGAACCTGTGTATGTCTTACACATGTTGAGCTACAGTGTCATTGACACTTCCATTTTGTATTAAAGTATTTCCTCAGTCTAAGGCTCAGTATCATTATGGTGTTACAGGAATCAGACATACAGCAATGGCCTGTTAGTGAATTAATAAAGTTCACTTGTGTTTGGGTCCAGCTCATAATTTTGGGGATTGCCAAACAATAACTGCAGGGCACCTCCTTTGTAATGCTAAATTTGTCACTGTGATGAATTAGTGGTAGTCAAAACAGCATTTTTCATCCAGAGTAGTGGTCAGAAATGAAAAAGTGTCAGATTCACCCAAGAAGCACTGACTGACTACCATGAGCTGACCTCAGGTTCATCTCCATTTGGTGATGTCCAGGTATTCCTTTTGTGATTGTGTTGCAGATGCTTCATTAGAAGCAGCTGCAACTCGGTCACAAAATGAATACATGAATCTGTAAAATGCCGATTCAAAATGTGTTTTGCCAAGGCACAGTCATTTTAGCATGGCAGTTGTTTTTCTTATGCAGACTTGTTTAGTTGACAGGGCTGTGTTTGAGGAAAAACATAAAAAACGCGCAGTTATTCAAGAAATATTTTTGCATGAGTCATCTCTAGTTGCATTTGGTAAGGAAATCGTTTTGTGGTTATCCGGCCATGGGTCATTTTGGGCCTGGGAGTCTTGGACCTATTGGAGGTCCCTTCATCCCACCTTATGAGTTTTGATTTTCCGCTTGTCGAGTTTTGTTTCTTTGAGATTCTCCTGGTTGTCTGACGTCTGAATTGGCAAAAGTGCTGTCTTTGATTTATTTTCTTGATGAGCTTAAGCTCAAAGGACATGGACCAATGTGGGAGGAGCCAGTCCTCTATGAGAGGTACTACCACTGTCTGTTTGAGATCCAGCTCTCTCTGGTTTTCTGGTGTTGCATCATTTGTTGTTCTTTTGTGGTTTTATGGTCCTTTTCCATTGTGATGTCTAGTCCGTGGTTGGATCCTCTGGTTGCGGGCTATCTTTTAGTCTGGTGGTGTATTTCCACTGAAAGTCAGCGTATCCTGGTGTTTTTTGGTATTTGTCTGGGGGTTTGTTGATTTTAGTGTGTGTTGTTGTTGATCTGGTTCGCTGTTGTTGATTTGAGATAAGTCTGTTGTTGTTGTTCCAAGTTGTTGGTTTGGGAGCATCTTAATGAACCCTCGACTGACGTGGACCAATGTGAGAAGCTTTGCTTCCCTGAGAGGTGCTACCACTGCCAAGTTGTCGAGTTCATCCTAAGAGGGAATTGGTCTGGCATTGGTCTTTTGTTGAAGGTCAGCATAGCATTCCATGATTGTTGGGATGTTTGCTGTTTCATGGAAGTAATTTGTCGCTTTGTCTCTGGGAAGCATGAGGGCTGTTCGGATTGCATAGTTTTGTGTGCGTTGTATTCTAGAAGTGTCGATTTGCAGGCATTTTTCAGGATAATTGCACCGTATTCTAGTACTGGGTGGATGTAGGATAAGTAGATTTGCAGTAGTCTTGTCACGTTTGTGCCCCAGTTTGTTCCTCTAAGTCTCTTGAGTAGGTTGATTCTTTTCTTGCCACATTGCAGATTCTTTTGCCGTGACTATGCAGGGTGAGCTTTTTATCTAAGGTCATACCTAGTAAGTTGACTTCGTTGCAGTGTTCGACGTTGGTAATTTTGATATTTGGTTCACTTTTCTTGTTGTGGAAAAGGATTAATTGCATCTTTGTGGTGTTCAGTTTTATCGTCCATTTTGCACACCGTTTTTCAATGTCATTTAGGGTTTTTTGCAGTCTTTTTTTTATTATGGAGATTCTTTTGTTTGATGTCCAGTGTCCTAGGTCGTCAACAAATTGGGACGCTTGCACGTTGTAGCTTGGGTTGACAGGGAGGTCATTTACATAGATTAGGAACACTAGTGGGATGAGGACTGATCCTTGTGGTGTGCCTGCCTCTAGTTCCACCAGTCTAGATGTGTTGCTGTTTATTTTCACTTTTAGGGTTCTGTTGTCCAGGAAGGATGATAATTATTCTGATGATTTTTTGTGGTAGATTCATGTTGCCAAGTTTGTATCTGGGTCCATCATGCCAAACAGAATCAAATGCCTTTTCAGCATCTAGAAGTACAGCTGCTGTAATCCATTTCTTTGCTTACCCTAGTCTGATGTCTAAGTGGACTAGGCGTGTGACGTGTTCGATGCCTTTTTTCCTCTTTCTGTAAGCTCTTTGCCATCTATTGAAGAAGTTTGTATTCTCTAGGTGGTTTAGTAATCTGTTGTTTGGTGTTTTTTCAAATTATTTGCCGATCCAGGGGAGTAGGCTGATTGGTCTGTGATTTGTTGGAATTTTTTCGTCTTTGTTGGGCTTTGGTATCATTTTTCCAACTGCATTTTTCCAGGGTTGTGGGAAGTATCCTAGTTGTAGGCATGTATTGAAGACTGTAACTAGTTTGTCGAAGAATTTAGTCGGTGCTTGTTTCAGTATGGCGTATCCGATACCATCTTCGCCTGGCCCTTAGTTAATTTTTGCATGATTTTAGTTGGTGCCCGATTTTGTTTGCTGTGAAGTCTTGTACTAGATTGTGGCTGTCTGTTTCTTCATTGGTGTCATCCTGTAGTGGCTTGAAGAATGCTTCAGTTTGCTCCATGTATGTTTCTACGGTGGTCTTGAAGGAGTCATCAAATATTGGTCTGACGTGAGTGTTATGGATTCTTTGGAGATTGTTGGCGAATACTTGTGCTTTTTCTGAGTCGCTTTCTGTTAGAGATTCATTGGGTTTAAGTAGAGGTTTCTCAGGTTTGGTAGGGTCGTCGGTTGTGCTGCCTGTTAATACTTTGAATGTTTTCCCGAATGCTTTGTCAAATTTCTGCTCTCCTAGTTTTCCAGTGATATTTGGTAAGGATTAAGTTACATTTGATATTTAAACATCTTTACATCTTTACAGTATACACATGTTACAAGTTGAATGTCACTGTCTGAACTCCAGTGTAACATAATATGTAATGATATTATCACACTGTCATTAAGTTACATGTGATTTACATCTTTACAGTATACACATGTTGCAAGTTGAATGTCACTCTCTGATCTACAGTGTAACATGATATGCGATGATAATATCGCATGGTCATTTGTGTAAGTAATTATATGTAATTATACATATAGGGAGTGGGGCAGATCATTAATTATTGTTTTGGACTTCAGATTGAAAGGTTAACATTCTGTTCATGTCATCTGCATTGCGTCCTTATTTGAGTTTCTAGATATATGCAGTCTTGATTTTTCAATATTATATTTATGAATTCTTGGTCCAGCACTGTAAAAGTGTCTTAAAATGGGACCCGGTCACCAACTCCTGGAAGTCCTCACAAGTTGACCTCATATATATATACATTAGACTAAATATGACTTCATTCATGTGTTGCTTTCATGATATAGCCATAGATGCTGAGAAGGCTCTTAAAGAAAATCAAAAGTATCAATTTTTTCTCATTCTGCATTTATGATTTTACAGTATTGTGAAGAAAAGCACTGAGAATTTTAGGCAGATCTCAACCAGGGCTTGTATTTCGACCGAGAATCCGATAATTGTACAAATATGGCTGTCATTGAAATCGGCTCAATCAGCCAGTTCCAATGACATCAGTATTTGTAATGTTTTATTGATAAATATTGTTTATTTTTCAAAAAATTATTAAATTCAGTTGATAGGTTAAAAATTAAAAAGCTGTGTTGGGTAAAGTGCTAACATGTGTTATCAGTATACAACAGGGGGTTCAACCATGGTGACCTAATGGGACACTTGGACACTCATAGCAAGTATGGATTCTCGCTAACCATTTTCTCAAGAATCCAAATGGATTTTCTCAAATTTAGATGAACTTATAAGCCTTGCTCAATCCATTTGCAGTCTGGTCCAAATTCTGTATCAACTTTTGTAATGACCTACTCTGTTGTACATTGATCGGAGTGGGGACAGCTGGTTAGTGTCCAAGTATCCAATTACTATATACAATCCTGTGATCACAAAAGTATTTTTTTTCACCTTCAGGACCAGTCATTCGATTTTGAGAATGGGTGGTTTGCTGTATACTGCACACTACCATATCTACCATTTGAAGTGAAGTATGCTGTTATTGAGTCCCGACATCGGGAAAATGTTTTTAAGAAAAACATCAATGAACATTTTCGCACTATTCACTCCACTGGTGCACAATAAGTAGTGTTTACAAAAATATAACCCGAATTTTCAAATAATCTTTTTGCAGCAATATTCAGATTTGTTTGTGTTCGGTATAATACCTGAAATTTAACTTAACTCAGTCGCCACTAGATAATTAACAGTAATTATTTCCCAAGGGGACATAATTATTTTCAGTATATTGGTTTCAAATGGACAAATAAACATTATTTGACAACTTGGATTCAATGAACTCTGAGTCACTGCTCACATTATAAGATTCATTGTTACCTGAATATTCCAACAACGAATCAGAAGATGATTCGCTGTCAGAATCATAATCACTATCCAAATCTTCAATGATTGTTTGAAGGACGTCATCCAAATTATATCAAGACATGATTACACACCGCCAGTGTGAGAATAAATATACCCATGACATTTGGAAACATCTCCCACAACCATTCATCAATGAGAATTGTCGTACTATCTGACACTGGAAATGTGCCATAATAATTTGCTATATATCGTAGAAATGCTGGATCTTGTTGGCTGACTCGGGAAACGTAAAATTCTGTTTCCATTCCATACAGAAAGATGGATGGAAATGGAATATTCCATTCCCCGGAGTGAACGAGTTAAATGGAGCAATAGTAAGTCAATCAGATGATTTTCTAGGGCAAAAGGACAATAGCATTACTGGCCTTTGGAGTTTGTTGAATTATGCAGTTTACGTACCATTTCTTGGAAACTGAAGCCTGATTTGTTTAAAGCTTTGGAATGCTTCAGCTCATAATTCATGGTGTACTTATTACATTTTCGTGTACAGCTGGCCTCAAAATTGAAAGATTGATCAGATTGCGATACTCTTCCACCAGTGGGTCGAGATTTCATAAAATAAAATAAAAAATTGCATTAAAAAAAATACAAATGCAAATGGTAGCTCAAATACAGTGTTCTCGTATTTCTTTTTCAATAGGTGTGATTATTGAGTGGTGTGGGTGAGGTGAGTGGAAAATAATTTTGACAGGATGATGACCTAATTGCAATCCGATTGAAATTCTCTCTGCTGTTGTGATTACAGTAGTATAGACTTCTTGTATCTTGGGTGACACCACTCGGTTGTCATTAAATTTACCTTTACTAATTTTTATTGGGAGCATGGTTGCTCAGTGGTTACGGCATTGAACTTCAAACCGAGAGGTCCATGGTTCGATCCACACCAGGGGTAACTGCATTGTGTCCTTGGGCAAAACACTTAAGCCTGATTGCCCACTTGGGCAGGGCTAAAAATAAGCAGTGTCATGTCGCTTTTTGCTATACAAAACTTGCAAAAAGCTACACAATATTCAATTATGTATAGCATTTTGCAATACAAGATAATCAACTGCAGCCTACTAGGCTGCAGTTGATTATCTTGTATCACAAAATGTAAATGAAAATTTGCGAATAAATTTGAAAACTAGTTCACTGATGCTTTACTTCTGATTGTGGAACATTCCAGACATAACTCAGATAAACTCTCCATCAAGCATCACTAACAACTTCATATGTAAGATGAAGTCTATTGGTTAAATATTCTTCCTGTTTTTACAACATTTTGCATAAAATGTCCATTAAAAATAACTTCAGGCCCATCAAATTAAAAATCCCAACTTCCATTTTGAGAAGTCTATTAAACAACCAAGACGCCATTTGAAAATATCCAAGTCCATGCAACCCTTAAAGGCAGTTCAGTTAAAAAAACATAGTTAATGTTTCATGTGTTGCAGATCATTTGGAAATGTCCAGAAATGGATGGAAACTATTCCATCTAATTCAATACAAAACAGCATAACATAACTCTGGTATACAAAAACAGCTATCCTGAGCTATGTAATTTTTATAAAATGCTATTCATGTTTTGGAAATGTGTAGCATTTTGCTATGCAAAGTAAAAAAGTTATTTTGAGCACTGCACGTGGGAGCATGGTGGTGCTGTGTACTGAAGCGTACTGCATGTCGATATTGCACCTGTCTTCATCCAATGCTAACCCCGCACCCCCTTGCTCAGTGGTTTTCACCAGCTCCTCCACCTGTAGAACTGTCCAAAACAAGGTGACCCTGGATGTCGAAAGTGTTGATAAACTCAAATAAATAAATACTGATGTTTATTTCAGATTTTTCCATTTGCATGTTACAATTTTGAAAGTGAACTGAGAAAATGTCAGAAACAAAGGGAAGAGTTGTGCTAGCATACAGTGGTGGTTTGGATACATCTTGTATATTGGCTTGGCTTAAAGAAGAGGGATATGAAGTGGTTTGCTATTTGGTAAGTATTTCCTAGAGTAACACTTGTGATGAACTCTGAGCTAATGTATAAAGTTATGAAGTTATTTACAGTGCTGTGGTCACAAAAGCAGACAGTGAACTTCGATCGAATTCCAGGTTGAAATTTTCTGTCTGCTTTTTCTATACCATCAAAATAATATTTCATTTGTCGGGAATGAAAACTGCTGTCATTACTACTTTTTCAGTAACACTTGTTAAAAAAATATTCTTTCTAGTTTTAGCATTCATTCCTACATATATATTATGTTTTTGTACAAGCCTGATTCAAAGTTCTGACTGTGTTGCAATTGCATAGCGATTGGATGCATTCAGAAATTTGACCAAATACAATGTTTTCAGTGTATATCTTGTTTGACAGAGCTCAAGAGCTCTCCCATCAAGATATTTTTTATTCAGATTCAACAGCCAGAAGTTGTTTATGTCCTGCTTCACTGAGGGAACCCTGAGTGTGCAGTGCTTCTTTACTTTGGTAAGGTCTAAAAAAGTGAAAAATCTGTTTCTCAGGCCCTCCTGCATTGTCCTTTAGACTGCCACATACTTTAGCATTGTAAAGCCTTCTTGCACTCAAGGGATGAAATGCACCACCACCCATGCTGTTCTGTAGATTATGAGGCTTAAAACATAAAACAAACCAAGAACATGAACTTTTGATGGCAAAGAAATGATTACAAAAATAAAAAAAAAAATTTTTTAAAGTGCAGCCACATGCAATTCTACAAAAATGACGTGAGAAACAGAAGATCTGCTTTGAGGGGCCTAAGCAAGTTATGTTTTACTGGTAAAATAGCACCCAGTGACCAATGCCTGGTATAGAATTCTCTAAATGGGCAGCATAGGCATAAACATATGGTTGGACTTAACCTCAGACTTCTGTTGTTAATGGTCATGAAATTGCCATATAAATTTCCAATTTCTTCCCATTTCCTAACTGGTGTTCTCCAGGTCTTTTATCTAAAGTGGTCTAGAAAATCAATAAAATCCCTAATTTTGCTTGTTTCTAAGTCTCAAACTAGTGAAAAAATCTTATGTTTACAGGCCAATGTTGGACAAGATGAAGACTTTGAAGGAGCAAAAGCTAAAGCTGCTAAATTTGGTGCCTTGAAGGTAAGAGCGGTGTAGACCGTGTAGTAGGCAATTAATCTGTTTAATCCAATTTAGCTTCATGCACAATTATTGATGGATAACCTTCATAGCAATATCGAACAAGTCACTGACTCTTTGTCATTTTGTGTTTTATTGCAGTGATATATTTAAATTGTC
This sequence comes from Pictodentalium vernedei, assembly GCA_031216915.1. Lineage (NCBI taxonomy): Eukaryota > Metazoa > Mollusca > Scaphopoda > Dentaliida > Dentaliidae > Pictodentalium > Pictodentalium vernedei. The sequence continues at coordinate 209,953,195 of CM062291.1, read as the reverse complement.
CTGTTAAGCAGCCATGACTAGATTTGATAGAAAATTTATTTGAATTTAACTTACAAAATCATTGGTAAAAAAGTCAATCCAATTTACAGAGGGAAAATTTGATTCAATGCACCCAAATTATATTTATTTCAATGTCAAGAAAATTCATGTCCTGGACAGGAAAATCTGCTAGGTGCATGCAAGGAGTTAAAGACCTAAATACGAGTATGGTTAACGCTTTACCCAACATAATAGCCCAAACCAGCCAGCACTATTCACCATTCTATTTTCATTATTTTTTTCATTTTTTGTCTCCAGAACATACGAACGATCATTCCAGTGAGGTGTCATAAGCTATGTTTTTGATGCAAAAATGGACAAATTTAGTTATTCAAGAATTTTAATTGCAAGTGTTGTATGCCTTTCGTTCTAGGTAAAGAGTTAAACTTTGTGGCCACAGACCAGTTTGCTCTCACATGCTATTACAAGAAAATGTTTATTACAACAGTTAAATTACTATGACAGTGATTTCCAGCAAAGGGGAAAGTCCTGCTCTGGTTTTTGCTCAAAATGCAAAGTACACATATACATAATATGCACGCACAAAAATCCATGTCGCACTTCTTGTGAGCAAGCAAACATCACATGATTTCTGAAAGTGGAATGTGCACATGTTTGACCGCTACATCGGATTAGATATGACACAACAGTTGGAAACAAGAACTTCACACACACAAAAAAAAAAAAAAAAGCAAGATGCAGGGCTTTCAAGAAGAAAACCAATTGACAGGGATGGAGCCACCTAAACTGTCCAATCTGTGGTCCCAATTGATAAAATATTCCAAATTCATCATGCCTGGCATTCAAAAAAATGCAGGAGGGCTAAAAATCCCACCCCTCGCATGGCCAAGGGGAGCGATTAGCTTGCCTTAAGCTTACAAAAACTGTAAGTGGCAAAATGAAGTTACAATTAATGAATTCTGCATAGTGGGCTTTGTACATCTTTGTACATTTTATTTGGTGCTGCTAGCAAGGTAGTCTCTGTGAGATGGCTACACTGCCCCTCCCACACCACCAGGCCACAGCAAGGCCCGGAGATGTGGGAGGGGCAGTGTGGCCATCTTACAGAGACCACTAACATAGCAGAGATCTGAAAAGATATGGGTTTCAGGAATAGTCTGTTATTTTAATCTTGTTTTCTAAGGCCAGGAAGGCTAGTTTTTGCTCTCTTTAAATTTTTAAAGTGAGCAGTAGGCGAGCGAATAAATCACTCTCCTGAAAATGTCAGTCTTGGTTCATGATCAAGGCACGCTTTCATGGGAGGAAAGCCTTGGCAAGAGTTATAATATCGGTCTGTCGGGATTAGAGTTAAATGAAACAAGATACATATAGGAAATTAATTGATGAATAAATAAAATACACATACAGTCGGCGTGTCCAGTTTCTTATTTTTTAAGAAGTACTGCTCCCGAAATTGGTCAGACTAGGCACCATCTGCTCAAGTCAAGTAACCATAGTGTCCATTTTGTGTGTGACCTAAAATCAAAGTATGAAATCTGGTAAGAAGGTAAATGACTAGGCATACTAGCATGAGTGAATCGATGGCTAAGACTAATCTGGAGGACAACATCCTGACTTAAAAAAACGAGTCCTTTTTTGGAGGGGGAGCACATCATCATCCCTACCTGCTAGATGCCCCTGGCATTACATGTTTAATGTATTATATGTGGCCTAAAACAACATTTTGTTGATCACATGACACCTGCCTCTACCACTAGGGTGGTTTGGCGCATTATAATTATTTCATTTCAGTTCAGACCTTTACAACCTAACCCCCCTCCCTCTCATGATTGTCAATTGATCATAATAGATGATTGGCAACCTTGGTGTTAAGTGTTTGAGAAAATATTCAGAAGAGAATTTTTAAGAAAACAAAAATTTCTATCAGACTTATATCTCATGTTCAACTGAAGAATCATTTTCTCATAGATCAGAAATTCAGTAAAATGTTCAGAAGAGAATGTGATGATACCTCAGTAAGACCACCAAAACTTGGTATGTTTTGAGCATGTCCTTCTGCATGTACAACAAGAAACTTGCCAAACTTGGAATTGGGCACTTAACTGGTCGAGTGCTGAATTATTTTTGTTCGTCAAAATGTAGTCACATTTCTTTGTCTTGTTATAATTGATAGAAGAGTGCCGATAAGCACTTATCCATAAATGGTAACAAAGAAAATCCATACAGACTAAGTTACTTTACTTCAAAGATAATATGAAACACATCCACTCAGTAGGAAGCCCTTAAGTTGGCTTAACACTAAAGGGCCTAATTCTGACTTTGATCACTTTTACTGCAACAGAAGTGGTGCATCAACATGTTGCCTCAGGGTTAACCCTTTACCCAACGCAGACGATATCAAAATTTATTATTTTAAATTTCATTTTTTCAAATTTTTCAAAACATTTCAACAAAACCATATCATGTGACCCCTCGTTGGAACGAGCTCGTTCCGACGAGGGGTCACATGATATGGTTTTGTTGAAATGTTTTGAAAAATAATATTTTTTCAACTGCTGAATTTGTATATTACACGGGCGGATGCGGGTGATTCGTTAGGTAAAGGGTTAACTCAAAGTTAAATTCTAAATTTTTTGGCAGCTGTTTTTTGGCAAGTATTGGCTGCCTTTATAGACAACCAAGACCTGCCTAAAACAACTACAAAGCCACAGGATGTAGACTTTCAAAGTGTAGCGAAATATTTATTTAAGGGTTACATTGCTGTACCGACACTACAGAACAAAGCCCAAATATGGCCTTCAAGCAATCTATCAGTTAAGGGTTAAACTCAAGTAAATATTTAAATGTGAGATTAGTTTTTCCTATGAAATGTGTACTGGTTGCACTCGCAAGGGTGCAGTACCTGGAGAGTGGATTGTTACTAAATCACCTGTGGGATGAAGTTTCCACCCAGACAATAACAGTTGATTCCTGTGGTAATGCATTAAAAGGACAAGCACAGTTTTGGCCAAGAACCCGGAAGTCTCTTGGATGAAACTTTGCTCGTTGTTCTAATGCTTTTTCCCAGACAAGGATTTTTTGTCTGAGTGGAGACACCACCCCATAAGTGATTTAGTAACAATCCGCTCTCCGTGTACTGTATAACGTTACAAATTCTAAATTATTTATCTGGTAGAGTGCAGAAAGCCCATATTTGGGCTTTAATCTTTAGTGTCGGTACCGAAATTTAAAGGCTTCATATTCTGTGGATGAGCTTTATATTATTTTTGAAGTGATATTATTTTATCTGTTAGGATATGGCTTGTTACAATTCATGGGAGGATACTGTCACTCTCCCATAAACTGTAACAAGGCAAAGATTCTCAAAGAAATTTTAAGGACCGAAAATAATTTAGCACTCAACCAGTTAACAACTAAAACTTTATTCTCACAGCAGGACTTTGTGACAATCAAAACCGATTCTTGCGAATTGGGACAGATTTTAAAGCCTGTATGGTGACATCATGGTAGATCTGCTGTCTCATCTCTAGTGCTCAGTACAAGACGAGAAGTCAGAAAATGATATTTGATTACTTTTAATGATTCTACACAGAATTGATAAAAGTTTTGTCATTATGTATTTTTTTTTCACTTCACGGATTTTGCCGATGACCTAAGATTACAGAAATATGGTTTGTGTTTTCTTAAACAACACCAATTTACATCTGTCATTGATTATCAATATGCATTTTCCAAAAAGCATATTTGTTTGCTGGCAAATTATTTCCATTGCATTTTTGCTGAAAATCAATGTTTCATTGCCGCCACATATATTATCAGCAGCTCAAAATTAATTACAAGCTGTTATTTACTTCATTATGAAAAATATTTGCACTGTTCCCAACAACTTACGTGAAGTATTAACTCTTAATTGGAATATTCTCTGTGGAAACCCCAGGAAGTGGAGCAGTGCTTTACTACTGGTAAAATATTACCCAAAACCAATGCCTGGGGTGTAAGTTCTCTAAAGTGGACAGCATAGGTGTAAACGATTGGATAAACTTGACTTCATATCTATGTTGCTGTCATGATATAGCCAAAGATGCTGAAAGTGATCTTAAACACCAATAAATAAATATATTAACTGGTAGCATACTATCTCTTAAGTTACGTAATATTGCATGTAATATTGCATATAGGCACTCTCCCATCAATTGTAACAGGGCAAAAGTACATTAACAAATTATTATGGTCAAAAATAATTTAGCACTTTATCAGTTAAAGTTCTGGAAATTTTTATTTATTTTTTTCAACCGTTTCACTGTCTACATCCAGAGGCTTTGCAGATATTTCTAAGCAAAATCTTGGCTAGAGAAAACTACTTGGGCACTTAGGATGTAACTTGCTAGTTTACACAAACACTCCTTGTTTGGACACCTGTCTTGTTGGTCTTGTTGCAGTAAAAAGTGGTCAAAATTGAAATTAGGCCTTTGAGGGGGAAGTGTTGTTGCAGTAGAGCATGAATTTGCTGTGATCCTCACCAGCCAGCAGTGGAAAATCACCCTCCCAATGGCTCCATTTGAATTCTGAATAAATGACTGAGGATATTTCAGAGTGCAATAGTGATCCCCATGACAAATCTCTCTCATATATATTTATTAAACTACATGAAATAAAAATTATCAACAACATCAACCAACTGGAGGAGACAAAATGTGAGAGACAGATTATAAAGCTTCTACCACAGTCGATATCTCTTGGGGCTTGAGTTATAATGACACATTCTTTCTCTTAAACAGTTAAACGGTGTCATCCTATGAGACCTATTCATAGTTTTTAATCTCTTGGATCATTGTTCAACTATGACCCAGGTAGTTGAGTTCAAGCAATCATTAATACCAAGTCAACAAGGTATAATACACTATAGTTTATTTTTTAGTCCTTACCTGACAATATTTCTTTTGACTGAAATATAGTTAACCCTTAAGGGCCTAATTCCGAATTTGGTAACTTTTTAATGCAGAGGAACAGGTGCCCCAACATGCATTATTTGGGTAAACTCAAAACTTGTTTTCTAAGTACCTGGTCAGTTGTTTCTGGGCAAGTCTCGACTGCCTCTGCAGGCAGCCAAGACTTGACTAGAAACAACTACAAATCCACTGGAGGAAGACTGTCAAAGTATAGTGAAAATGTATAAAAATCTCCATGACCTTAAGGGTTAACCTAACCCCTCAATACTAAATTCTGGCAGAGGAGAGTTTGTTATCAACTGTTAGAATGCTAAATTATTTCTGGTCTTCAAAATTTATTCACATGTCTAATCAAATCAAAGCGAACAGTTTTTGCACACCAAAGGCGGGCAGGGACATTGTGGGGCAAGTCCCTTCGACCCTAATATTCACATGTCTTATGCCTTGTGACAATTTATGGGAGAGGGTGCCAGTGGCAATGGGCAATCTCTCATAAATTTTAACAAGGCAAATCCATAGAGACTAAATGATTTAGATCAAAGATTATGAAGCCTTTAAGTTGTCGCACCTGCACTTTAAAGTGAAGCCCATTTTGGGCTTCCAGCACTCAATCGGCTAAGTGCTAGTGGTACAAATCTTAGCCTAGTATTTTCAATTTATTAACTTCGCAGGTGAGAATACAATTTTTTATTAATCACAAACGCTGTGTTATGTTTTTTTTAGATGGTTGTACCTGATTTGAGGAGAGAGTTTGTTGAAGAATTTATTTGGGCAGGTGTTCGAGCAAATTGTAAATATGAAGATCGCTATTTATTGGGAACAGCTTTAGCTAGACCCTGTATTGCCAGGTTTGTATGTTATAGAACTTGTTCAGGTTGAGATATTAGCTTAACTAGTAGAGTGGTAAATTTTTGTTGTTCATCAAAATTTCTTCACATTGCTTTGTTACAAATTATGGAAGAGTGCCTGTATGAGCACTCCCACAACTTGTAAGACCTTGAAAATTGGCTCCATTTGGGAGAATTGGTTTTGATTCTCATGAATCCCTTCTGATGGAAGAATCAATTTCTGTTCTTGAATAATTCAGAATTTGAGAGTAGTGTTATACCCCTGTGAGTGCTATCAGTAATTATTCCATAGTAAAAAACAAATCTCATATTTACATATTTACAAGAGATTAACCCTCAAGAGACAATTTCAAATTTGAGTAAATTTCTTGTCATACATGAGCATGTAGAACACAAGTTCCAACATGCAGGCTTTTAATGGTCTTGCATTGCGGTAACCGGTTCTCATCAAATCACCGAAGTTAAGCAACGTCGAGCCCGGTTAATCATTGGATGGGTGACCGTCTGAGCGATCAATTTGGACTCCCACGTTGTGTCCTTGGGCAAGGCACTTAACCCTGATTGTCCACATGGGGGCACGATGATGCTGTGTACAAAGGCGTACTGCACGTCGATGGTACGCATGTCTTCAACCAATCTAATCCTGCCTGTGCTGCGGTGCGGAGTTGCAATGTTGGGGAGCTGGCAGCTGCTCGTCGTTGCTCGGTGGTTCTCTCCGGGTACTCTGGCTTCCTCACCCGTAAAACTGTCACGGCCATGATTAGCCATTGTGCATAAGTATATGATCTTAAACGCCAATAAATAAATAATAATATTTAATGGTCTTGCTGATGGAAGCTACAGCACAAAGATACTTTGCAGTGGTTTCTAGTGAAGTATTGACTACCTACATGGGTAGCCAACACTTCACTAGACACCACTGCTAAGCTAGTGTGGTGGGAGTGCGGTTGCTCAGTGGTAGACTGTTCAACTTCTATGCTAGAGGTCCTGAGTTTGACCGCCATCGGGGATGACCTGCATTGTGTCCTTTGGCAAGGCACTTTATCCCGTTTGCCTACATGGTGGCACGATGACTGAGGCCTACTGCATGTTGATGGTGCACATGTCTTCAACCGCTGTGACCCTGCTTGAACGGAGCTTGAACAGAGTTAGATTGTTGAGGAGCTGACAGTTGCTCGTCGATGCTCAGTGGGTCTCTCTGGGTTCTCCGGCTTCCTCCACCCATAAAACTGTCACGCTCACAATTAGCCATTACGCATAAGTATGTGACCTTAAACATCAATAAATAAATTAATAAGCCAGTGTGGTACCTTATTATGAGGGAGCAAAAAAAAAATAGAATTATCCAGGCCTTTGGGGACACTTTCATATGCAGGTTTGGGATCATATCTAGATAAGAACGTCCCCTTTTGGTCGTGATCGGTCAACCGGTATGGCTGCCCGAGCCCAAAACCGAAAACCATTAGCACAGTCTACAGGTCATGATTATGAAGGGATTTCATTGTAACTTGGTAGGATGCCTCTGTATAATACCTAGATGAGAACGTCCCATTTTGGTCATGATCTGTCAACCGTGATGGCTGCCCAAGCCCGAAACCCAAAAACTTTTATCACAGTCTGCAGGTCATATTTAATATGGAGGGATTTCATTGTAACTTGGTAGGATGACTCTATATGATGTCTAGATGAGAACTTCCCCATTTCGTTACGATCTGTCAACCGTGATGACTGCCCGACCCCAAAACCTGAAAACCTTTAGAACAGTCTACAGGTCATATTTATGGAGGGATTTCATTGTAACTTGGTAGGTTGACTTCATATAATGTCTAGATAAGAATGTCCCCTTTTGGACGTGATTGGGCAACTGTGGTGGCTACAGGGGCCCAAAGTCCAAAAACCTTTAGCACAGTCTACAGGTCATATTTATGAAGGGATTTCATTGTAACTTGGTAGGATGACTCCAAATAATCTCTAGATGAGAACGTCTCCTTTTGATCGCGATCATTCAGCCTTTATGGCTGCCGAGCCCAAAAACATTTAGCATAGTCTATAGGTCGTATTTATGGAAGAATTTCATTGTAACTTATTAGATTGACTCCATATAATGCCTAGATGATGACATCCCCTTTTGGTCGTGATTGGTCAACTGTGACAGCTACAGGTGCCCGAAACCCGAAAACCTTGAGCACAGTCTACAGGTCATATTTATGAAGGGATTTCATTGTAACTTCGTCGGCTCACTCCAGATGATGCCCAGTTGAGAATGCCCCCTTTTGGTTGCGATCATTCAACCATGATGGCTGCCCGAGTCTGAAGCCCGAAAACCTTTAGCACAGTCTACTGGTCATATTTATGAAGGGATTTCATTGTAACATGGTAGGTTGACTTCATATAATGTCTAGATGAAAACGTCCCCTTTTGGACGTGGTTGGGCAACTGTGACGGCTACAGGGGCCCGAAGCCCAAAAACCTTTAGCACAGTCTACAGGTCATATTTATGAAGGGATTTCTTTGTAACTTGGTAGGATGACTCCAAATAATGACTAGATGAGAACATCCCCTTTTGGTCGCTATCATTCAGCCTTGAGGGCTGCCTGAGCCCAAAAACCTTTAGCATAGTCTGTCTATTGGTTGTATTTATGGAAGGATTTCATTGTAACTCGTTAGGTTGACTCCATATAATGCCTGGATGATGACATCCCCTTTTAGTCGTGATTGGTCATCTGTGACGGCTACAGATGTCCAAAGCCCGTAAACCTTGAGCACAGTCTACAGGTCGTATTTATGAAGGGATTTCATTGTAACTTCGAAAGGATCACTCCAGATGATGCCCAGATGCGAATGTCCCCTTTTGGTTGCAATCATTCAACCATGATGGCTGCCAAAGCCCAAAACCCCAAAACCTTTAGCATAGTCTATAGGTCGTATTTGTGGAAGGATTTCATAGTAACTTATTAGGTTGACTCCATATAATGCTTAGATGATGACATCCCCTTTTGGTCGTGATTAGTCAACTGTTGCAGCTTCAGGGGCCCGAAGCCCGAAAACCTTGAGCACAGTCAACAGGTCATATATATGATGGGATTTCATTGTAACTTCGTAGGATCACTCCAGATTATGCCCAGATGACAACGCCCCCTTTTGGTCGTGATCATTCAACCATGATGGCTTCCCAAACCCAAAACCCGAAAAACTTTAGTACAGACTGCAGGTCATATTTGTGAAGGGATTTCATTGTAACTTAGTAGAATGACTCAGTATTATGTCAAGATGAGGACATCCCCTTTTAGTTGTAATCAGTCTACCGTCATGGCTACACAGGCCTGAAGCCCGAAAACCTTTAGAACAGTCTACAGGCCATATTTATACCCCCCGCAAACAAAGTTTGGGGGTATATAGGAATCACCCTGTCCATCCATCCGTCTGTCCATCCTTATAAGCGCAACTCCTCCTAAACCGTTTGAAGAATTTTTATGAAACTTTACACAATGGAAGAACTCCATATGAAGATGTACATGAAGCAATATAATTCCGTTCTGACATTTCCAAGGGGAGATAATCTAACATACATTTCAGGCGTGGGGGTATCACTTTGTGAGCTTGCTCACAGTACCTCTAGTTATGAATGGATTTCAATGTAACTTGATAGAATGACTCGTTTTGGAATAATTTCACTTCACTGTAACTTGGTAACTTTCATTGACACGTTAACTGTGAGGGCCACATACATTAACTGTGAGGTCATATTAACCCACCCCTCAGCTTTTTAGTACAGTGTACACCTCATATTATTTTTATTAAAAACATAGCATACAGGGAACAGAAATTGACATATTCCCAATTATCACAATTCTTGTCTTATTTCATAATCCTTTCATAAACATTGAACATTATCCTTTTCATCAAACACAGCACAAAAGTTAAGCTACAGTGTCATTGACACTTTCATTATGTATCTATTTCTTCAAAGACCGGGTTTGTATGCCATCATTGCAATAAGCCATCACATTCATATATGGCTCTGCCTTCAAAGACAATGTTGTTAGCTCCACTCTGACTTATCCAGCAGAGCTTTTCTGACACTGATTTGTTTGGCACCCATCATTCCAATTAGTAACTTAATTGCTTGAATATTTCTCTTGACACAATCTTATAAATGTGATATATTATTAATAGATGATGTGTCATCAAACATAATGAGGTGGTAAGTCGTTGAATCGCTGTCTTCCTTGTCCAAATTATAACTTGATAATTGTTGTATCATTTTTATGAAACTTGTTAGGTGTGTGCATTACAGGGATTTTTTTTTAGATATCAACAAGGTCCATTTATGGGAGCCTTTCCCAATGACTTTTGGGCCTTATTTTTCGCAATTTTTAACCCTAAATTAGCCCACTTAAACAAAAACTTAATACACAACTGGTGCCCTGAACTGGGTGGTCATATGGTTTTTTGAGGCCTTATGACCACCCAGTTTAGGATACCAGTGGTACATTAAATTTAAATTGCTTGCCTAATGAAGTCTCTTAATTCAAAGGCAGATGGCAAGTTATTTCTTATTAGTATAAGAACATTTTAATAGAGACTGCATGAACATGATTCTGTGTTACTGCTTATTGTAAAACTTACTTGTAGTATACATGCAGTTGCTTAGATATTGGTCTTAATGTTCTCTGCTCAATTCGAATGGAAAATTCCTTAGTCTTTGTATGTTTTTCCTCTCCAAAACCAGTTCCCACTTGAGCCAATGAGAGGTATATATTATTCTCATTTCATTATCTAATATGTATTCTCTTTATGTTATTATCTTTAAAATATATTTCAGGGCAATGGTTAAAGTTGCTTTGGATGAAAACTGTCAGTTTGTGGCCCATGGTGCTACTGGAAAAGGAAATGATCAAATTAGATTTGAACTTTCTGCATATGCATTGCATCCTGGAATAAAAGTGTGTATACAAAATATTTCAAATCAGCTTCTGAAATACTTGAATATTTTTATACTGTACCAATGACCCAGACATAGCTGGTGCTAACTCTTAAAATACTAGGGCCAAACACAAATTTTGCCCCCCAATCCCCAAAATTTGCATCTAAAACCACAGAAATCATGTCCTGAAGGTCCTCCATACTTTGCCCTTACTGCGCATGCACAGTGTCAAGGACGTTCCGAAATTGGCGCCAATTACCATTCTTTGTTTGGCCCTTCATCAGTTAACATCTCACTGATCTTTGTGCTTGTAAATCTCAGTTTAAATGATGCCAGACACATAAATATTGGAGAAATGGTGATTCTAAGGAGGATATAGAAGGAGGAGAGGAAAAAGGAGTGACAGAAAATATTCAGGGCTGTAACTTAAAATTTTCTAGTGAAATTATGTTAAGTTGCCTATTTTCGAGGCATGGGGCCTGTTGTTGTCATTCTTGCTATGAAGTTGCACTGCTTATTCAGTGTTTCCTCTCCCCTTGTCCTATAAGTACCCCCTTGCTATTCTCCCATGCTTTTGGCATATTTTTGAATAAGATTACTAATAAAAATTCTTGGGAGAATTAGCTTGGTAACAGAATGATTTCTGTTATTTTCCCCATGTTTACGTTTTCACCCATGGGTGTTTAGATGTTGTGTTCTGCATCTACCATCTGATGTTCTGCAGATTCTTCCCTGGAAGTCTCTGTTTTGCATCAGATAGTGTATATTTTGATAACTGATTTCGGGCCAGGATTGTCAGTGCCTGGAGTCATGTTTTCTAGTGTTTATACACTTTTTGTTTACATTGGCAAGTCTCTTTTGAGGGGGGCTTTTTGCCTTTGGAGTAGTTTACTCATTATAAGATACATTATTATTTTCCGTAAGTGTTGCATTAATTATTTAAAATAATTTTAAATTTTTTGACCACACTTAGCCTTGGGATCCATTGGGGCTCAACGTTACTTTTCAGAAACTTGGGCTTCTCTGAAAAAATATTTTTCAAAAATTATTTTTGATTGCTATTGTTTTTTCAATATTAATGGATCATGTTATTATGTATCATTGCTTTTAGGGGTTTGTGCGAGTACTAGGACTTGTTGTTGTTTTTTCACAATGAAAAGATATTGTTCAAATTGTAATAGGAAGAAGTCTTCCTCTGACTTTCATGATCAGTGTATTAATTGTAGTCAGTGTACTCGCACTAACTCCTGTTCAATATGTAATTTTTGGGATGATAAACATTGGAAACGTGTGTCACGATATATTGTTAGCGGGGAAAGGACCATGCTGGCCCTTTCTCCACAGGGTCACTCTAGTCTATCAGTTTCTATTTCAGAGGAACAAGAACAGGGTGATGTTTCCATGTTATCCTCCAAAAGTGCACTTCCATCGTCACAATTGAATGCAGAGCTAGCGGCAAAAGTGCTCATGGAGATACGACAGTTGCCTAAGAGGTCCCTAGTAGGATCGACGGCGCTGTCGTCCGCTAGCTCGCCCTTTGTAGCGTCCATTCACCGAATGGTTCGGCAGCCGGGTTTTCGTCCGTTGCGGTCCAGGAAGGAGTTTTGGGTGATGCGAGCACTATAAACATACAAGGTGCACACCCAGTGACGACGGATATAAGGAGAGATCGGAGGAAGCCTTTTAGTTCGGTTCCCAGCTCGTCCAGGTCCAGCCAGGCCGCGAGCGAGAGAGGCCCCTCTCTCGTACAACAACATCTGGGACCAGATGTTGTCATACAAAATGTGTCGCAAGCGGAGCACACGTCCGTCGCTCGGGACACTCCGTTGTATAGGCAGTCCGCTGAGACTGCTCAGGCTTCCTCATCCTCTCAGCAGCGCACTCGACCACACCTTGGCTACGTGACCGCAGATATTCTACCAGCTTCGCCGATCAGGGATTCATCGGCGACCAGGTCACGCCATCCGGTAGCCAGGGACACGAGGCCGATAGACTCCGGACGTTCGCATCGGAAGAGTATGCGGGAGTCAGTTGATGCGGAGCTTCCCACGGCTAAGCAGCGGAAGACAGTTACTCCGCAGGCCTCGATGACGGACGTGCTAGCTCAGATAGCACAAATTATCGCAGCATCCCAGCAACCGACAGAATCGGTGTCGGATCGGGAATTATCCGACGGCGCTGGGTCGGTTCGCTCCGCCGAAGCATCGGGTGCGGACGACCGGGAGCATCGTGAGGTCCGACCGGATGGTGAAAGGGATACGGATGACTTGGAGCTATCCCTTTCAGAACAACATAAAGCTGCCGTGGATTTTATCCGGCACTTCCTTCCTCAAGTTGTTCCGTCGGGCCAGACTGCTGCGGTACCGGATAAGAGACTGATAGCGTCATTGGACACTGATTTCTTCAGTCCAGTTCAGAGACATCGTCCCTGAGTTTCCGTCTCAGTCCAATAATGTCACAAGAACATTTGAATTATTGAACGACGCTATCTTCAAGCTTGCTTCCAAAACAGGCAAAGCTGGTTTCTTGTCCGCCAACGCTCTTAGCCTGCCTTTCATTAATTCAAGGAATAAATTCGATACGGCAGGACAGGGAGTTCCGAGAGTTCCTCTTTGTCTTGACGACGAGGCGGAAGACTTAGAATTGTCATTACCGTCGTCAACGTCCATTCCAACCACAGTGTTGGATACAACAATTACGTCTAACAGGGCCAGTTTAGATGCTTTATCTTACGCAGACCACCTTACTAAGGCGTTATCACTACGTCTACAAGGGAAAGAATTCCAGGATATTCAATCCTCTTTAAGACTTCTTTCAAGGGCAGTGGCTTATTCCATGTATAACTCCGCCCTTTCAGTGGCAAACCTGGAGTTGGTTAGACGTGACGCAGCCCTAGCTACATCCACACGCGTGGATAGTAAGGTGAAGAACTCTCTTAGAGTCGCTTCGGTCTCCGGAGAGCTTCTCTTCAACAGCAAGCTTTCTGCTATCTACGATAAAATTACTAAGAAAGCTTCGGATTCTCTGCTGTTTAAATCCGCTTCTAAGAAGTCGGATACGGCAGATACTTCTGGGACTAATGCGCCCAAGAGAGGTTCCTATAGAGGTTCCGGTGCGTCCTCTTGGTCTTATTCAAGAGACCGTCAAGGCAGCGACTCACGTTCGGGACGTCCTTCGGGCCGGGACAACCGGTCGGACGACCCGAGGTCGACGGGACGAGGTGCGGGTCGTGGAGGACGTGGTTTCTCCTCCCGCAGGCCTCGCAGGTCCAGGAGGTGATGGTATCAACCTCTATCGAGTTCCAGTTGGCGGAAGGTTGTCGAGTTTTTTAGAAGAGTGGGCATCGATTACGGACGACCTGGGTGAGAGGGGTGATTTCGGAAGGTCTAAGAATATCCTTCAAACGAAAGCCTCCTTTAACTCGAAGTCCAAAATGGACTCAACTTCCGTCAAATCCGCAGAAAAGAGACGCTCTGTTATCGGAGGTGCAGTCTCTTTTGATGAAGAACGTGGTAGAGGTCGTAGAAGACCAGGAAACACTAGGATTCTACAGCCATCTGTTTCTGGTTCCGAAACCAGATGGCTCGTTCCGTCCAGTCATAGATTTGAGCTGGATAAACAAGCTGATCGTCGCTCCAAAGTTTTATATGGAGACGATTCGATCGGTCAGAACGAGTATTCGGGTGAACGATTATGCTACAAGCATAGATCTCAAGATGCGTACTTTCATGTCATGGTACATCCGACATTCAGAAAGTATCTAGGCTTCGCAGTCCTAGGAGTGGTGTATCAATTCCGAGCGATGTGCTTCGGATTGAACCTAGCACCCTGGGCTTTCACTCGGGTAATGAACTCGGTAATGGTATACTTCCGAGCTCATTCGTCTGCGGTTACGTCGGCCTACCTGGACGACATTCTTCAGAGGTACGGCAACGAGTTAACGCTTCAGAACGATGTGCAGAATCTGCTTCTATTGCTCCGACGTCTCGGTTTTGTTATAAACGAGAAGTCGGATCTGGTGCCGTCCAAGTCATTCACTCATCTGGGAATGAGCTTCGAGACGCACAACAATCTCGTTCGTCTGCCGTTAACCAGAGTGAAATTAGTCAGTTGTTACGCTCGCTATTGTCTTCATGCAGACAAAGTCACAGCGAGGGAGTTATGAGACTGATAGGTCTGTGCGGAGCCGCTGCGGATCTCATTCCGATGGGGCGGTTACGCACTCGTCCGCTCCAAATTTTCTTGACAAAGAATTGGAGTGTGAAGATTCATTCGCTCGACATAGACGTTCTCTTGTCAGATCAAGTGAAACAAGAGATTCAGACTTGGGCAAACATTCAGTGGTTGACTCAGGGAGTTCCGCTGCAGTTGCCGGATCCGAGTTTTACGATTATGACGGATGCCAGTCAAACAGGTTGGGGTGCATCATTGATCCCAACGGATTCGAGGTGCCAGGGTCTTTGGGATCCACAGTTCCTAAGCAAGCACATAAACATCAAGGAAATGATGTCAATTTGGCTTGCGTTACGTCAGTGGATGGACATTATTCAGAGAGCTCATGTCCAAATTCTGTCCGACAATACGACAGTAGTGGCGTATATCAGGAACCAAGGAGGCGCTCATTCCATTCCGTTATTCAATTTAACGGAAAGAATCCTTCTGTTTGCTCTAGAACATCAAGTTCTACTTTCGGTCTGTCATATACCGGGTCGTCTGAATGTACTAGCAGACTCCCTTTCACGGAAGGGTCGCTTGTTGCCGTCGGAGTGGACTCTCAACAAACAAGTATTCAATCAGATTTGCTACCAATGGGAACGGCCAATGATAGACTTATTTGCGACACATCTCAACAATCAGTTGCAGATGTATGTGTCTCCATGTCCGGATCCAAGAGCATTTGCAGTAGACGCTCTATCGATCTCATGGGACGGAATGATAGGATATGCGTATCCTCCAGCGCCGTTAATGCAGCAGGTATTGCTAAAGATAAACAATCTCAATGCAAGATTCTGTTGGTAGCATCTCTGTCTTCACAGAGACCGTGGATAAATCTACTCAGGTGTCTGCTGTGGGACCTACCGCGAAAGCTTCCTCCACGAGAGGATCTTCTTTCGCAGGGGAAACCGCGTCAACTTCATCACAACCCGCAAGGTCTCAACCTTCACGTTTTTCCGTTGTGCAGTCCTTCTTGTACGGCAAGCATTTTACAGGACGAGCAGTGGACGCGATTTCTAACTGTAGGAGGACCTCCTCTTCGCTAAACTATGCGGCTAAGTGGAAGGTTTTCCGGCGTTGGTGTAGGGATCATTCTGTGGATATTTTTGATCCCTCCATACCAGACATTGCAAACTTTCTAGTATACTTGTTTGACGAAATCAACTGCAGCCTGTTACTATTAAGGGTTATAGGTCTATGTTATCTGATACCTATGCCCACCACGATAGTTTACAAATTGGATCTAATGTCTCTTTATCTAAGTTAGTTAGAAACTTCTCGATAAATAGACCCAGAACTCTTAGATTAATAACTAAGTGGAATTTAGCTTGGGTTCTTCTTAAACTGAAGGAAAGCCATTTGAGCCTCTTGGGACAGTAGATTTCAAATTCTTGTCTTATAAGACAGCTTTTCTCTTAGCTTTCTCTTCTGCTAGAAGAGTCAGTGAGCTTCATGCACTATCGGTGGATGATTCTCACTATCGTAGTGTCGGGAACACTATCACCTTCACTACTAATGTTGTTTTTTTAGCTAAGAATCAGGCTCCTAATAAATATCCGGAACCTATTGTTATTAAGGCTCTGCCGTCTTCAGACGGGCATAGGCCTTTACTCTGTCCTGTTAGAGCTTTACGTATTTATAGACAAAGATCTCAGTTTATCAGAAAGGGACGAAAACGTTTCTTTCTGTCTCTGATGCCTAATAGAAAGGACATTTCGGTCCATTCTATTGCTAGATGGATTCAATTAACTATCCGTACTGCTTATGAAAATTTATCTTCAAGTCGGCAGTCTGTGCTTAAGATTTCGGCTCATGAAGTAAGAGCTCTTTCTACATCTTGGGCTTACGCAAATAGTGTTGCTATTACAGATTTAATGAAGGCTGCTTATTGGTCTCAGCCATCCACATTCACGAATTTTTATCTCAGAAATATTGAGTCCATTTCTGGAGACCTGCATTGTTTAGGTCCGTTATCTGTTGCTCAGAATGTCGTCCACTAAACAGTTGCAACTATAGTTATGCAGGCTTTCTGTTCCGGCAGTGACTCCGTCCTGCTGCCCTCTTCGCTCTGGGGTATTTGACCCAGAGCAAGGGGAAGGGGGGGGGGGGGGGGAGGGTGTTCCCTTAGGTCACCTGCTTTATAGTGAAAAGCAAGGGAATTCCTCCTCCGGAGTCAGTAATTCTGAGTCGTTTCTGGGATGGTTTTAAAGTGTAATATTAATGTTAAAAATTCATTCATGTCATATTTTTAAAGTGTAGCTCGGTGTGAAGCATTTGTATATGTCAAGTGTCAAACGGGCGTTAATATACAATCCTCGGACACTTTTAAAAGAATATAAAGAGTCTCAATTCTCTGGACTAACTTTATTTATTGGCTTACTTTAAAAATAATTAGTATAAGGGTTATACTGGATGTTAATAGAGAACATGAATGTTATTGTGCTCAATTATGAAGGGTATTGTATCTTTCTAATTTATTATAAAATAAGAAAGATACATGTAAAGCCTGATACTCCTTTTCTCCTTGAGGAGTTGACTCTATGTTATATAGTTGAGCTTATTGGATTTTCCTCTATGTCCTAGGCCCTCCAGCCTTTTTGCTATTCAGCTATGTCTGGGTCATTGGTACAGTATAAAAATGTTAAAAAATTTATAGTAATTTATATATTTTTTATACTTACCAATGACCCAGATGGGGATGGCCCTCCCAGGAGTTGGGAACTCATACCTCCCCACTGAGTACATAGCGCTGACCAGGCACTGCTAGTAAGAATGGTAATTGGCGCCAATTTCGGAACGTCCTTGACACTGCGCATGCGCAGTAAGGGCAAAGTATGGAGGACCTTCAGGACATGATTTCTTTGGTTTTAGATGCAAATTTTGGGGATTGGGGGGCAAAATTTGTGTTTGGCCCTAGTATTTTAAGAGTTAGCACCAGCTATGTCTGGGTCATTGGTAAGTATAAAAAATATATAAATTACTATAAATTTTTTAACTTTTTTTATGTTTGCCCAAGAATATAGGTTATCAATATGGTAGCTTGTTTGAACAGGTATGATAAGGTCATTCTAATGAGGACTTTTGAAAAAGATAGAATTCTTTTACTCCAAAGTTTGATAAACAGACAAATGCTGTATAAACTGTTGATATAAAAATTATATATGTGGTGATGGCAGTTATTTTGATTACTTACAATTTATCCACAGTCTGTAGATTAACTGTACCACAATACCATTCATGTAAAATCATTTGATATTCACAAAATATATTCCCATCTTGTTTTTCGTCATTGATGACACCTGCCACTGCCTTTGAGTTTTGGATAGCTCTCACAGAAACCTTTCCAAGAAGTTGTATCAGAAGCTATTGTCAACAGTGAGGCAAAACAAGAAAGAATTTTCTTGTCACTCTCATCTAATGGCCTTTTTTAGTCTCATTGAGTCGGACATTAACAAAAACTAATATATTTATAGAACTCGACAAAAAGTTGAATATATACCAAAGGTATATTCTTTTCACTCTGCTTTAAGGCAGCATTAATTCTTAACCTGCTGAGTATTTTCAAAATATTTTTCATCAGTTTTAGTCATGGCTGCTGTGAAGCAGCCATGACTAGATTTGATGACAAATTCATTTAAATTTACATCAACAAAGCAATGTTGAAAAAATCTAATCATATAACAGAGAGAAAATTTGATTAAATGTGCTCAAATTATACTTATTTTAGTGGCAAGAAAAATCCTGTTCTGAGCAGAAATATCTGCCATCGTCATGCAAGGAGTTGAGGCAATGAGAAAATATCAAGGTGCATAGTGATGGAACCCATAACATTTCCATCAGAAGATTTATTCCTATAACCTGTCACACTCATCTATCTCACCTTTGATGAGTGCGTCTCAGTAAATGCGTTTTAATGTTGCAAAGGGTAGTTCACTCATTGCAGCAGTGTGACGAGATGTCACATTATCATTTTTATCACCACAAGTGCCTAATGCAAGTTGATAAGTCAACAAATTCAAAACTTTTGTTTGGTAGTATTTTTATCAATTCTCTGCAAAATCAATCAAAAAAATTCTTTTCAAAACCATTTTTATTATGCTCCCAGTAATTAGTAAAGAGGCATGCATTTACCGCTGTCCATTCATCCATCTTTCTGTCCATCCACAGTTTTTAACATCCATACATACAACTTTCAGATTTCCAGGTGATAACTTAAGTGTGCACTTGGAAAGTATTTTGAAACTTTCACATATTGTGTAGAATGACAAAATACAGACCGAGTTCTCTTTTGGGCATATTTGTATTCTCTTCTAGAGTTATCCCCCTTGAGTTGTTGAAAAATAATTTTTTATGGTTTCTGGAAAATAATTAGTTTAAACTTTTTTTGCTGTTAACAAAAAGAAGCTCCAATTTGCAGAGGGTCGAATTCACATTTTCTGTTTCCAAGTTATTCTTCTTGACTTTGTGAGAAATAATGTATTTTACAGTCTCTAGACAATCATGTAACTCAGAAACATAGAAAATCAGTTGTAAGTTCACACCAAAGTGAGATGCTAGATCAGTAGATCCTGTCAAGTTGTTTCTCTCTCTTGGTATAAGTTTATCAAAGTTACATGTAAGGCCATGCAAATTTCTCAGATTTTAAGTTGAATCAAATATGGAATTGAATCAGGCATTGAATCAAATCTCGAATTGAATCTCATGGCTTACAACAATATATATTGCCAGTCTCCACTCAAGTATTGAATTCAACTGCTGTCTGTTTGTTTGGGCAAGTCAATTCAAAAAGCAGAATATACCAGGACAGAATTGAAGTAATAATTTCGGAAGTTTAACCTCCTTGAACTTTTCTTCTATAATCAAATCTCCTATACAGGTGACCTTATGAGAGAAGAAGAGTTCAAGAGGACATACTCTATGTATTGGGACAGCTAAAAATGATTATTTTCGCAGGTGTCCCAATTCTTAGAAAATGGGGAAAGAACACAGCCTGGTCTTGATTTGATGCTGAATAAAGTTGTGTGTGATACGTTTTCCATCACTATATAGGAAAATTGCCGTCCAATTTTTTTTTATATTTTCATTTTTTGCTTCCAATGAGGGATCATAAGCTATGTTTTGAAAGCAAAAAATGAAAATTTTTAATTTCTCAAGAATTTTTTTTATGAGTGTCGTCTGCTACTTGTGACGGGCCAACTGGAAACAAATCTCCTGAATGTCCCAAACTTTGGAGCATAAAATAATATAGTTTTCTGGAAAAAAAGTGTGTCCCAAATCATAGAGTGTCCCAATACATAGAGTAAATACGGTACTTGATAGGATTTTGAGAACATCTTGATGGTTCTGAAATTTCAGAATCAGACTAGGGCTGTCATGATTAATCAATTAATCAATTGTCAATTGGTCACAGCAAAATGGATTAGTGTTTTTTGTTGTTGAATAATCAGTAAATTTTACCTCTTTTGCACGTTTAATAATTAAAAGAAAATTTGCAGAAAAAACTATTGTTTCTGAAGATAAAGGATTAAGAACATCAACGTTAAACCTCAAGAAGCTGTTAGAAGCATTTGTCTTTTAGGTATATTCAAAGCTCTGATGTTCTGAACTTTTGAACCATCAGTGGTAATCAAGACGGGTCACCAGTTGCAAACTTGCGACAGTATGTCTGTGATGTTTTTCTTTCAAAAGTTAGAACACTCACCTTTGAAATACCGATAAGGTTCTTTTACTTGTATAACTAAAATATCTAAACTCAATCATGAAAACAGAGACTTAACTCATATCCCCCCTCCCCCCACCCCCTGCCCCACCCCCGACACAAAACACACACACACAGAGTGACACTTGTTTCCATGTCCGACCAGATTTAATCTGCAGTGCAAATGGCAACTGTATATATCTGTCAATCTTGTAGTGTATCCGCCCCATTTGTATGACGTCAGAACATGCACCTACAAAATGTAATTGAACAAAGGCCCCAAAATATATAAGAAAGAACACAGAAACCGAAAGTATGGTTTCTGAGAACAGCTTTTTGTAGCAAAAATTCTTGCCCCCTCAGAATTTCCCTTGTCTGTTCCGACTAAAAGAATCATTGTCGCAAACCCAGTGCAAGATTTGCCTGTTGAACTATTATAACTGAAACAGCAGCAAGACAACTGAATTGAATTGAGTTACTGGAGTTACGATACTTCTTTGAGTTTGTTTTCTCCTTGACCAACAATATTTCCCAATATATATTATCTGTGAAGTATTGGTTGTTGCAGAGGAAACCAGCTGAAGAGTTCAGGCTTTTTTCGGTATTGCGCACTGGACGGTGTTTTCAGTATCTTAAGTGCATTTTTATTTCCTTCACCCAGAACATTGTTACTTGTTAGTCATTTGTGATTGTTTTACACTATGTTTCACATGCCACCAATGACACGCACCTGGGTTAATACATAAAATGTGCAATGTGAACTATGCCAAAAACGATGCCTGAAGTCCAGTAGGCAATCACATTTTTCGCAAAGGAAATGAGAATCATCTTCGTTGTTTGAAGTAGGTCAACTGACTTTAACTTAATTTTTAACGACTTCAAAGAGCTAGAGGTCATCTGGGACGATTAATCGATTATTATCAATTATTTGCGATGGTTAATCGATTCCTAAATTCAAAAATCGTGACAACCCTAAATCAGCCTAATGCAAATGAAATTAAATCAAATCGTTGGACAGGGCACCAATTACACACACGCAAAGTTTCAAGTTAACATTAACCCTTTACCCATCATGATGGCCAAAATTGGCCAGTGCAATTCACCAGAATTACCATTCAAATTTTTATTATTTTTTGCCTCAGAAACATAGCTTGTAATTTAAACACTTTTATCTCATAACAAATAAAGCTGACCAGTGTTGTTCACAAAAAACGCCATCCAAATTTTTTTTAATATTTTTCCCTCAAAACATTGAGCTCATTCCAATGAGGGGTCATAAGCTATGTTTTTGACACAAAAAATTAAACAAATTGGTCATTCACTAATTTTGTTTGCATGCGTCGTCTGCTTTGCGTGTTATGTGAAGGGTTAAGAAGTAATTTTTTGTCACCTGATTGTAGGTTATTGCTCCATGGAAGATTCCAGAATTCTACAACAGGTTTAAAGGAAGAGAGGACTTGTTTGAATATGCAGAGGTATGCAATAATATGAATGGAAGTTGCAGTGTACTTTTCATTTAGAATGGAAATGTTATTGTGCATTAACTATGTCATTTCATACCAGACTTAAAACCTTCATGTTCAGGTGATGACTTAAGAAGTCAAGATCCGATTTCAATAAATTTATGCTGCTTCATAAAATCTTTTACAAATTCAAAAAACACTAAGCTTTCTAACTTTCAGAGAGTCATTACCCTTTGTTTATTCCATTTACTGGAAATTTTAATATTTGTGTGATCACCTGAATAGTAATTATTAGAATTCAATAAATATTAGGTGTTCATTATACAAGGAGGTTTGCTTGGCAATGCAATTTCTTTTTTGTTTTTATTACACAATGATCAGTAGTTCCTGCTTAAAATTTCAATAAATCCCATTATTTCAACTAACAAAATTATAAAATGACATATTAGTTGATTGTTCAATAATTGTATTATATATCACCATTAGGCCTAAAAAAAATTAAAAATCTGTTTCTCAGGCCCTCCTGCATGGTCCTTTTGGCTGTCGCATGCTCTCTTTTTATAACCAATGCAAACTTAAAAAAAATTAAAATTAAATGGTTTATATCTGATATTTTATCAAAGTTAAAAAAAAAATGATAAATTTGTCCCTTGAGTGCAAGAAGGCTTTGCAATGCTTTAGCCTTCTTGCTCTCAAAGGATGAAATACACCACCACCCATGCTTCTCCGTCGATTATGAGACCTAAAACATACCAAGGACATGAACTTTTGGTGGCAAAGAAATAATTACAGAAATAAAATAAAATCCCGCTCGCCCGCATGAAATTTTACAAATAATGGCCCAAGAAACACAAGATCTACTTTGTGTGGCATAGGTGTATGCCATAGATTTGCATCAAATCCTTCCTTGGTTCAAAGCTGACTCGTCAATGACATTGCTTCTAGACATGAAGGTGAATCAGTTCCAGATCTCAAGACATACATCTATGTATATATACATACTAAGCTTTACATTTTTATATTTTTTTCAGAAAAAGGGCATTCCTCTTCCAGTTACAAAAAAGTGCCCTTGGAGTATTGATGCTAACATGATGCATGTAAGGTGAGGATGAAATTAACTCTTTAACTTGCAAAGTATTGTCTTGAATTTCTCATAAAAACAAGTCATGGCTGCTTTAAGCAACCCTGACTTGATTTGGTGAGAAATTTAACAGAGTATATAGTGTTAAAAAATCATAATTGGGCCTACTCTTATTTAGAGGGGTGGAGGGTATATTTTGTTGTTTGCAGGAACCAGAATTGTAACAGAGTAATGTCTGAAAAGGAAACTCTGCATCAGGCAGAGAGTTAAACTGAGTGGTTAACCATTTTTCAAACACAATTTGAGGACAACTTTTCTATTTTTGACTCCGAGAACATTAAAATGTTGGTTGGAGTGGTAGAGGAGGGCTTGCAATCTCCCATTTGTTATGAGTTTCATATCTTAATGAATTATGATTTGACAGAAAAACTAAATTTGCAGTGCAATTGACTTTTTTTCTTATTCAGTTGAGAGATACGCCCTTTTGTGAGCTCCACTGTATATATGACAATTACTTTGGATTAGGGCTAATATTTTGTTGTTTGTTTTCAGTTATGAGTCAGGAATTCTTGAAAATCCAAACTGTCATGCTCCTGATGGAATTTTCCAGATGACAGTTGATCCCGAAAAAGCACCAGACAAAGCTGAGAGACTGAATATAGAATTCAGTAAAGGTAACATTTATGTTATTGTTTCAACTAATATAATTCTGGTGTACCATCATTACAAGAATTCTACTCTGGCTTGTGTTGATAGAAAGCTTTTATGGGGTGGGACCCTTTTAAAAGAATAGCTGTTTTGCCAGTGGAAATATTAAGCTAACTCTTCACCAAATAAATCAGTGGCATCTGTCCATGTAATTTACAAATTAAGCAGTTGAAAAAAAAAAAAATTAAAAATTACAACAAAACAATATCATGTGACACCTCATTGAAATGATCTCAGTGAGCTCGTTCCAATGAAGGGTCACATGATATGGTTTTGTTGAAATGTTTTTTTTAAATTTAAAAAAACAATAATTAAAATAATAAATGTTGACATTCTGTGCATTGGGTAAAAGGTTAACAGGAGTATTCAGTTAACAGGAATTCAGTTATTTTCATGGATAATTTCTATTGATAAAAAAAGCTTTTATTACATTATATCTCATTTGGATGAGCTAAGTTAAATAAAATATATTAAATTAAATGCTTATATTGAATGAGCCGAGGCCAAAGAGTTGTCTAATAAACATTGGGAATTCATTGGTTGTCACAGTAAATTGTTAATAGGTCACCTGATTTTTTATTCAGTCAACAAGAATTTACTATTTAACCTTTGTGCAAAAAACAGGTTAAATTTGTACTGAAGATATGGTAAATGGTTTGGTGTTTGAAAGTTGTATGCAGTTATTCATTTAGAAAAAATCCAGTTAATTGGGCCTCAACTGTACCAAAACATAAAATCGAAAGGGCAGAATTTCAGCCTCAAGTTTCTTCAATTACCAACACCAGCCGAAACTATGCTCAAACATATCTACCACTTTGCAACCTGCAGACCTCCTATAACAGTGGACTTTTTAACTTAATTTTTAGCTTAACTTTGGCGAAGCCAAATTTGAAGTATTGCCATGGCCTGTCGTCCGTCTGTCCATCCATTGCGCCGTACACACGGCTCGGGCTAGAGGCCGTATTTATGAACCGACCTTTACGAAACTTCTTGGGTACCTTTGTTATCACCATGAGACAAGAATGAGTGTTTTGGGGTCCGGTCCGAAATTTAAGTCGGCCGCTGGCAGCCATTTTGTACCAACATTAGGTGCAATCAGATTTTTGCGCAGAACTTCCATATGAAAGCTCCGATTTGAATAATTTTTGTGTGTGAATGTTTAGTACCATGGAATACATCACATATAATACAGGTTTTTTTCTCGTGTATAAATTATGCAAATTAGACTAACTTTGATTTATTTACTGTTACTTTCAGCACTGTAAGTGCAAATGCCAGTACAGCTCGGGCTAGAGGCTGTATTTATGAACCGATCTTTATGAAACTTCTTGGGTACCTTTGTTATCACCATGGGACGAGAACAAGTGTTTTGGGGTCCGGTCCGAAATTCAAGATGGCCACTGGTGGCCATTTTGTACAAAATTAGGTGCAATCAGATTTTTGCGCAGAACTTCCATATGAAAGTGCTGATTTGAATAATTTTTCTGTGTGAATGTTTAGTACCATGGGATACATCACATGTAATACGGGTTTTTTTCTCGTGCATAAATTATGCCAATTAGACTAACTTTGATCTATTTAATGTTACTTTCTGCACTTTAACTGCAAATGCCAATACGGCTTGGGCTAGAGGCCGTATTTATGAACCGATCTTTATGAAACTTTTTGGGCACCTTTGTTATCACCTTGGGATGAGAACAAGTGTTTTTGGGTGCAGTCTGAAATTCAAGATGGCTGCCAGTGGCCATTTTGTACCAAAATTGGTTCAATCAGTTTTTTGTACAGAACTTTTGTATGAAAGTTCTGATTTGAATAAATTTCTGTATGAATGTTTAGTAACATGGAATGCATCACATATAATACAGGTTTTTTTCTCGTGCAAAAATTATGCAAATTAGATGAACTTTGATTTATTCATTGCTACTTATACACAGTAAGTGCACATGTCAATACGGCTCGGGCTAGAGTCTGTATTTATGAACCGATCTTCACGAAACTTCTTGGATACCTTTGTTATCATCTTGGGATGAGAACGAGTGTTTCTGGGTGCGGTCCAAAATTCATGATGGCTGCCAGTGACCATTTTGTACCGAAATTAGGTTCAATCAGTTTTTTGTACACAACTTCTATACGGCTCGGGCTAGAGGCCGTATTTATGAACAGATCTTTACGAAACTTCTTGGGTACCTTTGTTATCACCGTGGGACCAGAACGAGTGTTTTTGGGTGTGGTCCGAAATTCAAGATGGCCACCAGCAATCTTTTTGTACCAAAATTAGTGCAATCAGTTTTTTGTACAGAACTTCTGTATGAAAGTTCTGATTTGAATAAATTTTTGTAGGAATGTTTAGTAACATGGAATACATCATATATAATACAGGTTTTTTTCTTGTGCAGAAATTATGCAAATTAGATGAACTTTGATTTGTTCAGTGCTACTTATACACTGTAAGTGCACATGTCAATACGGTTCGGGCTAGAGTCTGTATTTATGAACAGATCTTCACGAAACTTCTTGGGGTACTTTTGTTATCACCTTGTGACAGGAACGAGTGTTTTTGGGTGCCTTTGTCATCACTGTGCTATGAGAACAAATATTTTGGGGTTCAGTCAGACCCACTCTGGGACTCAAAGATTTCTTTTCTAGTTTAGCATCTAACTGTTGCCCACCTTTACAATACTTTACCTACACATTTGTTACAGGCTACGGTCAGCATTTATGTACAAACCATTACAATACTTTACATGTACCTTTGTTATCAGGTTATTACCTAGATGTTTGTCATTGCTTTGTCACATACTATACATGTACATGTCTTAAACAAGTTGAGCTACAGTGTCATTGACACTTTCATTTTATTTTTGTGCTCATCATTTTGTTGATTAAATGTGAATAACTGTTCTCAGCAGTTGTGCATGCACATTGGAATGCTGTTAACTCAATAGTCATTTTAGGCCACAAAAAGATAAAAATTCTCGGTGTGTCTCAGTAAATCTGGGTTCATTTAAAATACGGAACATCCCAATCCCGAAGGATGTCCAAAATGAAACTGGGAAATTTAATATCTTTTCTGTTGCTGAGAAAGGCCACGTGTATGCAATGGCACTTGTGAAACTGCCACCATATTATGCACAGCATTCATCAGTAATTGATTCAATAATGGGAACTGAATGATGACAAGCAATGCATGTTGTTATAAACCCAATCTCTTTGAATAGTTGTAGACACTAGGCAGGAAATATCTCAGTAATGTTGTAGACTGTATAGCAAGCATTAATTGTTAACAGGCACTGGAAATCAGAAAGTAGTCAGTGGTTAATGATTAACCACTGACTACTTTTGGATTTCCAGTGACTGTTTTTTCAGCGAGTTAATCAGTTTCATATCCATTGCATTTCGACCAAAAATACACTGAGGATATTTGATGGATATTCGGCATCGTTTAATAAATCGAATTCAAATTGAATATTGTGATCTACCCGAATATCATCCTGAATACCGAATATTTGCGGGGTCTTAACTCTGATGTACTTTTTATTCTTGCAGGAGTTCCAGTAAGAGTAGAGAATTTAGAAGATGGAGTAGTTAAAACAGATCCCATGGAGTTATTTATATATTTAAATGAAGTTGGGTAAGTATGACCCCATATTTTTCGATGACAAGAGACCATACAGTACTGTGATCACAAAAGCAGATTTCACCTCATCTGTCTCAATCAGATCATGATCTGGCCAAAACACACTTAACCCTTTGAACCCTAGTGGGATCTTCCATGTCAGTTCACTGGCAGCAGTAGGAAGAGTCCATATTTATTATCTGAGGGTAGACTCATTAATATTTTCAACATGCAGCCCTTAGGCTGCATGTTGAAAATATTGATTGGTCTATCCCATACTTTCACTTAGCAGCCATTTTACTTAATGAAATTATGACGAATTATTGTTCCTAGCCATAAAAGCAGCTGTCTGGGTTCAAAGGGTTAACACCTGTGGATCTGGATTTCATAAGTGGAGGATCTCTAATGAGTCATGATTTCATATGAAATTTCTGTACCAAGTACACTGAAATCCATCTGAACCAAGGTTTGCCGAGGCTCAGATCGATTTTAGTGAACGAGGTCTAGAAATTTCATGTTAAATTGTGATGAATTTTAGATTCTTTTTCTATCAAAAAATGTGTAATTTAACCCTTTACCCAATGTAACTGCCAAAACCAGCCTGCATTATTCTAAAAAATTGCCACTCAATTTTCATTATATTTTCATTTTTTGTCTCAAAAACATAGGTTATGACCAGGCCTGAAAATAAGCAGCCTGACATTTGCAGAATGAGGTCCCCAGAGGGTGAATTTGATGATGCAATCCCATACAGTGGGCCAATTTATCCTCTGGGTACCTCTTTCTATTTAGTTTTGAGACCGTGATTCAGACTGAAGTTCACAGTGGGTAAATTTAGTTGTGCTACCCTGCTGTGCATGGTAGCATGACTAAATTCACCCTCTGGGGACCTCATTTTGCAGATGACATATTTTCTAGCTTGGTTATGACCCCTTGTTGGAACGAACTCATTGAGCTTGTTCCAATGAGGGGGTCATAACCTATGTTTTTGAGACAAAAAATGAAACAAATTAGTTATTCAAGAATTTTGTTTGCAAGTATCATCTGCTTTTCATGTTAGGTGAAGGATTAAACACTTTTTGCCCATGTAACAAATAAAACTGATCATTGCTGTTCACAAAAATCGTTATCAAAATTTTAGTATGTTTTTTTTAATTTTTCCTTCAAAAACATTGAGCTTGTTCCAATGAAAGATCATAAGCTATGTTTTTGAGACAAAAATGGAAATATTTAGTTATTCAGGAAATGTTTTCTGCAAATGTGTCTGCTTTTTGTATTAGGTGGACGTTAATGAAAAATAAAAGAAGATTAATTCAATTGTACTTCCAAAACCAACTCACAACTTTACTAAGTCGTCGTTGACTTCTGACATCATTCCTCTATTAGATATGTTGTGAACAATATTTTCTGTAATGAGCTATTTGATGGTGATCATGTGATAAATAAAATTCTGCAAAACAATGGATGAATCCAGAAAAACAAACAAAATATCATTTGATTTTGTGTTCTCAAATCTCCTTTTTGTCAGGTGAGATTCTGAAATTTTATAGGGAGGAAACTGGACAAAATTCCAATCAGATTGCAACCCAGTTGCAGTCTGGTCAAAATTTCCTGTCTGCTTTTGTAAGCACAGTACTGTAGATTATGGTCTTAACTGTTTTAAATGAAAAAAAAAAAATCTTGATTTAACCCTTGAGGGACTGGAGATTTTTATAAATATTTTGCTACACTCTGACAGTCTACATACATCCTGTGGCTTTGCACTTGTTTTAGGCAGGTCTTGACTGCCTATTTAGGGAGCCAAGACTTGCCAAAAAACAACTGCCAAAAAATTTAGAATGTAACTTGTGAGTTAATCCTGAGACAAAATGTTGGGGCACCTATTGCAGTAAAAATAATCAAAGTTGGAATTAGGCTCTTACGGGTGAAGTATATTCAATAATTGGTACTTATTTTGAATGGGTAATTCTATATACAGGTACTAACAGTACATTTGTTCAAGTCAGTATTTTTTCCATTTCAAAGAAAAGTAAACCATGTTGGAATAGTATAAGTGAATGCTTAGTTGTTTTTTTTCTATCTTTTGTTCCGATGTTTTTCAATTATCTCTGTATATTTGTATTTCAGCTCTCGCAATGCAATTGGAAGAATGGATTTGGTAGAAAATAGGTTTATTGGAATGAAATCAAGAGGTGAGATTTGCCATTTTGAACTTTGATATTTCTTGTTATTGAATATATTTTGTAGTTGTGTGATGAGGCACATTGTATAATTCTTGCCATCCCTTTTGTGACATGTTTTCTGTCTTCCTTCTGAATTCCATTTTGATATGATATATATTATAATACCTAAATTGGGGATGAGAAAGATACTCCAAGTTTGTGATACAATGGTCAGGGCAAATGGGATGTGTGATTCCCTAAAAATTTGTACAGACAGTCAACACAAATGGTGTTAGACCAACTGAATGATTTACTGATTTTGCAGTTATTCAGTTAAAATAAAATCACAAATGGGTGTTTCATATTCACAGGATTTGAATTTAACAGACACAGATTCTTGAAAATTTCTACAGCTCAATACTACTTGACCCAGGTGTGTTGACTCATCGCCATAAACATTTAGTTGAATTATCATTGGAATATTTTTCATCTCAGGAGGCCAAGCAGCTTGATTTTTATGGATCCAAGGGTTAATGCACTCATATTTATTGAACGATTTGATTGTTTTTCAATCGTGTTTATATCGATATGCACAACAAATTGGGAATATGAACCTTTGAAGAGAGTATGCCATGTGCATTCTCTGTCTGTGTTCTTAACCAAAATAATTGCTGAACTGCTTAGTTTCATAAATTTAGCAAGTAAGTTCCTTTACTTTTATCGCGTAAAGAATTTCATTGGTTCTATTTATGAACTTGCGTGACGTCAAAGTTGGGAAACCAGTATTATTTCTGTCATGTGTTCATTGCATTCAGTGGGATTTTATGAAAAATAATAAATAAAATATTGATGGATTTTTTAATATTTGTCATTCTTATGTGAACTGATTTTCACATTAATGTTGGGTAGCCCCACACAATATTGATTTCTTATGTCAATTACAATCTTAAAAATATATTTTCCGCAGGATTGAATAGTCGTTTGTGGTAGCGATGACAGTCTAGTCGTGATCAGAGGCCATCAAACTTGATACAAAATTTAGTAATTAAATTGTATGGCGTTTTTCAGTTTTTATTTTTAAAAATAAATTACAGCGCTTTGGAAAAAGCCCATAAAGTTTGATCCATTTATGTCATAAATAAAATCAGAAACTGAATCTTCAAAGGTAAATAACTGTCTTAGTTTGGTGTGACTTGTAGAATATGAATAACAACTTTTTGTTCTATTGCTTTTGCTGATGAAATGTTGTAAGCTTAGGTGATATATTGTGGGAAGTGCCTTGCCGAAGGACACAACTCAATTACCCCTGCTGGAGATCAAGCCTTTGACCTTTAGGTTTGAAGTCCAATTCTGTCACTACTGAGCCACCACGCTCCCACCACAGCCATTCAGATATATGACTCAGTCCTGGAAATGAGACAGGTGTGAGTGCAATTGCTCCTGTCAACACATCGTGTTTTCTATTTTATGGGAGCTAAAATATGCACTCATTGAAAAATATTGTGGAGCACTAATATACTGTGAGGGCATATAAATGTGTGTTGTTTTGAGAAAGCTGCACTCGTTGGCCGTGGAAAGTTACTGTCATAATTCAGCAATTTCTTATACATTTATTCCTTTGAACACTAGTGGTATCTGCCATGCCAGTTCAATGGCAGCAATTAGAAGAGTCCATATTCATTATTTGGGGAAGATCAATCAATATTTTCAACCTGTAGGCTGCACATTGAAAATACTGATTGGTGTTCCCCACACATTTACTGAACAGCCATCCTATTTAGAAAAGCGGCTGCTTGTATTCAAAGGGTTAAGGTTTCTGGTGTTTGGTGACCGAATTCCCTTGAAAATTTGCATACTAACATTTTACGGGTGCAATTTACTCTCATCTCTGATTTCACAGGTGTTTAAAACTGCACCTGTCAATTTTGTTCATTTCCTGCACTGAAGACTGACTATGTGTGTAATGCAAGTCCACGTATCAAATCTTGTCTAGTTAGAAAGTAAATGAAGTTAGAGCGAATGGATGACTAGACTCCTATCCAGACAAAATTGTCCAGCTTAGAAAAATTGTTGAAGTGGGTTTCATATCTCCTTAAATTCTCACTCCGCTGTGACCCTGCTTGTTCTTTGTCAAAAGTCTAGTAAGCTAAGCAAATGAAAAATTGGTAGCCTTATTTCTTTTGTGGTGAATGATGGGCCAACAAAACAATTGTTTCCCAAATTTGTACTGAGTGGACCTGATTGGTCTTGCCTCTGAGCTGTTTTGCATGTAATATTTGTGAAGTTGTTTGGTAAAACTGTCTAATAATGATTAACATGTTTCCATACATTGCAGGTATATATGAAACACCAGGTGGACAAATTATTATGACAGCTCATGAAGATATTGAAGTGTTTACAATGGACAGGGTGAGTAAAGGTGGAATATTGTTGTAAAAATATTTCAGACATGTTTACCACAACATGGTATCCTAAAGGTCCAGATGGATGATCTTAAACAGACTCCTGTTTACATGTTCACAAACTTTTGTGCAATGTACTAATGATCATCGTGCCTTCCCAAACTTTATGCTACTAAGTACAGCTGTTTTTTCCTCTCTTCCTACTTTCTGTTTTTATTTCATTCTGGAATTGGAGATATACTATAAGTAAGCCTGTAAATAAGCAGACTGGCATCTGCAGAATGAGGTCCCCAGAGGGCGAATTTGGTGATTAAAAATGTACCCTCTTTGACCCTCAACCTCAATCAAGGTCTCGGGCTTAAACAGAATGAGGTACTCGGAGGATAAATTGGCCCGCTGTATGGGATAGCATTAGCAAATT
The DNA here is from genome assembly GCA_031216915.1 of Pictodentalium vernedei. Taxonomy (NCBI): domain Eukaryota; kingdom Metazoa; phylum Mollusca; class Scaphopoda; order Dentaliida; family Dentaliidae; genus Pictodentalium; species Pictodentalium vernedei. The sequence goes on along the minus strand of CM062291.1, from coordinate 209,920,705 downwards.
TCCTCTCTGGGGGCCTCATTATGCAAATAACAGATTGCTCATTTCCAGGCTTGATTATAGGCACATTTGTTTTAATGTATTTTCGACAGCTTGAAACCGCTTAGCAAATTGAAACTGGATTATGTATTTTTTTTTACCTGTGTTGCCAGCGGCAGAGCAGGTCTAGTAACCGCTTGACTCCATCCGTCAGTCTGTCAGTCCATCCAAAACACTTTTTCCGTCAAGGTTTTCGTGGCTTCTATGAAAGGGAATGATTTTATATTTGGTCTGCTGCTTCATAATGATGAGTTGTATCGTGTAAGCAATTTTCAGATCTGCCGTGCAGCCACTTCCTGTTTGCCGATTCAATTGCATGCAGCGACTCAGGTCCAGACTCGGTATTGGTCTTGGCTTGTTATAAATTATTCTGCTATTAGGTATTCTGCAGCTATGTACACCAGTATATCTCTTTGTATTCAATGGTAACTGTGTTGTGTTCTTGGCAAGCCTCTGAAGTCTGATTGCCCACTTGGGGGCATGGTGGCGCTGTGTACTAAGGCATACAGCAGGTCGAAGGTGCACTTGCCTTCAACCAGTATTAACCCTTCTTGTGCAGAGTTAGTACTTTGCAGAGTCTGACAGTTGCTCCACAATGCTTGGTGGTTTTTTCTGGGTACTGCTTGGTGGTTTTTTCTGGGTACTGCAGCCTCCTCCACATGTAAAACTGTTTGTGCATTGCTTGATTACTGTGGTAACAAGTTCTCTTTCATTATTATAATAAGACCCAGTTACCAATGCCTAGAGTGGGAGTCCTGTGAATGGGATAGATTTGGAACTAAGACAGAAACAATGAGGGTGGAGTAAGGGGGCCTGGAATCAATGACCCAGGGTGGAGTTTTTCCTGTATTTCATGAACATCAAAGGCGCACATGAAATACAGGATAAGCTCCAAGGGTTTATTCATGTCCTGAGTAATCCAACCAAGTTTCGTTCTGTATTTATACCACAATTAAACTTGAATTAAGTGAATGAATCTGATATTTTTAAAGAAAAATGCCACCTTCCACAGTCTAATAACTTTCTTGCTTGGCACCATTTTGTTTTGAAGAATTTCATTCACATCATAACGTCACTCAGACATGTAATATCTTTCAGAGTCAACTACACCAAAACTATATTTGTATTCCAGTTGTTTATGAGAGATGATTAATTCTCCTCTGATTTTCACTAATTATATTTTCTTTTCAGAGCTCATTCAGCTCTGTCAAAGTCAGTATAAATGAGTAAATTGTCATTTCTACATTGAAGTAGATCCAAAGAAAGGAATTCTGACATTATTTCACTGACACAATACACTACCAATATTTTATTTTTATACCCCCGCCCGCTAGATGAGGGTATATAGGATTCCTCATGTCCGTCAGTCTCAGTCCTTCCATCGAAAAAATTGTTTAATAGAGGGTACCGTCATGCTGTAATCAACTCCTCCCCCACTTTTCAATTCACATAGTTGAAACTTCAGAATATGATTATACACACAATGAAGATGTGCAACATATATAAAGTCTTGCAAAATTTTGTTTCTCCACAGTTATTTCCCTTTCTTGACTTACAACATTTTTAGTGCTCTTTTCAATAGAGGGTACCTTTATTTTTTTTAATATTTTTTTCAAAGATAGGGTAAGGGGATTTCAGCTCAATGATGGTATAAACTAAACCTGTCATTTTATCTAAATAATGTAGTCACAGTGGGGAATCACATGGTTTCGAATTGTATGGCGGAGGAGTTCGGAAACGCAAGAAGAATTGAGGAAAAAGGTAATATACTAGATATGACATATTACATAGTATTTTGGTAGCGACGAGCATATGAGATACTATTTTTCAAACAAACGGATACCCCATTTGTGTCCAAACTCAAAGTAGTTTTCTATAACATTCTGACAAAAGTTGCCAGTCGGAGGATTTGGTCCAAGTAGAGAGAAAGCATAAAAATAGAATATGTTCGTGGAATACACCAGTAAACACATTGTGGAAAATCCTCCGACTGGCAGCTTTTGTCAGAATGTTATAGAAAACCACTGTGAGTTTGGACACATAAGAGTATCAGTTTGTTTGAAAAATAGTATCCTATATGCTCGTTGCTGCCAAAATACTATTTAATATGTCATATCCAGTGTATTACCTTTCTTCCTCGATTCTTCTCCTGTTTCTGAACTCCTTGGCCATTCAACTCGAAACCACGTGATTCCCCACCGTAGTAGTTGAGCAACACATTTACTGCTCTTAATTAATATGAAAACTTTTGTGTTGTCCTTGGTTGATTTCAATGTCTAATATTCTCTTAATTTCGAGAATATATGTATGCCTCACTTACATCATGCACATTAAAACATTACCAGCTGAAAGGTGGGGGTATTTGTTTGTCACCTTTAGGTGACACCTATTGTTTTCTGAAAACCAAGATGTCACATTATTGACCTTGCTCACCCTCAGGTATTGGTGCGGGGGTAACACACCACCTGGCGATGGATTGTGGGGGTATCACACCCCCTGGCGATGGATCAACTCTAGTTAGAATTGTTATAAAATTTTTGTCCACACTTAGGCTTTTTGGGGATCCATTTGGGCTCATCGTTCCCTTTGGGAACTTGGACTCATGTCAAAATTTTTTAGAAAATTTTCTTTTTGAATTATTTTTCGAAATTTTGTTATGGATTGTATTATTACTATGTATCTTTGTATTTTTGAGGGTTAGTGCGAGTACTACGACTGTATAATTTTTTTTTTTTTAATTATGAAAGAATACTGTTCCAATTGTAAATCGAGGAAGTCTTCCTCGGATTCGCATGCTCATTGTATTTGCTGTAGTCACTGTACTCGCACTAACTCTTGTACAGTTTGTGCCAATTGTGATGACAAACGTTGGAGACGTGTGTCACGGTACATTGTTAGTGATGAGAGGTCGATGCCAGTCCTCTCACCACAAGGTCACACTTGTTTTTTTTATGGGAGATCATTGCAAGGTAGTGAATTTGGTCTCAAAACAGCCTTTGAAATTGAAATTAAACCAAAAGGTGATTCAAAGTTCTTGACTACAGTTGCTGAAATCATGGGGCTACTGTATATGATGATTATATCAGTATCATTATAGATCAAGGTATTTTTTTTAAGCAGACATAATTTTTGGACTTGACTCATTGAATGCATGATCAGATGTGAAATGAATGTTCTTCCAGTATTCACAGCTCAGTATTAAATGTATTCTTCAGGAACTAAGGCGAGTAAAGAGGCAGTTAGATGTGCAGTTTTCTGAACAAGTTTATAGAGGTAATTAATTAAACGCATTTAAAAACTCTGGGAAAAATCTTTTCTTTAGTTTTATTGCTCTTTCATTAAAAAAGATTATGAATCCATGCACAAAAATGCTATCTGTGTGGTTATTTTTTACCTCCACTCTCAAAGAGATTGGGTATATTCGGTATGCGGCGAGGTGATATTCAATGGTGGGAGTATGCACAGGGCCAAGGCCAAGATGTTTTTATGTATACAAGTACCAGAAATTGTATGATCTATCATGCTCTGTTAACTGTGTAGCCAGTTTGTCCATGGAAAATATTCAGTTAATAAGAATATTCTTTTAATCATAATTTGTTCATTTCCTAAATGTTGATTGTAAAGTACCAATCCCATTATATTTTGTTTGACAGCAGGGTCCTTGAGAGGAAAATTGGGTCCTGGGACAGTCTGGATACAGTAGCCCACATGGTGCAAAATGCATCATCCGAGCCACAAAGCAACAAGATGGGAGTGAGTATGAGAGGGTGTGTGTCCCTCATGGGTGGGGCGGGGGCCTCCCTGGGAAAATTTTCATTCTTGAGGTGTCAAATGATAAGGTTTTCTTGATTTCCAACCGCAAATTACTCAGTTGGTCATTAACAGATTTGTGGGTTTTCATATATAGACTATGTGTATACTACACAAGCATGAATTCAGGCTGCATTTTAGTGACAGACCTTTGTCTAATAGGTGTGCACTGGAAGCTCTTAAGTCCCCAACATTGTGCCAGGCCTTGGGTTCCAACCCTGTTTCCACCACCCTCTTGATTACCTTGTTTGGCAGAGCTCTTAGAGCCCTGTCAAACAAGATATAATAGATTAAATGTGTATATTAAAAGTACTGAGGCCAAAGAGAGATGTAAAACTGGGTAAATTGGGTGTCCTCAGCATTTTTAGCTTAACTTGACATAGTCAAGATAAGCTATTGCCATCACATGTGCGGAAGTCTGTTAGTCTGTGAGTCTGTGACGTCTGTTCGCATTTTCCTTTAGCACGGGCTACACCCCGTAGTTCTTGTCTGATTGTCACGAAATTTCATATGCAGGTTTGGGGTCATGTCTAGATGAGAACGTCCCCTTTTGGTCGCGATCGGGCAACCGGTATGGCTGCCTGAGCCCAAAACCCGAAAACCTTTAGCACAGTCTACAGGTCGTATTTATGAAGGGATTTCATTGTAACTTGGTAGGATGCCTCTGTATAATGTCTAGATGAGAACGTCCCCTTTTGGGCATGATCTATCAACCGTTATGGCAGCCCAAGCCCAAAACCCAAAAACTTTTAGCACAGTCTGCAGGACATGTTTAATGTGGAGGGATTTCATTGTAACTTGGTAGGATGACTCCTTATGATGTCTAGATGAGAATTTCCCCATTTGGGCATGATCTGCCAACCGTGACGACTGCCCGAGCCCAAAAACCTTTAACACAGTCTACAGGTCGTATTTATTGAGGAATTTCATTGTAACTTGGTGGGTTGACTTCATACAATGTCTAGATGAGAAAGTCCCCTTTTGGACGTGATTGGGCAACTGTGACGGCTACAGGGGCCCAAAGCCCGAAAACCTTTAGCACAGTCTAGAGGTCATATTTATGAAGGGATTTCATTGTAACTTGGTAGGATGACTCCAAATAATGTCTAGATGAGAATGTCCCATTTTGATCGCGATCATGCAGCCTTGATGGGTGCCCGAGCCCAAAAACCTTTCGCATAGGCAAAAGGTCATATTTATGGAAGGATTTCATTGTAACCTGTTAGGTTGACTCCATATAATGCCTAGATGATGACATCCCCTTTTGGTCGTGATTGGTCAGTTGTGATGGCTACAAGTGCCCAAAGCCCGAAAACCTTGAGCACAGTCTACAGGTCATATTTATGAAGGAATTTCATTGTAACTTCTTACGATCACTCCAGATTATGCCCAGATGAGATTGTCCCCTATGGTTGCGATCATTCAGCCATGATGACTGCCTGAGCCCGAAGCCCGAAAAACCTTTAGCCCAGTCTACAGGTCATATTTATGAAGGGATTTCATTGTAACTTGGTAGGTTAACTTCATATAATGTCTAGATGAGAACGTCTCCTTTTGGACATGATTGGGCAACTGTGACGGCTAAAGGTGCCCGAAGCCCGAAAACCTTTAGCACAATCTACAGGTTATATTTATGAAGGGATTTCATTGTAACTTGGTAGGATGACTCCAAATAATATCTAGATGAGAACGTCCCATTTTGATCGCAATCGTTCAGCCTTGATGGGTGCCCAAGCCCAAAAACCTTTAGCATAGGTAAAAGGTCATATTTATGGAAGGATTTCATTGTAACCTATTAGGTTGACTCCATATAATGCCTAGATGATGACACCCCCTTTTGGTCATGATTGGTCAGCTGTGATGGCTACAAGTGCCCGAAGCCCGAAAACCGTGAGCACAGTCTACAGGTCATATTTATGAAGGGATTTCATTGTAACTTCATAGGATCACTCCAGATGATGCCCAGATGAGATTGTCCCCTTTGGTTGCGATCATTCAGCCATGATGGCTGCCCGAGCCTGAAGCCTGAAAACCTTAAGCACAGTCTACAGGTCATATTTATGAAGGGATTTCATTGTAACTTGGTAGGTTGACTTCATATAATGTCTAGATGAGAACGTCCCCTTTTGGACACCATTAGGCAACTGTGTTGGCTACAGGGCCCCAAAGCCCGAAAATCTTTAGCACAGTCTACAGGTGATATTTATGAAGGGATTTCATTGTACCTTGGTAGGATGACTCTAAATAATGTCTAGGTGAGAACGTCCCCTTTTGGTCGCGATCATTCAGCCTTGATGGCTGCCCGAACCCAAAACCCCAAAACCTTTAGCATAGTCTATTGGTCATATTTATGGAAAGACTTCATTGTAACCTGTAAGTTTGACTCCATATAATGCCCAGATGATGACATCCCCTTTTGGTCGTGATTGGTCAACTGTGACGGCTTCAGGGGCCCGAAGCCCAAAAACCTTGAGCACAGTCTACAGGTCATATTTATGAAGGGATTTCATTGTAACTTTGTAGGATCACTCTAGATGATGCCCAGATGAGAATGTCCCCTTTTGGTTGCGATCATTCAACCATGATGGCTGCCAGAGCCCAAAGCCCAAAAACCTTTAGCACAGTCTACAGGTCATATTTATTAAGGGATTTCATTGTAACTTGGTAGGTTGACTTCATATAATGTCTTGATGAGAACGTCCCCTTTGGACGCAATTGGGAAACTGACGGCTACAGGGGCCCGAAGCCCGAAAACCTTTAGCACAGACTACAGGCCATATTTATGAAGGGATTTTAATGTAACTTGATAGGATGACTCGTTTTGGAATAATTTCATTGTAACTTGGTAACTTTTGTTGATATACGTTAACTGTGAGGGCCACATACATTAACTGTGAGGTCATATTAACCCACCCCTCAGCTCTTTAGTACAGTGTACACCTCATATTGTTTTTATCATAAACATAGCATACAGGGAACAGAAATGAACATATTTCCAATTATCACAATTCTTGTCTTATTTCATAATCCTTTCATAAACATTGAACATTATCCTTTTCATCAAACACAACACACAAGTTAAGCTACAGTGTCATTGACACTTTCATTGTTTTGCAGATCACAATATTTGTTTTATTCAGTTTACAGGTATTTCTTCCTTAACCTATTTTCCATTATGTGGTTAAATTTGTACTGAAGGTGCAGTAAATGGTTTGGTTATTGAAAGTTATATGCAATTAACAGACAAGAGTTATTCTTTCAACCAGTATTCAGTTAAGTGGGGTCCATTGTATTGTATTTTACTTCTCACAGACATTATAAGAGAAGGAAGTTCTCTATGTATCTAAAACAATAAACAGAAAAGGATAGAGATTTCAAAATAAATTTGTATGAGTAGCAAAAGTAAGCTTACAAGAAGAATCTTCTTAGAAAGGGTGAAAAAAATTGAAGCATTGTCCTGTTTTTTCCATTTTTTTATTTCTCATCTTTATAGGTTTCTGGTTCAGTCCTGAGTGTGAATATACCCGATTTTGTATCAGCAAAAGTCAAGAATCTGTGGAAGGCAAAGTAACAGTAAAACTATATAAGGGTGGTGTATATGTATTAGGAAGAGAGTCCCCATTATCTCTGTACAATGAAGAATTAGTTAGGTTAGTATTACTTTTCTGCCATAATGTAATGCAGCAAAATGTACTTGTTTGTTGGTTTTATATTCTAATTTAAAAGTTGATCAGTTACAGTATGCACAGATGCTAGTTTTCTGGTTTTTTTGCCAGATTTCCAGCTTTTCATTTTGGTTTGCTCCGTTCCAGGTTCCAAGTTATTCTAGCAGTTGTAAAGTGTATCTGGTCCATTTCATTACAAAGAATATTCCATTATTTGATCTGTTGTATCTGTAATGATGAATGCAACTGGTCGAACAGACAGTTTGTCACAGGTTGCAGCCAATACCATTTAAGTTTAAAACCAATGAGTTTGCAAAGTTTTCCTGGCCAAGTTTGTGGGAAGAAATGTCAAAAAAGTATTGATGCAAGTAAAACATTTGTAATGGCTGCTGGAAAATTTGGTGAATGGTCCAGCGACAATATAAATGAGATAGAGAAGTTAATAAAAAATAAATTCAGTGTTGGGTCTGGCTCGAGGAAAAAGACTCAATACATTTATTTTCATTAATACATTGGAAAATTATTTCAACCTAGAGAAACGTGGTGTTTCCTGTGTAACAAAGTTATAAGATATGGATATAGTAGAAAGAAAGCATTCATTAAGCATTCAGATTCTGTAAAAAAATTGGTGAAAACAGCAGCAAACCATAAATTCTCACTGCTAAGTACAGTAAACTGAGGGAAACTAAAAGACCAAGTAAAGTTGAGACTGTGACTTTATGCTCAAAAGATAAAATTGACAGTTAGTAGAGCTTCATCATGTATTAAATACAAAAAAAGTTTCTGTATGTTAGATTGATAAAAAAGTGAAAAAGGTTGTGGTGAGAGAAATGTGGCTATCTACTGATCAGTTCGTTGTATATATGTTCAGAATTTGTGTTGTATTTGAATAAAATTTAACTAATACCAGACTTGTTTCTACTGCAAAGGTCCAATGGAGTAGTTATAATTTGATAGGTTGGTATAATTTTCATGTATCTCAAATCCAATTTTGTTCAAGATGTCCATGTTATGATAGTTTTGCTAGGTGCCATGAAACCCACTTGAATGCAGGAAATTGCATGTACGCCCCTAGGACTTTTTGTTTTTCATTCAGTCCCATCTTAATTACTTAATTTTTGCCTGTTTTCAACTACTTGACTCGATAACATGAATAAATATCGATGGATTTGGTCACAGTTTGGTATGCAAAACTTTCTTGAATGAGTTCGAAAACTGGTGTGATTCAGCCATACTGGGTCAGTTATGGCCCTAAATTAGTTAATTTTTGCCTGTTTTGAGCTCATTAGCATAATAACTTGAACAAATATCAATGGATTTGATTTTCTTATAATGACAAGGCTTACAAGTGCGAAAAAAACTTTATTTTTGCCTTTTTCAACTCACTAGCACAGTAATTCGAACAAATATCAATGGATTAGTACAATGTTTGGTATTTGAGACTTTCTAAACTAGTTGAGTGCTAGAAGCCTCTATCATGGCTCTATTGAAAACTACTGGAAGCCACTTGGTGGCTTTATACTTTGTGCATTAGCTTTGTTTGCTCAGCATTAGAAGAAATACGTTTTTTACAAAATAGTCTGGTTGCAATTTATTGGAGAGTGCCAATTGGCACTCTCCAATAAATTGTAACAAAACAATTATGAACAAAATCTTGCTAAACTAAGACTACTCTTGAAGGTAGTGTGATATCTGAAAAAATACCCCATGTTTCCAATCATCTTTGAAAAATAATTTGGCACTCAACCAGTTAACAATGTCTTGACTAAGTTCGAACACTTGTACAGTTCGACAATACTGAGCAGAGTTATGATGGCCCTTAATAAGTTAATTTATGCCTTTTTCAGCTCATTAGCATGATAACTTGAACAGATATCATTGGATTGGATTTTCTTATAATGAGATGCCTTGCAGGTTCAAAAAAACTTGAGTCTGCATTAAATTATTTAGAAAAGCATGATTACACAAACAAAACCACATCAAGATTAGAAGATGAGTGTTGAAATAAGATTCTGGAACAAAGTAAAATACTTGCTAAAAGTGTTCAATTTTATGAAAATTTATGCAAGGAGCAGATAAATAATAGCCCTTCGAACGCCAATGATAATAATAGCTTCTCATTCACTGACACTATTACAGAATAAAAAGCTAACACTGTTACCAAAGGAAAATAAACCATGTCGTTTTCTTAAAAAGTGGAGACCTATAACGTTGCTAAATATTTCATACAAAATTTAATTTGGTTGTCTAGCTGCACGGCTAAAGGGTTTATTGGCAAAACTCCTCCATTCTGATCAAAAAACGGTTCATTAACTCCTTGCATGCTGCTGGCAGATATTCCTGCCCATGACAAGGAATAGATGCCAATGAAATAAGTATAATTTGAGCCAAATTTTCCCTTCCATACTGGATTGTCTGTTTGACCAATGATTTCTTGAATTAAATTTGTATGAATTTTTCTTCAAATCTAGTCATGGCTGCATAAAAGCAACCGTGACTAAATGTGATGAAAAGTATTTTAAAAATACTCAGCAGGTTAAGAGTTAAGGACAGATTCATCGGGGGAAAACATTTGTCTTATTTATGATATTATCTACCCCACTGAGTTCTGAAAAAAACCAAGAGCTTTTGATTCTGTATCATGGTCGTATATTTCAAACGTTATGCATTACTTTATATTTGGCCCAACATTAAAACAATATGTATCATGTGAATGGGGAAATCTTGTCTCCAACCAAAATTGAGACAGACTGTAGGCAGGGTGATCCCATCTCACTGTACATATTTTTGTTGTGTGCATAATTCATAGTTGTACAAATAAGGTCTTGTTCCAGTTAGGATATACTGGGAATATATATTGAAGGAATATAATTCAAAATTACACAATACACAGATGATACATCTGCTGGATAAATTTGAAAAAGTGTCAGGGTTCAAAATCAATTACAGTAAAACACAAGCTGTTTAGATTGGTACCAAGAAAGATTGCACTGAAAAAATATGTGATATGTGGAAACTGAATTGGTACAAAAAATCTTTAAAGATTTTGGGAATCAAATATTCTCTTGATTTCGAAAACATGTCATAGGAAAACTGTTTATCCCAAGTGAAAGAAATAAAAAAAACACTTTATCAGCACAGGTGAAAAGGAAAATATATGTTTTATGAAAAATAACTAGTCAAATCTCTTGCTCTATCAAAATAAATTTACTTGATTTTAAATCTTCCTAACCTACCACCCAAATTTATTAAAGAACTGACAGACATTTTACATAAATTCATATGAGATGGGCATGATAGAATAAGTCGTAAAACTCTAATGCAGAATCTGAGATAGGTATGGTTAAAGTAATTGACATACCATTATTTATAATTTCTTTGAAAATATTTTGGGTCAAAGAAATTGTTTCTGAAGACACCTCTTTATGGCCTACAAGAAACTATGACACCTTCCTCAAATAAAAACTTGCATCTGACGAATCCTCAAATTATCTAATAATATGCAAAGACCTACAAAAAATCATTTTCGGAAAGTTGTATTCAAGTTTTGGGATCCTCTAGTAACTAGTGAAGATTATCTATCCACTAATATTTGAAATAATGAAAATATAAAGATACTTAATAAACCTGTATACTTCAAAAAATGGGAAGATCAAGGGGTAACATTAATTAATGATTTCATGGATGGAGGGTGTACTCTTAACATGAATAATTGAAAGAAAATTTTAAATTAGAATCCGATTTCATTAGCTATTCCGGAATTAACTCATAGAGTGTTGGAAGTCCATATTTAGGCTTTACTCTGAAATGCAGGTATCATATTGTAAAGGCATCAAATTCAATGGACAGGCTTCATATTATCTTTGAAGTGAAATTATTTAGTCTGCACAGATTTGTCTTGTTACAATTTGAGAGAGTGCCTGTAGGCACTCTCTCATAATTTGCAACAAGGCAAAGACATATGAACAAATTTGAGTGACCAACAATAATGTAGCACTATACCAGTTAACCCTTTACCCAACATAAACGATATCAAGATTTATTATTTTAAATATCATTTTTTCAAATTTTTCAAAAAATTTCAACAAAACCATATCATTTGACCCTTCGTTGGAACGAGCTTGACGAGCTCGTTCCAACAGGGGGTCACATGATATGGTTTTGTTTAAATTTTTTGAAAAATAATATTAACTGCTGAATTTGCATATTACGTGGGCGGATGCGGCCGATTCATTGGGTAAAGGGTTAAGAGGGTGATTTCCACCTATATTAGGCTTGCTGGTAACACTAGCAGATTTCCAGTTTTAGCATGTCCATTCAGATCCTTCCAGCTGGAATACCTGTTGTCAAACTGTAGCTGTAAATAGATATATAACATTCGTAAGAAGCAGAGGGACGATGCTAAATTTAATGGGAGAGGAAATGTGGGATAAATTTTTAAATTAACAGGTGGCAGTCGGCATTAATATGCTGTTTCAAATGTATTGATTCTAAATATCAATTGTTTTAATACTGCATAAAGACTAGAATTCTGGGAACCTGGTCTTTTTTATACAAATATGGCATAACAGCAGATAACTTATGGTTTTCTCTAAGACCAAGTCAGAAATGATGATTAACTTATTTGGGAAATGCCCCACAATTCCGTCATCTTGGGAACAGTTCAGAATATGGATTTTTGAAAAAGCTCTGTGAAACCCTACAAACAACTGACGACTCCATATTATTTCCAACTCAGCAGCTGGTCTGGTGGATGAAATACTGCCGTTTCTTATAATATTTACTAGATTCTGCAAAACAAAATTTACTGTCCCTCATCTGAACCTGAACCTTACACACTTCATAAATGAACTTCAAAGCTGCTGTTACGTTGAAAGAGCAGTATACTATCAAATGTGCAGATATAGCTGCTTTCAGAAGTTCTGGTTTAAATGGGAGGAGCTAATTGTACAACCTGAAGTCACATCTGATTAAATTCCAAAATGAACACCTAAAAGGATAACGAAATTGTGCAGCAGGATCTTCGTCAAGTCATTATGGCAAGCCATAATTTATTGTGAAGACTCGACAAAGATCCCGCTGTATATGACTGAGTGGCTGCTAGTACAAAATGTAACCTCAATGTATCCCGGGTGCATTGAAGCTCATCGAATAATGCAATGGACTTGGATAGAAATGGTGTTAGTTCCTGACCCACATCTGCATTGTTACTATAGGCAAGACCATCAACCCTTTACCTAAAGAATAGGCCACATCCACTCAGGCCAGAAAATATGCCATCTGACATGTGCAAAATGAGGTCCCCAGAGGGTGAATTTGATAATGCTATCGCATACAGTGGGCCAATTTATCCTCTGGGTACCTCTTTCTGTTTAGTTTGAGACTGTGATTCAGATTGAGGTTCACAGAGGGTAAATTTAGTGATGCTACCCTGCTATGCAGGGTAGTATCACTAAATTCACCCTCTGGGGACCTCATTTTGTAGATGACAGTCTGCTTATTTTCTGGCTTGCATCCACCCACATAATTTACAAATTGAGCACTTGAAAAAAAGATATATGTTTTTTTTAATTTCAACAAAACCTCGTTCCAATGTGGGGGTCTCTTGAAATGGTTTTGTTGGAATTTTTTGAAGAATTTGAAAAACAGTAATTAAGATAATAAATTTTGATATCATGTGCTGTAGGTAAAGGGTTAAACCAGCAAAAGTGGGAGCTCAAGTCAAACAATATTCTACAGTCTACGGCACATTGTTGATACATATGCCTTCAAACTTTTTCCTCATTAATGGGTTAATAAGTTGGAGAGTCGGACAGTAACAATACAACTCAGTGGTGCTCTCCACATATGCTGGCTTCCTCCATCTATAAAACTGTCCAGCAAGATGTGTTTTTGGCCATTGACAATATCATTAAACCCCAACATATACATGGCATATATTTATAACTATATTCAGTTCACACTATCAGTAGTTTTTAATAATATATTTTAAAATTCACATTGTATATTTAACAATATTTAAAATTGGATAGGGTACTTTGCGACCAGAGTGTGTTCCCTGCCAACAGGTGTTGTCAGTGGAACACATTCTTTTACATTGTACTGATTTTAATCTTAGTAGACGACAGTATTTTAATGTAGTGTCTCTTCGAGACCTATTTTACAGAACAAATCCTCATAAAGTTCTGTCATTCTTGAAGGAAATCAACCTTTTTAATAAATTTTAAAACTGTTTTTAATCTTTTAATCAAGACTCTTCAAGTCTCAATTCATCAGGTTGATTTAGAAGTTATTAACTTCTCTCCTTCCATTATCCTCTGTTGTTTTAATCACTTTGGTCTTTGACAGATCTCTTGTAGTTATTTTCTATTGTTATTTAATCTTTTTACTTCATAATTGAAAATGAGTTTTTACTTTCCACTGTTTTCTCGCCACGATATGGCCTTAGCTGCTGATGTGGCGTTAAGCACCAATAAATAATAATAATAATAAAATTGGATAACAGAACTTCAAATGATATTTTTTAGTAACTGGTATTTGAGCTGACTGGTAAAATCCCTCTGGATACAAATCATTACTGGCCCTTATAAAATATACTATGTGAAGAAAATTAATACAAATGGAAACTAACTCATTCATTTTTCACTTGCAGTATGAATGTACAAGGCGATTATGAACCAACTGATGCTGAAGGCTTTATAAAAGTGAATGCTTTAAGGTAAGATTGATGTGATAAATTGTGCTTTACTGTAGTTATACAGTAGCTTGAGGGTGGTTTGTGCTTGACCACCTGTGGGTAGACATCAGCCTCCTGTACTTTTACTAGATCAAAAAAAAAATAGAGTCCAAAAAGTAAATTTGAAGTTTATGGACCACTAAATTGATAAGCCTTCCCAATGGTCCATGAACTGCATATTTGCTCATTGGGTCTTTAACCCTTTAAACCCTTGTGGTACCTTCCATATCAGTTCAATGGTAGCAATTTGAAGAGTCTGTATTCATTATTTGGAGGTAGACCTATAAATATTTTCAACGTGCAGCCTTAGGGCTGCCCATTGAAAATATTGCTTGGTCTACCCCACACATTCAATTAGCAGCCATCCTACAAAATGAAATTATGATATATCGTGTTCCTGGTCCGGAAAAGCGGCCTATTGGTTTCAAAGGGTTAACGGTTAAGTTCAGGTCTTAAATTTCACTCTGTGTTGCATGGCCTTTCGATTTCCTTAATTTAGGTACTCCTCGTCGATCCAAGACCCCATGGGCTAAACCATGGCAAAAATTTTGAATTTTGATAACATTGACTTAAAACAAGAACTACTTCACTTCATGTATTCCCCATAAGGATCTGACTATCATTATGTCATCAGTTCTTACTTTCTTCTGTGGATTTTTTTCATCCTGAACCCCAAACAGGCCATTGAGAGAATACTGTGCAAACTAAAATCCAAACTAAATGTTTTTTGCGTGCCAAAGGCACATCGGATGGTGTGTGTCAAGCCCTTTCTACCTACTTTTCCTGTATAAGAGTTTAGTTTCTTTCCATTTCTGAGTGTGGCAAAGGAGGGAAGTGTCCAGTGTCTCAGATCACTCTCATGTAGTGGTGAAAGTTTTGGTCTCGAATCTTTTGTGCCTCTAGATGTTGTATTCTGTAGTGTTCCATTACTTTTTGGACCCTCTTACTGTAGTGGGTGTCCTATCATGGCCGACTTTCTCTTCATCCTCGGAATCCAAGATTGCAGATCGGTTGGAACAATGCACCCAAGCCACAAAATAAGCAATCTGTCATTTTCAGAATGAGGTCCCCAGAGGGTGAATGTGCTAATGCTATCCTATACAGTAGGCCAGTGTATCTTCTGGGTACCTCTTTCTGTTCAGGTTTGAGACCCTGATTGAGATTGAGGTTCACAGAGGGTAAATTTAGTGATGCTACCCTGCTATGCAGGGTAGCATCACCAAATTCACCCTCTGGGAACCTCATTTTGCAGATGACAGCTTGCTTATTTTCTGGATTTATTGCACCCCACATGATAGTTTTAGATTCAGCTTGACAGAACCTTGTGAGCTCTGTTAACCCTTTACCCAACATAACGGCCAAAACTGGCCAGCGCTATTCACAAAAATAACCCTTTAATTATCCCCCGCCAAAATGAAGTTTGTGGGGGATATAGAAATGGGATCTGTCTGTTTGTCTATTTGTCCATTTGTCCATCCGTCCATCCGTAACAACTTTGGACCTTCACATCTCAGTCAGTGGATGTTGGATTTAAAGGATCTTTGGTATGCTGATAGACCACCATGGGGGAAATTATTTTCACAAGTAACCGGTTTTGTCCATTTATTGTTTCTAGAGTTATGGGCCATTTCTGCTTTTTTCCACTTTGTCCCCTTCTAAATAAACCACTTGTTGGTGGGGGATACTAGTGGCGTTGCAGCTTGTTTTCATTATTCTGTCTCATTTCTTGTCTCAAAAACATAGCTTATGACCCCTCTTTGGAATGATCTCATTGAGCTCATTCCAATGAGGGGTCATAACCTATGTTATGTTTTTGACACACAAAAATGAAAAAAAATTAGTTATTCAAGAATTTTGTTTGCAAGTGTCATCTGCCTTTCGTGGTAGGTAAATGGTAAGACAAGATAAAATAAGTAAATACTCAATGTAACCCCCGAATGTAGGAAAATAATCAAACTGTGTTATTTGAATACTCCTGTTGATTGAATTCTTTTCAAAGCCCACTGGGTTTTATGAAACCACCATGTGTTAACAAAAAAACATTTCTATGGTCACACAAAATAAATTCATTGATTCTCAGGCATTTTTTTTTTTCAAATGAGTTCAGCCGAGAGGGTTTTATTTTCAATGTAACACCTGAATGTAGGAAAATAATTAGATTGTGTTATTTGAATATTCCTGTTGATTGAATTCTATTCAAAGCCCACTGGGATTCTTTAACACACCATTTGTCAACAAAAAACATTTCTATAGCCACACAAAATAAATTGATTCTTGGGCAATTTTTTTTCAAATCAGTGAGGCAGAGAGGGTTTAATTTTTAATTTTTCTTGCATATAATGAACATAGATTGAAAGGCTTTTTGCGGTTTTTCACACAGAATATATATGATATTAAGTATCAACGAGGAATCCAAGTACGCTTTTTCAGAAAAAAATTCTGAAAGCAATACTGCATCTGTGTGAAATCTGCTCCAGTTGAAAACAGAAAATATTTCTGTTTATTTTAACCCTTTACCTAACATGAAAAGCAGATGACAGTTGCAAAAAAAATTTTTGAATAACTAAATTCTTTTAATTTTTTGTCTCAAAAACACAGGTTCTGACCCCTCATTGGAACGAGCTCGACTAGCTCATTCCTGGCCGGTTTTGTCCATTACGATGGGTGAAGGGTTAACCAAAGAAGGCAAAGGCCTTAACCAACTAGAGCTGGGCTCAATTTAAGGGAGTACCCAAAGACTGGTGTTCTTGGGTAGCCTTTACTAAAGTAAACAAAAGAAAATAATTTTCATAAAACAATATTTTAAGAAAGCCAAAATACCTTGAAATGGCTGGGAAGTAGAAGAAGGGTGGGTACATTAAGCAGACATATTAATTATTATGATGAATGGTGATCATTACAGGGATTGACCTGAAAACGGGTGACACATGATTCTAATTTTTACAGCAAAATTTAGAAAACACAATCCTGAACAAAATCACTATCTGCCTCTTTTGTGAGCAATTGTATCTTCTAATTCATGTTCCCTGTCCTTGATCCAGTATTTGAGCCATCCAAAATTAGATTTTGAAATTTTAGAGAGCAAAGAAAACAACTGCTGACATTGGGGCAAACAAAAGAATGATTATTGGTGGTATTGGAGGACACTTCCTTGGCTCTGCACATGTCACATGTACCGACACTATATATGAAGGCCCATACCTGACTCTAGTTTTTTTGGCTTAATTTTTGGAGTGTGTGTGGGGGAGGGGGAGGGGGGGTTATAAATAAAATGTTTGACCCAAATTCTGATGAATAGAGTGGCAGCGCATCTGAGCCAGTGGTAGGTATGATAAATACAGAAATTACTGGAAATGTCCATTGTTTGTAATTTTTTTTTTTTTTTTTTTTACTGTCTTTACACACACAGAGAATATGGAAAGTGCATAATTATACAAATTAACTCTCAGTGGGCTAAATCCAACTTTGATCATTTTTTGCATTGGAAAAATTTTTAAAAAGTTTGAGAGAATCAAAATGACATGATGCCCATTCTATTCTACAGTTCAGAAATGACTTTGCCAGAATCATTACGAGAAACAGATTCTCTGATCTCCCGAACTTCTATCCCTATTTAGCTGAAACAGAACAGGTACCCCAACATGCTGTCTCTGGAAAAACTTGCAAGTGACAATCTAAGGGCCTTGACAGTCTTTTCTAGGTAAGTCTTGGCTGCTTATAGGCAGCCAAGACTTACCTATAAACAAGTGCAAAGCCACAGGATGTACACTGTCTCTAGATATGCCCTTCAGATTTCAGTTACATACATCAATCAAAAAACATAAAAATTCTTGTGTCTCCTGATTTTGTAGTAAAATATTGGAAGACTCTGCAAGGCAAAAAAACATCCAATAAGGGGGTTCAAATCCTGTGAGGAATTGCCTGAGAATTAAAACATATTTTTTTTTTTTTTTTTTTGGGGGGGGGGGGGGCCTAATATTCTTTTTCTTCAAGAGTGGTAAATTAAAATATCACATAAATAATTACACAAAAGTAAATTTTTCAAATCAGTATGTAAAATAAAAGTAATTAGTCTCCATTTTATTGAAGAAAAATTACCCGAGGTGCAGATTTTTTTGCCTTGTTGAAACTAATCTGGCGGAGTTGACCAGTTTGCTTGTAGGGACAAAAATGGTAACTGAGCTAAATTACAACAGGAAAAATAGTCTTATCTCTTCCCTTTTTTCAGATTGAGAGAATACTGCAGACTGCGAGAGAAGAAATGTTAATAAATTTGTCTTCTGTTACCTGTTCAGGAAAAATTCAACAGTGGTGGTGTTGTTACTATTTTTTTCTTATTGTCACAAAAATGGTTATTTTCCACTTGTAAGGCAATATACAGAAGAATCTCTCAAACCATGAGGCAAATAAAAGAAAAAGTATTGAACCATGTTCTGGAAAGATTCACAGTTGTTATTAGTAGAGAGGAAATTCAATAAGAGCTCTAGTTTTAGACTGAAAGTATAAAAGTGACCAGCTACAAACACACCTACTAAAAATTATTTTGTTTTTACAGGGATCAGTTTTTTGACTGATGCAGTGCTCAACTGGTTGAGTGCCAGAAGCCACTATTATGGCCCCATTGGAAAGTGCTGAAAGCCACTTTAGTGGTTTTACACTGTATTCATTAGCTTTTTTGCTCAACAGCAGAAACACAAACATGTTTATACAATATTGCTTTGTTAGAATTTATTGGAGAGTGCCCATAGGCACACTCCAATAAATTATAACAAAACAATTGTTAAAGAACAAATTCTTGCTAAATAGGGCGATCTTTGCTGGTGACATGGTATCCTTGATAAAAACAGTCATGTTACAAATCACATTTGAAAAAAAATTAGCACACTTCCAGTTAATTAATTTTTGTCATCGGGCTTTATTCACATGGGTTTGCTTTGTGACAATTCAAAGGAGAGTGCCTATAGGCATACCCTAATAAATGGTAACAAGATCAGGTCATATAGACAAAATAATTGTGCTTCCAAGAGAATATTAGCCCAGTGGGAACCCTGATAAGTGGAGCAGTGCATGTTTATCGTTGTAAACTAGTTCTGCTTTACTGATAAAATAGAACTGGGTGACCAATGCCTGGATTGGAAGACCTCTAAAGTGGGCAGCATAGTAATAAAATATTGGTTGAATTTTACTTACTGTGGCAGTCATCATATACTGAGTATCAAATAAATAAATAAATAAATAAATAAGGCATATTCACAGACTATGAAGCCTTTCATTGCAATACCAGCACTTCTGAATGGAGCCCCTAAACATGGATAAAAAACAAAGGTCCAAAAAGGTTATTTTTATCCTCCCAAAATATCCTTCATGTGCATGCTGGTGCAAGACCTGTGCGTTCTAATATTCTCTGGTAGATCAACGTGTAAAGTTCTGAAGTATATACTCCAGATTTTTGGGAGCATCATATTTTGTGCTTGTTAACTGGTAGAGTGCTAAATTATTTTTCATCATCCAAATTTGTCCATGTCTCTTTGCCTTGTTACAATTTATGGGAGAGTGCCTTGTGGCACTCTCCCATAAACTGTAACAAGGCAAAACCTCAGAGACTAAATAATTTCTATTCAAAAATAACATGAAGCACATCCACAGAATATGAAGCCATTAAGCTGCGGCACCTGCACTTCAGAATGAAGCCCAAATATGGGCTTCCAGTACTCTACCAGTTAACTGGTAGAGTGCTTGAAGCCCATATTTGGGTTTTATACTGAAGTACAGGTACTGCAACATGAAAGCTTCATACTCACTGGATGTGCTTTATATTATCCTTAATGCCACATTATTTAGTCTGTGGGGATTTGCCTTGTTATAATTTATGGGAGAGTGCTTGTTGGTACTCTCCCATAAATTTCAACAAGGCAAAGACATGTGAACAAATTTTGATGACTGAAAATAATTCAGCACTCTACCAGTTAATTACCATCAACAAGGGCTGCCAGATCTGTGAAGGATTGTTGGAGTAGCTTAATGATTTTATGTACACATTGTATCTCAGGCTTCATTTTCATATCTGTAGGATAATGGAGTCCACGTGATTGGATATCTCTTAATTGAATAACCATATTAATTGAATCTAACTTCCTAGCACAAAACCATTTAGTTTAAACAATATTTTATTTGAGATAATGTTGTTTGTATACATTATATAGCAGTATAATAGATTAATAATAATAAAAAAGACAGTTTTGCTAGCAGTATACAATATAACAGCAACAGTGATAATACAGTTGGTAGATAAACTGGGATTCAACAAGAAGCCTTTGGCTTATATGAGACGTCTCCTACTTTTAATAGCACTTTTCATAAAGATGATGGCAATGATCAGTAGTAACAAATGAAACATGTATATCGCAGCCCCAAGTGGGGTGAGCTCTAGTGGGCCAATGAATCTGGTTGAACCTCTGACCCTCGACAAGCCCATCACAGGCTCGCATCATACTAGGTGAGCATTCAGATGCATATGCACAGTCACTTGCAACTCATTGAGCCAGTTCTAATGATTGCCATATTTGTATGGTCTTTATCGTGACATTTGTAAGATATTTTAGGCTATGGTAGGCTTATTTTGGTCAATTTTAAATTATTATTTTCAATTTGGTAAAAAAAATTTCAGCAAAAGCATATCATTTGACCCCTCATTGAAATGCGCACAAATGGGGGGAGGGGGAGGGGCACATGATATGATATGGTTTTGTTGAAATGTTTTGAAGAACTTTTTTTTTTCAACTGCTCAGTAAATTGTGCAGGTGGATGTGGCCAGTTTGTTGGGTAAAGGGTTAACAAGCAACCGGAAATTGGCCAGAAATTTGCCCTAACCTCTCATCTTGAATGTTATGCTAAATGGCCTATGGCTTAGGGTACATGATAATTCTGACAGAGGACTTGGGGTGTGTATTATGCCATGTCAAAAGTATTCAAGACCGTTTTTCTTTTCTATTTAATTTATCAACATTTTTAATGTTT